>CP136058.1:444272217-445472217 GCA_032464435.1 Aegilops umbellulata
TGTACATAAAGAGAGGGGGTTACTGGTAACGCCTGTAATAAAGGACCATGAAGGCCATAAAAGCTACTTATGAGATGACCGTTTGTAGGCAGTGCCTTTAGGTCTTCTTATGGTCGAGTGGCTGTCTTCATGGTCGACTGCTTGTGCTTCTGGTCGAGTACGCTCGTGTCCGTCGACTGGGCTGACCAGGTCGACTGAACTATCGATATTTCTTAGAATGTCTTTCATTATAGGAGTCATGCCCTTGATTGGGTACCTCAGGTATGATAAGTTACCCTACCCTAGGTACGTATCCTCGTCATTAGCCCCCGAATGGGTCAGGGGTTAAGTGAGAATGGGGCCGAGCCTATGCTTCCGACTCAACCTCCATGCTTCGGTTGCATCTGTCTTCGGATAAATGGAAGTTACGGTGGGAACTCATTCTTCAGTTGGCTTGATCCATTCAGATGTCCGTCGAGTGGTTTCAGATTACCGTCGAGTGTGTTTACGTGACGAGTCCCTTGGGAGACTTAAGGAAACGAATCTTTTTGTCTGACAAACCGTCCTGTCGATCGCGGATCTTGCGGGATTTGAAAATTGAGAAGCGCACCGGACGGAGAAAATCGCGCGAATCGGCTGGATAAGGCAAGAGCGCCTCGATCTCCGCGCCACCTTTTTCGCCACGTACTGCGCGCGCGCCTGCTGCAGGATCTGACTGGGTGGCGCAGGCCCACTGATCAGCCACTCGGGCGTGGCCTTATATAAGGTAATGGTTCCGATTTTTCACTGTGCGCCCTTGTTTTTCTTCTCCCTTCCTCCGTAAGCCTCCGCCTCGCTCTTCGCTGCAATCTCGACACCGCCGCTCGGCCAAGACCTCGTTCGAGATAATGGGGACGGACAAGACGGCGGCGGCGGAACGCGCGAAGAAGGCCGCGGCAAAGGGCAAGGGGAAGAAATCTGGCCGAGGCGGGTCGTCCTCGCGGGCCGCTCTACCGTCCGGCTGGTTGTAGGGGGATTGGATGCCCTCCATCCTTACTCAAGCGGATATCGACGACATGGTGGAGGGGGGACTCATTCCCCACAAGGCTGCTCGCCTTCCTGGGAAGGAGACGGAGCCGAAACCTCGCGAGGGTGAGCGCGTCCTGATAGCCACCCATGTCGACCGAGGGTTTTCCCTGCCCCCGAGTCCTTTTTTTAGGGCCTTTCTGAACTTCTTCGGAGCGCAGCTCCACCATTTCACGCCCAACTCCATAGTCTATCTTGCTGCGTTCGTGTCTCTGTGCGAGTGTTTCTTAGGCTGTCGACCTCACTGGGGCCTCTTCAAGCATATCTTCACTTGCTGATCCCAGTCGATTAAAAAGCTTAACCCGGACGGGGAAAGGACGCAGGTGATCCAGATGTGCGGGGGCCTCGGGATCCAGACGAGGGGTAAGAGTTGTTTTCCTCCCATGACACTTCCCGATTCCGTGCGCGGGTGGCAGTCGACTTGGTTCTACTGCAAGGACCAGCCGACCCCTGGCCACTCGACCGGCCTTCCTCCTTTTACCTTGGACCGAGTGCAGAAACCCGCTTCTTTGAAAGTGGTTCCAGAGGAGAAGGCTCAGGTGAAGGTACTAGTCAGTCGAGTGGTTGAGTTGGTTCGGGAAGGCGTGACCGGCATGGACTTGCTCGAAGTCTTCCTCCAGCGACGAATCCAAGCTCTCCAGGCTCGGGATCACTCGATGTGGTTGTATTCCGGGCCCGACGACTCCACTCGGATCCACCCGGAGGGGGTCGAGGCTTCTGTGCTGGAGAGCTGGCTGACCAGCATGACCGGGAATAAGGACAACCCCAGGGGTTCCAGGAGGATTGCTCCACTTGATGGGATGATGGAGACAGACAAGGTACGTTTTACTTCTTCCGACTGAAATTTTCACTTCGTCTAGTAACTGGCTTGCGATAAGTCGACTGATCCTTGTTCTGCCCGTTGTTTTGCAGGAGATCAACGACATGTATTCGATGCCGAATGGGAACCAGGAGCAAGTATCTGAAGGAGGAGGGAGTGGAGGCGAAGGAAGTGAGAATGAAGTTGAAGTCGAGGAGTGGGAATCTGACGATGACGTAGAGGAGGAGGCCAGCGACGACTCAGGTGACGAAGATGAAGAGGTGGAGGTCGACCTTCCTCGACGCGAGAGACGCTCCAAGAACGCTCAGGATCCCGCCATGGAGCGCGGTCAGTCGAGTGCTCCGGTGGGCCAGTCATCCAAGCGCCCTCGGACCGCGTCGCCGGCCCCAACTGAGAAGGCACCCAAGCAGCCCAGAGCCATCCCGACCAAGCCACCCAAGGCCTTGCCCAAGATCAGGGTCGCCATCCCGGTCATCTCTGGGTAAGTGACTGTTTTCATCTTTCTTGAGTCGACTAGAACGGATTCTTAGTCGATTCACTTTCAAATTATTTGCTTGGAATCGTGCAGCGCCGCTACTTCCGAGACTTCCATCCAGAATGTTGATGAGACGATGGAGGACGCCGTCACTTCCAACTTAGGTATAATCTTTGACATGATCCGACTGTTTAACTGCTGAGTCGATTGGATATTCATTTCTGAACTTTTGTAGCTCCGACCAACATCATTGACCTTCCGGATGATGAGGAGGAGGCGGAAGTGCCGCTTAGGCCTTTTGGGAGGAGAGGCCGGAGGGCCCCGGTCGACAAGGCTCCTCAGACCGCGTCGACTGCCGAGGCGGTGGTCCAAGGGGGTGACAATACCGCCCGGACTACTGTGACTTTTGCTGAACCACTGACGACTGCCCGGCCTTCGTCGTCGACTGCTCCCCCACTGGTCGACCCGCCCTCGTTCTTCGCCGCCTACCAGACCCCGGAGGATCAAGTGAGTGCTGCTAAGGAGGCTATACGTCAGGCGGGGCTCGTGATGGAGCAGACCAAAGCGGCTCGGGATGCCAGTCAAGCGGCCTATGACATCAGCTCGGCGTTGCAGCAGAACGTCCAGGTTAGTTGGTCTTCACTTGCGTTGTACACCCACTGGGTGCTGTAGATCTGAAATTTCTCATTGGTGGGGGCACGCTGAGTGCACCCACTGGGTGTAGTCCCCGAGGCCACGGTCGACTGCTGGCAGTCGACTGCGGTCTTTATACTGCCTTTCTGTAGTTGTACTTCTTCACTCGGTAGGGTTTTCTGAGAACGGTTTGGTCAGGCCATGTCGGATGAAACTGTATCTGGTCGACTGCGGGCAGTCGACTTTTTTTTTTTGAAAACCAGTGGGGGCACGCTGAGTGCACCCACTGGGTGTAGTCCCCGAGGCTACTGTCGAATGTTTTGATTCGGCTGTAGTCTTAGAAGTGTTGTGCTCTTTCTTTCAGTCACTCGGGAGTAACTTATCTTTGATACCCTTTGTCGATTGACTCTTTGCAGAAGTCTTGTGAGCTTGTTGCTCAGCTCGCCGATCTGAAGAATAAGCAGATCCAGCTTAATCTTGACTTACAGTTTGCTCAGGAAAACATGCAGAAGGCGAAGGATGAAGCAAAAGGTATGGCTGGTGAGGACTCGACGGCTGTCTCTGTTCTCCTGCCTGTTCTCAACTCTGTGCTCATTGTTGTTTTGCAGACGAACTGGAGAAGGCCCTGAAGAAGAAAGATCTTGACCTTGCGGAGGCACAAAAGGCGGCTGCGGAGAAGCTGAAGCTTGCTGAAGAGAAACTTGCTTCAGTCGGTCAACTTGAGAGCGAGAACGCTAGGCTGAAGTCTGCTCATGACTCGGCCAACAAGGAAGCGAGTCGACTGAAGACTGACAAGAGTACTCTAAACGACAAGCTCGGCCAGCTGGCGGGGAAGCACAAGGACTTGGAGGATTATCTTGGGGGTCTTGCCAAGAAGCTATACCCCATGCTTGAAGGTAACCCTCTTTGTGCGATTAATCTTGTTGTTGTCGACTCACCATTTGGTTACAGTTTTGATCTGTCGAAACTTCTTTCAGAATTCTTCCGGAACTTTGAGGAAGAGACCAGTCGAGTGGAGACCCGCCTGGACCCTATCAACTCTCCTGTGAAGGACGAAGTGGCCATGAATGTCTTCCGGTTGGAATCCCGTGTCGCTGGTGTGGTGGACTACCTGGCTCGACTGAAAGCTGCAGTGTCACGGATCGACTCCGCACTCTGGCCCAAGGAGACGCTTCAGAACGACCTTGAATCCTTGGTCACTCGACTAAGTGAGGTTCCAGGTCGAGTGCAAGAATGGAAGAAGTCTTCTGCTAGGTGCGGTGCTGATGTGGCTCTGTCACTGGTTCGTGTCCACTGCAAGGAGGCGCGCGAGGAGAAGCTGGCCGCTCTCCAGGTTGCCAATACCAGGAAGCATAACTTTCAGGATTTCATGGAGACCTTCATCGCTGCTGCCACTCGGATCTCTGATGGGATCGACTTGGACGAATTTGTTGCGCCATCCAGTCCTCCACCGGAGGAGTAAAAAACTGTTGTTCCTTGCCTTAAATTTGCCTCGGAATGCCGAGTGGTTTATGTAACCGATAAACTCCGTCGAGCTTATAGCTCGAGTACTTTTATTTGCGATCTAGGATCTTTTGATTTTATCCGAACATGGCTCGACGTTGAATGTCTTCGTGACTTGATCTGCCGATCTACTATTCGTTGTTCCCTCAGAGCATTGGGCTGCAGCTAAGTCCCCGAGTGGGAGGTTTGCTCTCCACTCGGTAGGATTCCAATTACTTAGTCGAGTGCTTGGACTGCAGCTAAGCCCCCGAGTGGGAGGTTCGCTCTCCACTCGGTAGGATTTCAATTACTTAGGCGAGTACTTGGACTGCAGCTAAGCCCCCCGAGTGGGAGGTTTGCTCTCCACTCGGTAGGATTTCAATTACTTAGGCGAGTACTTGGACTGCAGCTAAGCCCCCGAGTGGGAGGTTTGCTCTCCACTCGGTAGGATTTCAATTACTTAGGCGAGTACTTGGACTGCAGCTAAGCCCCCGAGTGGGAGGTTTGCTCTCCACTCGGTAGGATTTCAATTACTTAGGCGAGTACTTGGACTGCAGCTAAGCCCCCGAGTGGGAGGTTTGCTCTCCACTCGGTAGGATTTTAATTTCTTAGGCGAAACGGGTTCGCAGCTAAGCCCCCGAGTGGGAGGCTGGCTCTCCACTCGGTAGGATTTTTTCAAACTTAGGCGAGTGCTTGGACTGCAGCTAAGCCCCCGAGTGGGAGGCTGGCTCTCCACTCGGTAGGATTTTTTCAAACTTAGGCGAGTACTTGGACTGCAGCTAAGCCCCCGAGTGGGAGGTTTGCTCTCCACTCGGTAGGATTTTTTCAAACTTAGGCGAGTACTTGGACTGCAGCTAAGCCCCCGAGTGGGAGGCTGGCTCTCCACTCGGTAGGATTTTTTCAAACTTAGGCGAGTGCTTGGACTGCAGCTAAGCCCCCGAGTGGGAGGCTGGCTCTCCACTCGGTAGGATTTTTTCAAACTTAGGCGAGTGCTTGGACTGCAGCTAAGCCCCCGAGTGGGAGGTTTGCTCTCCACTCGGTAGGATTTCAATTACTTAGGCGAGTACTTGGACTGCAGCTAAGCCCCCGAGTGGGAGGTTTGCTCTCCACTCGATAGGATTTCAATTACTTAGGCGAGTACTTGGACTGCAGCTAAGCCCCTGAGTGGGAGGTTTGCTCTCCACTCGGTAGGATTTCAATTACTTAGGCGAGTACTTGGACTGCAGCTAAGCCCCCGAGTGGGAGGTTTGCTCTCCACTCGGTAGGATTTCAATTACTTAGGCGAGTACTTGGACTGCAGCTAAGCCCCCGAGTGGGAGGTTTGCTCTCCACTCGGTAGGATTTTAATTTCTTAGGCGAAACGGATTCGCAGCTAAGCCCCCGAGTGGGAGGCTGGCTCTCCACTCGGTAGGATTTTCTGAAAACTTAGGCGAAGCGGATTCGCAACTAAGTCACCCACTGGGGGAAATTTAGAAAAACAGAAAAAGAAATAGCAGTCTTTTGCTTGAAACGAAAGAATTACAGAGGTACTTTTATTACATCTCAGTCGAGTGAGTTTTTAAGTGTAAAAAGGACGGAGCAGGTCCGCGTTCCATGCTCGAGGCTCGTCGATCCGTCGATCGATGTTGTAGAGGTGATACGCTCCGTTGTGCAGGACTTTGGTGATGATGAAGGGGCCTTCCCAGGTCGGGGCAAGTTTGTGAGGTTTTTGCTGATCCACGCGGAGGACCAAATCTCCTTCCTGAAAGGCTCGACCCTTCACATTTCTGGCGTAGAACCGACGCAACTCTTGCTGGTAGATGGTCGAGCGGATTAGAGCCATCTCTCTTTCCTCCTCTAAGAGGTCGACTGCATCTTGCCGGGCCTGTTCTGCTTCTGCTTCGGAATATAACTCGACTCGAGGCGCGTTGTGGAGCAGGTCGCTTGGCAAAACCGCTTCGGCTCCATAGACCAGAAAGAATTGTGTTCTTCCAGTCGACCGGTTAGGGGTGGTCCTCAACCTCCATAGAACTGACGGAAGTTCATCGACCCAGGCGCCTGCTGCGTGTTTGAGATCACGCATCAGTCGGGGTTTTAGTCCTTTGAGGATGAGGCCATTCGCGCGTTCGGCCTGTCCATTCGACTGAGGATGAGCAACTGAAGCGTAGTCGACTCGAGTGCCCTGAGAGGCGCAGAAGGCTTTGAATATGTCATTATCAAAGTTTGATCCGTTATCCGTGATGATGCTATGCGGAACTCCATATCTGAATATCAATCCCCTGATAAAACTGATGGCAGTGCTTGCGTCGAGGTCCTTTATGGGTTTGGCTTCTATCCACTTCGTGAACTTGTCGACTGCGACCAACAAGTGGGTGAAGCCACTCCTACCAGTTCTCAGTGGTCCGATCATGTCTAGACCCCAGACAGCGAAAGGCCAGACGAGTGGAATGGTCTTCAAGGCGGAGGCGGGCTTGTGAGACATGTTGGAATAAAACTGGCACCCCTCGCACTTGTCGACTATATCCTTTGCCATTTCGTTCGCCTTTGGCCAGTAAAAACCCGCTCGGTATGCTTTGCCCACGATGGTCCGAGAGGACGCATGATGGCCGCAGGTCCCCGAGTGGATGTCCTCGAGAATTATCTGTCCTTCTTCAGGTGTGATGCACTTCTGACCGACTCCAGTCGCGCTTTCTCTGTATAGCTGCCCTTTGATTACTGTAAAGGCTTTGGATCGACGGACGACCTGTCGAGCCTCTTCTTCATCTTCTGGGAGCTCTTTTCTCATGATATACGCAATGTACGGCACTGTCCAATCGGGAGTGGTGATCGTAACCTCCATAATCAGGTCGACCACAGCTGGAACCTCCACTTCGGTCGAGTCAGAGGCGCTTTTTGGTTGTGGAGGCTCTTCTGTGAAAGGATCTTCTTGCACTGATGGTGTGTGAATGTGCTCCAAACACACATCTTTAGGGCTGGCCTCCCTTTTGGACCCTATCTTCGGCAAATCATCTGCAGCTTGATTTTTCAGTCGGGGTATATGATGGAGCTCCAACCCCTCGAATCGTTTCTCCAGCTTTCTCACTGCGCTGCAATATCCCGTCATGGATGGGCTTCGGACGTCCCACTCCTTCATCACTTGATTAACAACCAGATCTAAGTCGCCGTAGACCATGAGGCGACGGACGCCTAGTGAAATGGCCATACGTAATCCGTATAGAAGCGCTTCATACTCTGCCTCATTGTTGGAGGAATCAAAGTGAATCTGGAGGACATACTTGAGCTTATCTCCTCGGGGGGAAACCAGTACAACCCCCGCACCGGATCCGTTCAGCATCTTGGAGCCATCGAAAAACATAGTCCAGTGCTCCGAGTGAACTTGAGTCGGAAGCTCCTGCTCGGTCCACTCGGCGAGGAAATCAGCTATTGCCTGGGACTTAATAGCTTTCTTTGCCTCGAACTTGATATCAAGAGGAAGAAGTTCAATTGCCCATTTCGCCACTCGACCGGTTGCATCTCTGTTATGAAGAATCTCTGATAATGGAGCGTCGCTGACGACTGTGATAGAGTGATCAGAGAAATAATGAGCAACCTTCTTCGTGGTCATGTAAATCCCGTAAACAAGCTTCTGATAGTGGGGATATCTTTGCTTCGACGGGGTCAGAACTTCGGAGAGATAATAAACTGGGCGTTGAACTTTGAAGGTCTTTCCTTCCTCTTCCCGCTCGACTGTAAGAACGGTACTAACGACTTGTCCCGTGGCTGCTATGTAAAGCAACAATGGCTCTTTGCTGACAGGAGCAGCAAGCACCGGCTGGGTGGAGAGCAGAGCTTTTAGCTCTGCAAATGCTGCATCAGCTTCTGGGGTCCATTCGAACGTGTCTGACTTCTTCATCAGTCGGTAAAGAGGCAGCGCCTTTTCACCGAGCCTGGAGATGAATCGACTTAGGGCGGCCAAGCATCCAGTAAGTTTCTGGACATCGTGCACACGCACGGGGCGCTTCATCCGGAGTATGGTGCCAACTTTTTCGGGGTTAGCATCGATTCCTCGTTCGGAAACAAGAAAACCGAGTAACTTTCCCCCAGGGACTCCAAATGTGCACTTCGACGGATTGAGCTTGATATCGTAATTCCTGAGATTGGCAAAAGTTTCAGCTAGGTCAGTCAGCAGGTCGGAACCTTTTCGTGACTTGACCACTATGTCATCCATGTATGCTTCTACGTTCCGACTGATTTGAGTGATTAGGCACTTCTGAATCATTCTCATGAATGTAGCTCCGGCGTTCTTGAGACCAAAAGGCATGGTAACATAGCAGAAACACCCAAATGGGGTGATGAAGGCTGTTTTTATTTCATCGGGTCCATACAGACGGATCTGATGGTATCCAGAGTAAGCATCTAAAAAAGATAACCTCTCGCATCCTGCAGTCGAGTCGACTATTTGGTCGATGCGAGGAAGAGGAAAATGATCTTTCGGGCAGGCCCGATTGATATGCTTAAAATCGATGCACATGCGCAACGATTTGTCCTTCTTAGGGACCATTACAACATTGGCGAGCCACTCGGAGTGGTAGATCTCGCGAATGAATTCTGCTGCTAGGAGTCGGGCCACTTCTTCGCCAATGGCCTTTCTCTTCTGAACGGCGGACCGTCGAAGATGCTCCTTGACTAGTTTGACCTTTGGGTCGACTCGAAGGCGGTGCTCGGCCAGTCCCCTGGGCACACCTGGCATGTCAGCAGGCTTCCATGCAAAGATGTCCCAGTTCTCACGGAGGAACTGGACGAGCGCTTCTTCCTATTTGGGGTCGAGTGTAGTGGAGATGTTGGTTGGAGCCGCATTTGGATCGGTCGGGTGGATGTGGACTTGCTTGGTCTCACCAGTCGACTGAAATGCCGACTCCGTGGCAGGCTTCTTGGCTCGTAACAACTCACTCGGATCCGCAGTCTTCTGGTACTCTTGCATCTCTATCTTGGCCATCTGAGCGTCAGCAATTTTGGCGCCTTTCTGGAAGCACTCCTCTACCTTCTTCCGATTGCCAACGATGGTGATTACACCTTTGGGGCCAGGCATCTTCAGCTTGAGGTATACGTAGCATGGTCGAGCCATGAAACGAGCATAGGCTGGCCTCCCAAGAATGGCGTGGTACGCACTCTGAAAATCCACGACCTCAAAGGTTAACTTTTCTTTCCGGAAATTCTTCGAGTCACCAAAGACGACGTCGAGAGTGATTTGGCCGAGTGACTCAGCTTTCTTCCCAGGAATGACTCTGTGGAAGCTCATGTTGCTGGGGCTGATTCGGGACATCGGAATGCCCATCCCCTTCAACGTCTCTGCATACAACAAGTTTAGCCCGCTGCCGCCGTCCATCAGAACCTTGGTCAGTCGAGTGCCTTCAATAATTGGGTCGACCACCAACGCTTGCCTCCCTGGGGTGGCAATATGAGTCGGATGATCGGACTGGTCGAAGGTGATGGCGGTTTGGGACCACTTCAGGTAATGGGGTGTCACCGGAGCGACCATGTTTACTTCGCGATTGATGACCTTCAGTCGACTCTTACTTTCGACATCAGCGAAAATCATCAGAGTGGAATTGATTTGGGGGCATTCTTCACCGCTGTCTTCTCTGTCTTCAACTTTGTCTGACTCTTTCTCTTTGTCCTTGGCTTGCTTCCCTTGGAACTGTTGCATCAGGAGTCGACATTGTCGAGTGGTATGCTTAGGGTAAATGAGATTTCCCTCTTCATCTTTCTTCGTGTGAATGTGGCATGGTAAGTCCATCACATCATTCCCGTCCTGGTCTTTCACTTTCTTGGGGTTCCAAGGACCCTTGGGTTTCCCCTTAAACTTCCCTGGGGTCACAGCTAAGGCTTCCCCGGGGGCGACTGGCTCGGCCTTGCGTTTCTGCTTCCGACTGGAGTGTCCTCCGCCGGCCTCATTAGCGGCTGCCTTATACTTGCCACTCCGGAGTCTATCTTCCTCTTCCCCGTTCGCGTACTTGGTGGCGATTTCCATCATTCGACTCAGGGTCATATCCCCGGTTCGACCGAACTTCAAAGTTAACTCTCTGTTCCTGATGCCTTCCTTGAAGGCGCAAACTGCCTGATGGTCGGATACATTCTCGACCGTGTGATTCAGAGTGATCCACCTCTGGATATAATCCCTCAGGGTTTCACTCGACTTCTGAACACATGACTGCAATTCTGTCAACCCTGCCGGTCGCTTGCAAGTCCCTTCGAATGTCCTGACAAACACCTGGGCTAGATCTTCCCAAGTATAAATACTGCTGGGACCAACTGATTCAACCACGCTCTGGCTGATCCTTCCAACATGAGGGGCAAATGCTTCATGGCCACCTCGTCATTGCCGCCTCCGATCTGAACAGCCACCCGGTAATCCTCGAGCCATGTGTCCGGCTTGGACTCTCCGGTGAACTTGCTGACTCCAGCCGCCAACCTGAAGTTGGGAGGAATCACTGCAGCTCTGATTGCCCTGCTGAAACACTCGGGACCTGAGACGCGAACTCTGCTGCTGGACGGGGCGCCTCTGTCACGGTCTTCTCGGTGAGCTCTATTTCGGTCGACCAGACCTTGAACGATGATGGATCTCGCATCAAAGCCTGGTTCCCTGGGGTCGACGGGGACCCTTCGCCTAGTACTGAACTGGCGTCTGTCCTCTTGCCGTCGAGGAACGTACGACCCGGCTCTTGGGGGAGGAGAAGGCACTCGACGTTGATCGTTGCGATCGAATCGGTGCTCATATCGCTCGTGCCCTTGGTATTGATCCTCGTGCCGGCCTCTGTGTCCTTCACGCCTCGGGGGCGACCTTGGACTATGAGCCGACTGAACGGAATTCGCAGTGACGGATCGACTGTGAATCCTGTTGCGCGACTGAGATACGGCTGAATTCTGGTCACCCGCTGCACGAAGCAAATCTCTGATCTGCAATAGACCTCTCCCTGCCTCTGACTGTGAAGGCTGGATCGACTCCGCTATGCGAGCCGCAGCTGCCAAATTCTGAATCGGGGTACGGTATACCTGGGTCGGCGGCTGGAAGACGCGACGACGACTGGACTCGGGAGCGGGCGGTCGTGCGCGCTCGTCGAGTGCTCTCTGGAGATTCTCCAATCGAGTACGTTCAGCCAAGTTGGCCAAGCGCGCCTCCTCCAGGGCTCGCGCCTCAGGGGTTTCTCCAACGATAGGAGTGTGAAGGGCGTCCATGTTCCGGCGACGGAGTTCCTCCCTCTGCACTGAGGTAAGGGTCTCGGGCCTGTACTCTTCGTGACCCCGCGCCGGAATCCCCCCTGCGGCAACCTCTTCGGTATGGGGGAATCCGGGGGGGCTACGTGGTCCGTCGACCATTAGTACTTCCGCCGCTGGATCACTGCTGTCGCACTCGGACGCAGTCTCTACGGAGCCAGTCGACAGGTCGAACAGGCCGTAGAGTGACTCGTCGGGCTCGATTGCCGCGACTTGGGGGATGGCCGACTAGCGGGCCAGTGCGTGCTTCACCCACCGCTGGAGTCTCGACCGACCGGTGCGCTTGCGCCGGTGGGAAACTGATGACGATGATGACGATGACGGCGCAACGAATGCCGACCCGTACTGGGTCGACGGTTGCCGCAGGAGGACGCCGCGGACGCATGCGCGAAAATGCGTGGCTCCACGGGCGGGAAGCGTGTCCACGTCGAGTGGAGCCTCCTGCAGCCAAGCAGAGTTGTCAACGATGAAGGAGAGAGCGCCGAGACGGATCTCGCGGCTCTTGACCATGACTCCGCTCGAAAACATGATGTGGGTTGAGGGAATCCCAACTCCTCCAACAAATCGCTAGAACACCTGCCCCACGGTGGGCGCCAACTGTCGTGGTTCTAAGTCTGACAGTAAGAATGGGGGGTAAGTATGGAGAGGCAAGATCCTAGCTATGGAGTAGTTGTATGCGCAAGGAGTTTACGAGTTCGGGCCCTTCTCTGAGGAAGTAACAGCCCTACGTCTCGGAGCCCGGAGGCAGTCGACTGGATTATGTGTGTATGTGTTACAAAGTTCCGAACCCCTGTCCTAGTGGAGGGGGGTGGCTTATATAGAGTTCGCCAGGACCCCAGCCAGCCCACGTTACAAGGAGTTTAATGTACATAAAGAGAGGGGGTTACTGGAAATGCCTGTAATAAAGGACCATGAAGGCCATAAAAGCTACTTATGAGATGACCGTTTGTAGGCAGTGCCTTTAGGTCTTCTTATGGTCGAGTGGCTGTCTTCATGGTCGACTGCTTGTGCTTCTGGTCGAGTACGCTCGTGTCCGTCGACTGGGCTGACCAGGTCGACTGAACTGTCGATATTTCTTAGAATGTCTTTCATTGTAGGAGTCATGCCCTTGATTGGGTACCTCAGGTATGATAAGTTACCCTACCCTAGGTACGTATCCTCGTCACCACCCAAAAGCAACAGGAATCCCTTTCTCCTCCTATAAGGAAATCTCGTCGTTTCACTCTTCTTCAAGTACCATCGGATTAGTCAACTCAAACGCTGAGAGATTACTATAGAACCAAGGCGGCTTTGAGGCTGGCTCCACTCTCCAAATAAAGCAGTTACTTCGTTGACGACAAGAACCCCATTTCCATTAGCCAAAGAGCAATTCATTTCTTCGACTCGATGCCTCCTCATTTGCTCCCATTCCCATGTTAATAAAAGAATTAGGGAAATGCGAGGGAAAAGAATGCCAAAAGCATTTAGAGATTTGACTGGGATTCGTTCTGGCTCAGATGGTGAGGGATTGCTATAACTATTTTGAGAAGCATTAATGAGATCTCTTTTTTTCACAAAGTGATATGGAAAATCATGCGGAAGATCCTATATGTAAAAATAATTCCAGATTCCCATCATACATTACCAAACTTCCAAATAAGAATAAGCTAAAAATGGATAAATACCTTAAGGAACTGGAAGCAGACCCTGATTATAAAGGGAAACCTCCTAAACCATCAGTATTCCTTGTAGGTGACATTGAAACCATTCCCTTGTTGGATCGGAACTATGTTCCCGCGGAGATAATAGAATCCAAAATCTTCCCCGCCACCACGCTTATGCAACCTCCTTTATGACTGTCAATTCAGACAAGAAACTATCAAAGATTTATATTAATCATTATAGTTCCCACGAATACATAAATACGCACCCATCATTTTATGATCGAAGTGATTGTGTACTCCAAGCATTCATAAATGGAATACTTTCTGTTGTAAGCAAACAAAGAAAGTCACTAATTATTTACTTTCATAACATGAGTCGATTCGATGGTATTCTGATGACCCAACATCTTAGTAAGTTTCACCCCGACTTGAAAGTGGATACTGTAATGCGAAATGGTATTATGTACGAGGTTGCTGTTTCTAGACGTGTTCAGGACGGTAGGAATAAATCACGTCTCCTTTTCAAAATGCGGTGTTCGTTGTTGATTCTCCCTGATTCGTTAGCAAACTTAGCTAAACAATTGTGTTAGGAATAAGAAAGCAATGTCGGCGGAAGAAATACGAAGAAACCTATCACACTTTTGTAGTATAGACGCGGTGCACCTGATTTTATAGGCATCGGAATGGGTTTATCTTGGAAGATCTTGACTTCTCCGTGCCTTCTGCCTCCGACACATCATATCTCCTATGCCGACCTCATACTTTTGATCACTTCTTCCTTACGAATTGTATCTATTACGAATTGTGTCTATTTAAGCTTTTTCTCGATTGATATTCATTTTTTCATCTATCTCATGAAATTTCCCTTCTATTAAGCGATAAAGAGCAATTGACGAAGTCAGCAGGAAGTCCGTCAGATGACGGTATGGATCAAAGGAATCCTCCTATCTTCGATTGAACACCCTTTTACTGGGATTTCGCATTCCTATTCCGATTGGCAGAAGCCTTTCTTTCTGTTTGTGCCGCCCTATGGCGATTTCTTACTCAACGTTTGCACTTTCTTACCAACTCTTGTACAAGTTAGGTTCAGCGTTGTTCTGACGATTAAGATTTCTCTGTTTGACGGTTTTTACCTTCAACAACCTTTGTTGCATCACTTCTCGATAGCTTTAGTGCTCGGAGAGTAAGCATAGCATATTGTCAGCTAGTTATTTATTGATAGCAAACAGCTAGTAGGTCAAGCCGGAGCCTTCACTCACTCAGCTTGGGTCAGCACCGTATCTCTAATTGGCGGAGACGAACTCCAATCCACCCACTTCATTTGTTTCCCAAGGAGGGTCATCAGCGAGTCCGCTCTCCCCAAGGTAGTTAAAAGGCGTAGGTACGCATTCCCCTGCACCAATGTACCAAAGCACTTTACCTTTAATCACTAGATGGGCTCGAGCCAGGGTCCTATTTTCGTTCTCCATGACTTCAAAGCTGCTTCTCTTTATCAATTCTGGACAGTTCTATAAACATTGGTACCAGGGGTTCTATGACCAAAAATCTTATTTTTTTTCTCCTGGCATTTATGTATTTATTATCGCTGTCTAAATGCGATGACTGTCGTCAGCAAGTATCCAGTGCCCATAGTCGAAGAACTCCTGGATGTCTGGTGCCTCATGGTTTTCTAAACCCGATCTCAGAGCTGGTTATCACCAGATTCGTATGGCAGCTGGCGATGAATTCAAAACAGCCTTCCAGACTCTGGAAGGGCACTACGAGTACAAGGTCATGTCCTTCGGCCTCGCGGGAGCACCAGCCACCTTCTTGGGAGCCATGAACACCACTCTCAAACAAACCCCTTCTGCGCAAATGCGCCCTGGTGTTATTTGACGACATTTTAGTCTATAGTGCCTCTCTTGAAGATCACACAATCCACTTGCAATCAGTGCTTGAGTTGTTAAGAAGGGATCAATGGCAAGTCAAACGCTCAAAGTGCTCTTTCGCTCAACACCAATTATCCTATTTGGGCCATACTATCAGCCAGCATGGGGTTGCCACTGAAACCCACAAAATTAAGAACATTGCCAACTGGTCTTCTCCGCAATCAGTCAAAGAAGTCCGCAGCTTCTTAGGTTTGGCCGGCTATTACAGGCGCTTCGTTCGCCATTTCGGCATCATTGCAAAGCCACTGACACATCTCCAGAAGAAACATGGGGAGATCCTGAGCTTTGAGGCAACTAAAGAAACATGATGCTTTTCAGTTATATTTAAGAACAGAAGAGGAAGACAAAGCAACCCTAGGATTTCTCTGCTCCCAGTGCTTAATACGAAAAGCTCGACATAAACCCAAGGACGGGCAACCGCTGCTAAACCAGGATCTCCATCTCTTTGAATAAAAGCATTCCTTTCCATCGACCAGCCTACGAGCATCTTCGGTACTATAATGAAGGACGTTGACACTATCCCATTCTACGTAGCAGGGGTAATTCCAGAAACATCCTATCTAAAAATCATTTAGAGATAAGTTTCTATAGAAAGATAAGCGGGTGTACAAATGAACTTTCTTATGATACTATGATACTCAGATACCACTCATTGGATGGGACCGGTGGACCATTGATCGATAAAAAGTAGTAAATAAGCCCTTTTCTCGCAGGTACGAGAGATTGCACAACCTTGCCTTGAACGCTTGAAGTTCTAAATAAATCTGAAGAGGAAGGCCAATTGTATCATGTCAGCAATGGTACTCTCCTGGGCTATAGACTGTCACCTGCTTCAAGGTATCTTGCTTGTGAAAGCCGAACAAAGAAGAAAAGAACGAAATGGCGGTTCATTAGTAGTCAAAGGTGCAGACTTCATTCTTTGTTTCCTTCGTCCTCTACCATTACGTTTTGCTTTTTAGGACTACCTAAAGGAAGGGAATAGAATGATCCATAGTCGTACCTACTTGAGGGCACCGAATGCATACAACTTACGTCAACTTTATATATATATATATATATATATATATATATATATATATATATATATATATATAATTATTGATTCCATTCACACCCTTTGGGAACAGGAAACGGAGAACTTGTTGCTTTCTTCTGTTTTTGCTGTAGCTGAGGACAACTTAGATTGAAATGATTGACTTGATCTAGGTACGTGGTCCAAACGGATAGGTAGAATTACCCAGAGGGAGCCCTAGTTTCAGCATAAAAGGAAGAAGTCGGGTCCGCGCGGTTCGCCTTTTCGAATGCAGCAGTGTTTTTGGCTTTGGCGATACCAGCTAGCTAGCTACTTACTTGTGTGGGAGTCCTATAAAGAAAAGCCTGAGTTATAGACTGACTAAAGATATCCACCTAAGCCGTAAGTTTTTGTTACAGCTGGCACACCTGCTTGCTAACTAGAAAATCTGATTCTAGTAGAAAGCGGACTAAGTCTTAAGAGAGATAAGCCGGTCTTTATACACTGGCCCTACTTCGACTTCAGTCAGTGGCCAGATGCATTGTAAGCAATTCCAGTCCCAGCTGCTGAGGTGGCGTAGTCAGCCCTACCTAAGTATTGAACAAAACCAACCATTTGTATAATATTATCCTATCTTGCATATTAATTAAGACCACTTATTAGATCAAGGTTGGCATACATAGCATAGGAAGGTGGAGATCTGAAGTAATCTATATGTCCCTCAGCCAGTCATCCATTTCTCTGGATATGAAGTTTACAACATCAAAAAAATGACCCTTTTCATAATGAAATCCATTACATGCCATCCAAAGAACTCTGATCTGGATTACCAGCTTTGGGGTGGAAGGACGGATCGATCGACCAAGCAACAACGATCCCTTTACGATGGTCAAGTGCGAAGGTCCCGATCGGATTGCCGATCTGCCAGTGTTGTTTGAATGATTTTTTGCATCTCAAAACCATTGATGCTGACCTATCACTGCTCAAGTGATTTTCCTGCATGGTTCTAGGAACCAAAAGAAGACTTTGGGTAGGTCAACGATAGATTCTATGTCTATAATGGAACGTAGGTTCTTTTTAGGAGGAAAGCTTAGAAGGATTCTTTTCAGAGCGTAAGAACCATCGAAGAGCATGGGATTGGTATTGCTGGCAGGGACTTTAAAGTGAGAGCCTGATCACTAAACCCCTGCTGCTTTCGATCATTCCTGCTAAAGCAGTTGGCAATGACTCACTGGAAACTTCTATTGGATCTGGGAGAAGAAGAAATCCAATCAATGGGTAGGTAGTCAATTTCTGGCGAAAGCACAAACCTTTTCTCTTACTTAAGGCGATAAAATCCATTCATTTCGATAATAATCTGTTTGAGATGTGTTTTACCGAGAAGGTATATGGTTTACGGTTCTAAGCCGTTGAGTTCGTGTTTTGGTAATTGTTGTTTTGAAGGATGGAGGATCCAGAGTTGAAGGATAGCGAGGCATACCAACGCCATGCCAACAAGAGGAACCATCCGGACTTAAAACAGCCGACCTACCCCCTGCCACTTCTTCCTCTAAGTCAAGTTGATAGATTTCTGTACGAGTTTTCAAGTGCCATCTCCAGTCTAAGAGGTTGAGTTCAGTGATTGTATCGAACAAAAGCCCCCTCCCGGGGCAGGTACGCGACTGTCTCTCTTCCAAAGTGTGATCATCTTCTCCAGTCTCCCGTTTCCACCTATTTTAAATGGTCAGCCTGTGCGGCATCAATTGAATTTGAATTCAAAAATAAAGTAGACTTCGGTGAAGGAACCTATTCTCTGGTGTCTGCTTCGGCCATCTCATCTGGTTTCGGCCTTCTTTGTGAGCAGCTCCTAACTCGCTCGACGGGGTATGATCGCTACTGTTGATAGGTCGATCGGAAAAGAATAAGTTCCAGGACTGAACAGAAAGAAAGTACTCTAACACTTTCTTCGCCATTCTTTTCTATGAGGAGCTCTATTTTGCTAATAAAAATGTAATGCTACCTCCCTACGGCGATTCATAACTAGAAGAACTCGTTGGCACAACCAGACCTTATTAAAGGCCTCGGCCGTCTGATCGACTGAAAGATCTTATCTTGGAGTTCTAGTATGGGTCGTCGGCCCTTTCTCCTCCTATAAGGAAATCTCATCGTTTCACTCTTCTTCAAGTACCATCGGATTAGTCAACTCAAACGCTGAGAGATTACTATAGAACCAAGGCGGCTTTGAGGCTGGCTCCACTCTCCAAATAAAGCAGTTACTTCGTTGACGACAAGAACCCCATTTCCATTAGCCAAAGAGCAATTCATTTCTTCAACTCGATGCCTCCTCATTTGCTCCCATTCCCATGTTAATAAAAGAATTAGGGAAATGCGAGGGAAAAGAATGCCAAAAGCATTTAGAGATTTGACTGGGATTCGTTCTGGCTCAGATGGTGAGGGATTGCTATAACTATTTTGAGAAGCATTAATGAGATCTCTTTTTTTCACAAAGTGATATGGAAAATCATGCGGAAGATCCTATATGTAAAAATAATTCCAGATTCCCATCATACATTACCAAACTTCCAAATAAGAATAAGCTAAAAATGGATAAATACCTTAAGGAACTGGAAGCAGACCCTGATTATAAAGGGAAACCTCCTAAACCATCAGTATTCCTTGTAGGTGACATTGAAACCATTCCCTTGTTGGATCGGAACTATGTTCCCGCGGAGATAATAGAATCCAAAATCTTCCCCGCCACCACGCTTATGCAGCCTCCTTTATGACTGTCAATTCAGACAAGAAACTATCAAAGATTTATATTAATCATTATAGTTCCCACGAATACATAAATACGCACCCATCATTTTATGATCGAAGTGATTGTGTACTCCAAGCATTCATAAATGGAATACTTTCTGTTGTAAGCAAACAAAGAAAGTCACTAATTATTTACTTTCATAACATGAGTCGATTCGATGGTATTCTGATGACCCAACATCTTAGTAAGTTTCACCCCGACTTGAAAGTGGATACTGTAATGCGAAATGGTATTATGTACGAGGTTGCTGTTTCTAGACGTGTTTAGGACGGTAGGAATAAATCACGTCTCCTTTTCAAAATGCGGTGTTCGTTGTTGATTCTCCCTGATTCGTTAGCAAACTTAGCTAAACAATTGTGTTAGGAATAAGAAAGCGATGTCGGCGGAAGAAATACGAAGAAACCTATCACACTTTTGTAGTATAGACGCGGTGCACCTGATTTTATAGGCATCGGAATGGGTTTATCTTGGAAGATCTTGACTTCTCCGTGCCTTCTGCCTCCGACACATCATATCTCCTATGCCGACCTCATACTTTTGATCACTTCTTCCTTACGAATTGTATCTATTACGAATTGTGTCTATTTAAGCTTTTTCTCGATTGATATTCATTTTTTCATCTATCTCATGAAATTTCCCTTCTATTAAGCGATAAAGAGCAATTGACGAAGTCAGCAGGAAGTCCGTCAGATGACGGTATGGATCAAAGGAATCCTCCTATCTTCGATTGAACACCCTTTTACTGGGATTTCGCATTCCTATTCCGATTGGCAGAAGCCTTTCTTTCTGTTTGTGCCGCCCTATGGCGATTTCTTACTCAACGTTTGCACTTTCTTACCAACTCTTGTACAAGTTAGGTTCAGCGTTGTTCTGACAATTAAGATTTCTCTGTTTGACGGTTTTTACCTTCAACAACCTTTGTTGCATCACTTCTCGATAGCTTTAGTGCTCGGAGAGTAAGCATAGCATATTGTCAGCTAGTTATTTATTGATAGCAAACAGCTAGTAGGTCAAGCCGGAGCCTTCACTCACTCAGCTTGGGTCAGCACCGTATCTCTAATTGGCGGAGACGAACTCCAATCCACCCACTTCATTTGTTTCCCAAGGAGGGTCATCAGCGAGTCCGCTCTCCCCAAGGTAGTTAAAAGGCGTAGGTACGCATTCCCCTGCACCAATGTACCAAAGCACTTTACCTTTAATCACTAGATGGGCTCGAGCCAGGGTCCTATTTTCGTTCTCCATGACTTCAAAGCTGCTTCTCTTTATCAATTCTGGACAGTTCTATAAACATTGGTACCAGGGGTTCTATGACCAAAAATCTTTTTTTTTCTCCTGGCATTTATGTATTTATTATCGCTGTCTAAATGCGATGACTGTCGTCAGCAAGTATCCAGTGCCCATAGTCGAAGAACTCCTGGATGTCTGGTGCCTCATGGTTTTCTAAACCCGATCTCAGAGCTGGTTATCACCAGATTTGTATGGCAGCTGGCGATGAATTCAAAACAGCCTTCCAGACTCTAGAAGGGCACTACGAGTACAAGGTCATGTCCTTCGGCCTCGCGGGAGCACCAGCCACCTTCTTGGGAGCCATGAACACCACTCTCAAACAAACCCCTTCTGCGCAAATGCGCCCTGGTGTTATTTGACGACATTTTAGTCTATAGTGCCTCTCTTGAAGATCACACAATCCACTTGCAATCAGTGCTTGAGTTGTTAAGAAGGGATCAATGGCAAGTCAAACGCTCAAAGTGCTCTTTCGCTCAACACCAATTATCCTATTTGGGCCATACTATCAGCCAGCATGGGGTTGCCACTGAAACCCACAAAATTAAGAACATTGCCAACTGGTCTTCTCCGCAATCAGTCAAAGAAGTCCGCAGCTTCTTAGGTTTGGCCGGCTATTACAGGCGCTTCGTTCGCCATTTCGACATCATTGCAAAGCCACTGACACATCTCCAGAAGAAACATGGGGAGATCCTGAGCTTTGAGGCAACTAAAGAAACATGATGCTTTTCAGTTATATTTAAGAACAGAAGAGGAAGACAAAGCAACCCTAGGATTTCTCTGCTCCCAGTGCTTAATACGAAAAGCTCGACATAAACCCAAGGACGGGCAACCGCTGCTAAACCAGGATCTCCATCTCTTTGAATAAAAGCATTCCTTTCCATCGACCAGCCTACGAGCATCTTCGGTACTATAATGAAGGACGTTGACACTATCCCATTCTACGTAGCAGGGGTAATTCCAGAAACATCCTATCTAAAAATCATTTAGAGATAAGTTTCTATAGAAAGATAAGCGGGTGTACAAATGAACTTTCTTATGATACTATGATACTCAGATACCACTCATTGGATGGGACCGGTGGACCATTGATCGATAAAAAGTAGTAAATAAGCCCTTTTCTCGCAGGTACGAGAGATTGCACAACCTTGCCTTGAACGCTTGAAGTTCTAAATAAATCTGAAGAGGAAGGCCAATTGTATCATGTCAGCAATGGTACTCTCCTGGGCTATAGACTGTCACCTGCTTCAAGGTATCTTGCTTGTGAAAGCCGAACAAAGAAGAAAAGAACGAAATGGCGGTTCATTAGTAGTCAAAGGTGCAGACTTCATTCTTTGTTTCCTTCGTCCTCTACCATTACGTTTTGCTTTTTAGGACTACCTAAAGGAAAGGAATAGAATGATCCATAGTCGTACCTACTTGAGGGCACCGAATGCATACAACTTACGTCAACTTTATATATATATATATATATATAATTATTGATTCCATTCACACCCTTTGGGAACAGGAAACGGAGAACTTGTTGCTTTCTTCTGTTTTTGCTGTAGCTGAGGACAACTTAGATTGAAATGATTGACTTGATCTAGGTACGTGGTCCAAACGGATAGGTAGAATTACCCAGAGGGAGCCCTAGTTTCAGCATAAAAGGAAGAAGTCGGGTCCGCGCGGTTCGCCTTTTCGAATGCAGCAGTGTTTTTGGCTTTGGCGATACCAGCTAGCTAGCTACTTACTTGTGTGGGAGTCCTATAAAGAAAAGCCTGAGTTATAGACTGACTAAAGATATCCACCTAAGCCGTAAGTTTTTGTTACAGCTGGCACACCTGCTTGCTAACTAGAAAATCTGATTCTAGTAGAAAGCGGACTAAGTCTTAAGAGAGATAAGCCGGTCTTTATACACTGGCCCTACTTCGACTTCAGTCAGTGGCCAGATGCATTGTAAGCAATTCCAGTCCCAGCTGCTGAGGTGGCGTAGTCAGCCCTACCTAAGTATTGAACAAAACCAACCATTTGTATAATATTATCCTATCTTGCATATTAATTAAGACCACTTATTAGATCAAGGTTGGCATACATAGCATAGGAAGGTGGAGATCTGAAGTAATCTATATGTCCCTCAGCCAGTCATCCATTTCTCTGGATATGAAGTTTACAACATCAAAAAAATGACCCTTTTCATAATGAAATCCATTACATGCCATCCAAAGAACTCTGATCTGGATTACCAGCTTTGGGGTGGAAGGACGGATCGATCGACCAAGCAACAACGATCCCTTTACGATGGTCAAGTGCGAAGGTCCCGATCGGATTGTCGATCTGCCAGTGTTGTTTGAATGATTTTTTGCATCTCAAAACCATTGATGCTGACCTGTCACTGCTCAAGTGATTTTCCTGCATGGTTCTAGGAACCAAAAGAAGACTTTGGGTAGGTCAACGATAGATTCTATGTCTATAATGGAACGTAGGTTCTTTTTAGGAGGAAAGCTTAGAAGGATTCTTTTCAGAGCGTAAGAACCATCGAAGAGCATGGGATTGGTATTGCTGGCAGGGACTTTAAAGTGAGAGCCTGATCACTAAACCCCTGCTGCTTTCGATCATTCCTGCTAAAGCAGTTGGCAATGACTCACTGGAAACTTCTATTGGATCTGGGAGAAGAAGAAATCCAATCAATGGGTAGGTAGTCAATTTCTGGCGAAAGCACAAACCTTTTCTCTTACTTAAGGCGATAAAATCCATTCATTTCGATAATAATCTGTTTGAGATGTGTTTTACCGAGAAGGTATATGGTTTACGGTTCTAAGCCGTTGAGTTCGTGTTTTGGTAATTGTTGTTTTGAAGGATGGCGGATCCAGAGTTGAAGGATAGCGAGGCATACCAACGCCATGCCAACAAGAGGAACCATCCGGACTTAAAACAGCCGACCTACCCCCTGCCACTTCTTCCTCTAAGTCAAGTTGATAGATTTCTGTACGAGTTTTCAAGTGCCATCTCCAGTCTAAGCGGTTGAGTTCAGTGATTGTATCGAACAAAAGCCCCCTCCCGGGGCAGGTACGCGACTGTCTCTCTTCCAAAGTGTGATCATCTTCTCCAGTCTCCCGTTTCCACCTATTTTAAATGGTCAGCCTGTGCGGCATCAATTGAATTTGAATTCAAAAATAAAGTAGACTTCGGTGAAGGAACCTATTCTCTGGTGTCTGCTTCGGCCATCTCATCTGGTTTCGGCCTTCTTTGTGAGCAGCTCCTAACTCGCTCGACGGGGTATGATCGCTACTGTTGATAGGTCGATCGGAAAAGAATAAGTTCCAGGACTGAACAGAAAGAAAGTACTCTAACACTTTCTTCGCCATTCTTTTCTATGAGGAGCTCTATTTTGCTAATAAAAATGTAATGCTACCTCCCTACGGCGATTCATAACTAGAAGAACTCGTTGGCACAACCGGACCTTATTAAAGGCCTCGGCCATCTGATCGACTGAAAGATCTTATCTTGGAGTTCTAGTATGGGTCGTCGGCCCTTTCTCCTCCTATAAGGAAATCTCATCGTTTCACTCTTCTTCAAGTACCATCGGATTAGTCAACTCAAACGCTGAGAGATTACTATAGAACCAAGGCGGGTACTTTGATCTGATAATGTCTACTACGTATTTGATCCATTAACACAACGACAAGCGTTGGTACCTTCAGAGGTATGCCACAGGGCTCACTACTCGGATTAACACTTTCCAAACTAAATAGCTGGGCATCGACAGCGACAATCAGCGGATGAAGGAGTGGATGAAAAGGGTACCTGAGTGCTTGCATGCCTGGATCAGCCCAATCCCTATTAGTGAGTGACTATCCAAACTGAGTGCTTGGATAGCTGGGCATCGACAGCGACAATCAGCGGATGAAGGAGTGGATGAAAAGGGTACCTGAGTGCTTGCATGCCTGGATCAGCCCAATCCCTATTAGTGAGTGATCAAGCAAGGTCAAAAAGAAGAGCAAGCCCACGGCTAGGCATAGTATCAAGAGATTGCTCGCCCGTCGCATGCCTAACGAATCCAGAGAAACAAGAAAAGCATGACCAATTGAAGGGGTTGACTGCCCAAGGAGACTAAAATAACTATTAAGTAAGGAAGGAGGGGATTTAGTCACACCCACACCTAGCCCTTGGATGAAGTAGGGCAGCAGCTAATGGGTCAAGTTTTGATACTGGTTCCTCAAAACAGCTTTTTGACTCTATGGGACATTTATGGAATTTCTTCCATCGGCAAGAGTACCTTTGTTTCTCAACTTTAATGATTTTTTAGTCTCTCGATACTAACTAATTAGTTAGGGGAGGTGCTTACTTTTGTAGTTAAGGATCCAAAGAAACAGGTCTGGGGTATCACAAGATGAAAGCGGAATGCCTGAAGCATAGAGAAGTGAAGTACAGTATGAATAAGGAATGGTGGCACACCGGCGAATGCAAACTCTCAGCTGATAGGGAAGAGGGGGGCGGCTAGCTAGGGCTTACCTTTGACTCCCTTTTACTCCAGCATCTCAAATAATACTATAAAATATGTGCTTGCAATAAACAGAAGCTAAAGGAAGAAAAGCAATAAAACTAATTCACTTGCTTCTTGGGATCGATAAATGGCTTTTTTTCATTTGGGACTGCCCTCTTCCAAGAGTTCATCCACGAAAGGAATGGGATATTTTTATTAATGGTAAGGCTATTTAGTTTCATGTAGTCTATACACAATCACCAACTCCCACCCATCCTACCTACAGGTACAGGACTTGAAAAGGTCAAAGGGCTTGAGCTTGGCCTAATCACAGCAGCTGCTAGCATTTCATCGACCAACTTTTCAATGGCTGCCTTTTGATCGTGCGAGTATCTATACGGCCTGAGATTAATCGGCTCAGCTCCCTCCAGAAGAGGTATTACATGATCATGGGTCTGGTGGTAACTCTTTTGGCTCATTGAAAATGAATCAAATGATTTCGCTCGATGGATTGGATCCTGTTCAAGTTCCTGCTCAATAGAAAAGGTAATTTGCTTGTTATCAAATGGAGGGTTATCTCCGTCTTGACCGAAGGTATCTTTCCCGTATGCCTAACTTGTCTTCTGTTTCTGTGAAGTCAAGCTAAGTGCAACGCGTTATATAGTGATTGATGTGCCTACTCACTCTATCTATAGCCCTTTCTTTTGCTTTGAAATGATCAACCTTGATATCCGCCACAAGAAAAGAAGAATAAAAAAACCGTTATGATTAAGTGGAAAAGTGGTATCTGAGAGATAAAATGATTTATTTCGACGGTTGCATGACCGTTCATTTCTGTCAGTTCATCTCTCTACCGGTTGACCAAAAGTCTGATCTAGCTTTGTGCCAGGGCGAGGTAAGGATAGGATCCTTGCGTAGGAGAACTTGTTTCAGGATTTCGGTATCCTTCTAGCCCAGCTCCGTTCTGAAATTCCATTATCCTGGCTCTACGACTTTTTGCACTCTTTCTTTGAATTGAAGTCACTGTAATCAAAAGGCACACCACGAAGGCGTATTGAAGAACCAGACCTATAGGGTCACGAGAAGATCTCTCACTAAGCTACCAATCGGGGGTCTATTTTTCACTCTCTGCTATTATTCGAAGTTTTATCGCTAACAGATACTATGTTTATGAACATAATAAGGAAGAGGTTCTTATTAAGTAGGGGGAAGAATACGGGAAGCTGGTCCTATCGAAAGCCCAAGGTACGGGTCCTGTAGGTCAGCTGTTTCAGCATAGGTCGGCGGATCAAGTAGTTCCAATTGTGGACCACCAAAGCAGCGTATTTCAGATCCAGACAGAGAAGCAGCGCACAAAGAAGAGTGTGGTGATAAGTATGGTGATAAATGGGGTGCTGGTCACAAATGCCCCAAGACCATTCCTCCGTACGTCTTCCCTTAGGCTCCTATGGGCGGCAGCCAGGTAGAATTAATATAGCAAGCAGTGCTTGCGGCTTCGTAGGCAATATGAGATAAAGCTGACTAAGAGAAAGAAGTAAGCGTATCTTGCAGCTGTTTTCATTCCTAGATCTTGAACCGTATAAGATCAAGCATTGATCTGATGGATCAAATGCTTTCGGATGAACTACTCGATCAAGGGCTTATTAAAAAAAGTAAGGAAGGGAAGCTGTCTACCGCGTAGTGGTATCTTTTTACTGACTATCTCCTCCACCAATATATCCAATACTTGGACTCCTCGAGACAGGATTTCTCTCCTTGAAGAGACCGAACTAGACTAGTGGCCGGATGGAAGGGATGGGACTAACTATGTTCCAAAGACTTGATCAACAACATCTGTTCCTTAACTCTCTGTATCTGCCCTTTTTTATATCAACATTCCGAATTTAGCTCTACTACCGGAGCCTTTCGATAGGAAGGAATGGAATCTTATCTTACACGAGAGGCCTCTTTCCAAGCCCTCCGTGCAATCTGAATAGGATTCGGAGTCTCCTTCATTCACTGCCAAGCTCTAGTAAATATCTGAGTGAGTAAGTTATGGATCGTGGGCTTTTCCATCTCCTGCTTACGGCAATATCTGCTTCTTTTTAGCTGAAGACAAGGGCCCCTCCTATAAGGTATTTTGTAGTTGGTGGGAGCGCTTTGGCGCGAGAAGTTATAGCTATGGCTTAACAAGCATCAACTGTTCGCACAAGCGCTGGTATCTTTATGTGTCCCGTGAGAAAGAGAAATAAGTGGATGGTATCAATCGAGGCAAGTAATAAAACATGCTGGGAAAACTGGAACTGACGGATGCAGAAAAGAAGGTACTCATGATGGACGATCTTGACGATGACAATGGCACATCTCAGTCGTCGGCTATGTGTCAAGTCCATCAATTCCAAAGGAGTGGCTTGTTTGCTTCACTTCACTTTACGATACTGTTCCATTGCTTCTGTGCAGTAAGAAGTTGGCAACAGGGATTTCGGATAGGTAGGTTCAGTCAACCCAAGAGAACTGTTGGCGTGATGAGCTAATGGGTATAAATATTTTTAGCAGGTTGGATACCGTTGAGGTCAGTGCAGGTATAAGAAAGGCTGAGAGACGAGAAAACGGCTGTCCCGTGGCTATCGAATTAAGAACGATAACAGGACTTGTAGGTTCTCGTGCAATTCTGGATCATGTGACAAAAACAGGTCACTTGACTCAGTCTGTCACTTTCAAGCCGTTGCACAAGCACTTATTAAATTGAAATAGGGGCATCCATTTTCGAGCTCTATCGCACTTTCCACACCTGTTGTGTACAATCATCCATACATAAGTATAACAAAAGATTCGTATCCGGAAACCGAAACAAGACATAGTTGGATAGGTGCCGTGCCCTGGTCCAACCTAAGTCAGTTCGAACCTGACGAGTCGTAATCATCTGTAGCAAACACTACTGACCACTAACTTGATCTCCGATCAGTGGTGAAGGTTGTGAGTGAAACGAGTGGTTTATATGCAGCATGGTAAAGAGCAGCGTAGGGCTATACCTGGCAATTCAGCTTTCAAAGAAATGGAGTACTAACATGTCGACTCAAAGCATCAGCTACTTGATTTGTGGCTCCTGATTTGTAGACAATGAGATAGTTGAATCTCTCCAAATAAGCTTCCCATCTTGCCAGATCGACATGTTGATGATCTTTGAAATGCTTCAAGTCTTGATGGTCAGTATAGACAAGAAACTCCTTAGGCAGCAAATAAACCTCCCATGTTTTCAAAGCTCTGAATACAGCATACAACTCTTGCTGATATGTACTCCATTTCTTCCTTGCATCACTTAGCTTCTCACTTCTGAAATGGTCTTCGGTGTTGGCCATTCTCTGATAGCAGCAACTTTGGATTCATTCGATAGTGAGGCAAATTAGGAAGACTAGCACCAGGAATTAGATCAATTCGATGCTGAATATCCCTCATGGGTGGAAATTGTTGAGGCTCTCAGGTAGCCTAATTCTCCTTTCGAACTATGGAATTCGGGTTGGATATGGTGATAAGCCAAGCCTAAAACTACCATCTCTTAACCCGGTGAAGAAGAGCTTCCAATCGAATATGCTTAACAAACCCAGCCATCGGGCTACGAGTGGGGATTTCTAGGGAGATTCAAGTTGTGGCTCCGCTAGCTTTAGTCGGCATAAGAACAAAGAACTAAATGGGTCTCCTTAGCCTTTTGTTAGCTTCGGTGGCCTGGAGTCTTCTACGGGGCATCTCTTCTTTATAGATGAGAAGTCGATTCAGAACACGCAAGAAAAGGGTTGATGGAACCATGCAAAGAGTGCTCATTAACTCACTAGCATCCCAATAAAATCATTCCAAAGTACTTCTCCATTTCGGAACAAGCTCTTGGTGAAAAAGACTGGCGTGTAGTCCGAAAAGCGCCTATGGAAGATCTACTATTTTCCTTCGCACCAAGTCAATCTCCATGCATATATTCTGCCAGTTCTCATTCAATCTCTTTTCATCCGGGAAGCTTCCCCGCAACTCCAACTACCGGAAACATTAGCTCGAACATTCGAGTTAGAGATGAAAAGGACTGTCCTTCAGCTAGAACCCTCCCTTGAAGAAATGAAATTGAGTCAGTGACCCTATGAGAGAGGAAGAGTTCCGTTGTGTCCAGTCATCGTCTATTCAACTCAAAGAACTTCTAGTTTGATTAGCATAAAGAAAGTGCCAGCTAGGCCAGCCATTAGTACCATAGCTTTCCCAAGAAGGATAGGAGATGGATCAGACTCTTCAGCGGGAAAGAATGTGATCAAAGGACCCTATGAATACTACTAGCCGTAGCTGTGGTTGTGGCCAAGAAGCAGGCAGGGAAGGAGATGTCCTTCTTTAAAGGAATTTCGTCAGGGATCTATTCCTTGAATCAATAAAGCAAAAGAAAAGTCTGGCAGTGCGAGAGGCCAATATGACTATCTATATCAGTTCTTCGCCTTGGTCTACTCCATCATGTAGTGAGTCGAGGTCTGTCCCTAAGGAGAAAGACGAAGCAAAACCCCAACGATTAGATTATAGGGTTGGACCCTATTTTTTCAAGAAGGAGCAAGAAGGTGCCGAAAATAGGGCTTTTATCACGTTTGAGAGTTGTTCCCTCTTAGGGCTGAAAGTGGAAAGTCTTCGAGTATCGTGGTCCTTCTATTGATAGATTCAGGATTCGGATAGATTCAGAGAAGGCCAACTTATCTCGATTTGGTCATTCACCCGATATGGGAATACCTTTTAGGAAGGCAAGACTAGAAAAAAGTCCGATTAACCGAAGATGTGAAGAAATCGACTGCATTAGCCCTTCATAAGGGAATACCTGACTCAGTCAATTCTTTAGTTGACATCGAGACCAAGGCCCATTGACTCTCTTGGAGGAAGATCCGCCAAGGGGCGAAGCGGTCCAATTCAATGTTTTACTGTTACGCTAAGTCACTCTCCTGTTAGGAAATTGATCTAGCTGCTTATCCTATAGATAGAGAGTGTCGGTAATCACCTCCGCTATTTCAGCTGTGGTCGGCATAACAGCTTCGGTAGTATACCTACCTAAACAGATAATTTGTACCATGATTAGCAGACCCTTCTCAACTCTAGCGATTTCAAGCGGACCAGTCTCCAATTACCTTGCAAAGCGTTAGCGCTAGCCAGGTCAATAGTTCAAGTATCAATGAAAGTCTCTATTTCAGTAAAGTAGAAATGACAGCTGTTTAGGTAACAGAAGACAATGCCTGCTAGAGGTATGATTCCGATCTTTGCGCAAGCAATAATATATGCTATGGCACTTTTTTTTGCACAGCTCCTCTTTAATGCCAGTTGGTGTGAGGGAGTTCGCTGGGGATGTGAACTGTTGAATCATGAGTAAAGATATCCATGCACAGTAAAGATCAATAGGTTGAAATCAGATAAAGGCAAATATGGCTTTGAGGAAGAATACGAACGGGATTCCACATTCATAGGCTATTAGGCAGGTTTGGATTCTCCTGGCAAAGGCAGATATTTCTATGCATTCCTCTGCCAAGTCCAGTTCCTCTCAGTCTCTCGATTGCATCGGCCAGGTCCTTCCGATAAAAGCTCATCCCTTCCTCCAAGATCTATCCGTCTATTCGAAGGAATGAAAGCTCAACCGGAACAAACGCTAGATTCAAGTCCTTTGGTTGCCACCCACCACCAGTGGGAGAGGCAGAACAATGAATCAATTTCCTAGATCCAATGGTTTCTCGGGCAATCCCATTCCCATTTCCACCTATCGAAGCCCAACCAAGTGAGGCACTTCCACCGGATTCGTTCAAAGCTTTCCATCGGGTCAAACAAGCGACTCTCGTTCCTATGATTCACCCGGTACTCTCCACCTGTTGTGGATTCGAAGCTAGCCCACCTCATGTTCCCATCCATGGATCCAAGCTTTAAACTACTCATTCATCTTAGGCAAAGCACTAGTTGGAAGTGAAGAGGGACTATTAGCTAGCTTATCTTGTTTCTTTACTTGTGGAATTCATCAGATGTAGCAGGAAATAATTACCAAGTGTGTACGCTCAATCCGTAGCTTGTTTTGGTTAGCTTTATCCTTGAAAGAATAAGCAGCTTCTTGTTTAGGGCGGGCTATCTTGACTCTTGAGCCTGAGAGGGAGAAGGCTTCCCGCGTGGACGGATTAGCAATCCCTAGTCTTCCATAACGCGTATTGGACTTATGTTTCCTCCTCCTCGAAGATGATGGATCTATGGTTACGACCATTCTTTATGGCTCTGTACCAATAGTACAGATTCGATTTAGGCTCTTTAAAGAATCACCCAACTGGTTTGATTTCTTTTTTGAAGTAATCAGAAAGTTCGCTCTTTTTCCAGACCTGTGGCCTTGGAGTTCATCCCCGTCCTCTGCCAGGTGAGAAGGAAGATGAGAGATACATTCCTCGTCTTCCACTTTCTTCCAGGAAAGCCTTTCACCGAGCGAGCAGCTAAGCGAGTTCATCCGCATCTGTTGTCGTTCAAGTAGGTCTTTGGTTGTAGTAGTGTAGGCATAGGAGAAGACTGATTCCTAGCCTTTCTATTTACTAAGGTCAGGAAGGGGGTAAAGGGGGATCGGGGGAAGGTGAAAAGTTGAAGTTCATTCCTCCCTCTAATTCCATCTCAGCCTATCCGCCACAGAACAGGGGCGGGTTCTTTCTTCTTCTACTTCATATAATAGAACACAAGGATCGAACCTACTTTGCTTTAAGTCTGTTTACTTTTTAACGCCGTCTACGGAGAGACAAGATGAGAGAGGAGAGAGGAAGCTGAACGACAAGAGCTGACGAAGTCCAATCAAGCTGAGCCCTGGAAAGAGTTAAGAAAAAACACCTTCTACCTGCATTCATGGGTGCTCAACGATAGATTCCACATCAAGATAGGCAAAGCGGGATACAGCTCGTTTATTACCTCAAAGAAAACAAGAAACAGGTCTTTTCTAATCACGGAACACGAGAATAGCATGCACGGGAGAAGGATTTAGGGAAAGGTACACGCTGCTTTTTCGGAGTCTATAGGGGAAAGGTACACGATGATTTTTCGGAGTCTATAGGGGAAGATTCCACCAGCCCCAATTGCTTTGGGTGAGAGATCGAACCTCCACTCGTTTCTGGTTTCTGCTTTCTCCCTAGGGAAAGAAGATATGATACTTTTCGAAGAATGCAATCCCCGCATTCCGGCCCTGCTCTGCAAATCAACATCTGAAGATCTACGGGTCACCATAGTCTTCTGATCCACTAATAAGATTCCGCGCTCGAGATGATGTGATCTGAACGAAAAGATAGATACATCCGAGCTGCCCAAGGATATGGTCTGGGTACCGATCTGCTAGGATAAGGGGGAGATCCCAGTACTCAAAAGGCTGGGTAAATTTCGAAATTAAGCGGAGGAAATCCACCAATAAGAGAGTAATAGAAAATACTGTTATCATGAAGAAATTCTTTCAATCCATTAAGAAGATACTTAATTCGTTATACAATAGAGACGGGGAAAAATATGATGATAAAAAACTCCACAATAATAAGAAATCCAAGAAAAAAGATATAACGGATGAGGAAGGAGCTGAAGAACCTATCAACAATGATGCATCTAGTGGCAGTAATGATGCATCTACTTCTACTTCCCCTAACCCTAATGATGGTTCTAGTTCCACTAATGATGGAACAAATCCAAATGTGAAAACTAGTGCACCTAAGCACGACGATCATGGTATAATCCACCATTTTATATGGGGTGGTGGTAGTTCAAACGGTGGAGATAGTTCCAACAGTGGTTGGACTTCCTACTTGAATTCACCTATTGATAGATTTGTGAAAAATCGAAAAACATTTACCAATTTAGATCAAATAGGTCTAAATGGTTTTATTGCCAAAATAGTAGGGTTTATAGGTCCAACAACAATTGTGCTTCCATTCTTTTATAACAGTTGGATGCCGAGGATAGGTTTGTTTTCCATGTTTGTTAGAGAGCCACACGGCTTTCAAATAGGAGTTAGCGTACGACCATATACCACGTTTCACAATTATGGAACTCTAGTTATGGAATATGTATATATAAAATATTTGTTCCACGCTCAGGTAGGCTGGCGACAATATAAATGTATATATTTGATAAGTTTAAAGAAATAAATGATTCGCTAGGTTTGTTTTTTATCGAGAATATTTACTTAAGGGATACTTTTGACGTTATTCAGCAATTCTCACATAGCGGTCTTGGTTTGAAATCCCTTTTGAAACATGAAATCATAAACAAGTTGGTTGAACTAGTAATACCATTTTCTGATGAGAATTCTAAGTCGTATGTGTACGGTTATTTTGCTTTTCTAGTATACGCAGGGTTATTTTGTACTGTCTGGTATAAGTATATACCTTGGGATCCATATATAAAACCTGCTGATTTAGCTCCACCATCACTGGATGTATTTAACACCTATCATGCCGATGTCGTGGGTTATAAGGTCACATACCTGATTACTAAGGACATTCTCCAAACAAACTATGGTAGACACCTTTAAACAGCCATCATTTAACGAAGTAGTAAATTCGAATGACTACAACCTTGATGAATCTGATCACAAAGTGAGTTTTTCATCCTTATGCACTGGTATCATGGTTTCTATGTTGTTAGTAACAAAAACACTTCTTCCACATTAAACAGTACTGCATAGATACAAGTTTAGCACAATGAATTTCTGAGTTATTTCACACAAGGAATTTACAAGCTAATGAAAATCAATAGATTTATAGGATATCTATCTAAATACGGCTCCTATCGTTTAAGGTTAGTAAATACATACTAGGAAATGCTCTTCAGGGATACCAGAACTGGAAGATCCTGTCAAGGGGAAACATGACCTTAATAAGCGCCATCCCGAGACTTGGACTCGAGGGATGGTAAGATCAATAGGAGAAGGAGATATGATACAATTACTGTGATCAGGATACCTTATATGAGCCATACTTATCCAGGGAATCAATCGCGTGAGGGTGTTGTTGATAGAGGGAGCTCTGGCCAGGAGAGGCTAGAGCGAGTGATAGCAACGGAAAGGTAAGATCAAGAAGGAAACAAGGCTTAAGAGGACCCTAATGCACCAATACTTTAGGCGTTCCAACTTCCAATACATACTTATCATGGAATGAAATCCAAGAGGAGCAAGCATATCACTGAGAATAGCTAGCTGAAATCAAGGATGCTATCACAATATTCAATGGAATCGTTACATCGGAATAAGATAGACCCGCTTCGATGCTGTATTCAGTATGTCAGCTAGGAGCCAGAACTCACTATGCCATAGTCATACAATCAACCTGTGTATTAACAGCAATATCTAGACAGGCGGGATGGATTAATTATATTGATGGCCAAGATAAGGTGCTCAAAGGGGAAGCACTCTTCATCAAGTAATGACCCCTGGGGGCGGGTACTGCGAAAAGAAAGCAATGCATAAGCTCTTGTTCCTGATACGGTTCAAAAGTAGTGCAAAGAAAAGCGGTACTTCGGTCGGAAAGAAAGCTGCTGGAGGGTTCGTGCTAAAATATTCTTGTTCGGATGGTTGAGAGAAGGAGGTGTGTCCTGTGGCGGATACACCGATTGATCGAGACGCCTCAAGGCCACCGGAGGGAGAAATAGTGATAGCAACGCTTACAAGGAATGCTGGGATAAGTTGGGAAGAAGGCAAAGATACTGGCGACTAGATCCTTGTGGCAGATTGGAAGATACCGATATCTCTATTTCAATTTGTTGATTGATGGTTTAAGGAAATGGCAGTGGTCCAAATCTTGCACATTTGCTGTTACTTCTATGTATAAGTTCCTTGCTTAGGTGTGGCCCAGCTTTCATATCTTATTGGGATAGCTACATTGCCCTGGCCGGGTATTGCGAAGGAAGGAAACACCTTGTCCGAGTCAGGCGATGCTAAAGGATGGATTAAAAAACTCATGGATGCTATCTCTGTTATTGCTGCTTAATGCCCTATTTATACCGATCTAGCTTATAGCTGGGATTTCTAGAAAGATAAGCTGATGCAGCCCTCAGGGATGGAGTGCCTAAACTAACCTTCCTGAACAGAAGTAGCAGAGGTAGAAGATATGTAAATCGTACCATCAAGGGGAAATGCACTATTGTTATGCTTGGGCCAGGTTAGCTGATCAAGGGAATATTCCTATCGGAAGAACAATCAGAAAATAAGGAGATAGTCAGTTGGCACTTTTCAGACAAGAACCGCTTTTCCTATTAAGCACGGGAGTCGTAAGGAAAGACCTCTGCGTAGCTATCAGAACGAATTAATGAACGAAATAAACGAATTCCGGTGAAACCAAGGCGAATTTATGAGCCAGCAGTGGGAAAAAGATGCCAAGTATTGAGATGCAACATTATGAATGGTGTGATCCGAAGTCTTACTATTTACTCAAAATTGACTCAAATGGTTGACTGAACTTCACAGAGGACTAAAGCCGGGAACTTAAACTAATGGTTTTGCCTTTCCACTTCCCAATTGACTCTCATAAAAGGCTAGGCTACCTCTTCACATCGCACCTGATCCTGAATCATGTGCTCTGTTCAGGGGATCAATAGTGGCTATTAAGCTTTTCCCTTTCTATATATTCTTGAGAATAAGTAAATACCATCCTTTTTCCTATCAGCATCTCTCTATCTGACAGTAAATATTGCTTTCAATCGATCAGGCACTAGGTTATTAAAGTATGGATATGCCATATAATAAGGGAAAAGGCCTCAAGTTTTTTTTAGCACAAAAGAAAAGCCGATTCCAAATTTTCTATTTCCCGGCAAGTCTATGAGAGTCCTATTACGGATCCTCTGATCTTTAGCTTGAATGGTCGTGTTTTTATATAATTAGTTCTTTCTTCTGAGCTCTTCTATTACGGTACGGAAAAATCAAACCTATCACTCTCAAAGAATGGGTAAAAAGAATTCAAGCTAGGGGAGCCTACACTCTCTAACTACCTATACTACGCCCCAATTGATTGGAAACCCTCGGGGAAAATGATCCCATAAACAAAGGAATTATACAGTACGAAATAGCAAAAAAACAGACTAATTCGATTCTAAAAAATCGATAATAGATATTTTATTCTGCTTAAATTGTCCCGACAAGGAGAGATATTCCATATTTGAATCAGATTGGATTTCGTAGTATACCAATGTGAGCCAAACTATTACTATTTCATCTAACTTGAATAACCAAGGACTGAATTTGACTATGGATTCTGATAACTCGAGAAGTTTTTATTTGGTTATGATGCAAAAAGAAAAAAGAAAGGTTTAACAAGCCATGAGAAAATAGAGTAAAGTAACCATACGTTCTGTTTGCATAACGTGTATACGCCACACCATACAATCGAAATAGAAACATGGGACGATTCCAGAATTTTGAATAGATCCATGGGGATGAGAGAAGTTGTTGTTGAGAAATATGAAATTGGAAAGGAAGTCAAACTCCCTATGGAACATGTGATTGGTTGTACCTGTACTTTAGTGATACGAAAACTCGCTATTCACTCAGTTTCTGGTCAATAATAAGATTATGTAGGAGAGATGGCCGAGTGGTTCAAGGCGTAGCATTGGAACTGCTATGTAGGCTTTTGTTTACCGAGGGTTCGAATCCCTCTCTTTCCGTTTCTGTTAATTCACCAACGTTACCGACCACAATGAAATTTCTAGTAAGAGGAAAATCCGTCGACTTTCTAAATCGTGAGGGTTCAAGTAAAGTCCCTCTATCCCCAATAAAAAGCCCATTTTACTTCCTAACTATTGTACCAACCTCTATTTTTCATTAATGGTTCAAACAAGATTCACTATCTTTCTTATTCTACTCTTTCACAAACGGATCCGAACTGACTTCTTTGGATCTTATCCCATTCATACAAATGAACATATTATAGTATAGGCAAGTAATCCCTATTATTAAGTAAGTCATTCACAATCCATATCATTATCCTGATATTTACTATGTCCAATTTGAGAATACTTTTTTCTTTTTTAGTCCCTTTCATTGACATAGATACAAGTACTCTACTAGGATGATGCACAATACATAGTCAGGATAGCTCAGTTGGTAGAGCAGAGGATTGAAAATCCTCGTGTCACCAGTTCAAATCTGGTTCCTGGCACAGAACGAACAATGAATGAATGCCTTTTCGGGAAAGAATGTTCTTGTTTTTCGTTGGAAAAACCAACGCCGACGTCAAGATCAGTCTCCTTTCCTTCCAAAAGTGAGCGAGCAGAGCTGAAAAATATGGAGTTACCTGGAGATGAGATTTCTTTCTACGGATATGAAGGATAGAAGAATGACTTTGTTTTTCACCAAAATCTATATTTTTTGTGCTTTATTTTTCCATTCCAAATCCAAAAATTGATATTCTTGCTATGGTTCTCCTTAATAACGTTCAGATTGTTGCTTCTTCTCTGGAACTTGTTCGATCCTTTATTTGCGACGGAAGCACTCGTCTTCGCTTCCTTCTATAGCGAAGCTAGTGTTACTATGTTAGGTGGTATGAATATGATGGGCGATGACGACCTGTCCCGCGTCGTAGCCCCGTTTCTCCCGCAGGGAGATCAGGCTCCAGTAAATATTCCCGAAGGACGACCGCTTACAGTGGAAGAGGAAGGCGTGTTGGATTTCCAAAATCAGATTGGTACTCTTCTCAGGAGTATCGATCTTGACTCGTTCCGGAAACATCACTTTGAAGAGGAAAGCGTCTCTGATCTCGCCGCGGCGGCCCTACTCCATAAAGAAGAATATCTCAATGACCACACAAAATTATGGGAGGTGCGTGAAGGGCTTAATCGTTATAGAGACAGCTCTAGGTTCTACTTTCGCGTGGTAGAATGGGTCAAGGTCGAGAGAAAGCTTTGTAGCGGGGAGTTGCCAAGAACGTTCATCATTGACGATGACGGTGAAGGAGAAGGATAGTTACTGGCGTTTAGCTTCATCTAGAAAGAAAATCGGCCTTCCACCGCTCAAAAAGGGAAAAAACGAACTAACGACAACCAATGAGTCAACAAGTTTCTCACCACTCCGTTCATGATTGCCACGTACCCACTAAGATGAACGTCAAATCTCCGCTATATAATCAAATAGGTCATTCTTCTGCTTCTGATAGAGGTGATAGTTATATCAAGTTTTTAAGAATCGACTTCTTGATACCCCTATTCTCCCTTCATCCGGAGCTGCCGTAACTTGGGCTCATCATGCTATACTCGCGGGGAAGGAAAAACGAGCAGTTTACGCTTTAGTAGCAACCGTTTCACTGGCTCTAGTATCCACTGGCTTTCAAGGAATGGAATATTACCAAGCACCCTCCACTATTTCGGATAGTATTTATGGTTCTACCTTTTTCTTAGCAACTGGCTTTCATGGTTTTCATGTGATTATTGGTACTCTTTTCTTGATCGTATGTGGTATTCGCCAATATCTTGGTCATCTGACCAAGAAGCATCACGTTGGCTTTGAAGCAGCTGCATGGTACTGGCATTTTGTAGACGTGGTTCGGTTATTCCCATTTGTCTCTATCTATTGGTGGGGAGGTATATGAAAGAAGGGAACGAATAAGTGGATTGAGGAATAAAAGCTCGAAGACAAAGAGAACTTCTCCGGGTAATTGGATCGCCCCGGCACTGTGGTTTAATGAGCGGAAAACCACTAAAAGCACAGGCGATGTGCAGGAAATAGCGGTCCTAAAATGAGTCTCCCCCATGATCATTTTACATCACGATATCTTTTTCTTCTGGTTATGCGTTTTCCTCTTCACTTTTCTTTTTATTTCTTTTATGGAATCGGGCAGAAACGGGCAAGAATCTCTTTTGTCATAGAGGCCTCGTCGAGTGCTTCCGCTACGCCAGGAGATGATGATCAACGAAAAAACAAAGTGGGACGGTTTGACGCCAATGGAAAAGAGGAGTTGAGGTCAGAGCCATCCACAAGCCACACCCCGCCGAACCCTTTTCCTGAAGCACCATCTATTGATTTCTTAAGGAAACGCATTAAAACGGTTCTTAAGTCCTGTCGAAATAGGTACCCGGCGGATCGCCTATTACGCTCTACTTACTCGGATCTTCACCTTGAAACGGCGAGCGCGGAGAAACGGATCAAAATCGCCTAGGTCCTCGAAGATATGTCCAAGCAAAGCCAATATTTGCGGAGTAACAAAAGGGAGCAGCCCCATACCGACTTGATTATTCAAATCTGCGATTGGGAGCAGGATCACCTACAAAAATGAAATTCACTGGTGTAGGTTTCTCTGCAGAAACCGAGGCCCCTACTTTCCTTCTAAGGGTAAGTCAGGGGAAAGAAGAGCGGGAACGAGGGCTTCTTTCACTGTTTCCCTAAGTTCAAAAGTGAATGTGGAAACGTTGTCTATGGTCTGGTTATAGCATCCCCTTTCTCAATTCCTTTCTGGTCAATAAGGATGGTTATAGCCAGCTTAGAAGGGAATTCTAAATGTAAGAAGTTGCTGGATGGTTTGCTCCAATGAAGAGGTACACCTAGGTAGGAGGGAGGGAGCTTTCCCACTTTGCAGACGAGTAGTTTTGCCGCTCCGTGTTGGATAGGAAAGGGGTGGAGAAGGTTCATTTATCAGGAATCTACTTGTTGCATAATGCACATGCCACAAACGATAAAGTGGAAGCACACTCAGATGAAGAGGATGGTGAATTGATCAATAATCCCATGTCTTTTTGTGCTGAGAAATCTTGGATCAAGACATACAAGGCAGCATTGGTCAAACATAGGACTACCTAGGCTAGGTCATTCATTGCTTGGTCCGCTATATTCGTTTTGTCTTCTAGTTCTCCACAGGGACTTCCTACTACTCCGCTGAATCTCTCATCTGAGAAAGTAGGTCACCTGGGTCAGGTAAAGCAGCGTAGATAAGGCTGGAGTTTATGAACAAGTTGATATCTACTAGGGCATTGACCGTACAAGCAGGTAAGTATAGGGCTCGGCTAGGAATTCGTTTATGCTTATATTTATAAGCTTTCTTCTCACTAGGTAGGGCGGGCAGTTGGTCTTATTGCCCTGCATCATATGAGAAGGAGTTCTTCCACGAAATAGAGGTCGTCTATGGTATTTGTGGCATTGATGGATAGTACTGGTCTGTTGTCAACAAATAGACTGGCTAGGTCACAGTCTGCTAAGTCTACTAGTGGGATATGAATATGCATTAGTAGTAGTTATTGCTGCCGGATTGGTATTAACAGTTGGTCAAGTCTAACGTAATGTTTTTTAAGTAGAAGGATAGGGCATTAATTACCTGGGGTTGATAGGTACACCTTTCTAATAAATTATTAGCACAAAGCTCTCATCTCACTTTTCATAGGTAGGCGAAAACTCTATAGTGATAGTGTAGTGTATATTGGCTTGGATTCTTTCTATTGTTATGGGAAAGGCATATCCCCACCCAGTTCTTCTTCGTCTTAATTAATAACTCCTTCCTGAACTTCAAAGTACGATAGAAACTTACTTATATCTCGTAGGAAAACTAGAGAATGAGCCATCTCCATCTCGTAGAGAAACTAGAGAGGTGCTGGGCGCAACTGAAAGGAAATCCAAGAAGAGTCCATGAAAGGCTAGCACGATTAGGATCCTTTGTAGGGTTTATCTCGGAAGAGAAGGCTATGAAGCGAACATCTCTTCTTTGGGAGAGAGGGGAAGATCTATGCAGGACACTTAACCCATGCCGGAGGACTGCACACAGCTGGTACAACCTCGTGTGGTACATTTTACATGTTCTTACAAGTCCGATGGTACAGTTGACCTAGTATCGAATTATTATAGATTCCGTTGGCAGCCATTGCCCCCCTGCATGTCGTCTGGCACGACCGAAACAAAACTTTACACCCCCTAGCAGCCCCCTGTCGGCATCGAAAACGGAGGGAAGTGCGCGTGCTGATGTTTAATCATGCGATGCCAATGATGTAAGCGCGGGCCCGCAGGTGCAGACAGGTTCGTCGGGGGCATGCTTCAGAGGTGGGGGGTACGATTGTGGAAGATCGTGTGGAGGCAGGGGTTGGAGATGTGATGCAAGGGTGCGGGGAATTGGGTGAAAGGACAGTCGTTAATGTGGAGTCAGGACGGGCGTGAGGCAAGAAGTGGAGGGAAGTAGGATCTAGAGGAGAAGAGATAAATACGATATTCCTGATACCCGCGGACGATACCTAGCCTAGCTTGGCAATCCCTTGAAAATGCAATGCATTTTCCCTTGAGATGAAATTGCTTTTTCGGTGGCAACTAAAAAAACTCTCAAATCAACTCACGCATATTCCCTTGCTTCTGTTAACTACGCATATCTCCTATTTCTATACTTGCTAGCTAGCAACCTCTTATCACACAGAAAGCGTGACATGAATGCATACCCCCGTGTATACAACTCCTTACTATCTCTAATATACCGTAGCTTGTTCAGCGCATAGACCTATTATTATTATCGGTCAGGCTTTCCTTTTGGCAGGTGATTACTATATATAATATAGCGGGCTTTCCCTTATCCGTTCGCTTAGGTATCTGACTGTGTAGCGTAGTTCGCCGATTCCCGGGGCCGGCACGGCACAACCGGATCCCCATCCTTAGCCAAAGTCCGTACTTTACCCCGTTCCTGATCCCCAATGCCAGGGTTGAATAGTAGCCAGCCATGAGATCTATACTTTATCCATTGGTCAAGTAGCATAATTGTTTACCAGGTCTTTCTTCTTGGATAGATATGGCCCTACCTTCCTCTTGAGGAATCCGTTCATGATGCCCTGGCTACACTGACTGGACTATGCTGTGCGCTTTTGAGAAGATTCACACTACCGGCGAAAGGAAGCGGATAAGCTTATCACGAACGGCGCATCCTAGGACAGATAAATATGTATCATCCCTTTTGGAGATGACTACACTACCGGGGAATGAATCCATAAAATACTAGTGTGTTCAATTGGAAGATCATAAGTAGGACGGATAATATCCAAAGACACCAGTCCATCCAATTCCCTAAACTTCAATCAAATCAAGAAGAAACTAAAGAAACCGCGGAAGAAAAGCATTGGTTGTTCGGGGATAGGTCCCGCAATGAAAGTATTAATAAATCTAAAGTAGATTGGCAAGAAAGAGCAGTTGGTCATCTCGGAAAGATAGATAAAGCTAAATCTAGGAAAGCAAGCTACGAAACCCTAGATAGGAGCAATCCGTTCCACCACTCCTGAGAATTTAGGGCATAATCACCCGCGGAGCAACTGGGGTACTCAACACTGTAGTAGTACAATCGGTTGTCTTTCTCTAGCCAATAACACGGCAAGAGGTGGACGGCAATGAAGTTGAGGGTAATGACAACAAACTAAATCCCAACACTTAATGCAAACGGCTCTGAATGGTCTAAAGATACGAATTATTCGACCAAGATGGGTTTACCTCACTCGTTTGTAGAAACACTTTCGAAAGAACAGACAAGATCCACCAGATAAAAAATTGGTACGCCACGCACGGCTGCTCCGGCGAGCGACGGGGGCACGGGCGCGGTGTTTCTCGCAGTTGCTCGATGGCTAGGGGAACGGATAAATCCCCTTTCGAAATGACTTGATTATCCCCCGACTAGGAAACAAGAGTACTCTTTACCATAGGAAAGAAGCTAACTCTGAAAAAGAGAAATGGAATCATCGAGATAGGAGCTAGTTCCTGGATTGAGAGAGTTCTGCCCAATGCCTAAATTGGATGGTGGATCTTCAGCTTTAGCGAGTTCACTCGTAGAAATGTCCGTTTGATTGCTCCTCGGGTGCTTCCTTCTTTCAAATCTAGATTTTCTAGAATCATACCTTCGACCATTCTTGGCAAGCCTTCTTCTCTGATGGTATAGATGAAGACACCGGATCCCCATCCTTAGCCAAACCTTCAATTCAAGCTAGGGCAACAAAGGTTTCATCAGAAAGGGATGGATGGCCTCCACTCACAGATCCACTTTCTTTCGGGGCCATCAATACAATAGAATAGTTCTGTTCTTTAGCCGACGTTTTTCCTTGCCGTCTATATCCGAGCGGTTCCCTTTGGCATATTTCACTTGCTTTGCTACTACGGTACCCGCATTCTTGAAAGAAAAAGGGATGGATAGTTGCCCTTAGGAGACAGATGGTGCCCATTTATCCATAGAATAGGTTCAAGAAGATGAGACGCATTGATGTTAATGAACTTGAGGTTGAAGTTCTAGTAAGCTTAAGCATAGGTTTAGGTGCACAAGTGGTATACCAAAATACTCGTTTAACTACTCCGCAATGGGACACCCTTCTCAAGGTGGGTCCCCTTTCGTACGACCTATTCTCTCTCTCTGAAAGTAGCAATAGAAGAAGGATAGCTTCATGAGTTCGTTCTGACTCCTAGTTCGAAAGCTTTTCCTTCTGCTTGGGAACGATCTTATCCCGAGTCCTCTATGGAGTGAAGAAGTGATGCCAATTCTACCGGGTCCGGTACCCACTTAACAACGGATTCCATTTCTCTTGACCGATGGCGTTCTCCCACTGACTTGCTAAGGAAGAGGCTAGTTCGCGTGGACGCTGCCCTACGTGGTGTTGCTCGTTTTTAATGACTCTGAAAAGAGTTTACTAATGAATTCCAAAGGATTTAGGTATTTGACTAGCAGTCATCTTCATCAGGTCTAGATATTGCTGTGAATAAGTGTTCTTTCGCTTGAACCTATGGATTGGCTTAAGCAAGCATGGTATCTTTGGACCAGACCTCGAACATCTGCTTCTATAGGAGTTCATGTCTGTCAACATAACTAGTTTGATCCCCCTTCCTAAAGTATACATACAACTCTTTTCTATTCTGATAATAAGTAAAGTGTCCCTCCTCCACCAGTCGATGAGCCTGCCTGAGAATCTACGCACTAAAGCCATACTGCAGGATTGCCCCCCATCATTCCAGCTTGAACTGCCTATTCGGCTTCAGCAGTGGGTTTCCAAAGGCGCTCTTCCCAGATAAAAACGGTTTTTATTCTATCCACAGGGACTTTTGCTCCAACTAGATTGAGCACGAAATCCAAGGACCTTGAGTGACCACAAAGCCGAAGGGCGAGAGCAAACGGATCAATCACTAGAGACAGCTTTGTTTCTTGATAACAAAGATAGCCTGCCTTGACTTGAATTGAGATAAAGGAAAGGTAGTACATTGATATCGCTCCGCATTGAATTGAGAAAAAGCATTACCGGATTGTGGAGGATCAATAGACTCCGCCGTCGATAGACAGAAAGACGCTTCAATTGCCCATTTCTCTCCGCTATTCTTCGCTTAGAAGGGCTTGACTTACTTAACTTACCGCTTTCCCGAAACTAGCTAAAAAAGGGTCAGGTATACCTGCCTGATGAGATAGGGTTTTTTCTAAAGCGGGAGCTGCTGTCGGTATGGGCAATTTCTTAAGTTCTTTGATTGATTCCGTCCCCGAGTGCTACCAAAGTTCCTCTAATTCCTCAGCCAGATATTTCCCTTGCCAGACTTTCCCGATAGCGGAATCGATAGATGTTACCACGGAGTGGTACCTAGCAACCTTCATTCCTGCTTTTCCGTCTTGCCTTTGCTACTTGAGAGAATGCCTTTGACCGAGCAGCTCTTCCACTCATTTTATTAGCAATCAAACCTCTTCCCTTCAACTCGTACCGAAGGCTATGTCCCAGTAAGCATTTCCTCTGTTTCCTTGTTTCCCACCTCTGACCTTCCGCTATGACATGACCAGTCCACTAATAAGTCAGGTATCTCTGAAAAGTAAGACCGTCCTCTTCCCTTCGTCAATAGAAGAACTCCAACCATGCTTTCTTGAAATAGCAGTTATTGTCTTCCTTGTCAGCTTTCGACGAGTGACTCTTGGTTGCGGGGCCAGGGGGACCTACTATCTACTTAACCGCTAGGCAAAGAGGGAGGAGCCAGGAAGCGGGCGTTTAGTGAGGAAGAGACAAAAAAGCATTTCGTCGATAAAGATGAGTGCTTTCGATCGGCTTGTTGCACTAAAGGTGCGAGGTTCTTTGATCGAATCAACTCTTTGTGTTTACTTTCATCCCATCCCACTCTCTTTCTTCTTTCGTTTTAAGAAAAAAAGAAGGAATTTTTAAATCCTTCTTATCCTTCTATACAATCCAATCATGCAGTCTAGCTCTACTTTACAACGATATATCTAGCTTTTAGTTTTGTTGAACTGCGCTTATCTCAGGAAATGAGGATAACTTAACGGAGCCCAAACTCATTTGAAATAGGTTTTCTAGCCTTTGGCTTAAATAAAAGATCTAGCTAACTTGTGAGATAGAGCTGTCTTCCTGGCTGGAACAGGATGGTACCTTATGACTTCAACTGGAAATGGCTTGCATGGATCCAAAAAAAACTCAAACCAACTATTCAACAATTAGTGGGACCTAGAATGAAACTACCATTGTCTTCCCATACTCATCTACATCAACCACCGGCTACAGAGGGAGCTAGCCTGGAAAGAAAAGGAAATGAATGGAGGGTATAAGTATTTCACTGGTAAAATCCCTTCATTAAAGACACACTCAAAAATAGTTTGTTTCAAAGAAAAGGAAATACCACTGAAGAAGATCTTACTTTTTTGGCATTAACTGAAAGCCCAGACACTCTGTTAAAATGAGTCATGATACTAGTAAGCTCTTGGATAGAATTCAGATCACCACCGCTGAAAAAAAAGATCATCTGCAAAGCACAGATGGTTGAGTCTGAGCCTCAACCAGCCTTTGTGAAAAAACTAGATTGCAGCTGATTTTTATGCTTCAAAGCCCTATATTAGAGTTACGGCCGTCCACCAATAGAATAGAGACAGCGAAAGAAAGGGACAATATATTGGAATCTAAAGCCAGGGAGCTTCTAAATAGCCGGGGAATTAGCCTGGATGATGATGAAGACATCTCCCGGGCAGCAGATCTTATTTTATATGGGAAAAGGCGCGATCAAGTCAACTATGCGATCCGGGCCTTAAACCGTGTAACCTCCAAAACCTGGAAGGACTTCCTGGATGAATTAAGAAAGTTGAGTGGGCCGTTTAGTTTATATAGATGAAATAGAATATATAAAAAGTTTGATCTATTCTGTTGAAATAGAATACCTTAAAAAAGTTTTCTAAACGTGGGCCACCATTTGTATTCCGACGAAATGCTATCACCCAGAAAACAGAGATTGAAAGGATAGTAGAGGAGCTATTGCAAAATGCTGTAATAAGGCCCAGTACAAGCCCCAAAGCAGCTCTGGTGTTGAAGAAATATGGAACCTGGAGAATGTGTTTCGACTATCGAAAACTAAATGCAGCAACTATGTTTTCCAAATACCCCATTCCTATCATAGAAGACCGACACTTTTGGATGAGGTGTGAACTAAGATAGATTTGAGGGCTGGTTATCACCAAATAAGAATGAAAGGAAGAGGATATCTACAAAACAGCCTGAAGGACCGGCTTTTTGAATTCAAGGTGATGCCCCGGCAACCTTTCAACAACTCATGAATAGTGTTTTTAAAGAGATATGTTGGAAAGGGGTATTGGTCTTTTTCGATGACATTCTAGTGTACAGTTCTACCATGGTGGAGCATCTCAAGTTGCTAGAGGAAGTGTTCCGGCAGAACAAACTTTTTGTGGGTGAGCCAAATTTCATAAAGGAAATACATTATTTATGAAATTGGGGTATCTACTGATACAAACAAGGTAGAGGGCATGACAGCTTGGCCAGAACCAGCCAATGTCAGAGAACTCCGAGGGTTGCAGGGGTTATTACAGGAGGTTTGTACCGGGGTATGGAGCTATCAGCAGGCCTTTAACTGAGTTGTTAAAGAAAGGTGTGGAGAAGAAGCGAGAAAAGCATTTCTCAAGCTCAAAAGTGCTAAGATATGGTGATGCCTTTGAACGTTGACTGGGAGAGCGGCTTGAAAGAGTTGGGACAGACTATAAGCTTTGAAGTTTATGTTCTTTAAAAAGATAATAGCAATCTTGACTTACATCCGGTCAAGATCCCCGTGAAGGAATGCTGATTGAACATCGAGCTGATAAAGAGGGAGTACCATACCCAAGATACTCCATTAAAGGAAAGGTATGCTTGTTTGGTTTCTTTGGTCCGAGAACACACACCACAAACTCTCGCAGTCGATGAGGAAACGTTAGTCAAACTACATTTCAGTAATCCGTCTGGCCTTAACCTCTACGCAAGGAGATCTTATGTATAGACCCATGATTAGGTAACTACTTCTTCTTTTATTTGGAGTATCCAATGGAAAGTGGGCCTCTATCTACAGGTCATGGATACCTGGGCGCTAGAAAGGTTACCGAAGCAGGGCTAAGTGAGGCTGTTCAAACTTCACGGCCTTCACTATCGGATGTATATGAGTAAAATCAGACATCAGTATCACAACCTAGCGTTATCCAGATCTTTCGTTGATCCTTGGCAAAATCAATGAAGGTGATCTTCGTCTCGTCCTTGGACTTGAGGAAGAAGACCCATGTATATCTTGAGTAATCATCAACAATGACAAGCCCATACTTTTTTCCACCAAGACTATCCCATGAAGGAGGCCCAAAGAGATCCACATGAAGGAGCTCCAAAGTCCTTGAAGTAGACACAATATTCTTGGCTATGCATGCACTACACAGACGACCTTTCTCAAAAGAGGCATTGGTTAGTCCAAGGATGTGATTACCCTTTAAGAGATCTTGAAGATTTCTCATGCCGACATGGGCTAGCCGGCGATGCCATAGCCACCCCTTGTCGGCCTTGGCCATTAGACAAGTTGCATGGAATGTGCTTTCTTTCGAGAAATCAACCGTGTAAAGTTTGTCATCCAACTCTCCAACAAAGGCCACTTCGGGAGTATCTCTCTTAAAGACTTTCACATCCGTTAGTCCAAAGAGTGTGTCATAACCAACAGAAGCCAATTGGCGAATGGAAAGCAAATGGTATTTAAGGGATGGGACAAGCATGACATTTGCAAGAGACATGTCATTTGTGATAGCCACCTAGCCCAACCCGAGTACCTGTCCTTTTGATGCTCCACCAAACATAATGCTCATAAATGGTTGAATAGCTTCCATGAAATCATAGAGCAATTTGCTATCTCCGGTCATATGATTGGTACATCCATTATCGATCACCCATTTTAATCCACCAGAGAAAGCAACCTACACACAATTATGACTTGGTTAGAGGCACCCATTTTGCAATGGGACCTCTCAAGTTAGTCACAAGGGTCTTAGAGACCCAAATAGCATAAAACCAGAATGCATTTCAAGGACCAACAACCTTTGCATAAACTTCTCCATCCTTAGTTTTATGGAGTACATAGGATGGAGGCATGAACTCTTTTGGCTTGTTGATAGTGGGCATGCCCCTAGTGGCCTTCCCACCAACAACCTTACCTTTCTCCTTGTGCCCTTCTCGTACAAATGTTTCTTTTAGAGGAGTGTGATACGTCCATTTTGCATCATGTTTTCTTACTGTTATTAATAATGTTTTTATCCATAATAATGCTTTTTTGAGTAATTCTGATGCCTTTTCTCTCATAATTTACAAGGTACACACAAAGAGGGAGAATTCCGGCAGGTGGAAATCTGGACGTGGAAAAGCTATGTTAGGCCACCTATTCTGCACAACTCCAAACAAGCTGATACTTGACGGGCATTTTTTATTGTGTATATAAGAAATATTGGAGCCAATAAATACTAGAGGGGGGCCACCAGGTGGGCACAACCCACCTGGGCACGCTAGGGCCCCCAAGCGCACCCTGGAGGTTTGTGGCCTCCTCGTCCCACCTCTGGTGCCCATCTTCTGGTACATAAGTCATTTTGACCTAGAAATAATAAGGATAAGGCTTTCGGGATGGAGCGCTGCCGTCTCGAGGTGGAACTTGGGCAAGAGCACTTTTTTCCTCCGGTGGAGCGATTCCGCCGGGGGAACTTCCCTCGCGGAGGGGGAAATCATCGTCGTCATCATCACCAACAACTCTCCCATCTTGGGGAGGGCAATCTCCATAAACATCTTCAACAACACCATCTCATCTCAAACCCTAGTTCATCTCTCGTATTCAATCTTGTTACCGGAAATATAGTTTGGTGCCTGTGGGTGACTAGTAGTGTTGATTACATCTTGTAGTTGATTACTATATGGTTTATTTGGTAGAAGATTATATGTTCAGATCCATTATGATATTTAATACCCCTCTGATCATGGGCATGTTTATCATTTGTGAGTAGTTACTTTTGTTCTTGAAGTCACGGGAGAAATCATGTTGCAGGTAATCATGTGAACTTGATATGTGTTCAAGATTTTGATAGTATGTATGTTGTTATTCCCTTAGTGGTGTCATGTGAACATCGACTACATGACACTTCACCATATTTGGGCCTAAGGGAATGCATTCTGGAGTAGCAATTAGATGGTGGGTTGCGAGAGTGACAGAAGCTTAAACCCCTGTTTATGCGCTATTCCATAAGGGATCGATTGGATCCTAGAATTTAATGTTATGGTTAGAATTTATTCTTAATACTTTTCTCGTAGTTGCGGATGCTTGCAGGAGGTTTAATCATAAGTAGGAGGTTTCTTCAAGTTAGAACAGCACCTAAGCACCGGTCGACCCACATATCAAATTATCAAAGTAGTGAACACAAATCAAACCAACATAATGAAAGTGACTAGATGAAATTCCCGTGTACCCTCAAGAACGCTTTGCTTATCATAAGAGACCGTTTTGGCCTGTCCTTTGCCCCAAAAGGATTGGGCTACCTTGCTGCATACTTGTTACTATTATCGTTACATGCTCGTTACAAATTAACTTGCTATTAAACTACTCGCTACTTACAATTGCAGACATTACCTTACTGAAACTACTTGTCATTTCCTTCTGCTCCTCGTTGGGTTCAAAACTCTTACTTATTGAAAAGAGCTACAATTGATCCCATATACTTGTGGGTCATCAAGGCTATTTTCTGACGCCATTGCCGGGGAGTGAAGCGCCTTTGGTAAGTTGAATTTGGTAAGGAAACATTTATATAGTGTGCTGAAATTTATTGTCACTTGTTACTATGGAAAACAATCCTTGGAGGGGTATGTTTGGGGTATCTTCACCTTGTACGGAACCACAATTAGTTACCCCTCAACCTACTGCACCTACTGAAAATATTGAATATGAATTCCTTCGGGTATGATAGAACAACTCCTAGCTAATCCTTATGCAGGAGATGGAACAGAACATCCTCATATGCACTTGATATATGTGGAACAAATATGTGGATTGTTTAAGATTGCAGGTTTACCTGGAGATGAGGTGATGAAAAAGGGTTTCCCTTTATCTTTGAAGGGAAAAGCATTGGCATGGTATAGGCTATGCGATGATATTGGATCATGGAACTGGAATCGTTTGAAATTGGAGTTCCACCAAAAAAAATATCCTATGCATCTAGTTCATCGTGATCGGAACTATATATATAATTTTTGGCCTCGTGAAGGAGAAAGTATCGCTCTAGCTTGGGGGAGGCTTAAGTCAATGTTATATTCATGCCCCAATCATGAGCTCTCAAGAGAAATTATTATCCAGAATTTTTATGCTCGGCTTTCTCGTAATGATCAAACCATGCTTGGTACTTCTTGTGTTCGTTCTTTTATGAAAAAGACTATTGAATTCCGGTGGGATCTTTTGGAAATAATTAAACGCAACTCTGAAGATTAGGAACTCGACGAAGGTGAAGAGTCAGGTATTAAACTTAAGTATGATTGTGTTAAATCTTTTATGGATACCGATGATTTTCAAAAGTTTAGCACTAAATATGGACTTGACTCTAAGATAGTAGCCTCCTTTTGTGAATCATTTGCTACTCATGTTGAACTCCCTAAAGAGAAGTGGTCCTATTAAAGAATAAATTAAAGAATAGGTAGCCGTTAAAGAAGAAACTATACTTTATAATGTTGATCCAGTTGTTCCCGCTGCTTATATTGAGAAACCACCTTTGCCTGTTAGGATAAAGGAACATGCTAAAGTTTCAACTGTGGTTAACAAAATCTATAAACCTGATGAAAAAATTAAATTAGAACCTAGCATTGCTATAGTTAAAGCTCTCTTGGAAGAAGATATTGATGGGCATGTTATTTACTTTTGTGAAGAAGATGCTAGAATTGCTAAACCTGATAGAAAAGATAAACATAGACCTGTTGTTGGCATGCCTGTCATTTCAGTTAAAATAGGAGATCACTATTATCATGGTTTATGTGACATGGGTGCTACTGTGAGTGCTATTCCTTACACTTTATATCGAGAAATTATGAAAGACATAGCACCTGATGAGATAGAAGAAATAGATGTTACTATTAAACTTGCTAATAGAGACACTATATCACCAGTTGGGATTGTTAGAGATGTTGAGGTCTTGTGTGGGAAAATAAAATAGCCTACTGATTTTCTTGTTCTTGGTTCCCCACAAGATGACTTCTGTCCCATTATCTTTGGTAGACCTTTCTTGAACACAGTTAATGCTAAGATAGAATGTAATAAACAAATTGTCGGTGTTAGCTTTGGTGATGAGTCTCATGAGTTTAATTTTTCCAAGTTTAGTAGAATTCTTCATGAAAAAGAATTGCCTGGTAAGGATGAATTGATTGGTCTTGCTTCTATTGCTAGACCATGAAAATGGCTTTCATATGCATGAAATAAATGAAATATATAAAAATTTGTTTGAACAACGTCCTCTACTTAAACACAATTTGCATATTGAAACTCTACCTAAAGGTGATCCTGTGTTTCAATAAAACAATTGCCAGACACTTTGAAATATGCTTATCTTGATGAAAAGAAGATATATCCTGTTATTATCAGTGCTAACCTTTCAGAACATGAAGAAGAAATATTATTGAAAGTTCTAAGGAAGCACCAGGCTGCTATTGGATATACTCTTGATGCTTTAAAGGGCATTAGTCCCACTCTATGTCAGCACAAAATTAATATGAAACCTGATGCTAAACCAGTTGTTGATCACCAACGTCAGTTAAATCCGAATATGGAAGATGTCGGATGTGGGGTCCCGGAAAACCCTTAAGGTTCGAACACTGGGGTGTGCGCGAAGTCTTTCCCTCCTACCGACCTATGCCCTAGCTCGCTAAGATCTCGCGGACGAACTCGACGAACTCACAACACAAAGAGACACGAGATTTATACTGGTCCGGGCCACCGTTGTGGTGTAATACCCTACTCCAGTGTGTGGTGGTGGATTGCCTCTTGGGCTGATGTAGAACAGTACAAAGGGAAGAATAGCCTCCTGAGGTTGAGGTGTTCTTGTGGCTAGGGTAGGCTCTCGATCGGGTTGGATCAAGCTAAGATCAGATACCCCTACCGTGGTGGCTAGCTCTACTTATATAGGCCCTGGTCTTCTCCCCAAATATTGAGCGGGAAGGGAGCCAACAACGGTGGGCAAATTTGAAGGGGGACAGCTAGTACAAGCTATCCTGACAAAAGTGGTCTTCGTCTGCGAAAAGCTCTGGTGGTGACGCCGTCTTGGGCTCCATTGCTTCTTTCTCGCCTCGCTCCAAAGCCCCTTCTTGCTCCTTGCCACCGCTACCTCCAGAACCGCTCCAATCTCATCCTGCATCTGCGATCCATGGCGTTGCGCAAGGTCAAGACTTCCTCAGCACTGGCTTGGTATGATCCGGCCCTTGAGGCCCCAACCGTCACGGAGAAGAGCCTCGCCTCCGTGCGCCTGCTGACAGCGGGTGAGAGAAACGAGTGGGGGGAGACCGAGCTCCGGCTTGCCTCCGACATGCCAGAGCCTGAGGAAAGCACCTTCTTCCCCTTCTTCTCAAGCAGCGTTGCCATCGGGTTGGTTCCTCCCTTCTCTGATTTCTTTTGTGAAGTCCTCGACCACTACGGGCTGCAGGCGTTGCATCTCCATCCCAACTCCGTCCTTCTCCTGTCCATCTTCGCCAATTACTGCAAGGCGTACCTGTGCGTGATGCCATCTGTGGCGCTCCTGTGCCATTTCTTCTTCCTCCGTGTCAGCGAGGTGCATGTCTCCGGATGCACTAATTTCGTCGCATGCGGCAAGGCCAACTCGATTTCAAGCACCGGGAAGAGGGCCGACAACATTCGATCCAAATGGGTTATGATGGACGCCAAGCGTGCCGATCCGCGTCTGGTGTTGCCAATGGCGGCGCCCTCTTCTAACGGGGGTGGCCCAAGGTGGATCTTACCGATGAGCGGGCATCATTAGTGTTGGGGCAGATGATGATCGACTTGAAGCCGGGCGATGCGAGGACGACCAAGGTGACGGGGGTCATGTGCCCGAGGGAGTTCTTGACGCTGTGAATTGCTCTGCTCCAGGCGCGCGCGCCCCCTGTGGGAGCTTGAAGAAGAGGGAAACAAGACCCGCCTGAGGCCGGGGGCCTTGCCTGGCGATGAATTGGCCGCTGTCCTTCACCTCATAGTTGGGGACAACCAGGAGTACCCGCCAAGCGCCTTTGCTCCCCTGTTCCAACGCAGTGACCGGGAGGAATTCGTCGCCTCCAGGCCGACCTTTGAAGCGCGCGGGCTGGTGCCGCCAGCGCTTCCAGGAGCCCCCGCGGCACCGAACCCGATGGAAGTGTCCTCCGACGAGTCCCGCAAGGAGGGAGAAGAGGAGGTGGACTCGGAGAAGACTCTTGAATAGGTGGGGGAGACTTCCCCTCTTAGCAAAGCCGAGATCCTTCGCGCCCTTCCTGACAACGCCGAGGCCGACGCCCACCAGGAGGAGAGGGAGCAGCCCCTCATCCCGACGAGGGGTAGGTCGTCGCTGGTGCCTCGCGATGCCGCTTCCGTCCCGATGCCTCCTGGGGCTGGTGATACGTCTCCAATGTATCTATAATTTTTTATTGCTCCATGCTATATTATATACTGTTTCGGGCATTATTAGGCTTTATTATCCATTTTTATATTGTTTTTGGGGCTAACCTATTAACCGAAGCCCCAGCCCAAAATTGTTGTTTTTTTCCTATTTCAGTGTTTCGAAGAAAAGGAATATCAAACGGAGTCAAAACAGAACAAAATCAACTGGAGAAGTTGTTTTTGGAAGGAAAGCTACCGGATGGACTTGGACCCTACGATAGGAGATAAGGGAGGTTCTCTCGAGGGTGGGGGCGCGCCCACCCCCTGAAGGAAATATGCCCTAGAGGCAATAATAAAGTTATTATTTATTTCCTTATTTCATGATAAATCATGCTAGAATTGTATTAACCGGAAACATGATACATGTGTGAATACATAGACAAAAAGAGTGTCACTAGTATGCCTCTACTTGACTAGCTCGTTGATCAAAGATGGTTATGTTTCCTAACCATATACATAAGTTGTCATTTGATTAATGGGATCACATCATTAGGAGAATGATGTGATTGACTTGACCCATTCCGTTAGCTTAGCACTTGATCGTTTAGTATGTTGCTATTGCTTTCTTCATAACTTATACATGTTCCTATGACTATGAGATTATGCAACTCCCGTTTACCGGAGGAACACTTTGTGTGCTACCAAACGTCACAACGTAACTGCGTGATTATAAAGGTGCTCTACAGGTGTCTCCAAAGGTACATGTTGGGTTGGCGTATTTCGAGATTAGGATTTGTCACTCCGATTGTCGGAGAGGTATCTCTAGGCCCTCTCGGTAATGCACATCACTTAAGCCTTGCAAGCATTGCAACTAATGAGTTAGTTGCGGGATGATGTATTAGGGAACGAGTAAAGAGACTTGTCGGTAACGAGATTGAACTAGGTATTAAGATACCGATGATCGAATCTCGGGCAAGTAACATACCGATGACAAAGGGAACACCGTATGTTGTTATGCGGTCTGACCGATAAAGATCTTCGTAGAATATGAAGGAGCCAATATGAGCATCCAGGTTCTGCTATTGGTTATTGACCAGAGACGTGTCTCGGTCATGTCTACATTGTTCTCGAACCCATAGGGTCCGCACGCTTAACGTTACGATGACAGTTTCATTATGAGTTTATATGTTTTGATGTACCGAAGGTTGTTCGGAGTCCCGCATGTGATCACAGACATGACGAGGAGTCTCGAAATGGTCGAGACATGAAGATTGATATATTGGAAGCCTATGTTTGGACATTGGAAGTGTTTCGGGTGAAATCGGCATTTTACTAGAGTACCAAGAGGTTACCGGAACCCCCCGGTAACCTAATGGGCCTTAATGGGCCTAGTGGAGGAAGAGGAGAGGAGGCCAAGGGGCAGCCGCGCGCCCCTCCCCCCCAAGTCCGAGTTAGACAAGGAGGGGGGCGGCGCCCCCCTTTCCTTTCCCCTCTCTCTCTCTCCTTTCCCCCAAGTCCTAGTCCAACATGGAAAAGGGGGGGAGTTCTACTCCCGGTAGGAGTAGGACTCCTCCTGGCGCGCCCCTTGCCTGGCCGCACCTCCTCCCCCTTGCTCCTTTATATACGGGGGCAGGGGGGCACCATAGAAACACAACAATTGATCATTGATCTTTTAGCCGTGTGCGGTGCTCCCCTCCACCATAGTCCACCTTGATAATATTGTAGCGGTGCTCAGGCGAAGCCCTGCATCGGTAGAACATCATCATCGTCACCACGCCGTCGTGCTGATGGAACTCTCCCTCAAAGCTCGGCTGGATCAGAGTTCGAGGGACGTCATCGAGCTGAACGTGTGCTGAACTCGGAGGTGCCGTACGTTCGGTACTTGATTGGTCAGATCGTGAAGACGTACGACTACATCAACCGCGTTGTGCTAACGCTTCCGCTTTCGGTCTACGAGGGTACGTGGACAACACTCTCCCCTCTCGTTGCTATGCATCACCATGATCTTGCGTGTGCGTAGGGATTTTTTGAAATTACTACGTTCCCCAACAGTGGTATCAGAGCCAAGTTTTATGCGTTGATGTTATATGCACGAGTAGAACACAAGTGAGTTGTGGGCGATATAAGTCATACAGCTTACCAGCATGTCATACTTTGGTTCGGCGATATTGTTGGATGAAGCTGCCCGGACCGACATTACGCGTACGCTTACGCGAGACTGGTTCTACCGACGTGCTTTGCACACAAGTGGCTGGCGGGTGTCAGCTTCTCCAACTTTAGTTGAACCGAGTGTGGCTACGCCCGGTTCTTGCAAAGGTTAAAACAGCACCAACTTGACAAACTATCGTTGTGGTTTTGATGCATAGGTAAGAACGGTTCTTGCTAAGCCCGTAGCAGCCATGTAAAACTTGCAACAACAAAGTAGAGGACGTCTAACTTGTTTTTGGAGGGCATATTGTGATGTGATATGGTCAAGACATGATGCTAAATTTTATTGTATGAGATGATCATGTTTTGTAACCAAGTTATCGGCAACTGGCAGGAGCCATATGGTTGTCGCTTTATTGTATGCAATGCACTCGCCCTGTAATGCTTTACTTTATCATTAAGCGGTAGCGATAGTCGTAGAAGCATAAGATTGGCGAGATGACAACGATGCTACAATGGAGATCAAGGTGTCGCGCCGGTCACGATGGTGATCATGACGGTGCTTCGGAGATGGAGATCACAAGCACAATATGATGATGGCCATATCATATCACTTATATTGATTGCATGTGATGTTTATCTTTTATGCATCTTATCTTGCTTTGATTGACGGTAGCATTATAAGATGATCTCTCACTAAATTTCAAGATAAAAGTGTTCTCCCTGAGTATGCACCGTTGCCAAAGTTCGTCGTGCCCAGACACCACGTGATCATCGGGTGTGATAAGCTCTACGTCCATCTACAACGGGTGCAAGCCAGTTTTGCACACGCAGAATACTCAGGTTAAACTTGACGAGCCTAGCATATGCAGATATGGCCTCGGAACACTGAGACCGAAAGGTTGAGCGTGAGTCATATAGTAGATATGATCAACATAGTGATGTTCACCATTGAAAATTACTCCATTCCACGTGATGATCAGTTATGGTTTAGTTGATTTGGGTCACGTGATCACTTAGATGATTCGAGGGATGTCTATCTAAGTGGGAGTTCTTAAGTAATATGATTAATTGAACTTTAATTTATCATGAACTTATTCCTGGTAGTATTAGCATATCTATGTTGTAGATCAATAGCTCGCGTTTAGCTCCCCTATTTTATTTTTGATATGTTCCTAGAGAAAACTGAGTTGAAAGATGTTAGTAGCAATGATACGGATTGGATCCATGATCTGAGGACTATCCTCATTGCTGCACAAAAGAATTATGTCCTTGATGCAGCGCTAGGTGACAGACCTATTGCAGGAGCAGATGTAGACGTTATGAACGTTTGGCTAGCTCAATATGATGACTACCTGAAAGTTTAGTGCACCATGCTTAACGGCTTAGAATCGGGACTTCAAAGACATTTTGAAATGTCATGGACCATATGAGATGTTCTAGGAGTTGAAGTTAATATTTCAAACAAATACTCGAATTGAGAGATATGAAGTCTCCAACAAGTTCTATAGCTAAAAGATGGAGGAGAATAGCTCAAGCAGTGAGCATGTGCTCAGATTGTCTGGGTACTACAATCGCTTGAATCAAGTGGGAGTTAATCTTCCAGATAGAATAGTGATTGACAAAATTCTCTAGCCACCATCACTAAGTTAGTAGAACTTTGTGATGAACTATAATATGCAAGGGATAACAGAAACAATTCCCAAGCTCTTCCTGATGCTGAAATCGACGAAGGTAGAAATCAAGAAAAACATCAAGTGATGATGGTTGACGAGACCACTAGTTTCAAGAAAAAGGGCAAAGGGAAGAAGGGGAACTTCAAGAAGAACGGCAAGCAAGTTGCTGCTCAAGTAAAGAAGCCCAAGTCTGGTCCTAAGCCTGAGACTATGTGCTTCTACTGCAAAGGGACTGGTCACTGGAAGCGGAACTGCCCCAAGTATTTGGCGGATAAGAAGGATGGCATAGTGAACAAAGGTATATTGGATATACATGTTATTGATGTGTATTTTACTAGTGTTTATAGCAACCCCTCGGCATTTGATACTGGTTCAGTTGCTAAGAGTATTAACTCGAAACGGGAGTTGTAGAATAAATAGAAACTAGTAAAAGGCAAGGTGACGATGTGTGTTGGAAGTAGTTGCAAGATTGATATGATCATCATCGCACACTCCCTATACTTTCGGGATTAGTGTTGAAACTAAATAAGTGTTATTTGGTGTTTGCGTTGAGCATGAATATGATTTGATCATGTTTGTTGCAATACGGTTATTCATTTAAATTAGAGAATCATTGTTGTTCTATTTAAATGAATAAAACCTTCTATGGTCATACACCCAATAAAATGGTTTGTTGGATCTCGATCGTAGTGATACACATATTCATAATATTGAAGCCAAAAGATGCAAAGTTAATAATGATAGTGCAACTTATTCGTGGCACAACCGTTTAGGTCATATTGGTGTAAAGCGTTGTCGGTGTCAAATCCGGCGGATCTCGGGTAGGGGGTCCCGAACTGTGCGTCTAGGTGGATGGTAACAGGAGACAAGGGACACGATGTTTTACCCAGGTTCGGGCCCTCTCGATGGCGGTAAAACCCTACGTCCTGCTTGATTAATATTGATGGTATGGGTAGTAAAAGAGTAGATCTACCACGAGATCAAGGAGGCTAAACCCTAGAAGCTAGCCTATGGTATGATTGTTATGTGTTGTTCTACAGACTAAAACCCTCCGGTTTTTATAGACACCGGAGAGGGTTAGGGTTACGCAGAGTCGGGTACAATGGTAGGAGATCTACATATCCGTATCGCCAAGCTTGCCTTCCACGCCAAGGAAAGTCCCTTCCGGACACGGGACGAAGTCTTCAATCTTGTATCTTCATAGTCCAGGAGTCCGGCTGAAGGTATAGTCCGGCTATCCGGACACCCCCTAATCCAGGACTCCCTCAGTAGCCCCTGAACCAGGCTTCAATGACGACGAGTCCGGCGCGCAGATTGTCTTCGGCATTGCAAGGCGGGTTCCTCCTCCAAATACTTCATAGAAGGTTTTGAACACTAAGGATAGTGTCTGGCTCTGCAAAATAAGTTTCCACATATTGCCATAGAGAGAAGAATATTTACACAAATCTAATCTGCTGACGTATTCCGTAGCGTGACACCACACCACGACCAAGTCTTTATTCGAATCATTTTTACTCCCCCACATCAGCGCATTTTGCGAGGAGGTTTCCTTGGCACGTCTTGTCAAAGCAGAGATCGTGTCCCCTTATTTACGGGATTCTCATCAATACGGACGTGGGTAACCCAACCGCGCCATTGATTACGGCGCTTGGGAGATAAGCGAGTTTTATCAGGCTGGTGGGGACGCATAGCCGCATCCGCCCATATAAGGGGATAAGGATCCACCTTTCTACCTATGCCTTCTTCCTCCTTTGCCTATCCATCTTCCGCACACTCGAGCTCTAGCGCCCAACTCCGTACTTCCCACCTCGACCTTCTCCAGCCATGTCAGGAGCGGGAGGCAAGTGGATGGCCTCCTCCGACACGGAGGGACACATCAAAAAACTGAGGAAGGCTGGATACTTGTCTAACGACATCGCGCACCGGCTTCCCGAAGAGGGGCAGCTCCTCCCCACTCCAAGGCCCCATGAGAAGGTAGTGTTTCTCCCCCACTTCCTCCGCGGACTGGGCTTTCCTCTCCACCCATTCGTCCGGGTGCTCATGTTCTACTATGGCCTACATTTCCATGATCTGGCCCCGAACTTCGTCCTCAACATCTCGGCGTTTATCGTTGTGTGTGAGGCTTTCCTCTGCATCCGCCCCCATTTCGGCCTATGGCTCAAGACTTTCAACGTCAAGCCTAAGGTGGTGCGCGGCAACCAGGCGGAGTGCGGAGGTGCCATGGTGGGCAAGATAGCCAACGTCCTATGGCTCGAGGGCTCCTTTGTGGAGACCCTGAAGGGGTGGCAATCGGGGTGGTTTTACATCACCGAGCCGCGCGACCCCGAATGGGTCGCAGCCCCCGAGTTCCGGTCCGGACCCCCTATGCGGCACACGTCTTGGAAAGAGACGGGCCTGTCGTGGGGCAACAAAGGAGAGGTAACCGGACTGCAAAAATGCATCCAAACGCTCGTGAACAAGCAGCTCAAGCTTGTCAACGTAGTCCAGGTTATGCTCATCCGCCAGATCCTCCCGTGTCAACAACAGGCTTTCAATCTGTGGGAGTTCGACCCGGCGCAGCACCAAACCCTGAACAGGCTCTTCGACACGATGTACGAAGACGCCTGGAAGGTGCTATTCAAAGGCGCCGAGGCTCCCGCATCTGCTTCCGAGGACCGCAGATTCAGCATGCAACGTCACGCTAGTGCGGTAAGCTATTTTTACCTTTTACAGGATGTTAGTTTTCCATAGTTTGACTCTATGCGGGATCTAATCTCCCTTTCCTTTGACAGGATTGGCAGGCGAAGTCCGGACAGATCGACTGTTCGGCCCCTTTGCCCGAAGACCCAGCCGATGCTCACTTAGCGAAGCTGCTGGCTCCGGCACCTTATGTGGTGCCGGAGAAGAAGGCCAAGAAGAAGGCCACAGGGACTCGAAAGAGTTCCCGGCACCTGGAGGTGTCAGATTCATCATCCGACAAATCCGAGACGCGCTCCTCCTGTGGAAACGAGGAGGAGGAAGAAGAACCCTCTCCCCCACCAGCGGGGGGAGGAAAGAAGAGAAAGGCCGCCCCAACAGGGGAGGCCGAGGGGTCCAGGGAGGGAAGGACCCCTCCTCCGGACTACTCCGTCGACGACGGCAAAAAGGAGTGGCCACACAGGGCCAAGCGCCCGGCGAGATCGTAAGTTATTCAGATGCCGAAGTAATTTATAGTACTCTTTTATGGCACAACCTTTCCTTATGTCGAATATGATCATGCAGTCCGCCCAAGGCCGGGCTCGACGAGTCGTCGAGCGGCTCCCTAGATTCGTCGGATGTGAATTCACTTCCGACGGCTACCTCCCCCACCGTACGGACGACGCCGAAGTGTTGTCCCAACAGGTTCCAAGCCAGGAGGAGGTGGTCCTGGAGGCGCCACAAGGCGACCTCCCGGACTCCAGGAATGAAGGGGATAAACCCCCCAGGGCTCCAAGTCTGACTTTGAGCCGGACACCGCACCGGAATCGTCAACGGTTCCGGACCGCGGTAGGCGAACTCCTTCCAAGAGGAGCAAGCCTACTGAGCTGGCGGCCCCCGTCCAACCAGAGGCGCCGGACAATCTGCTGGAGGTGCTTAGCGGCGCCTGCATCGACAAGGAGCACCGCACTATTATGAGTGCGGTGATCCAGAAGGTTCAGTCCGCCAAGAGCGAACTGACTGAAGCTTGTGCCAGCCTTCTAACAGGCTTCGAGGTAAGTACAAAATATGTAAAAATATTACCGCATAGACAGTAGCCCCTGATGCTCTGTTTGGCGTTCAGAAAGAAAAGCCGAATAGAGGATCTAATAAAATCCGCAGGAGTCTAACAAAAAATGAGTCAATATGCATATGCAGGCTTCGCTGCTAGCGACCGCCGCACTGACTGCAGAGGTGGGCACACTGAATCAGGGCCTTGATCGGTCCAAGCAAGAGCTCGACCTTGCCAAGCGGCAACTCGAGGAGAAAGAAGGTAAAAGATACCTGATAGAAAAAACAAAAATATATAAAAGTGCAATTGCAAAAAGATGACAGGATTGACGTGGCTATTATAGGGGCCACAACTGAGGTGGCGACCCTCAAGCAAGCGCTGGCCGAGGCCGAGAAGAGAGCGGCCACGGAGCGCTCCGAGCGGGAGAGGTATGAAGCCCAAGTTGGCGAGGTGCGGCAAGAGCTCCAGGCTCTCATGAAAAAACATGAGAGTTTGGAGCTTGACTCAAAGACGCGAGCGTCCGAGCTCGCGGCAGCTATTGAAAATGCCAAGTCTGCCAAGGCTGAATCCCAGAAGGCCCTCCAGGAGTTGGATGCGGTGAAAAAGATAGCGGCGGGTAAGGCATTCTTTATGCAAAGCAAACATGTAAAAGTGAGCTTCTTGTTACTTACCCGAATCTGGAGCTCTCCAGGAGCATTCGCAGATCTTCCCCGTAGCGTGTCTGATGCCGCCGCATTCTACCGACCCGAAGAGGTCAGCTCGACGGAGAAGGTGTTCTGGTCTCAGTATGCTTAGGCCGGACACCCTGTGCCCCTGAGTGACCAGCTGAAGCAGCTGGTCAAGCTCCACAAGGTAGCCGAACAGGCCATGAAGGGCCTCATAGTTCGGCTGTGGCCTGGAGAGGCTCTGCCTAGGAGCTACTTCAGGCGGGTGCGGCGGCTGGTGGAGGCCTGTCCAAGGCTCGAGGTCATCAAGCACTCCGTCTGCATTGAAGGCGCCCGTAGGGCCCTTGCCCGCGCTAAGGTGCACTAGGGCAAGTTGGATGCTGAGAAGCTTGTGAAGGATGGGCCACCACCGGGGAAAGAGCATCACAAGCCCGAGAATTATTATAAGGACGTTCTGAAGGGTGCCCGCCTAATGGCGGATGAATGTTCCAGGGATGTAATCTTTGACTAAACTCGCTCGTATTGTCCTGTGCGTTGAAAACTTGTTCATATGCGCTAAGCAATGCTTTTTGAATTTAAAATATTACCTTCTGTGCGGCCGTTTATCAAATTTGACAGATGGCGAGTCGTCGGCTTCTGCCCCCATGCCACTAGTGCTGGGGTGTTCGGGATAAACCTAAGCGCTCTTTTTCCCATGTTTGGGTCCTTCGAGGGAGGCGCTCAGCACAACGAACAAGGCAATCGGACTATAATGCTTGAACACTCTCACTTAGCCATAGAATTCTATAATTTTAAATTTCGGCGAAGCCCCTAGTATTCGGAAGACCGAGTTCGGGGCGCTATCCACGCCTTTGGCGGACAAAGCCGACTCCTCGCTCTAAGCGGCATAAGTCTTTAGGGACTCGAAAAACCTCTCGAACAGCGACCAGTCTCTCGCTTCATCATCACAGTCAGTTTTAGCTTTCTCTACTGAGGTGCTCCGCCCAGCTCAACTGGGGCACAATCGCAGTAGTTCTCCTAGTGCTACCTTAGCCGATACAATGGAATGTAAGGCACCAAAACATAGGAGCCGGGCAAACCCAACTATTGACCCAAGACATGATTCGGAGCCGATGCATATAATGCTATAAGTTCGGGGTGCCGTACTTGTTAAAGTGTTCGAACTTCTCACACCATATTGGGGAGGTACTGAAGCCCCTGGTGTATTGACCGTTCCAAAGTGTACGGGTGCAACATGTCGTTAATGAACATATATTTGTAAAAAACAGTAATGCAAAAGTATACAAAAGCAATGCATTGTTTATAGAAAGGCTGCGATCGAAGCAGAACGATAAAAATAGTGCGATAAGCAAAAGCGGGACTATTTAACATGTCCTTTCCAGGGACATGCTGCGGAATAGTATGCAAAACAAGTATACTGCTCGTGATAGAGACCACCTGGGAGTTCTATAATGCGGCGTAGCTTTTCTGCTTCCCTGGTTCTTGCATCGTTTGTGCGGTTATTGGATTGCAGAACAGGTCTTCCGAAGTATGGAGTCCTGAAAGTAAGAGAAAATAAAGAAATCTGTAGCCCCTAGTGCGGTTTAAGTCGTGTTTCGGGCGTGCCGTGATGGTGCCCCTCCCCCTGTGCCCATGGTATTTCGAGAGCGTAGTTATGTATGCGAAGCACTGGTTTCGCTATTTCGCGAGGGCTGGGGTTGGGGCCGCATTGCTACGCCTGCTCGGAACGTGAAAGGCGGTCTTGTTGTAGGTTACTCCGGGCGCGCTTGACAGTGTCCGGATGTTTAACGGCCGGACTGGAGAGCTGCCTTGAGAGGCTGCTTTGTACTTCCGCTGCGAGGGCCGCTGTGTGCTCCTCCGTTCGGAGGGAGCGTTCGGTGTTTCCATTGACCGTGATTACTCCTCGAGGGCCTGGCATCTTGAGCTTAAGGTATGCGTAGTGCGGCACCTCATTGAACTTTGCAAATGCAGTTCGCCCGAGCAGTGCGTGATAGCCACTGCGAAAACGGACTATGTCGAAGATTAACTCCTCGCTTCGAAAATTATTCGGAGATCCGAAGACCACTTCAAGTGTGACTGAGCCTATACAGTTGGCCTCTACACCTGGTATGACGCCTTTAAAGGTCATTTTGGTGGGCTTAATCCTCGAGGGATCTATGCCCATTTTCCGCACTGCATCCTGGTAAAGCAGGTTCAGGCTGCTGCCGCCGTCCATAAGGACTCTTGTGAGATGAAATCCGTCAATAATTGGGTCTAGAACCAATGCGGCGAATCCGCCATGACGGATGCTAGTGGGGTGGTCCCTTCGATCGAAGGTGATCGGGCAGGAGGACCATGGGTTGAACTTTGGGGCGACTGGCTCCATCGCATATACGTCCCTTAACGCACGCTTCCGCTCCCTCTTGGGGATGTGGGTTGCGTATATCATGTTCACCGTTCGCACTTGTGAGGGAAAACCCTTCTGTCCACTGTTGTTCGGCGGCCGGGGCTCCTCCTCGTCATCGCTACGCAGCCCCTTGTCTCTATTTTCGGCATTTACCTTGCCTGCCTGCTTGAACACCCAACAATCCCTATTGGTGTGATTGGCTGGCTTTTCGGGGGTGCCATGTATCTGGCACAAGCGGTCGAGTATTCGGTCCAAACTGGACGGTCCCTGAGTATTTCTTTTGAATGGTTTTTTCCGCTGACCGGATTTATAGCCTCTGAATCAGGCATTGACTGCCGTATCCTCGTTGCTGTCACTGTTAACGCGGCGCTTTTTCTTGTTTCGACGCGACCTGCCACTGTTGTCCTTGGTGTCCGAATTACCAAGGTTCTTGGTCAAGTTATTGCTACGAGCTAGCCAGCTGTCTTCTCCCGCGCAAAAGCGGGTCATGAGCATCGTGAGTGCTGCCATGGATTTCGGCTTTTCCTGTCCAAGGTGCCGGGCAAGCCACTCGTCGCGGATATTATGCTTGATGGCTGCTAGGGCCTCAGCGTCCGGGCAGTCGACTATTTGATTTTTCTTTGTTAGGAACCGTGTCTAGAATTGCCTGGCCGATTCCTCTGGCTGCTGAATTATGTGGCTTAGGTCATCGGCGTCTGGTGGTCGCACATAGGTGCCCTAGAAATTGTCGAGGAATGCGGCTTCCAGGTCCTCCCAACAACCGATTGATTCTGCTGGCAAGCTGTTAAGCCAATGCCGAGCTGGTCCCTTAAGTTTGAGTGGGAGGTATTTAATGGCGTGTAGATCGTCGCCGCGGGCCATGTGGATATGAAGGAGATAATCCTCGATCCATACCGCGGTATCTGTTGTGCCATCGTATGATTCGATGTTCACGGGTTTGAAACCCTCAGGGATTTGATGATCCATTACTTCATCTGTGAAGCATAGGGGGTGTGCGGCGCCTCTGTATTGGGCTATATCACGACGCAGCTCAAATGAGCTTTGTCTATTGTGTTCGGCCCGACCGGATTTATTATGTCCGGAGTGACGATCACCGTCACGTGCCGTGGGGCGCCCGCGCGATCCATAGATAGATCTTGTTTGCTTTGCCTTGTCCTCCAATATGTCTCGCAGGTCTGGCGCATTTTCCCGTGCCTTAGAATGTTTTGAGCGGCGTCGGGGTGCGGGTTGAGTGGAGGGCCGAGAGGCCTCTCTGTCGCGGCCGCGAGGTGGCCGATCGGCCGTATCATGCGCTGGTGATGTAGGTTTAGGTGCTTCCTCCTCTAATCGGGGTAGGAGCCTGCGCTTTGGGTAGCTTTTGGAGGGGCGTTCGAGTTCATACTCTTCGGCCGCAAGGACTTCAGTCCATCTGTCGGCTAGCAAATCTTTTTTTTTTGACTGGAAACTGTGAGGCAACAGCCCCATAGCACTTTATTAAAACCCAACCACCAAAACAAAACAAAGAGGTTCTGAAAAGAAAAGAAAATCTAACTATAGAAGTAGAGGCCTACTTACCTATTGAGCTATTTACAACATGTACACAAATATATACATGGATACATACAACCGATTAGGGCAAAGAATTAACCCAAGCTAACAGCAGAGGTCTAAGACAAGACTTGAATCTGTGAGAGTGCAGAGTAGCATCATGAATGAAATTTCTCTTCCAAGCAGCAAAAGATGGCCTTTCATGTCTGAAAATTCTGCCATTTCTGAGGAGCCAAATATTCCACGCTCCTAGATAAACAACCTCCCTGAAGAAAGGTTTGCCAAAGCTTTTCCTTGCAGCAAATAAGCATTGAGCTGGTGTTAAACCAGCTAACCATTGGATGCTCAAGTAGTTCCATACCCTTGTGCTGAATTGGCATGTGAAGAAGAGATGGTCTCTATCTTCATGGGCATGGGCAAAGTATAACGGGCATGTGTTATCATCCTGAGGGGATCTCCAGTGCCTTCTCACCAGCATGTCCCTGGTATTGAGTCGATCGTTTAGCATCAACCATGCAAAAACCTTTATCTTCATTGTCGCCTTACTTTCCCAAATCCACTTGGTTGGAGTGTCTGTGGCCATATGAGAATGCATCACAGTGTAATAACTCTTTGCAGAGAAAACACCTTTACCAGGTGTCCATGACCAAAAATCTGGAATCTCTACATCAGCATGAAGGTCAAGAAGACCAGACTGGACAACGTTCAGTTCATCCATTGCTTCTAGTGACAAGGGCAGATGAAAAAGATCAGCCATATTAGTTGTGTTGAGAACCTCTCGTACAGACACCTTGTCATCAATGACAAAAGAGAACAATCTCAGAAATCTCTCTCTGAGGGGGATAGATGAGCCGAGGAACACCCAAGCATCAAACCAAAAAAGAACAGAGTCCCCCATGTTGATGGTTACCTCTGAGTGGAGTCTGAAAACATCATTAAGTTTAAGGATATCTCTCCACCAATAAGAACCACATAAAACTGTGCCATGAGGAACAACACCATCATAGTATGTGTTCCAGATGTGGGTAACCCATGGAATATCTGCTTTGTTATAAAACTTGGATAGATGCTTGGACAAAAGAGCTCTGTTTTGGATGTTGAGATTGACTATCCCCATGCCACCTTTATCTTTGGGTCTGCACACAAGGGGCCAAGCTGCAAGTGATTGCCTAGGAGTATCAGAATTTCCTCTCCATAAGCACCGCCTCATAATCCTTTCAAGTTGCTTTATAATGCCAGCTGGCAAACTTAAACTGCAGAGAAATTAGATAGGCAAATATGATAGTACTGACTGGAGGAGTTGTAACCGAGCACCCTGATTGAGAAGACTTGAGCTGGCAGATAACCTTCTTTCAACCCTATCAACCACAGGAAACAAGTCTTAGATTATAGGTTTAGTTGTTCCCACAGGAAGCCCCAGATAAGTAAAGGGGAGGGTCCCAACTTGGCAGCCGAAAACAGCAGCCAACCTGACAGTTTCTGCATCATCCACATTAATAGGCAATATGCATGATTTATGGAAATTTACTCTAAGAACTGTGGAGGCATGGAAGTCTTGAAGCATCTCCTTGAGAGCTAAAAGTTGCAAATCCACAGTAGGTACAATGAGAAGAGTGTCATCGGCATATTGCACTATAGGGAAATCTGGATCATGGGATTCAATAGGTAGGGAAAGAACTCCAGATCTGAGCATATTGTTGACCAGGGTTTGCAGCAGATCAGCTGCAAGAACAAACAAAAGGGGTGACAGTGGGTCACCTTGCCGTACACCCCTTTTACAGGTAAATTGCTTTCCAGGCACACCGTTTAAAATGACAAAGGAAGTACCAGAGGATAGTAGCTCTCTTATCCAACCAATCCACTTGCTATCAAATCCTTTGTGATGCAGAAGTCTGAGGATTAGGTCATGCTCAACAGTATCAAAGGCTTTGGCAAAATCCAACTTGAGAATCAAAATAGGCTTCTTGGACTTGTGACACTGATGAATATATTCTAAAGCCCAAGCAATACAATCTTGTATAGATCTACACTTAAGGAACCCGTATTGATTTTTGTGAATGCACTTTAGGATCACCCCCTGTAATCTATTGGCCAACAGTTTCGTCAAAAACTTCAGGCAAGTGTTAGTCAAGGAAATAGGTCTGAAATCATTAGGACTCTTAGGTGAAGGTTTTTTTGGAATTAGGGTGATTAAAGACCCATTGATGCTGCTAATAGTGATCTTGCCATCATAAAAATCCTGAAATAACTACAAGAAATCATCCTTAATGATGTGCCAGCATCATTTGACAAACAAACCAGTAAAACCATCAGGGCCAGGTGCCCTGTCAGTAGGCAGAGACTTTAGCACCTCATTTATTTCCTCTTCAGAAAATGGAGCAGATAAGTTATCCAGATCATCCACTTTATGAATCAATGAGGCTAAGTCAAACTTCATATCAATCCCCTCAGAAACACCCATTCTGTCCTTGAATGTGCCCCATAACATGCCAGCCATCTGTTGGTGGTCAGAGACAACAGTACCATATTCATTCTGCAGAGAGGAAATAGAGTTCCTCCTAAAACGTTCAGTTGCCATTGCTTGGAAGAACTTAGAGTTCTCTTCCCCAACTTTTATCCACCGAATGGTACACCTCTGCTTCCAGTATAAAAACTGCAGATGGAGTATTTCCTCAATATGAAGTTTTACTATTTTCCTGAAATTAAATTCAGGTCTCGCTAAAGGCCTTAACTCCTCAAGATTATCAAAAAAGATTACCACCTTGTTACAAGCTTCAATGGCTTTCTTGAGTTTGGAGAGCCTGATGTACCAGTGCTTAAGAGCATTGCGAAGCCTTTTGAACTTTTCTGTAAAACGAGTTGCAGAATTTGTTCTCTTGGTTGGGGCACTCCAGGATTGTTCCACACAGTTAAAGAAACCTGGTAGATCCACCCAATAGTTTTCAAACCGAAAGATCTTGGACTTGGGAATATATGTTGCAATGGAGACAACACAAGGTACATGATCCGAGGCTGTTCTTGCTAAAGGAAAGACCATTGTATTAGGATAATCGTTTATCCAAGTGGAGGAAGTAAAAAACCAGTCCAATTGCTCCAGCAGCGGGTTTTCTTGCATATTAGACCATGTGTATGATCTTCCTTTTAAAGGTAACTCAAGGAGACCAAGGTGACCAATGACTTCATTGAAGAGGAAGATATCATTTATGTCTCCTCCTGGCAAGTTTCTATTCTCAGGAGATCTAATGAAATTAAAATCTCCCACAAGTAACCATTTATCATCAGGTGGAATATCCAGATCATACAACCATTGAACAAAATTATCTCTAGGCTGTCCTTGACAAGGCCCATAAACATTGACCAAGGTCCATCGACTTGCATTATGGGCAGAGATGAATTAAACTATGATACCAAATGGCTTAATATCCACTAATGTGCCAGTGAACATGTTAGAACACCACAGCACAAGTATTCCACCAGAGGCACCATTAGAGGGCGAGTAAACAAAATTATCAAATCTTCTCGGGCAAAACTTTCTAATCGCACGCTGATCAAAGAAATCACATTTGGTTTCCTGCAGACAGATGATAGAACACTGGCTTTCTTCAATTTTCGCCCTAACACTTCTCTGCCTATCTTCAAAGTTTAAGCCTCTCACATTCCAACAGAGAACCTTCCAATCTCTAGTTTGGTGTGCATTCATGAGGAGAAAATAAGAAAGAGGCCGAGGTAATAGTTCACTGCATAACAGTGAAACAAAAGGCCATAGATAAAACCATCCACACAAACCAGAGTGTAGACCAAAGTGCAGACGACAGAAAAGAGAGAAATAAGTTTCAGACAATTGGCATGACAAGGGACATGCCTCCCTATATGACAAATAAGATACTCAATCGTCATGGGAAACTGCAGGCGTGGGGGCAGTGTCTGAAGAAGCCATAAGCTTCTCCGTAGTCATCTTCTTAGCCGGAACACCAAGGGATGCTCCAATCATCTACAGTGTGGCAATTGGGGTTGGAGGTGGAGCCTGGTCTTGAGGTGCATTGTCATCTGGCTTGGCCTGCGAGGTTGGAGTGGAATCAACCTTTAACTTCTTGGCTCTGGGCCTCCCGAGAGGCTTGGGCTTGGGAGACAGAGGAGAAATGGGTTTAAAACCCTGAGACTTGGTAGCACTCCTGGTCACCCTTCTGTCAGAAAAGTCTGAAGCAGCCTGAACAACTGAAGGTCAACTCTTTTTGGCACGAGCTTTTCTGATTGGTTGCGCTGTAGAAGAGAAAGTGCAAGTCAAAGTATCTGAAGCTTGACTCTCCTGAGTAGGTGCTTCAGAGGAGGGCACACTGTCCTCTGACACTTGTGCAGCAGTCTTGGTGCATGTGTTCTCCAAGAAAAGTCTCCTAGCCGTGCGTTGAGGCAGCAGTTGTTGGTCATGAGGTGGAAAGCAGAAAGATGGCGTAGGATCAAAAGCCATTGTCCAAGATCTCTTACGCTGGGACAAGCCAGGTGGAGGCATGGCCTTAGGGATCTTGGCAGTCAGGAAAGTAGGCATGAGTGATTCGAATGACCTCCTCCAGATAAAATCGGGCGGTAGAGCTGGTCCCATGACAATTCTCACCAGCCCAACATGCAGGGGGGTGCCTGAACCACAATTGGGTTATATGGGACTATTGCAAGATTGTTCTGGCCCGGATCCTGCACATTTTCAGGCACAACTACATTGTCAGGGTCTTCCAGAAGATGCTGCTGCTCAGGCTGGACATGGGTGTGCTGCTGCTCTGGTTGGTCATGGGGATCATGATGAAACTGCTCCTGCTGGATTCCTTCCATGGCATTATCCTGAACCAGTATAGGGCCATCAACCACTGCATTATTTGGCCCATCCACTAGGGGAACCGGCTCCAATGGGCCCAAAGCATCACCTGACTCATTTGAACCCATGGAAGGGTTTAAAACCATGGAATTAGCCTCCTGGACCTGTGGCTGTACTTGTTCAACCTCCTCCTCATTGTTGTCCTGCCCCCAGCCATGCAGATCCTGTGGATTGGGCTGTGGTGGCTCCTCTAGTTCAGCTGGTTGAGGGACATCATTCCACCCCAGAGCAGGGTACGGTGGCAGAACCCAAAAGTTCTCAGGTCGGTGCAACTCCCCTGGCATTGGGTGTGGATTTCCATCGATCGTCATAACATCCTCATCAGGCGGCAATTGCTCAGCGAAATCAGAAGTGAGGATAGAGACCGATGCAGTCCATGAGACTACTGCTCCACCGATATTTGCAAACTGATGAAAAACCACATCCCGTGGAGCTAACTGATTATCAGGGAAAGAAGCGTAAACGAGGGATCTGACAAGTCTATCATCTTGATGATTCCAATAATGAAACTGACCAAACGTGCCCACCACCTCAGCTAAGTTGAATTCATTACGATAATCCAAAGGCACTCTGACAAACATAAACCAGCCAGTTCTATGCCCTTGCAAAGCACGGAAACCCTCTCCATGATCATGTCTAATAAATCTGAGAAACAACTCATTGCCATGATGATCTAATCCAAGTGGCCAAGGGGGGTGTGAAACTAAAGCAGCGCAGATGATAGGATCCTGCATCTCATACAGCCCTACACCCTGAAACCAAGTCTGCACAGATCGTACCGGAAGCTCAAGCTCGTTGGTGATGAAGGCATGAACCTGCTGCCGACGAATAGCGACATCCTCAGGTGGCGGCGGTGGGTCAACAATGCCGACCATGAAGGACTCATGGCGCCGGGGAGGAGCTTGAGCCGGCGTGTAGAACGTCCTCGGGACTCGAAAAGGCCCACCGTCGATGATGTCAGGACCCGCCGGAAGGAAACGTCGGGGATCAAGCTCATAGACTGCCATGGATGGAGGTGGTGCTGGAGCTAGGATCGGTGACGGACTTGGCGCTGGGCTACACGGCGGCGATGGAGATGGTGGTTTTGTTGGGGAAGCGGAGGAGGCTGGCATTTTTTGGTGGGGATCTGTCAGAGTTGGCAGAGGAGCTCGAAACGTCAAGATTCCTGTTGAAGGCGCGAGGCTCGATGGTAGGCGCTCTGGTTTTGGGAACCCAAAGTTTAATATTTGGAGGAGACCGGGTGCAGTCTCTTTTAACGTGACCGGACCGGAAACACTTACGGCATCTAACCAAATTGGTGCAATGATCCAAAACATGTCCCATGCCAAGGCTGTTTGAACAATCCCAAAAACTAGCAGCCATCTCTTCCACAACAAGATCAAGTCCTTGTAAATCACGCACTATCTCAACTGGTGATTTAGGCGGTGAGTCCTCAGACATTAGGAACTCATGCGTTCGGGTCAAAGAGTATTGTTCTTGGTCGGAATCATCATCCGAAAGCTCCAATGGGTGTTGGGTCGTTCCTAACATGTTGGGCTGCAGACGTGGCATAGGCCCAACATGACTTGCATGGGAGAAGATCAAACCATGTGACGCACCTGATCCCGAAAATTCCGGGAGAAGATCACGGGGAGATATTGATCCAAACATGAGATCCGGAGATAGCAAAACCCTCGTAGGCGAGGTGGCCGGAGGTGGCGCCGGAGGTGTTATCGAATCAATCCGAGGGAGATCAACACACTCCTGAGGATCAACGGAATAACCAGCATCTAGAGTAACAATTTTAATTTCCTCGGTAGTGGACGGATAACGATAACCTTTGCAAGCATCATAATTTAGAAAGGTGGCAAAACGTAGGGATTTTTTAACAGCATGCTTAGATGAACGCAAAGAGGATTTGGCTGGTGCATGTTTCATGGCCTCCAGTCCAAGACGTGCTCGACGCTTGGAGGGACTAACTAGAGTCCATTCCTCCTTGCATTCAACTTGCCAAAGACGAAACTCTTTCTCCCAATCTGGGCCACCTTGGCCCCAAAGATGAAAATAACACTTGAATTGTGGGCAAACAAAAGATCGTTGATGCAAGATGAAGAACCCCACTTCTTTGCAAGAAACATCAAAGGCAAAAACCTGATCACGCAGACAAGATACCTTGAGGGAGGAACAATATCCTCCGATCGCAGATTCCAGAGCCAAAGCCACGTTCTCCTCATCTAGCCGAAAGTTGTGGCGTGCAAAAGACTCCACCATGATGAAGTGGCCAGATTTATCCGAGGGATGCACTGTGCGATGGAGAGAGTGCCAGATCGCCTTTGCCATGTCAATCCCAGGGGGAAAATCCAACCCCAGGGAGATGGCCGCGTGAACAGCCATGGAGATGCCAACCAGGAGAGAGAGGAGACAACGCTGGATGTGATGGCCGGATCCAAAACCAAAACCCACGGGGGAGATGGAGATCATCAGCGGTGGGTGGGCTAGGGTTTAGGGGAGGGGTGGGAGATGGGAGTCGCCATCATCCCCAAGCAAGATGTTGCTGTTTTTTCTTGAGGCTGCTTGCCGTGGCCATAAGCGTGCGTTTGAAACACTCTTGTTCGACGGGATCCTCTGGCACGATGAATTCGTCGTCGTCGAGGCTTGCCTCGTCTTTGGAGGGAGGCATATAATTATCATCCTCGACCTCTCTGTCTGCCGCTCTCTCGTGAGGGCTGGCTTCTCCATCCTCCTGTGCTGAATCTTGCTAGAGGGGGTGTTCTTCGGCGCTATCCGAAGTATTATTATCTCCTGCGCCGGAATCACCGTTTTTGCTCTGGCAGGATTTAGAGCGGCGCCGCTGACGCCGGCGCTTAGGCTGTTTCTTGGAGGGGTCATCCCCCGCTGTTCCATCGCCATCTCCTTCTTTTGGGGTATCCACCATGTATATGTCATATGACGAGGTGGCTTTCATGTGCCCTATAGGTGCTGGTTCTTGATCGTCTCCTGCATCGGCGTCCATATCGTCGATGTCTTCGGAGTCAAAGTCGAGCATGTCGGTTAAATCATCGACAGTGGCTACAAAGTGGGTGGTGGGTGGTCTTTGAATTTATTCATCGTCCGTATCCCAACCTTGCTGACCACAGTCCGGCCAGGGCTCTCCTGATATAGAGAGAGACTTTAATGACTTCAGAATATCACCAAAGGGCGAGTGCTGAAAGATGTCCGTGGCGGTAAACTCCATGATCGGCGTCCAATCGGATTCGATCGGCAGGGGCGCGGAGGGCTCGGAGTCTGGAGAGGAGTCCGGCCCCTCAGAGTCACGGGCCTTGCAGAGTGCGAGGCTAGTGTTCGGCCCGATCGCCGTTGGGATCGCAGCCCCCGAGGCGGCGACCAACCACTCGTCCTCGATCTGCGCAGCTGGTTCCGAATCGAGGGTCGGAACCGATGCGTGTGCGGCCTCCAGGGCACTGTTCGGCAGCAGAGCTAGATCATGCCCATCGTGACAGTGCGGTGCGCTCGGCCGTGGCTCGAATCCGTCGAAGATCAAGTCCCCGCGGACGTCAGCCGTGTAGTTTAAACTTCCAAATCTGACCTGATGGCCAGGGGCGTAGCTTTCGATCTGCTCTAGATGGCCAAGCGAATTGGCCCGCAGTGGGAAGCCGCCGAAGACGAAGATCTGTCCGGGAATAAAAGTCTCACCCTGGACTGCATCGCTATTGATGATCGGAGGAGCCATCGGGCCTAAAAGCGACGACACAGCGGAACTCTCAATGAAAGCACCAATGTCGGTGTCAAAACCAGCGGATCTCGGGTAGGGGGTCCCGAACTGTGCGTCTAGGCGGATGGTAATAGGAGACAAGGGACACGATGTTTTACCCAGGTTCGGGCCCTCTTGATGGAGGTAAAACCCTACGTCCTACTTGATTAATATTGATGGTATGGGTAGTACAAGAGTAGATCTACCACGAGATCAAGGAGGCTAAACCCTAGAAGCGAGCCTATGGTATGATTGTTATGTGTTGTCCTACGGACTAAAACCCTCCGGTTTATATAGACACCGGAGAGGGTTAGGGTTACACAGAGTCGGTTACAATGGTAAGAGATCTACATACCCGTATCGCCAAGCTTGCATTCCACGCCAAGGAAAGTCCCTTCCGGACACGGGACGAAGTGTTCAATCTTGTATCTTCATAGTCCAGGAGTCCGGCTGAAGGTATAGTCCGGCTATCCGAACACCCCCTAATCCAGGACTCCCTCAAGCGCATGAAGAAACTCCATGCTGATGGGCTTTTAAAACCACTTGATTATGAATCACTTGATGCTTGCGAACTGTGCCTTATGGGCATGATGACTAAAACGCCGTTCTCCGGAACAATGGAGCAAGCAAGAGATTTGTTGGAAATCATACATACTGATCTATGTGGTCCGATGAATATTGAGGCTCACAACGGGTATCATTATTTTCTAACCTTCACAGATGATTTGAGCAGATATGGGTATATCTACTTAATGAAATAGAAGTCTGAAACATTTGAAAAGTTCATATAATGTCAGAGTGAAGTGGAGAATCATTGTAACAAGAAAATAAAGTTTTTCTGCGATTTGATCGCGGAGACGAATATTTGAGTTACGAGTTTGAACTTTAATTAAAACAAAGTGGAATAGTTTCATAAAATCATGCCACCCGGAACACCACAGCATAATGGTGTGTCCGAACATCGTAATCGTACTTTATTTGATATGGTGCGATCTATGATGCCTCTTACCGATTTACCACTATCGTTTTGGGGTTATGCACTAGAGACAGCTGCATTCACGTTAAAAAGGGCACCATCTAAATCCGTTGAGACGACACCGTATGAACTGTGGTTTGGCAAGAAACCAAAGTTGTTGTTTCTAAAAGTTTGGGGCTGCGATGCTTATGTGAAAAACTTCAACCTGTTAAGCTCGAACCCAAATCGGAGAATTATGTCTTCATAGGATACCCAAAGGAGACTGTTGGGTACACCTTCTATCACAGATCCGAAGGCAAGATCTTTGTTGCTAAGAATGGATCCTTTCTGGAGAAGGAGTTTCTCTCGAAAGAAGTGAGTGGGAGGAAAGTAGAACTTGATGAGGTAACTGTACCTGCTCCCTTATTGGAAAGTAGTTTATCACAAAAATATGTTCCTTTGACTCCTACACCAATTAGTGAGGAAGCTAATGATGATGATCATGTAACTTCAGATCAAGTTACTACTGAACCTCGTAGGTAAACCAGAATAAGATCTGCACCAGAGTGGTACAGTAATCCTGTTCTGGAGGTCATGTTACTTGACCATGACGAATCTACAAACTATGAGGAAGCGATGATGAGCCTAGATTCCGTAAAATGGCTTGAGGCCATGAAATATGAGATGGGATCCATGTATGAGAACAAAGTATTGACTTTGATTGACTTGCCCGATGATCGGCGAGCCATTGAGATTAAATGGATCTTCAAGAGGAAGACAGATGCTGATAGTAGTGTTACTATCTACAAAGCTAGAATTGTCGCAAAAAGGTTTTCAACAAGGTCAAAAAGTGTTGACTACAATGAGAGTTTCTCACTCGTATCTATGCTTAAGTCTGTCTGAATCATGTTAGCAATTGCCGCATTTTATGAAATTTGGCAAATGGATGTCAAACCTGCATTCCTTAATGGATTTCTTAAAGAAGAGTTGTATATGATGCAACCAGAAGGTTTTGTCAATCTTAAAGGTGCTAAAAAAATGTGCAAGCTCCAGCAATCCATCTAAGGACTGGTGCAAGCATCTCGGAGTTGGAATACACGCTTTGATAAGTTGATCAAAGCATATAGTTTTATACAGACTTGCGGTGAAGCCTGTATTTACAATAATGTGAGTGGGAGCACTACAGCATTTCTGATAAGTATATGTGAATGACATATTGTTGATCGGAAATAATGTAGAATTTTCTGGAAAGCATAAAGGAGTATTTGAAAGGAGTTTTTTTCAAAGAAAGACCTCACGGTGAAGCTACTTACATATTGAGCATCAAGATCTATAGAGATAGATCAAGACGCTTTATAAATTTTTTCAATGAGTACCTTGACAAGATTTTGAAGTAAGTTCAAAATGGAACAGTCAAAGAAAGAGTTCTTGCCTGTGTTACAAGGTGTGAAATTGAGTAAGGCTCAAAGCCCGACCACGGCAGAAGATAGAAAGAGAATGAAAGTCATTCCCTATGCCTCAGCCATAGGTTCTATAAAGTATGCCATGCTGTGTACCAGATCTATTGTATACACTACACTGAGTTTGGCAAAGGAGTACAATAGTGATCTAGGAGTAAGATCACTGGACAGCGATCAAAATTATCCTTAGTGGAATAAGGATATGTTTCTCGATTATGGAGGTGACAAAAGGTTCGTCGTAAAGAGTTACGTCGATGCAAGCTTTGACACCGATCTGGATGACTCTAAGTCTCGATCCAGATACATATTGAAAGTGGGAGCAATTAGCTAGAGTAGCTCCTTGCAGAGCATTGTTGACATAGAAATTTGCAAAATACTTACGGATCTGAATGTGACACACCCGTTGACTAAAATTATCTCACAAGCAAAACATTATCATACCTTAGTACTCTTTGGGTGTTAATCACATAGCGATGTGAACTAGATTACTGACTCTAGTAAACCCTTTGGGTGTTGATCGCATATCGAAGTGAACTATGGGTGTTAATCACATGGTGATGTGAACTATTGGTGTTAAATCACATGGAGATGTGAACTACATTATTGACTCTAGTGCAAGTGGGAGACTGAAGGAAATATGCCCTAGAGGCAATAATAAAGTTACTATTTATTTCCTTATTTCATGATAAATGTTTTTTATTCATGCTAGAATTGTATTAGCCGGAAACATGATACATGTGTGAATACATAAACAAACAGAGTGTCACTAGTATGCCTCTACTTGACTAGCTCGTTGATCAAAGATGGTTATGTTTCCAAACCATAGACATAAGTTGTCATTTGATTAACGGGATCACATCATTAGGAGAATGATGTGATTGACTTGACCCATTCCGTTAGCTTAGTACTTGATCATTTAGTATGTTGCTATTGCTTTCTTCATAACTTATACATGTTCCTATGACTATGAGATTATGCAACTCCCGTTTATCGAAGGAACACTTTGTGTGCTACCAAACGTCACAACGTAACTGGGTGATTATAAAGGTGCTCTACAGGTGTCTCCAAAGGTACATGTTGGGTTGGCGTATTTCGAGATTAGGATTTGTCACTCTGATTGTCGGAGAGGTATCTCTGGGCCCTCTCAGTAATGCACATCACTTAAGCCTTGCAAGCATTGCAACCAATGAGTTAGTTGCGGGATGATGTATTTCGGAACGAGTAAAGAGACTTGCCGGTAATGAGATTGGACTAGGTATTAAGATAACGACGATCGAATCTCGGGCAAGTAACATACCGATGACAAAGGAAACAACGTATGTTGTTATGCGGTCTGACCGATAAAGATCTTCGTAGAATATGTAGGAGCCAATATGAGCATCCAGGTTCCGCTATTGGTTATTGCCCGAAGACGTGTCTCGGTCATGTCTACATTGTTCTCGAACCCGTAGGGTCCTCATGCTTAACGTTACGATGAAAGTTTCATTATGAGTTTATATGTTTTGATTTACGGAAGGTTGTTCGGAGTCCCGGATGTGATCACACACATGACGAGGAGTCTCAAAATGGTCGAGACATGAAGATTGATATATTGGAAGCCTATGTTTGGACATCGGAAGTGTTCCGGGTGAAATCGGCATTTTACTGGAATACCGAGAGGTTACCGGAACCCCCCGGTAACCTAATGGGCCTTAATGGGCCTAGTGGAGGAAGAGGAGAGGAGGCCAAGGGCAGCCGCGTGCCCCTCCCCCCCCCCCCAAGTCCGAATTGGACAAGGAGGGGGGCGGCGCCCCCCCTTTCCTTTCCCCTCTCTCTCTCCTTTCCCCCCAAGTCCTAGTCCAACATGGAAAAGGGGGGAGTCCTACTCCCGGTAGGAGTAAGAATCCTCCTGGCGCGCCCCTTGCCTGGCCGCACCTCCTCCCCCTTGCTCCTTTATATACGGGGGCAGTGGGCACCCTAGAAACACAACAATTGATCATTGATCTTTTAGCCGTGTGCGGTGCCCCCTTCCACCATAGTCCACCTCGATAATATCGTAGCGGTGCTTAGGCGAAGCCCTGCGTCGGTAGAACATCATCATCGTCACCACGCCATCGTGCTGACGGAACTCTCCCTCAAAGCTTGGCTGGATCGGAGTTCGAGGGACATCATCGAGCTGAACGTGTGCTGAACTCGGAGGTGCCGTACGTTAGGTACTTGATCGGTCAGATCGTGAACACGTACGACTACATCAACCACGTTGTGCTAACGCTTCCGCTTTCGGTCTACGAGGGTACGTGGACAACACCCCTCTCGTTGCTATGCATCACCATGATCTTGCGTGTGCGTAGGAAATTTTTGAAATTACTACGTTCCCCAACACCCCCTAGGGTGCGCCTCCTGCCTCGTGGGGCCCCCGAAGCTCCTCCGACGTACCCCCTGCACCCATATATACTCTCGTACCCTAAAACTTCCAGAACAGAGATTGGATCGGAAGTTCCGCCGCCGCAAGCCTTTGTAGCCACGAGAAATCAATCTAGGCCCTCTCCGGCACCCTGCCGGAGGGGGCCATCATCATCGGTGGCCATGGAGGAGTATCCTGGAGGGGCCATCATCACCATGAAGGCCAAGGACCAGAAGGTGGAGGCCATGGAGGAGGAAGCACAAGGGGGAGAACCTCTCCTCCTCTCTTCCGGTGGCGCTGGAGTGCCATCATGAGGGGAATCATCACCACGGTGATCGTCTTCATCAACATCACTATCATCACCACCATCGTCATCTCTTTTACGCGATCCACTCTCCCGCAGCCCGCTGTAATCCCTACTTGAACATGGTGCTTTATGCCACATATTATGATCCAATGATGTGTTGCCATCCTATGATGTTTTGAGTAGATATCTTCTGTCTTTGGGTTGATTGATGATCTAGATTGGTATGAGTTGTATGTTTTACTTTGATGCTGTCCTATGGTGCTCTCCGTGTCTCACAAGCGTGAGAGATTCCCGTTGTAGGGTGTTGCAATACGTTCATGATTCGCTTATAGTGGGTTGCTAGAGTGACAGAAGCTTAAACCCGAGTAAGAGGGATTGTTGCGTATGGGAATAAAGAGGACTTGATGCTTTAATGCTATGGTTGGGTTTTACCTTAATGATCTTTAGTAGTTGCGTATGCTTGCTAGAGTTCCAATCATAAGTGCATATGATCCAAGTAGAGAAAGTATGTTAGCTTATGCCTCTCCCTCATATGAACCGGCAATAGTGATTACCGGTCTTGTTAACAATTGCCTAGGACAATTCCCCACACCGATCCACCATTATTCCACACTCGCTATTTATAATACTAAGTAATATATTCTAACTTTATGGTAACAGCACCTACTTTTTTGTTTTAGCTCTCCGTTACCATGCAAAGTTATCCTCACTACAAAAAAGAGACACATCCCTGACATTTTGGGCTGAACGAAATTTTTTCTGTCATACATATGACACTTCTATGACGATAATTGTGACAAAACCCGGTATCATCATAGATGTGGTCGGGTCCTACTTCTATGACAAAAAATCATGATAGAAAATGGGCTTTTCGTCCTGGGCGGGCCGGAGACGCAGTTGCATGACATTCTTTGGGCCGTCCATGACGGAAAAAACCATGGTAGAAGCGAGGGGGAGGAAAATTTCGGGGAGTTCCCGGTTACGGTGGGAGGTCGGGGGCCGAGCGATGCGCGTTTCTCTCATACACGTACACGCATGTGTGCGAGGCATTGGCTCTAACTGAACCCGAGCTAGGCGTTGGGCTCTAACTGAACCCGAGCGATTGCACTACAGGCTACGCGTTACTGAACCCGAGCGATCGATCCATGGCTGTTAACTGAACCCGATCGAGCGATTCCTTGGCTACTGCTGCTAACTGAAGCCGATTGATGGGATGAACAGTGAGCGTTGCGGGGGGGGGGGGCGGGTTGGATGAACAGTGAGCGGTGGCGTTGCCTTTGGATGAATAGGACCCCGTGGTGTGGTGGAGGGCTAGATGAACAGTAGACGATGGAGGGGTGCCCGTGGAGGGGTGGATCAATAGGACCCCGCAGCGTGGAGGGCGGGATGAACAGTAGACGGTGGAGGGGTGCCCGTGGAGGGGTGGTTGAACATGACCCCGTGGTGTGGAGGGCTGGATGAACAGTAGACAGTGGAGGGGTGGTTGAACAGTAGCCGGTGGAGTAGCGTGCGGTGGAGGTTGGATGAACAGGAGCCCGTGGAGGCTGGAGGTGGTCGACGGTGGATGAACAGTAGCTCATGGAGGCTAGAGGGGGTCGACGGTGGAGATGAACAGTATCCCGTGGAGTCCCGATTTGCGGTACGCCACACCCCCCCCCCCCCCCGACGAACAGGACCCCCGTTTCGACCGTAGCACTCCAACACAAGTCTGTTTCCTCCGTTTTGCGGTACGCCACACCCCTCCCGATCAACAGGACCCCGTTTCGACCATAGGAGGTCCGTTTCCTCTATTTTGCGGTAAGCCACACCCCTCCCAATCAACAGGACCCCCGTTTCGACCGTAGGAGGTCCGTTTCCTCTGTTGTGCGGTACGCCACACCCCTCCCGATCAACAGGACCCCCGTTTCGACCGTAGGAGGTCCGTTTCCTCCGTTGTGCGGTACGCCAGGCCTCGTTTCCATCGCCTCTTCCGTCCAAGCCCTCCCGATGAAAACAACCACGCATTCCGTTCCAACCCATGAACACGACGACGACGTTGTTTCTCCGTTCCGACCCAGCCATGTACACGAGCCCTCGCCGTACGTACGCGCGAGTAGGCGTTCGAGACCCCGCCCGTATGTACACATATGTGGCCGTATTTTCTTTCTTGCACCCTGGCCGCCTCTACTACGACACGTGCGCACCTCTACATCCACCAGTATATATGTACGTACACGTTCGCGACCAGAATGACAACCCTACGTACGCTTCGACCAGGTGGGTCCCGACTGTCAAGAACTTCCTTGCCTGCGAAGATGTAGCTGGTGGGTCCCAGCAGTCAGGGGCCGAAATACTGTGGCCTGTCCGGTGGGTCCCCGCTGTCAGGTGGAGGAATAATTATTTTGCATGTAATAAGGAGGCACTTCCTTGCTGTGGCCGTGGATCCAGCCCTCAGCCTCTCCACGTACAATCCACGTCCGATGGAAGCCGTTCCTTGACCACGCCGTGCCGAGAGCACCGGGGCGGTGGACGACAGCGAGGCCTAGGAAGGGGACGACGGGGAGCCGGGGAAGACGCGGCAGTGGAAGCCCGTGCGCGTGCGGAGAGGAGTACGAGGGTTCACTGGTTCGGCTGCGGTGTGAGGCTGCCGTCGCCGCAGGGCCTGGCCAGCGGTGGGAATTGTAGGGGGCGGTGAGGCCTCCGCGGCAGCACAGCCGTCCACGGGAGGTAGGAGCAGGCGGCACGACCGGCGCTGCTTTGGGCGGCTGGAGCAAGAAGACCAGAGGTTGAAGAAGCACTACGGCTGTTGGATGGACATCGTACGGTCACTGCAGCTACAATCGTTTATATTTACTAAGTTGACAAAGCCCTTGGTACGTCAACTTAGTAGGCCCACAGGTCAGCTTCCGAAATGGTGCGCCCCAGATGTCAGGGGGAGGAATCATTTTTTGGGCGGGTGAAGCTAGAATATCCGAGATTGACTATAAGTTGACAAAGCCTTGCATATGCGTCAACTCTGTTTTTTTTCGGGGACGCGTCAACTTAGTAAGGCCAGAAGTGTGTGGCAGAGAACTTATAGCCCATTTGAGATTTGTAAGAATGTGTAGCCCATTTTTGAATTCTAATAGAATTTACTACAGGCCATTTACAGTTTGTTAAAAGTACAGCCCATTTCAACCAACCGTTCAAAACAGAATTCAATAAAATTTCCCACATTTTGATGGGATCCGAAATATTTTTATCCCAAAATTTCTAGTCAGATTAAATAAATTTATATTACGTAAAAATCCAACGAAACATTGCGCTCGCAACAATTAATGAAATTAAAATTTTCAATATCCAAAAATAATATTTCATAAAGTAATCACGTGTTTGGTGCATTTTTTATAGTTACTGCCCAGTTTTTATAATTACATCCCATTTATTATTTCTTAAAACCCATTTTCTTGTTAAGCCTAATGCATCCTCCTAGGAAAGATTTGCAGCCCAGCGGGGCGGAGAATAACAACTTGACCTTGCATGGGTATTCCTAAAAAAAGTATAGCTGGGCTAGCCATTTTCAGCTTGAAAAAAATTAATATCTGGGCTGCATATCTGGCCTGGGCTAGACGGGCCACGGCCCGCCTAGTTAATACCTGCAGCGATGTTTTCGTTGTTGTTCAGAGGAGAAAAAAATAATATCTGGGTTAAACATCGAAAAACTCTGCAGTGCTCACACCTCAAAAACACAAATACTGCTCGAGCTGCTTGGTCCCAGTTGTCGGCCACTTCTTGTGCAATTCTCTCGTTTATTGACTACTACATAGGTTGACAATGGTGTGGGACCGTGATGTCAGGAAACCAGGGGGAAGCAAAATAAATTACTCCAGCGAGCGCTTCCACCTCTGCCTCGTTGTCTCCCGTGGAAACCCCTTTCCTCCCTTTTTTTTGCTCGGGCAAGGACCAATGCATGTAGCACGTCCATGCGGTTATTAGGCAAGAAATAAAAGCGCTTTGCATGCTATGAATGACGATGGCCTGCATGGGTAACTAATAAGGCATCCACTTAACTGATGTGATTAAATGTTGTGTTTAGAAGAGACAAATATTCTTCTTTTCCACCAATCTGCTTGCACCTAGGTCGTGATGCACCTTCTAATACGACTTATTCACCTAGACGGAGGGAGTATAGTTATATGTATATATATATATATATATATATATATATATATACATACATATATATATATATATAAATAATAATAATAATAAGGAGGCACTTGCGTACGTGAGACTATGGACCTGGTGGGTCCCCATTGTCATCCTCTCCAAGTAAAGTCATCTCCTCGCCCGCGCGCGCTTTTCGCCCGAAATAGTCAGCGCCGCCCGCCCCGCTTCCCGGTGCAGGCGATTGCTCCGCCTTCAAACGACACAAGTGCCATCCGTCCATCCATCTGCCGCCCACATTAATGATACGCGGTTGCCGAGGCGGCTACTCCGGCGCCACACGTCCGTCCCTCCGCCCACCCGCCATTGCTATATAAACTGCTGCGTCGGCCATAGCCGCAGTCATCCGCATCCGTTCCCTTTCTCTTGTCCACACCACTACTGCCCACCATGGCTTCCTCGCGCTCCAGCGCTCTTCGGGACGGGCGGACGACGGACCACAAGGAGATGGCAGCCATTGCTGCCGACCGGCTGGCCGGCAGGCGGCCAGAGGACGACGACGTCCCAATGGAGAACATGGTAGTCGACAATCCGGCGCCAACCCCCTCCTCAGCGCCATCCTCGCCGGTGCATTGCACCATGACAATCGGCGAGGCCCGTGCCCAATATATGGACAGTGTGAGGCAGATGCGTCAGGAGCAGTTCCGGGAGGCGCAGGACGATGCCGCCTACAACCACCATGTCCTCCAGGAGCACCTGCAGGCGAAGGAGCAGATCGTCGTGGAGCGGGCGGAGCAGGAGGCGCTGCTCGACTCGTACCACTCCGCCCGCAAGGGCCGCCTCGAGCGCTGGCGGTACTGCATGCAGGTGGCGGAGGCTGCGGCCCCCTACAAAGAGGCTAGCAAAGAGGGCGATGAAGCGGGCGAGGCGTTGTTTGGCGAGACTGAGGACGAGGCAGAGGACAATGCCGGCTCTGACGTGTCCCCGCTCCACTGGCGTCGATGAGGCCCTGCTCCGCCGAGGCCCCGCGGTGCCAACAACGAGGCAGAGGACACCGCCGGCTCCACCGAGGCCCTGCCCCGCCAACAATGAGATAGACGACATCGCCGGCTCAGCCGAGGCCCCACCCTGCTGGCAACGTGGGGGAGGATTTCCACCGCTCCGCTGAGGCACCGCCCGCCGGCAACGAAACAGAGCACATCGCCAGCTCCGCCGAGGCCCCGCCCCGCTGCCAACGAGGCCGCGCCACACAGAAAACGAGGAAGAGTAGAACACGGTAGGTCGCCGCCGCTCGGGTCCAAGTAAGGCCACCGCTGCTACCCTCATGTTGAAGCCAAGCTAGACGGGTTGACCATTGACAGCCGATTAGCTTCTTGGCGGCGATGACATGGAGTCAGGGAGTTGTGCTGGAGAATAACGCTGCTGATCATTGGGCTCCTAGTTGCCCTAATCGCTATGACAAGCTAACATTCAGCGCACCCCTTTATAGTTGAAATGTAATGAAATCTGGCATGTTTATATGAAATCCGACCATGTATGAATGAATTTATTTCGATTAGTTCGAATTCATGTATCACTGGCATTGGATGAACATGCAAAACAATACGTACTAGCATTATTCCCAGGGTGATCACCTCGTTTGCAGCAGTTTCACATGTACTCCCTCCAGTCCTTTCTAGTCTGCATACAAGTTTTGTCTGCAGTCAAAGTATCTCTACTTTGACCAATCTTATACAAAAAAGTATGCACTTACACAATGTGCGAAGTAAAAAGGAACAGAAGGAGTATAAAGAGTGAGCAGCTTTTTAGCGTTTCTGTACATTGCAATCAAACACACAGGCCTGGCAATCCATAGAGAACATTCAAAACAATCGATGATTATGCATCGCAGCGACTCACATGTCAGAGGCAATATTTACTTCACAACTAAAGAATAAATAAAAAATTGATCGACGCTGCTGACAGCAAAGGGCGTCCCATTCAAAAATATCAAACGCATGTCTTGCTAAAATCAATGAGCAAAATTTGACAAGGTTGTCCCATTCCAAAATATCAAATGCCTGCGATTGTGGAATGGGCAGGGTTTGCCATCAGTTCGGACATTGACATGGCACCTCGTGCTAAATAAACCAGCTGTTATTTTTGTGCAGTTCCACCAAAATCAACCAAATTCGCGCGTAGCTTGGATGATCTCGCCCTTATATGTTGCAACGCCTTGCACTTATCGGCACCTCCTTTCTTGTGGTGGAAATGAATGATTTGATGTATTCATGAACATTTTGTGCAGTTCCCATTGTAATCAAGCTGAGCACCCCTGTTTGCACAAATACAAAAAAGTGATTAGTATAGAGCAAACTGTACTATGAATTGACAGTTTCAACAGGCACATACATGGTCCATGTAGAGCACACTTTTAGAAAAATGGAACTCACCAGAAAGAATCCTAGAACAACACCAAAAAATGGAGATTTTGCCAGTCCTTCTAAGCTGAAGTTAGTTTGGTCTTGTGGGGAGTAATGTAACCATCCTTCAACTGCTCCTTCTGATGATAAGATAGACAGGGCTTCTTCATCCTGGCATAATCAGAACTAGTCACTTCACGTACTCCATATTCTTCTTCAGAGGAACATGATCCTGTTGTGCAACGACAAGAGGACTACTAAATGCTAGCATCACTGTTTGCTCGAAAAAAAGGAAAAGCAAATATTTAAAACAACACATATGAAGCACTTCTCAAGGACAATACCACTTTTTCATGACAGTATCTAAACAGTAGCACAACACCAATAGAGATGACAAAGCTCAATCATATAGATGAAATCAGTGGGCGAGTACCAACCTTTGTCAGGAGGCTTATTGTGTAGAGCATACAGATGAAGAATTTCTCCGGAACCATCTGTTGCTATCTACGGTGGTGGCCAAGCTTACTATATACTCCTCGATTAGTTTAATGTTCCCAACATCTTGTTGTGCAGTTCCACTAAAATATATGGTATCTTCAAAGAAGATCCCTGTTTGCACAAGTAGAGATAATTACATATTACATTAAGAGTGGCATCAAATCAGTGGCAAAACAATTGCTCGTTCCAGCCATAGCAATAAATTAAGATGCAAAACTATATCATTACTTGTGCCATCACAGTTCCAGTGCTTCATTACAGCACCGGGAGTTGAATTTTGTTTTTCTTCCCCTTGTTCTTCCCCTTCATCACTTGGTTCAATAACAAACAAGCTTCACCTTCAATGTAAGACTTGGCATGTCAATTAGGGAGCACAAGTATAGTACTAAACTTAACTTTCTGATGAAAGTGGCAAAATACAGGCCAACTGTTGTGAAATATCCTTATCTTACCTCAATGGGATATTACGATGCACATACAGATTGGAAGTCTTGTCTCCATTTGTGCAGTTCACTAAAATCAAGCAACATTATCGTACAAGTAGCACAACATATGAATGCACACTGCAGAATCATGTGAAAGAAGGCTAGTACTGGCCTGTCATGATGCGGAATTCAAACAACTCACAAGAAGAAGATCTGAACCAAATTCACCTTAACGGATAGGAAGTAAGATCTCCTCTTGTGCAGTTCCACTAAGATCAAGCAATCAAGCAACATTGTCGGTGTGACATTTTGGTTGAACTGCACAAAACACTCTTAAAACGAAAGTGTTTTGTGTAGTGCAACAAAAGGTCACAATGGCAACGAGGTGAAGCAGATAACCCTGTTTACACAGAGGTGCAAAGGAAACAATTAGTGGTCAATAACACTGGATGACACAGAAGCCAACAAAAAGAAACATCTATGTTATCTAAATGGGAAAGAAAGCAAGACATTAGCATTTCTCAAATGGTGGCATTGATTAATATTAACATAGAGATTATATTAACAATAAATTTCGTTAAACATGTAATTTGCTTTTAACTGTGGCATTGCATCAATTTTGCAGCGGCATTATTAGAGGGTGTTTGTTTACAGGGACAGTTTGGTGTAGGGACTAAAAGAAACTCCGTGTCAGTCTGTGTTGGTCCCAGTTTTGTTATCAGACGCCTTTCCCTATGTGAGCGTAGCAAATCTAATCCTGCTCAAACTCTACAGCCTTGTCCCTTCCTTTCCTTTTTGAACTAGTACTTTCGCCCCTTCCTTTCCTTTTTGAACCACGTCCTAGATTTATGTGATACAACTTTCCCCACTACTTTCCCCCATTCCTTTCCTCTTTGAACCACGTCCTAGATTAATGCTATACAACTTTCCCCCTTCATTTCCTCTTTGAACCACGTCCGAGATTCATGCTATATACAACTTTTCCCATTCCTTTCCTCTTTGAACCACGTCCTAGATTCATGGTATACATGCAGCTAGAGCAATGCATGTGGAGTAAGTAAATTATACCTTAAGGTTCTTGGGGCGTGGTTCGGCGGGCGACAGGACGGCGGCGAAGAAGAAGGGGTCGGAGGCCCTCACGCGCCGCCGCTGGGTGGAAAGTGAACAGCTGCGCCGGTAGTCCCTCGGAGACGGCGACAGCGTTAAGCCTCCTTCCCTTCCCGGCGGACGGATCCTGCCGGCTCTTTGAGCAGTAGTGAGGGGAGAGAGAGGCCAACAAAGTCTTGTTTAGATCTGGAGAGGGCGAGAGAGTGTGAAGAGAGCAACTACAAGCGCTGAGGCTCCAGGTGTATATATATACTGGAGAGAGAGTGTGAAGCGTGCAAACCCTAGAAAACATTTTGACCAGTCAAAGAATCCTCTTGGCACAAATTATGCTCCAACTGTAGTTATCGAACCCGAGACCTCAAGTTTGATGAGCGAACAGGCTAACCAGCTACACAACCCTCCCGTTATGTTCAACGAGAGGGAAATAACCTTTTATACATTCCTGAATCCTTATTATAACATGCACACAAATTTTGGGCACTTGTATTCGACTTAAGTCAGTGTGCCAACGTATCTCGTATACTTACTACTCCCTCCGTCTAGGTGTAATAAGTCATGTTAGAAGGTGCAACGGGACGAAGGTGCGTGCGTGTGCGTGCGTGTGTGTGTGTGTGTGTGTGTGTGTGTGTGTGTGTGTGTGTGTGTGTAACAGCATGTGTGTGTTAGAGAGAGCGACAGATCGACCTACTCCTGCAGAGAGATGTTGTGTAGTGTACGATTTTAGCCGCGAGAGTCAGTGCATCCACTTGTTTCCGGGCGTGTCCAGTAGGGACATGCGGATAGCTGCCACGGCCGCTCCTGCCCCGCCTGGCCCACCCAAAGCCCCTCCATCGCCCGCGCGTGGTTCCCGCCCGAAACGGTCAGCGCCGCTCCAAAGAATCGGTGTCGAATTCATGCCCGGGCAGAGCGGACGCGACCTCTCACTGGCGCAAGAGTGATGGTTGCTTCGTCCGTCCAACTTACTGCTGGGTCTATGTGATTTGACGGCTCATTGGCCTTTATTACTGAGGTCGGAGGACTGCTGGATGTCCCATGCTTTTGGCGAAAGGAGGTATACCTACTAGATTGCAATTTTCTCCATTCTTACAGCAGAGGCGTGCAAGAGCAGTGAAAACACGCAGGCTCAGTGATCTGCATGTGGTTCATGGTGAAATCTCTACAAAGACTTATATTTAGGAACGGAGGAAGTACTAGTATAGTACGTACTGTAATTTATCAGCGAGATAAATTTGTACAATGCTATGAAGCTTCCAGCTTCTGTTACATGTATCTTGCGTCCAAGGTTGCCCGTTGCAACATTTCATCAAATACAAAGGAGACTAACATGCATGCTATTGCATCTCAATGATTGACAGATCATAGCAAATATGTACTCCCTCCGTTCCAAAATAAGTTTCTCAACTTTGTGCAAACTTTGGTACAAAGTTGTACTACTACTAAAGTTGACACTTATTTTGGAACAGAGGCAGCTAAAGAAAAAAAACGGTCCATGTAGTCCCTAGCCCTTGAACCGTAAACCCTGACCAGGCTTCAATTTGCTGGCAACGTTTGAGCTTCCTAATAAATGAAGTTTGCAACCTTTTGACCATTGGATCATTTTGTGCAGTTTCACCAAAATCGAGATGAGCATCCTTGTGGCAAAGAAATTGAACAAGCGTGGTTAGAATAAGATTACTAGAACTAGTTGATGAGACATAAACTCATCACAAATACAATACGTAGAAGCCAGTAGAGGTATGTGCGGGGCAAAGAAGTAGAGAAATATCCACAGGGAGTGATGTGGGAAGCTGGAGCAGTGGTGCAAGCCGGCAGTAAAGGGAGTTGTACCTGAGGGACGTAGCTCAACCTTGAGGAGGGCGGCGGGAGGCGGCAACTGCCCACGTCACGGCAGTGAGCAAGGGACGAAGGCAACCTCACCGGCTTTGTGAGAGAGAACGGCGGGGACCCCTCATCGGGACGTGCCGACAGTGGTTTTTCGCCGTCGGCGACGGCCACCGCATCTACACTAAGCATCCACCCCTTCCCAAGCGGACGTGATCCGCCGGGATGTTAGAGATGTGGCCACAGTCGTTTTGTGCGAGAGAGTGTGAAGAGAGCAACCCCAGCAAGCAACCGTGTAGGCTGGCTCGTCCTAACTATGTATATAGTGGAGCGGTTTCCTTTTCTCTCCATATGAACCTATCATATTGCGTACGTGCCACTGAAGAAAAAAACTTTATTTATAAATGACGCGACACCTACTACTCGTTCTCCTATAACCTTGCGCTCGGCATCTCCAAGATATTAACCTTGCGATTGGCTCTTCGCCTCTTCGGGAAGTCGAGCAATAATGGTAGTGCAGTATATATCGTTCTAGCTATATGAGACCGAATGAATTGCTGCACGTCCACCACGTGGGCGAGGGTCGAGGGGCGAGGGAGAGTGCTACATACGGAGCAAAATGAGTGAATCTACACTCTAAAATACGTCTATATACATCAGTTTTTGGAGTATGTACTAGTAGTTCATATTGAAATCTACTAAAGGACATATATATTCCAAATAATATGATAGTATAATCTCTATTACCAAGGTAGTAGGGACGAGTAAAATTTTCTCCTCGGGCTGCGAGCCACCGCGCGCGTGGGCGAGGGAGCGGGCTTAAGGCGTGGTAAGCAAGCTTCTCCTCATTCTGCGAGTTGACGGGACACATCAAAAGTACTCCAATGTATAGAGCCTTGCCTCTAAGGTAGGCCCCACATGGTTTGCCTCTTTTTTTAATTTAACATAACGCGTCAAGTCACAATTTGTTTGTTCACCCGTGGTAGACGATCCTCCCTCCACCAAGTGGACAACCAGTACACGTGCCAAATTACCACGTGGGCTGCCTTTTTTGTAAAGAAATGAGCTCCACCGTGTACCAGCGCGGGTGTGGTTGGGAAAGAGATGGGAGTTCGTGCGCCGTGCGTGCACGTCTTCTCTTCGTGCACGTCCCCCACCTACGTGGGTGTGTGTGAGAGATACAGACCGCGTTCGTGAGTGTTTTTTGTTTTGGGGTGGGGGTGGGGTGGGGGGTTGATTTCGTGAATTATTTGTGGGAATATGTGTCGATGACATCTCAAACAAAATTTTGCATGCAATGTGTGTGAAATGGAGGCCTATCCATATCATACATAGAGGGTCGGGCAATCCACGAGAAGAGAGGGAGGGGTCATAGCTATCGATAGAGTCAAAGAGAGGATCAAGTGGGTGGGTGCGAGATCGATGAAGAGAGCCATTGAAATTGTTTGTGTGTACAAGTCAAAGATATAGGGCGACTAGCCTACCGGAATGTTAGAGGGCACACGTCAAGTTTGTGTGTGGCAGGGAGACATGACTAGAGCGCTCGATGTATCGGTGTGTGTGGGGGGAGGGGGTGGTAGGAGGGGTAGGCAGAGGCCTAACTATAGAGGTAGAACGACTCGTATATGTGTTGAGAAGGAGAGACCCAGCTATGTCTTGAGGGAGATAGGTCGACATCCATACATAACTGAAGGACGGGAAATATGATGGGACAGAGAGAGAGAGAGAGGAGGGAGAGAGGGAGGGAGAGGGAGGGAGAGGGGTAGAGTGCTGGATGGGTGATGGAGTTGCTTCTCGAAGATGGTGGGAGAGGCCTACTAGACAAACTGAGGGTGGAACTGCAATGTTATCAATAAGAGTGGGGATGTGTTTCTGTGTGTGCCTGTGCGTGATAGATCTGTCGTGACGCATCCATAGATGATGAAGGGGAACCATGTGTTTGGTAAGCAAACCTAACTAGATCGGTAGATCAATTGTTGTTTGTCGGAGGAAGGGAGAGACACCACTAACGAGGTAGATCGATTGACGTGTGGGTAAATACGAGTTATAAGGACCTAGCTAGCTATATGTATAGCGAGAGATCGGTCGGGTACGTCCATTTGTTAGAGGCAAATAAGGCCCAGCGAGACGGATAGACAAAGAGAATGGAGTTAGGAGGTGGTGCGAGAGGCCCAACTACTAGCTAGATAGGGGGAGGAGTGTGTGGTTGTGAGAGCGATGAAAAGAGGGGCGAGAGTTTACACGTGTGTCTGACCGTATGAGAGACACGAGGCAAGGACACATAAAGGAGGAGATTGAAGGTGTGTTTGTCTGTTGTAGGCAGGCACCGCTGGAGAGGTTTATCGATCGGTGTGTGTCGGCAAGGAGTTGTGGAGACTCTGGGAGAACAACCTAAAGAAAAAAAATGAATGTGCCAGGTGGATAGAATGTCGAGGGAGGGGGAGGGCGAGGAGGGCATGTGCATGCACGAGAGAAAGTTCGTGGTAGCTACAAAGGTTAGAGGATTGTGTGGGTGTAAGAGACTAACAAAATCATAATTTGATATGAAAGCGGATTCATATATTTGAATAGGAGATCATAGTGTTTTAAACATTGCATGCATGAATATAGAGGTGATACACGTGATGTGCACATGTTATACCATAATGTGATAATGCATGGTGTTTGCAACTCACAGCTAAATGCCGAACAATCTAAACCATACTATACATCAAACAATCTCACATTTTATTTGAATTTGTGATAATGTGTGGCGTTCACAGCTTACAACTAAATATCAAACAATCTAAACAATAATATATATCGAACATTCTCACATTTTATTTGAATTTGTGGTAATGTGTGGTGTTTGCAACTCACATCTAAATACTTGTAGGCGTAGGGGGCGGGGCACCATACATAATGTGATAAACACATTATACATATGATACATGGTTTAGATTATGAAGATCTAGCTAGAGCTAGAAATGTAATGTGATTTGAAATCAAAATAAAGTGGATTCAAAAAATCTAGTTGGAGTTCATATAGGAGTACACATAGTTCATATGTAATTCGAGACTAATCATGTGGTGTGCTGTGAAGATAATACACAAACGATGGTTTAACTTGACATAATGATGATTGTAGATCTTATTAAAACAGAGAAATGAATTCAAATGCTTTGACTTCACAACAATCATTACTGTAGATCTTATTCAAATAGAGAAACGAATTCAAATTTAGTTCATATTGAAGCGGTAGTATATACGTTTGGAATGCACTAAAACGTTCATTTGAGTAGTAGGTTGCATGCATTATACACGTAGCGAAATATTTTAATTGAACATAACATGAATTCAAAGTTTTGAATGACATTTGTAGGGCGCATTGATTTGGGACAGTACACGTTAGGCTTGTCCGGAAATTTCAACCCACGCCTTGTTAGCCCGAAATATTTAAGATATATCTTTGTCTCGTTGTGCTTCGACAACTCCCTCCATGTCAACCCGCGCCTTGCTATTCCGAAATTACAACGCGCGCGAAAACTCCCACCTCCTGTGAAATCCAGACACGTGAAATGCCCGTGGTACCCCTGAACCGAAAGAACCGCCTCAAATCGGTGGGGGTACTTTCGTAACTTACCCCACATTTCGGACAAGCGCGTCTCTAAGCCAAGGTTCCTCACTGCCATCCCATCCACCCACCCATTCGTACACCGAGGCCGCGAAAACCCGCGACGAAACCCCACACCCTGCTCCGTCCGCCACCCACCCGGAGCCTCTTCCCCGACGACGTCATCCACAGCAACACCTCGACGTCCCTCATCCACCGTACCAGATGAGGATCCATCGTCGATCTCATCGTCCCGCCGGTTCAGCCACCCCGTCCTCCACCTCCAAGGAGCTGCCCCGACGTTCCCCTCGTCTTTCGCGCCACCTCCATTCCCACACCGCCGTCTTCACCTGCACCACCGGAAGAGCATCATCATCACCGTTTCCTCGGATGAAGCTGCGGCCTAATCGGCGCCACCAAAGAGGTTGTACACTAATCGCCGCATTTTCTTCTTGATTCGATCTCACGGTGCTGCCGGCGCTCGGTCCCAAGCCGACACGGCGCGGATCCATCCACGGCGGCATCGCCGACCACTTCCTCCATGGCGTCGCTCCCTCGGCGGCGACGTCCACATCAGTAGGACCTGCTGCTGCTTTAGCTCTCGCTCGCGCTGCTGCTCTGCTCTTGCTCTCGGTCCCCTGCCTGGTCTGCTCTTGTTATTGCTCTTGCTCGTGCTGCTGCTCTTGCTTGCGATGCTGCTCCGATTTAGCTACACTTCAGTCGACTGAATCGACTTTTGGGTCAGTCGATTTTCAGGTGGTGGGGGGCTCGCCGGGGTGAAGGAAGAACTAGCCGCAGCAGGGAGGGGGGCTCGCCGGAGAGATACCCCACTATCTATCTTAGGGTTCAGGATGGGGGCGGTGGTCGCCGGCAAGCTTCAAAATATCGGATATCGGGTTCGTATCGGTTTGGCTTAGACATATCGGATCTCGGATATCGGGTGATATATCGGACGATATGTAGATACATCAGAGAAAACGTGTCTAGTTTTTTCATTATTCTTGTTCAAAACATTTATTTTTGGTAAAATAATATGTATGATGTTAATTATTTAACATATAGATTCCTAGTTTATTAACTTGTTGATTACGAAACTATTAAGGAAAGATTCACAAAATCCTTATTCTATGATTAAAAACAATACGATACATATGCATTTGTGTGAAACATTATGCATGACTTTGATAATATATAATGCAGTTGTAAACGCATAATCTTATTTCACTACATTCTAATAAATTATTATTGTCATCAACGTATCGTTCTATACCGTTTGACATATCGGGCTAGATATCGGCCATATCGGTCGATATTTCGCTCCATATCGGATGATATGTTTGAAAATGATATTTACAAAATGATATGTTATGTATATATCGGTGGAGCCCCAAAAGTGATATATCGGCCTATATATCGGTCGTATCGACCTAGATTTAAAAGCTTGGTCGCCGGTGGTGCGGGGCGTTGGCGGTGCGGTGGCGTGGGGATCGTCGGAGAAAAAGCTCGGCACGGGGTGGCCTAGAGGGATGGCCGGGGCGGCAGCGGACCTGCGATGGGGAGTGTTTTCGGGGCGGGCGGGGCGGCGCACCGCCGGCTGCGGGCGGCGGGGGGCTGCTGTTTGGCCGGCTCAGGGGGGTGGAGGTTGAAGATGAACCGCAGGCCCTTGATTTCGTATCCAACGTCTGCAAAATCGACTGACCAGAGATGAAAAAGTCAGTCGACCGACGTGTAGTGAGGGAGTCCTGGATTATGGGGTGTCCGGATAGCCGGACTATACCTTCAGTCGGACTCCTGGACTATGAAGATACAAGATTGAAGACTTCGTCCCGTGTCCGGAGGGGACTTTCCTTGGCGTGGAAGGCAAGCTTGGCGATGCGGATATTCAGATCTCCTACCATTGTAACCGACTTTGTGTAACCCTAGCCCTCTCCGGTGTCTATATAAACCGGAGGGTTTTAGTCCGTAGGACAGAACCCCAACATACAACAATCATACCATAAGCTAGCTTCTAGGGTTTAGCCTCCTTGATCTCGTGGTAGATCTACTCTTGTACTACCCATATCATCAATATTAATAAAGCAGGACGTAGGGATTTACCTCCATCAAGAGGGCCCGAACCTGGGTAAAACATTGTGTCCCTCGTCTCCTGTTACCATCCGCCTAGACGCACAGTTCGGGACCCCCTACCCGAGATCCGCCGGTTTTGACACCGACATGTAGCCTCACCTTGCTAGTGTGTTAAGTTTCGGCAGCAAAATTCAGTTTCGACAGCAAAATTCAGTTTCAACAGTTAAGTTCAGTTTCGACAGTTAAGTTCGGTTTCGACAGTTAAGTCTAGTTTCGACATTTAAGTTCAGTTTTGACAGTTAAGTTCAGTTTCGACAGTTAAGTTCAGAGATGAGCGGCTGATGTATTTTACATCTAGCACTTTGTGGTTATGTATTTTACGTCATGTATTGGAGATGCTATTAGAATCCCACTCAGGTTAATGTTGTCTGTTGTCTCTCTTGTCCTGCTTCAGCCTTGGCGTCGTACAACTCACTGGAGCTGCTCCAACGACGAAGCCCTCCATCATAGTGGAGCAGTACCTCGGGCTCCATCTCTAGACGCCTAAGATCTTCTTCCCCTCCTCCGATAGCCAAGTCAGTCGGAGCATCCTCACCGGCCAACCCAATCACGCTGAGATCGACATGGCTTCGCCAAAGAGGTTCTACACTTATTGCATCTCTTTTTTACTCTACATGTTATATATATTGTCCACTGAGCACACGGATTCGTTCCTTTAGTGTCTCCTTGGAAGAAAAAACGTAGGAATTTTAATTTTCACTTGTCCTCCTTTTCAAATTCCTATTCATGAAGCACAAGACTAAGAGATAGTAGCATAATAGCATTATAACCGTACATTTTCTTGTAGTTTGACTTAATGTCACCATGCTTCTTTGCATCCTGTGATCTTCCAAATGTTGTGAATCAAACACCCAGATTGGCAGAAATCTTGTGTTTTTAAATTCTCTGTTTTGCACGTGCATTCCTATCCTATCCTGTCTATTTCATATCCCTGCATTGTTGGAATCCTCCAATTCAAACGAGCCCTTATAGAATTACTTCTCTTACAGATAGTTGTCAAAGAAAACCTTGCATGGTTTGTCCCGCTCCTGCTGCGTCGTCGTCCACCCCAGCTCAGCTGCTCCAACGACAGAAGGGTCCAGCACAGCAGGGATCCGGCCTCCAGACTGTCTTTCGCCGCCTCAGATCTTCTTCCCCGCTGCTGGCAGCCATGAAAACTGCACTACCATCATCAACCGAGCAGATGACCTCGAGGACTACACGGGTCCGCAAGAGAGGTCTCACTCTTTTGTGTCTGCTTACGTTATGCATCGCTTAATATTACATGCTACTTTATCATCCTGTTCACCGATTAGACTCTGAGTCAGCTCCAAACTAATGGTCAAACTTGAGTTTTTAAATGGTTGTGGGGTACATATCGGGGCCGCTATCAATAGTATCTATCTACTATCTGGTTAATCTCCGGTGTCTACTATGAGTTTCATGTTGGGTGGGAAACAAACAGTAAAGAAGCCATTATCTGTATTTTTTAACTGAAGCCATTACCTGCCTGCTATTATTGGTTTTGGGTCTATCCACGGGTTGCTACCATCACTCTGGATTTCTGCATGCACTCCTTACATAATCTCACTATGTTTATTCCTATGCATGACAGTTATTGTAAACAATGGAACTGAACATGTAGAGCAAAAGAGACAAGCCTTGCGTGGCAATAAAATTTCTTGCATACGTCTCTCCATGGTAGGCGCAAAGGCAGCCCCCCCTCCACGCATTTCGGATTGTGATCTAGAGGAAGATATCTGTTCTGAGGGGGTTTCAGAAGGAGAAGACAACTCCTATTTACCCCCTGAGGTCTTCGCTCTAACCTGGCATGCTGATGTTGGTTATATCATGCATATGGTGTCTTGCATTGCTTACTTTATACATCAAATATGTCATCTGCTTAGTTTAGACATCCTTTGTGCGAATGCCATCTGTTTAGTTTATTCATTGTTTATGTGAATTATGCAACGCCATCTTGTTTAGCCAGACATCATATATGTGAATTTTTGCAATGCCATCCTGCTTAGCCAGTCATCTTATATGTAAATTATATCAGGCCATCCTTTTTTTGGTTACATATTACATTTGTCAAAAATGTTATTACATTCAACTGCTCTTCGTGTGCATCAGCCATTTGACACGGTGATGGCAAATTCTGGAGTGAAAACAAGGTCTTCAGAGCAGACTATGCTATCTGACGAAGCGCATATCTCGGTGGTTACGGATAGCTCCTCAGAGGAGGATTCAGAGACAGATGACCAGTCCTATCCCCCCCCCCCCCGAGGTGTATGCTCTAACTTGGCAGGGTTATGTTGCTCATATCATGTGTATGGTGTCTCGCATTGCTATGTCATTTGATTAGTTTAGACATGCTTTGTTTGGATGCCACCTATTTAGTGTCTAATCACCATATATGTGAATTATGCATTGCCATCTTGTTGCAAGACATTATATATGTGAATTATACAATGTTATCTTGTTGCAAAGGCATTATATATGTGAATTATGCAATGCCATGCTGTTTAGCCAATCATCATGTATGTGAATTATATCATGCTATCATTTTTTTTGTATTACGTGTTCCATTTATCGACAATGTTTGTATATTCAACTACTCTTCATGTGCATAAGCCATTTGAAGCGGTGATGGAAGTATCTGGAGTGAAAACAAGGTATTCAGAGCAGACAATGCTACCTGCTGAAGCAGACATCTTTCTGGTTACACAGAGCTCCTTAGAGGAGGAGGATTCATAGACTGATGACCAGTCCTATTTTCCCCCTGAGGTCTATGCTCAAACTTGGCAGGGTTATATTACCCATGTCATGCATGTTGTCTTGCATTGCTTAGTTTGTACATCATATATGGATTGCCATCTTCTTACTTGCTTACTATATAAATCATATATTTGAATTATATCATGCCATCATATTTACATAGTACATACACATCATCTATCTGAATTATGGCATGGCAACCCATTTAATAAAGACATCATATAGTTATATCATCTCATCCTGTTTAGTGTTTACAGTCATCATATTTTGAATTATGGCATTCTATCCGTGAATGTATGTGAATTATGGCATGCCAACCTATTTAATAAACACATTATATAGTTATGTCATGTCATCCTGTTTACATAGTCTCATATTTTGAACTATGTCTTTCCATCTTTTTTAGTTAGCCATCATAATGTGAAATTGTGTCATGCTATCATGTTTAGTTAGCCATCATATATGTGAAATTGTGTCATGCTATCCTGTTTGGTTAGACAACATAAATATGAATTATTTCATGCCCTCTTTTATTCCCCACTATCCATTGCACCTGTCTATCATACAATGTCTATACTTTCAATTACTTTTCTTGTTTATCAGCCATTTGAATTGGAGAGCGTGATGGCAGTATCTAAGGGAGTAACAACGCGGTCTTCAGAAAAGATAGTGCTACCAGTTGATGCAGATAGAACCACGGTTGTACTTGCCCAAGGACCAGATCCACCGCACATAACCCAGACTCTCACAGATTGTACCCCTACCCAGTTGGACAGAGATCCAGCTACACCCCTTCTAACCCCAACCCCGGCAGATAGTAATCCAGTTCCAGTTGACACAACACCGTCTCCACCACAGAGCACCCAAACACGAGCAGTTAGTAAGGGAACTGCAGTGCCCAAAGCACGAGGACCACCACTCCGAAACCCAACTCAACGCTTAAAGGAGAAGAAGATTTGTTCTCAGGTCAGGTTCTGTAGCTATGGTTCATACTCCTTTGCTCTTGCATGACTGTATTTACTCATACCAACTATTTTCAAATTTGAAGGATGGAATTGAAACTCCAATGGCGCAACAGGTATGTTTTGAACCTGTTTCTTTAACTAGTTTGCTGTTGTAACCTTCTCTATGTTGATTTCAGTTTCAATTGAATAAACAGTTATGTTCTCATGTCATGCACATTACAAGTGTAGTTATTGCTCTATAGTTACCCACACTTATATTCTGTCTATTTTGCTTTGTCTTGAACAAATATTATTTGAACTATGTCTCTATCTTGATTTGGCAACAAAAACTAGAATGATATAGACCATAAAGTGACCGTGGTACATAGATATATGTTTGTTTCATGTTGTTATCCTGTCCACTTTACTACTGGACTCATTTACCAAAATGAGTTTCATATACAACATGGTAAACATGTGATGTGTCTGCTTGTTTCTCTTTTAGAATGCGGACAAAATATTGGAGAACAGTACCGCGTTATCCAATGGTAAAGGAAGTAATGCAGATAAGGTTCAAGATAGTGAGACATCCTGTTGGTCTCCAAGAAAGCTGATAAAAACTATCTTGACGACAGTGAGGGAACCCAAAAGTCATGTCTTGATGTAGTGTTCGAGTTACTGGCCACTACTGCTGGCACAAGCTCTTCGAACTCGCTGCCTGAATCAGTTCATCTTCTTGAGTCTCAACTTCAAGTTGAAAGACATCGATCAGATGTGCTGTGACAGGAAGCTGAAGGACTGAGGAAGTCCCTGCAGAATTCAGATGCATATTTTCTGGTGCAACAGCAAGCACTGGAGGATTTAAGCGCCAAACAAGAGAAAGTTAATAAGCTTGCTAAGAATCTTGCCAGCATTATGGGTACCCAGGATATTGTTTCTTGAGATCTTCTGAAGTGGTTTCAGTTCTGGATTTGTGTTGTTGCGGCATTTATTTGCGCTGGTCGCCAACTTTGACAACCAGTGTATATGATATGCTGCTTTGTTCCCTATATTTGCACTAGTGGCGAACTTTGATGCCCAGTGGATGTAATATGTGTAATAGCCGTGATAGCCTAGCGTTAGTTGCTTGCGTATTTATTTCCTTGTTGTCTGGTTTATTTGTTTGCTTGTAGTCATTGCAGTTCTTTTTCCGCGGTTAGCTAGTGGCTGCAATAACCTATTTTTTAAAACTAGGCCACAATAACCATGGGCTAATATTTACTGTAGTAACACTGGGCCTCCTACTGGCCGTAGAAACAGTGGGCCTTCTACGGGCCGTAGAAACAATGGGCCTTCTACGGTCCGTAGAAACAATGGGCCTTCTACGGGCCGTAGAAACAATGGGCCTTCTGCAGGCCGTATTATAAATGGGCCTTATACGGGCCGTATAATCGATTGGCCAAACATGGGCCAAACAGACCGCATTATGGCCATAAACGGGCTAGAGTTGGAATCGTCCGTTCATGGGCCGACCATATCGGGCCATCGTTAGTAGGCCGTATTTGATGACGCTATGAAATCGGCCCAACGTATTAACGGACCACAAACGGGCCGACTGTAACCACGGGCTGAATTTGGCCCACAAGCAGAAAATGACAGTAACGGGTCGTAAGTAAACGGATGCTGGAAATAAGCCCAAGAATAAATGGGCTCTGAGAAGGCCGAAAGATAACATGGGCTGGAAACGGCCCAACGGAATAACGGGCCGTTAATGGGTATAAAGTGATACACTGTTCATTACGGGCCAGTTTCACCACGGGCCGTTAATGGGTGTAAAGTGATACACTGTTCATTACGGGCCAGTTTCACCACGGGCCGTTGGTGGGCCAAGAGTTACATAGGGCCTCATATGGGCCGAAAGACGTCATGGGCCATACATGGGCCAGAAGTGAAAATGGGCTGGAATCATATTGGATGGCCCAGATGACGCTACTGGGCCTAATTCGGATAGGGCGTAACGGGCCTTGGGTTAGAGGGCTGTAAATGTGCTATATTCGAATAGGCCGTTTACAGGCTTTCCATGGGCCGGCCCGCTAGCTTTTGACCAAGTCAAACGGGCCGGCCTTTTCACAGAAATGGGCCTCTATTGGGCCGTGCCACGTGTTGACGTATCATAGGCGCCTATCTGACCCACTGACGAGCTGACACGTGTTTCGTCCGACCAATAATAATTTTACACGTGGAAATTTCCCATTGGTCGGGGTTGTTAACGGGTTATCGGATCCAAAACCCGATCCGATAGCTTAACGGCGTTCCGTTACGGTGGATGCCACGTGTCAGTCACCCTTGACGAAAGCACTTCTGTGAAGCACAATTTATCGTCATGGAAGTGGACACTTCCGTGATGATAATTTTGGTAATGTCATGGAACACTTCTACGACAGCACAGGTATGACTATCTTGATTATGTCATAAATTTGTCATGGATGTACATGCATGACAAAAAAAGGTGACCTACTGTGACAAACACGTATCATCACGGAAGTGTATTTTTTTTTGTAGTACCTCTTCATACCCACAACGTAGTTTTATTTCTCGTTGCTAGTTGGAAGCAAACGTTTGGTGCACGTAGAGTCGTATTAGTGGCAGATAGGGCTTGAGAGAATATTGATCTTACCTTTAGCTCCTTGTAGGTTCGACACTCTGTAAGTGCATCTAGTGCCACCCCTAGTTGGTTTTGGAGTATTGACGACAAATTAGGTTGAGGGACTAATGTGTTTGTGAGAATTGCAGGATAACACAGGTAGTGTCCCTCATTGATTCGGTTTACCTACCGGAGATGACCCCTAAAAATGTATGAAGACATTGACGACAATGGTGGTACATGAAGATATTCATGTTGAAGACTATGACATGAGAAGACATTATGTGAAGACTATGGAGCGCGAACACTTAGTTGTTTCGTTGTTTCCTTTTCTTCTTTGTTGAGTCATAGGAACCACCGTACTGTTAAATGGGGTCCAAGTGAATACAGTCAGAGTGACTGAAGTGATGCTCAACTCAAATCCTATGTCTCCGAGCGAAGACAATGAGAGCAAATCTTATCCAGAGCTGGATAAGTCAGCTTTTCTTGTAACCCAAGTAAAGTTGCCGCGTGTGTTTGAAATCTGACCATTGGAACACGTGTCAGTTCCTTAGTGACCCAGGGTCATTTCGGACATATCAGGTCGGGTTGCCTAGTGGCTATAAATAGCCCACCCCCTACACCATAAATTGGAGGCTGCTCAGAGTTAGTGCACGGCTTTTGTCGTTTGAGAGCAACCCACCTCGAAGCCTTTGAGAGAGAGAAATCCTTGCGAGGACAAAGCCCAAACACCCAGAGCCAAAGAGTGTTAGGCATCACTAAAGTCTTTCTGCCTGTGTGACCTGAACACTTATTACACTTGAGGACTGTGAATCCTCCAGTCGGTTAGGCGTCGCGTTCTGAGCATCCAAGAGCCATTGTGGATCGCCGGTGAACGAAGTCTGTGAAGGTTTGGAAGTCTACCTTGAAGACTTACCAGAGTGATTGGGCGAGGACTGTGTGTCCTTAGCTCAAGGGGAATAAGGTGAAGACATTTCTACTGTTTGTCTTCGAAACTTCCATGTTTTGAAGACTTTCATAAAAATCGCCTATTCACCCCCCTCTAGTCGATAACAAGCACTTTCAATTGGTATCAGAGCAAGGTACTCCCTTGTTCTGTGTGATTCGGTTTAACCACCTGGAGTTTTAGCTATGTCGACTGCAGGGATAATCAAAGTCTCCGCTGCTTGCCCCGTGTTCGATGGAACTGAATATCCCTACTGGAAGAATAAGATGCGCATGCATCTTGAAGCCATTGATGTTGACCTCTGTAATGTCGTCAAGAACGGCGTTCCCAAGACTGATGAAGGTGTCACCCCTGCTGATGTCAAGAAGTTCATTCAACTAGACTCTACTGCCAAGAACATCATTTGTGGTCATCTGACCAAAGGACAGTATGGCCGTGTGAGTGCTCTGGAGACGTCAAAGCTAGTCTGGGACTGGCTATCCAAGGTCAACGAAGGCGTCTCAACCCAGAGAGATCAAAGGATCAGTGTTCTTCGCAACCTCTTGAACCTCTTCAAGAGAAACGACAATGAGAATGTCCATCTCACGTTTGATCGCCTCACTGACATCACAAATGAGCTTCGTGCTCTCGGCGCCACTGAGATTACCAAGCATGAAATCGTCAAGACGCTACTGAGATCACTTGACAGCTCCTTTGACACCCTTGCCCTCATGATACAAGAACGTCCTGACTTCAAGACACTCGATCCGTCTGATATACTTGAGAGGCTCAACACACATGAGTTCCAGCTATCTGAGAAAAGAGATATATATGGTCCCAACTATGGCCGAACTCGCGCTTTGAAGGCAAAAGTTGTTTCCTCATCTGAAGAAGAATCTGACTGCAGTTCTGATGATCCTGAAGACATTGGAAAGGAACTTGCTATGCTTGTGAAGAAGTTTCAGAAGTTCACTAAGAAGAAAGGCTTCAGAAAGTCTTCACGATCCAGCTCAAGAAATGATGAAGCTTCTACTCATGACTACAAGAAGAGAACATGTCACAAGTGCATGAAACCTGGACACTACATCTCTGAGTGTCCACTATGGGACAACGAGAAGAAGAAGAAGAGCAAGGAATATGATTCTGATGACAAGAAAAAGAAGAAATCTTCAAAGTCTTCTTCCAAGTCCTCATCAAAGTCTTCATCTCACAAGAAGAGCTCATCTGGCAAGGCTCGTGCTTTTGTTGGGAAGGAAATCGATTCAGAGGAGGAGTATGCTTCTGAGGAGCCAGAGGTGGAGTCTGAGGAGGAGTCCGACCCTGGTGTTGCAAGTCTGGCTCTAGCTACTGCCTATGTTGCCAAGTCCATCTTCAACACTAAAGACAATGACTTCCACGCCAACGCTGAAGCTGATGATAAGGATGACCCTACTCCCACCTACTGCTTCATGGCACGTGGTGCCAAGGTAAAATCACGCGATGCTTACTTTCAAACATCTAGTGAAGATGACTCTGATTGTGAATCCAAGCCTAGCTACAAAACACTTGCTAAAATTGCAACTGAACAACAAAAGGCTATGGAACATACTCAAAAATTGTTAGACAAAAGCGATGACCTGTTGGACGCGGAAATGACTCGTTCACATTCCTTAGTTGAAGACATAAAAAATCTTCATGCTAAGTACCAAGAACTTGAAAGTCGTCATGATACGCTCACAACCACTCATGAAAAGCTCTCCTATGATTATCTTCAAAGGAAGCAAGAGCTTGAGAAGTTGAGAGCGGCTCATGAAGATCTTCAAAAAGAGAATGAGTCACTACGCGCTCAACAGATCAGTTCCGCTCAGGATGGATTTGAACCACCATGTCTAAAATGCCTTGAGCATGATAACGCTACCTCTGTTGCTGGATGTTCCACTACTGCTGCTGTTGCATTGTCTTCAACTACTGATGTGGTAACTAACCCCTCTGCGGAGGATACCACTACTATTGCTGATGAAAATGCTAGGTTGAAGACATTACTTGAAACAGGGATGTATAAAAGCCTGAAAGGGCATCAGACACTTCGCGATGTCCTCAAAAAGCAGATTCTGGACCGAAACCCTAGGAAAGAGGGTGTTGGGTTCGAGAGGAAAATGAATGATGATGGTTCCTACTGGAAGCCTGAGCAGTATCCCAAAACCACATGGGTTGCTGCAAAGGGACCTTCAGTGGATCCATCCACCTTATCTGGCTTTACCTGTGCTAACCCTGTCATCATTGATGAATCCTTTGATGCAAACTATAAACTGTTCAAGAATCAGAATAGTGAAGTGTTTGCCAGATATATTGGTACTAACTGCAGGAATGGGCCACCTATGAAGAAGATCTGGGTACCCAAAAGCTGTCTTGAGAAGCTTCCAGTGAATGTCATCATGACACCACCTGGGAAGAAGACAAATCCCAGACCTAAGGCTTCATATGGTCCAAAGGCTTCATACAGACAGAGGACTCACCTGAGTCACCCTAACGCCAATGTTTTGCAGGGAAACCGTACTCAAACCTATGAATATGAGCGTGTATCTTCAAACCGCTATGTTCATAAAACTAAGAACTTTTCTACTTATTCATATGAGTATCATTCATCTCCTGCAAGGCTATTTGCTAGGGATCCAAAGCCGAAGTTCTCAGATGCTGCACTTAGACTCATTGCTTCTAAGCCACCCCTGAACATGTGGGTGGTTAAGAAGAATTAACTTTCTTTTGCAGGGAAAGGTCTCCAGCCGAAAATCAAAGGCATCTGATGCTATTGCTAGGGACCTAAAATATCTTGTAGGGCGCAAGATCAAATGCCCAAATGGTCTCACTATGTATTTTGTTCCTGAATCGCTTGCCATTCATCCTATCAGTCCTAATCTTGATCTGAGCTTCCATAATCCTCTTGCCCGTCAAATGTTTCTGCTTCACAATACTCTTGGTGAAGCCTATCCTCCTAACTGTAATGCAGAGTATGACACCTCGTGCTTCAGAATGGATTATGGACAGCGGATGCACTAATCATATGACTGGTGATCAAAGTATTCTCATGGACTGAACCTTACGTCCATTTGATAAGAGTCACATCACATTTGCTGACACTGGTAAAAGAAAGGCATTGGGTCTAGGTAGAGTTGCAATCTCAAGGGATCAGCACATGGATAAAGTGATGCTTGTTGAATCCCTTGGCTTCAACTTAATGTCTGTCTCAATGCTTTGTGACCTGAACATGGTTGTAATATTTGGGAAGTATCGTTGCCTTGTACTAATGGAGTCTGACAAATCTCTAGTCTTTGAAGGGTACAGGAAAGATGATCTGTACATGGTAGATTTCTCAGCAGGTCCACGGCTTGCAAGATGTCTTCTTACAAAAGCTTCAGAATGCTGGCTATGGCATCGGAGGCTGGGGCATGCTGGGATGAGGAACTTACATACGCTCGTCAAGAAGAAGCATGTCATTGGCATTGAAGATGTCAAGTTCAAGAAAGATCATTTGTGCGGTGCCTGTGAAGCTGGAAAGATGACTAGGGCCAAGCATCCCTCGAAGACAATCATGACTACGTCTCAACCCTTCGAGCTGCTACACATGGACTTATTTGGCCCTAATCACTACTCTACCCTCACTACGACTGCCTGTCTCTATGGCTTCGTCATTGTTGATGATTACTCAAGATACACATGGGTGCACATAATTCTCTACAATACCGAAGTGCAAGATGTTTTCAGACGTTTTGCCAATCGAGCCATGAACAATTATGGAGTCAAGATCAAGCATATCAGAAGTGACAACGGCACTGACTTCAAGAACACCGGACTTGATCTTTATCTGGATACAATGGGAATCACTCATGATTTTTCTGCTCCTTACACACCTCAGCAAAATGGCATCGTAGAGCGCAAGAACAGAACCCTCATTGAGATGGCTCGGACGATGCTGGACGAATACAAAACACCAAGAAAGTTCTGGCCTGAAGCTATTGATACAGCATGCCACGTCATCAACCGTGTTTATATCCATAAGCTTCTGAACAAAACATCCTATGAGCTCCTCACTGGCAAGAAGCCAAATGTAAGCTACTTCAAAGTATTTGGAGCACGGTGCTGGATCAAGGATCCCCATCACAAGTCAAAATTTGCACCAAAAGCTCACGAACGCTTCATGCTCGGTTACGGAAAGGATTCGCACTCTTACAGAGTCTTCAACCTCTATCTCTATAAAATCGTCGAAACTGTAGATGTGCGGTTTGATGAAACCAATGGTTCACAAAGAGAGCTCCTGCCAAGTAATCTTGAAGAAGCTCCACCCAGCGAGTCTATCAAGCTAATGGGAACTGGTGAAATCATGCCTGCTGAAGCACAGACTGAAGAGGAACTTTTCATTTCTGCACCCAACCAATCTGAAGACAATGCTCAGCCTGAAGACAATCCTCCCAATGATGACAATGATCAGCAAGAACAAATTCTTCACCCAGCTCATCCTCATGTTGCAAGTGAAGTGCAAATTGAGAAGATAATTGATAGCATCAATGCACCTGGTCCACTTACTCGTTCAAGAGCAATGCAGTTAGCAAATTTCTGTGGGCACTTTTCTTTTGTGTCAATATTAGAACCCAAGAAAGTTGCTGAAGCCTTTATGGAACCTGAATGGATTCAAGCAATGCAAGAAGAGCTTCAACAGTTCAAGCTGAACAATGTTTGGGAACTTGTCAAGCGTCCTGACCCTCGCAAGCATAACATCATTGGAACAAAATGGATATATCGAAACAAGCAAGATGAGCATGGCCAAGTCGTCAGAAACAAAGCACGTCTTGTTGCACAAGGATATACTCAAGTTGAGGGGATTGACTTCGATGAAACATTTGCTCCTGTGGCTAGACTTGAAGCTATTCGCATATTGCTAGCCTATGCTAACCACAATAATATCCTGATATATCAAATGGATGTGAAGAGTGCATTTCTCAATGGCAAGATTCAAGAAGTATACGTTGCACAACCACCCGGCTTTGAAGATCCAAAACATCCTGGTATGGTGTACAAACTAAACAAAGCACTGTATGGCCTCAAACAAGCTCCTCGCGCTTGGTATGATACAATCAAAGACTTCCTGAAGAGCAAAGGCTTCAAACCTGGATCCCTCGATCCTACACTCTTCACGAAGACATATGATGGTGAACTGTTTGTGTGCCAAATCTATGTGGATGACATTATCTTCGGCTGCACCAACCAGAAGTACAGTGATGAGTTTGGATACATGATGCAAGAGCAATATCAGATGTCCATGATGGGTGAGCTGAAGTTCTTCCTTGGTCTTCAAATTCGTCAGCAAAGGAATGGCATCTTCATATCTCAAGAGAAATACCTCAAAGATTTCCTGAAGAAGTTTGGAATGCAAGATTGTAAAGGTTACACGACGCCAATGCCAGCCAAACATCATCTGGGTCCCGACGAAAATGGTAAAGAGTTCAATCAATAGGTATACCGCTCCATGATTGGTTCTTTACTTTACCTATGTGCATCTAGGCCAGATATTATGCTTAGTGTTTGCATGTGTGCTCGATTCCAAGCGGCACCAAAGGAATCGCATCACCTAGCTGTGAAGCGAATTCTTCGATATTTGGCTCACACCCCAACACTAGGATTATGGTATCCAAAGGGCTCGGAGTTTGATCTGGTTGGATTTTCGGATGCTGATTATGCTGGTGACAAGGTGGATCGCAAGTCTACATCAGGCACATGTCACTTTCTGGGATGATCACTTGTCTGTTGGTCTTCAAAGAAGCAGAACTGCGTGTCACTCTCAACTGCTGAATCTGAATACATTGCTGCTGGATCTTGCTGTGCTCAGCTTCTATGGATGAAGCAAACTCTCAAGGACTATGGCATCAATCTGAAACAAGTACCTCTCTTCTGTGACAACGAAAGCGCCATCAAGATTGCCAACAACCCAGTCCAGCACTCGAAGACAAAGCACATTGAAATTCGTCATCACTTTCTCAGAGATCATGTCATGAAGAAAGATATTGATATCATTCACGTCAACACTGAAGAGCAATTGGCAGATATCTTCACAAAGCCCTTGGACGAGAAAAGGTTTTGCAAGTTATGGTGTGAGCTAAATATCTTGGAATCCTCAAATGTCCTGTGATCAGGCACACATCCTAACACTTATGCATGTTGATGACTTAGATGTGCAACACACGAAGTAAAGTATATCTTCAATCAATGAAGACTTACATTCTGAGTGTGAATACATTAACATGGAATTTGACTTCGGAGCGCCATGATAATTGTGCGCCGTGTCTGGGCCTAATACTTCCTATACGGTGGGTAACACCACCACCAAACTTTTCTGTTTGAAGTGTTTCACTCATGACGTTGCAATTGAATGTCTTCGCATTCGGTTTGTCTTCAAATTCACTTTATCTTCATGATTATCTTCACTGCGTTGATTCGATAGCTGTTTGATATATATATATATAAATATATAAATATATATATATATATATATATATATATATATATATATATATATACTAGTGTTTTGTCCTCTACAGCATTCACTTATAGCTATGTTTTCTTGTTGAATCTTTTGAACTAAGTGAATGTGATCGGACCCTAATCTGTCTATGCTTACTGTCTCAAACTCTCTCTGTCCAAATCATATGCATTCTATTGAAACTATCGAATGTCTTCTCTGCGTCATTGTCAGCAGAAGATACAGAGACAAACATTAAATCTGTTTTAAATGTGTCATCCTTATTGCCTGAAATCCGGAGAAGCCGAAACGTCTATCTGACAAACCTGGCGGGCGTGGGAACGTGGGACAACTCTATGTATGTTGCATGCTTGCCACGTGCCCGTCAGATGTGAACAGCCAGGGGCACCTGCGTGATTGCGCTGTGCCGCCCACTTCCTTATAAATACTTGTCCCCTGCGGTAAAAGAAACTTCTTCCACCTCTCCACCTCGTCAAAACCCTAGCGCCACCGCTAGCTCTCGACAACGCCGGCGACGAAGCGCTTAGCTGCCGCGACTTCTCCGACGCCGTCCTCACGCCGGCCGCGGACATCGTCCTCTCCGCCGCCGCTGTAGGTGTCCTCCGTCGCCAAGTTAGGGCACGGTGGATTGAACTGCTCGGTCTCCTACTCTTCCCATCTAGCAGTTCTTCATGTAGTAAATAAAACTCTCTTACCATTTTTTTGATCTTCAAAGATTCATCCTGTCTACCAAAATAGGTTTCTGCCTATACAAGTTAGATCCATTCTGTCTGCGTCTCATACTGCCTAGCATATTCACTTAAGCTTCATAACAAGTTACATTCCTCACTTGTACCTATTCACGGATTCGTACAAATCTGGAACCAACTCTCAACATATAAGTGAATGTCTTCGCATCATGAGGTCAATGTCTTCAAACTGATCTATCTTCAAAATCTTCTGAGAATGCATATGACCTCTTCCCCTTCCCTCGCATCTCTAATGCTGTCACAGGTACATGTCTGTGGGAGAATCCCTTGGTTCTCATAGTCTGCATTCGTTTGCAGAATTTTTAAAGCATCACATTAATTCTCCTGAAGCCAGTTCCTGTTTGTCCAGCAAGAGGAAGCCTTTGAAACCTTTAAACTTATTGAAACCATTCAGTTTGAAGATTATGGCTACAGAAAAATCAGCAAGGAAGGGTGGCAGACAGCGCTGTGGCAACACATCAAAAGATTTGCCACCAGATCTAGCAGCTCAGTACAAAACTGATCCAGAGGAAACATACAGTGAAAGGAAAACCCGAATCCAATGGATTCGAAGATATTGGGCTGAGGAATGGTTCAAGTACCGCTTCGTGACCAAGGAATACGCTGAGAAGAATGCGATAAAGTGTCCTTGGGGAGATATCACTTACAGAGGTCTTCAACCCAAGAGCAAAGCTGAAGCTATTGCACAAAGGTTCTACCCATGCATGGTCAGAGGACCACAGCCTACCAATGCCGACCCCACTTCTCTCTTGTGGTGTCGCGATGACGACCTTTTCAAACGCAACTTTCAATTTGCTAAGGCATCAGCAAAAGAGAACAAGAAGTCACTGGGTTTGAACTTCAACCCTGGCCCATCTGCTCCAAGGGAGGATGGCACTCGTGAAGCTGATCAAAACGAGATTGGCCCCTTATATGATTTTCAAGGTCTCCTCACCTACATTGCAGTCCAAGGAGCTGCTGTTGGGGACGCTTCTGAAGAGGCTGACTCAGATGAAGCACCTCCTGCCCCAAAGCCCCAGAAGCAGAAGAAGGCTAAGGCGTCAAAACCAACTGCATCACCAAAAGCTTCGCACTTGAAGCCACTGGCAACTGCACCTCCTGAAGACAGTGTGCAGTCTGAAGATTTGTCACGCATCTCCAAGAAGACGGAGAAGAAGAAGAAACTTGTCAAGCATACTGATCAGGCACTGACCCCTGCTGCTATTCTGCGTGAAGAGCACATTGATCTGTCCAGTGATGAAGATCTTGCAGATGATTCCCTTGAGCAACTGATCAAGAGCAAGGAAGAAGCAGAGATCTTCAATGATTTGCCTCTCTTTGATGTGGTAATCATTCACAACTTCATTGATGAGTGGTTTGACTCACCAAATCTCAGCTTTGACGATCTGCAACTTCCCATTGGGCTCAGCGTTTCCTTCAATGGAGCCATTGCTTCAGAGCTTGCTCTCACTCAACGCATCGTTGAGCTGAAGCACAAGATCGACCATAAGAAAGCCCAATTCAAGAAGCATGTGGCTAAGCTCAGCGTGCAAGATGTCAAGAACTTCAAGATTATGTTGCACGAGCTCAAGGAATCCTTCCTCAAGAAGCGTGAAGAAGCCAAAGGTTCTCGAGAGCGCATGAAGAACTTGGCTGACAAGTGTGTGCAAGCCTACAATGAGGCTGAGAAGCGCAAAGCTCTTGGTCGTCCTGGCATCGACCCAAGAATGGCTGCCAAGAAGAAGAAGCCTTCGGCTGACCAAACTGCTCCTTCAAGGCAGGAAGAGCCGCGCATTGTCTTCCCAACTAGCATGACCGGCTCGAAGCAAAAGGTCAGATCAACCGCTTCTGAGCTAAAGAAGACGAGAACTGCTAAGGCTGAAGCCAGAAAAAGGAAAAATCCTGAAGCCTCTGACGCTGCTCCCACTAAGAAGAAGCGCAGAACCAAAAAGGATAGGGCTGCTCCCTCAGAGCCCTTAGTTGTTGAACCAATTTCAATGGTCCCTCCTACATCTGATCATCAAGAACAAAGGATGATAGTTCATGAGCCTGCTTCCATAGAGGCTCATGAAGCTAAAGACATTCCAGCAGTTCACCCCAACGCTGCTGAAGACATTGGTCACCACGACAATGTTGAAGATGACGAAGTCCTTCCTCAGATCGAACACAACCTAGTATCATCGCCTGTTCTCACGAACAGAGAACTCATCAGCATTGGTCGTCCTCTGACGCCAATTGCACAGGATGCTTCGTGGGCTGATCACCCACAACAACAAGACACCCCAAGTTCTCCGCAACATCAAGCTACCCCATCTGTGCGAAATAAAGATGACGACTTTGAGGCCCAGCCAACTCCATCTCCAAACGCGTCGCCAGCATTACACAGGCTTCGCAAAGGACCAAGGCCTCAACTCACCACCTCGAGCGTTCCAGAAGGATAAGTGCCCCAACAATCTATTGCACGTCAAGTGTTTCCAGATGCCACTCCCACTGTGAATGTCTCTGAGTCTGAAGCCAAAGGTGCTGAAGACATTCTGGCTGCATCAGCCGATGAAAGACAAGAAGATGAACGTGTCCCAACTCCCCCCGTTGAAGAAGAAGTGGTTCCTGAAGTGAACCTGCCAGTGCCCGACCCTCCAGCTCGTCAAGTGGAGGTTGAAAATCTTCAGGCTGCCACCACCAACACCAATGAAGCCAATGACGTTGTCATGGCTGACGCAAATGTGGAGCCTGCACCAACAAATGTGCCAGAAGCCAATGCTGCATCTGCACATGAAGCCAATGTTGACGCCTCTGCTCCTGTTCCGCCACCAAGGCCACACACTATCGAGCAAGCTTTCAACTATGGTCAGCTCATTTCTGTCAAATGGCATGTTCTGACTCCTCCGCCTACTGCTGCTGGTCCTCAGTTTGAGTACCATGTTGAGCACAGGCCATGGGTTCGGAAGCCAAAGCCTAGGTTACCAAGGTTTCCAGGTACTGCATCAGCACCAGGATCTTTCAATATCAATGGCTTCAAGGCACACAATACCTTCTTTGACAGTGCAAAGAACCCTTACTCAAAAGCAAGGATATCCTCTGATCGGTTCTGGAGCTATCAGCAGCGCAGCTATTACTCATGCATTCTGTACAATCAAGGTCGCATTTTCCCACATATGCGTCTTGATGTTGAAGCCATCACTGGTCTGCCCTGTCTGGAAGAGGCTCTGGACTGCTTCAGAGAGTCCGGCCTGCTGCAGTTTGTCACCGATAAGGAGCACTGGAATGAAGAGTTACTGCACCAGTTCTATGCCACTCTCCATATTCGTGGCTACTACAAAGATACAAAGACATGGGTTCTTCAGTGGATGACCGGAAATGTTCATCATGAAGCCAAAGCCATTGATGTCATTGAGCTTACTGGCCTGCCCTCCGCAGATGATCTTTATGAACCTGGCTGTCAGCTTCACAATGATGCTATGGAGAGCATCTTCCACAAGCCTGAACCCAATATGAGTCAGATGCTCAGCATGATGAAGCCATTGCCTCCAGATGCTGAATACCCAAAGGCGTTCTTTGTTGAAGACCTTGAGTATCTGCCCCGCACCATTTATCATATAATCAGGCGAACTCTTTGGCCTATCAAAGGACACTCTCCTAATGCCAAGCTGGAAGGCGCAATGAAGACTTTGGTTTTCCATATTCTTCATGGCAAACGCTTCAATGCTCAAGACTTCTTCATTCGCCAACTTGCTGCATCTGGATCTGACATTTTTGGTCTGAACTTCTATGCTCCCTGGATCATGCGACTGATCAAGCTTCACTCTGCCTTCAACTATCAACCCTCTGCACGCAATCATATCATATTCATGCCAGATGTTGATTTGTCTGTTGAAGCCATATACCCAGAGACTGCAAAGGAGCCTCTTAGTCTTCAGAATGCTGACCATCAAAGCTTCACTCAAAATGATGAAGGAGTTCAAGATGTCGCTCGAGTCTACCATCTGGCTGGGATTACTCGCATGCCTCATCATGCGCAACAGGAGCCACTGAGAGCACAATTGCCCAAAGGCCTAAGAAGCGCTCCCGCCTTCTCAATGACCGAGAGTTTTTGGTTGCCCTTCATCAGAAACATGATAAGCATCATGACTGGCTTAAGCGCCAAATGGAGAGCCTCTTGGTGGATGTCAATCGCATTCGCAATCTTGCCACCAAGAATGCCTTTGTCACGCATGAAACGTGTCGGCGATCATGGAAGAGTTTGACACTGCTCAGTGCTGAAGCAGATCTTCAAGATGATGGCTTCACTGAAAAATTCAAGTTCGACTCCACTCCTCCACGGAATGATGTCCTACGTCGCACCCCATCTCTTGAAGACTCTGAATATTCCTCTTCTGCTGCAACTGTAAACGCCAAAGTGATCGATGAAGAAGACGATGCTACTTCACCAACCCCTTCTGCAAGAATCGACACTGCACCAAGCTCGTCTGCACCGCCAAACGACAACACCAACCCTGCTGCTTCACCTACTCATCATGAGGACGAGTAGATGCTCTATGTCTTCAAACCTTTTTGGTCATTACTGACAAAAGGGGGAGAAGCGTATGAGTTTGATAGTCTTCAGCGGGTTCATATGGGCGGTTGCTTTATATTTTGCCTAGTGTGTACAACTCTCGCATTTTGATACATTTGGTTCTTTGAGTTGTAACACTTAAACTTGATGGTCGTCTGCTACTTATTTGATATTCTGTGATGCGATGATAAATTCCGCATGTGCGATGATAACTTCCGCACTTAGGTCATTCTGCAGACGTCCATTTTTCATTATGCATGTCATAATCTTTGCTATATCTTATCATGCATGATGAATTGTCGTCATAAGTTGAAGAGGATCTCCACAAGTACAACCTGCCATGTGCATTTGCAATCCAAAAGCAAATTACTTATATGCACATCTTCAGGGGGGAGCCTTTGAAACTTATGAAGACAATCCTCTACCCTTTACAATTTCACATACTTTATCCCCGTTGAAAACTACAACCAGTTTGTCATCAATCACCAAAAAGGGGGAGATTGTAAGTGCATCTAGTGCCACCCCTAGTGCCACCCCTAGGGACTAATGTGTTTGTGAGAATTGCAGGATAACACAGGTAGTGTCCCTCATTGATTCGGTTTACCTACCGGAGATGACCCCTAAAAACGTATGAAGACATTGACGACAATGGTGGTACATGAAGAAATTCATGTTGAAGACTATGACATGAGAAGACATTCTGTGAAGACTATGGAGCGCGAACACTTAGTTGTTTCGTTGTTTCCTTTTCTTCTTTGTTGAGTCATAGGAACCACCGTACTGTTAAGTGGGGTCCAAGTGAATACAGTCAGAGTGACTGAAGTGATGCTCAACTCAAATCCTATGTCTTCGAGCGAAGACAATGAGAGCAAATCTTATCCAGAGCTGGATAAGTCAGCTTTGCTTGTAGCCCAAGTAAATTTGTCGCGTGTGTTTGAAATCTGACCGTTGGAACACGTGTCAGTTCCTTAGTGACCCAGGGTCATTTCGGACATATCAGGTCGGGTTGCCTAGTGGCTATAAATAGCCCACCCCCTACACCATAAATTGGTGGCTGCTCAGAGTTAGTGCACGGCTTTTGTCGTTTGAGAGCAACCCACCTCGAAGCCTTTGAGAGAGAGAAATCCTTGCGAGGACAAAGCCCAAACACCCAGAGCCAAAGAGTGTTAGGCATCACTGAAGTCTTTCTGTCTGTGTGACCTGAAGACTTATTACACTTGAGGACTGTGAATCCTTCAGCCGGTTAGGCGTCGCGTTCTGAGCATCCAAGAGCCATTGTGGATCGCCGGTGAACGAATTCTGTGAAGGTTTGGAAGTCTACCTTGAAGACTTACCAGAGTGATTGGGCGAGGACTGTGTGTCCTTAGCTCAAGGGGAATAAGGTGAAGACGTGGTCTTCTGGGTTGAATCTCAGCCTCCCTAACCAGATGTACAGTTGACACAACAACTGGAACTGGTCAAACAAATCATGTGTCTTCATCGAGTGACTAGTTCTATTCTCTCTTCCCTTTACTTACAGTTTGTCTTCGTGAAGTCATTGCCTGCTTGCCATACCTCTTTGACTTCATTGCTTGACTACTATTGCTGTTTGGCTTCATACTATCTTCCACCCTGATCCTTACTACCTAGTTGTCATTAGTCACCGTACTCTCACATTATTGCATACTTGACTATGGCTTGCCTTGTGTAGTTTATCTTCCGCTGCATATCAATAGGGTCATTTCTACTGTTTGTCTTCGAAACTTCCATGTTTGGAAGACTTTCATAAAAATCACCTATTCACCCCCCTCTAGTCGATAACAAGCACTTTCACACTCCATACTTATCACTTCCACCTTTGGAAAGTGCTACGATGATTCCTTGCACTTGGGGATTATCAAGCTCTTCTCTGGCGCCGTTGCCGGGGAGCAATAGCGTGGGGTTGATATTCTCGTGTGTGCTTGTTTGCTTTCTTCACTAAGTAGATTTTGTTTTCCCTTTTTTTGTTTCTGTTTAGTTGTGGGGGAAACATAAAAAATAAAAAATAAAATACAAAAAAATATTACTTGCCTTTCATGCCTAAAAAGTTTTTCAAAAAGAGAAGTGATTGGAAGGTTTTGCATTGAAGAAGTGAGGGTCGACCTTGAGCACTTGTGTTCATGCTCACGGAAACACATAATAAGTATAGGTAGTAAACTTATTGAAAGTTAGCAAACGTAGAATTGGTCACTTGAACAATTCATGAAAGAATATTGAAGGAAGAGAGGTTTCACATATAAACATACTATCCTAGACATCTTTTATGATTGGGAGCACTCATTAAAATATGACATGCTAAAGAGTTGATGTCGGACAAGGAAGACAATGTAATGAGTTATGTTTTCTTATATCTGAGATAAAGTATGTTGTCATGGATCGTCTAACATGTTGAGCTTGCCTTTCCCCCTCATGCTAGCCAAAATTCTCAGCACCAAGTAGAGATACTACTTGTGCTTCCAAAATCCTTAAACCAGTTTTTCCATGAGAGTCCACCATATCTACCTATGGATTGAGTAAGATCCTTCAAGTAAGTTGTCATCGGTGCAAAGCAATAAAAATTGCTCTAAATATGTATGATTGATTGGTGTGGGAGAAATAAGCTTTATACGATCTTGTGATGTGGAAGTAATAAAAGCGACGAACTGCATAATAATGGTTCACATCACAAGGGGCAATATAAAGTGACGTTCTTTCGCATTGAGATTTTGTGCATCCAACTATAAAAGCGCATGGCAACCTCTGCTTCCCTCTGCGAAGGGCCTATCTTGTATTATTATCTTCTACCTTATACAAGACTCACGGTGATCTTCACCTTTCTTTTCTCATTTTATCCTTTGGCAAGCCCAGCATGTTGGAAAGAACCTGATATATATATATATATATATATATATATATATATATATATATATATATATATATATATATATATATATATATATATATATATATATATATATATATAAAATTGGATGTAGGGGAGCATGAGTTATTATTGTTGACATTACCCTTGAGGCAAAAGGTTGGGAGGCGAAACTATAAGCCCCTATCTTTCTCTGTGTCCGATTAAAACTCCCTAACCACAAGTATTGCGTGAGTGTTAGCAATTGTGAAAGACTACATGATAGTTGAGTATGTGAAGTTTGCTAAATCGAAGCTCTGACATAGACTCTTCTTGAAAATAGGATGAATTGCAATTGTTTGATGACTGAGAATAGTGTTTGTTAGTTTTCAAGAAAGTTTATGATCCATACTTTAAACTTGTGACTTGCTTGTTACTTGATCATGAAAAGTTTTATGAGTTGAGCTATTGTTATGATAGGTAATGATGGTAGAAAAAGTGATTGGAATTATCATTGATCAAACTTAAGCACTTACTAGCATTCCACATGAAAAATTATCTTTTTATCATTTACCTACTCGAGGACGAGCAGTGATTGCTCCATGCTATATTATCTACTGTTTCGGGCAATATTGGGCTTTATTATCCATTTTTATATTATTTTTGGGACTAACCTATTAACCGGAGGCCCAGCCCAGAATTGTTGTTTTTTGCCTATTTCAGTATTTCGAAGAAAAGGAATATCAAACGGAGTCAAAACGGAACGAAATCAACTGGAGAAGTTATTTTTGGAAGGAAAGCTACCGGATGGACTTGGACCCTACGACAGGAGATAAGGGAGGTGCTTGCGAGGGTAGGGGGCGTGCCCACCCCCTAGGGCGCGCCCCCTGCCTCGTGGGGCCCCGAAGCTCCTCCGACGTACCCCCTGCACCCATATATACTCTCGTACCCTAAAACTTCCAGAACGGAGATTAGATCAGAAGTTCCACCGCCGCAAGCCTCTGTAGCCACGAGAAATCAATCTAGGCCCTCTCCGGCACCCTGCCGGAGGGGGCCATCATCATCGGTGGCCATGGAGGAGTATCCTGGAGGGGCCATCATCACCATGAAGGCCAAGGACCAGAAGGTGGAGGCCATGGAGGAGGAAGCACAAGGGGGAGAACATCTCCTCCTCTCTTCCGGTGGCGCCAGAGTGCCATCGGGAGGGGAATCATCGCCACGGTGATCGTCTTCATCAACATCACCATCATCATCACCATCCTCATCTCTTTTACGCAGTCCACTCTCCCGCACCCCGCTGTAATCCCTACTTGAACATGGTGCGTTATGCCACATATTATGATCCAATGATGTGTTGCCATCCTATGATGTTTTGAGTAGATATCTTTGTCTTTGGGTTGATTGACGATCTAGATTGGTATGAGTTGTATGTTTTACATTGATGCTGCCCTATGGTGCTCTCCGTGTCGCGCAAGCGTGAGGGATTCCCGCTGTAGGGATTCGCTTCTAGTGGGTTGCTAGACTGACAGCAGCTTAAACCCGAGTAAGAGGGATTGTTGCGTATGGGAATAAAGAGGACTTGATGCTTTAATGCTATGGTTGGGTTTTACCTTAATGATCTTTAGTAGTTGCGGATGCTTGCTAGAGTTCCAATTATAAGTGCATATGATCCAAGTAGAGAAAGTATGTTAGCTTATGCCTCTCCCTCATATGAAATGGCAATAGTGATTACCGGTCTTGTTAACAATTGCCTAGGACAATTCCGCACACCGATCCACCATTATTCCACACTCGCTATTTATAATACTAAGTAATATATTCTAACTTTATGATAACAGCACCTACTTTTATGTTTTAGCTCTCCATTACCATGCAAAGTTATCCTCTTCATACCCACAACGTAGTTTTATTACTCGTTGCTAGTTGGAAGCAAACGTTTGGTGCACGTAGAGTCGTATTAGTGGCAGATAGGGCTTGAGAGAATACTGATCTTACCTTTAGCTCCTTGTGGGTTTGACACTCCATACTTATCACTTCCACCTTTGGAAAGTGCTACGATGATTCCTTGCACTTGGGGATTATCAAGCTCTTTTCTGGCGCCGTTGCCGGGGAGCAATAGCGTGGGGTTGATATTCTCGTGTGTGCTTGTTTGCTTTCTTAAGTAAGTAGATTTTTTTTTCTTTTTTTGTTTATGTTTAGTTGTGGGTGAAACATACAAAAAAATTAAAAATGAAAATACAAAAAATTATTACTTGCCTTTCATGCCTAAAAAGTTTTTCAAAAAGAGAAGTGATTGGAAGGTTTTGCATTGAAGAAGTGATGGTCGACCTTGAGCACTTGTGTTCATGCTCACGGAAACAATGTAGAATTTTTCATGGAAGTTTCTCTGTAAATAATTATCCCCTTGTATATATTCATTGTATTATAAAAATAAATGTGCCAAGCTTTGGTTTTAGGATGATTAGATTGCTTGTTTGCTTTGTGCAAAACAAAAACAGAAATTTTGGCTGTAGTGCATGAATTTACATTTTTTACTGGAAAGTCAAATGGGTCTGAAACTTTTTGCACAATACTTATGTATAAATTTTTCAAATTGTCAAATTTAGTTCATAATTTTAGGAGTTACAACAGTTTGCCAAACTTCCAGATTACTACAGACTGTTCTGTTTTTAACAGATTCGGTTTTGTGTGTGTTGTTTGCTTATTTCGATGAATCTATGGCTAGTAAAATAGTTCATGAACCATAGATAAGTTGGAATACAGTAGGTTTAACACCAATATAAATAAAGAATGAGTTCATTACATTACCTAAAGGTAGTGATTTGTTTTATTACACTAACGGATCTCACAAGTTTTTGTTAAAGTTTTGTGTGGATGAAGTGTCCGAAGGTCGAGGAGCTATCAATATGAGAAGAATAAAGAGAGGCAAGAGTTATCCTCTTCATACCCACAACGTAGTTTTATTTCTCGTTGCTAGTTGGAAGCAAACGTTTGGTGCACGTAGAGTCATATCAGTGGCAGATAGGGTTTGAGAGAATATTGATCTTACCTTTAGCTCCTTGTGGGTTCGACACTCCATACTTATCACTTCCACCTTTGGAAAGTGCTATGATGATTCCTTGCACTTGGGGATTATCAGCTGGCTCCGGCTCCGCCTCCGCATCGCCTGTCGCCGCCGGAGCCCGAACGCCTGCTCCTCAGGTCCCGATGTTGTCAGGCTTTAAGCTCCCAAAGCGGAAGTATGTCACGGTGGACCGGTAAGTGTCTTAAGTTTCGCCTTGTCCCTGTTTGTGCTCGTCATTTCCTGATGCTCGCCCTTGGTTGATCAGGCCGACGTCTTCGACGAAGAAGAGGAAGGAGGATGCGGCGTCCGTGCCTCCCTCTGCAGAGAAAGGAGGTAGCAGCGCCCGCATCTCCCCAGCCCGGTCGTCCTCGCGAGGCCAAGAGGACCATCGCCGTGCGGAATCAGCCTTCATGGCCCCGCTAGCTCCGGAGGTGCCGGCGCCTGGCGCGGCTGATGAGGTCCCAGCTGCTCCGAGGTTCCTGCGACATCATCACCAGGGCCTGCGACATCACCTCTGCTCCCAGGTTCTTCCGCTCCTGCTACTGTTCTGGAACATGCTCTTTCGGAGATGACCCAGTTGCAGGCAGACCTCCTGGGCGCGCACCCACACCTGGTGGCTGGGCGCCTGGAGCTGGCCTCTGGCTGGCTTCACTCTGACCTGGCGGTCCGTGCGGCGCTAGGCCAGGCCGCTGCGTCTTCCGAGAAGGAGAAGCAAAGTGCCGCCAGCGTCGCAGCCGATCGTGAGATGGCGCTGAAGGACGCCAAGGCTGCCCGTGACCGCTGCCAAGTGCTGGAGGACGAGTTGCAGAGCCTGCGCGACGAGCACGCCGAAGAAGCACGCTGCCGCCAAGCAAAGGAGGAGGAGGTGAAGGCCCGGGAGGACACCGTCAAGAACCGTGATGCTGAGCTGGCGGAGTTGGGGAAGACGCAGGCCGCCGAGCGCAACCGTTTGGAAGAGCTGGAGCGGAAGATGGAGGCGAGGAAGGCGGATCTTGATACCAAGGCGTGAGTCCTGGCCGAAGACCGTGTGGCCTTCACCGATCTCGAGAAGAGATCTCACAAGGCGCTGAAGACACTCTACAAGCACGGCCTGGAGAAGTCGCTAGCCACCGACGAGGACGGCCCCGCCCGTTGCTTCCTCTCTTGGTGAAGGCGCTCGAGGAAGTCGTTGACGGCGTCGGTCCTATGGCGGAGGCAGAGGCTCGCGTCCTATCTTCAGCTGCATTGACCTGCGTTTTCATCCACTTGCACCTTCGCGACCCCAACGCTTGCCTTGACGAGCTGCTGGAGCCTGTGGTTGAAGATCAATGCGAGGCCGCCGCCGCAGCCGTACAAGGTCAAGTGGATGTTGGGGAACGTAGTAATAATTCAAAATTTTCCTACGTGTCACCAAGATCAATCTATGGAGAGACTAGAAACGAGAGAGAGGGAAGTGCATCTTCATACCCTTGAAGATCGCGATGCAGAAGCGTTACAAGAACGCGGATGAGGGAGTCGTACTCGTAGCGATTCAGATCGCGGTTGATTCCGATCTAAGCGCCGAACAACGGCGCCTCCGCGTTCAACACACATACAACCCGGGGATGTATCCTCCTTCTTGATACAGCAAGGGGAGAGGAGAAGTTGAGGGAGAGCTCCGGTAGCACGACGGCGTGGTGGTGGAACTTGCAGTTCTCCGGCAGGGCTTCGCCAAGCACTACGGAGGAGGAGGTGTTGGGGAGGGAGAGGGCTGCGCCAGGGGAAGGGGTGTGGCTCCCATGCACCTCCCCACTATATATAGGGTGGAGGGGGCTGGTTTCTTGCCCTCCAAGTCCATTGGGGCGTTGGCAAAGGTGGGGGAAAGAAATCCCATCATTTCCCTTCCCCACCGATTGTTATCCCCCCTTTTAAGGGATCTTGATCTTATCCCTTCGGGATATGATCTTATTCCTTCTAAGGGGGGATCTTGGTGCGCCTTGACCAGGGGTGTGGGGCCTTGCCCCCACTACTCACGTTCATGTGGGTCCCCCCATGCAGGTGGGCCCCACTCCAGAACCTTCTAGAACCTTCCCGGTACAATACCGAAAAATCCTGAACATTTTCCGGTGGCCAAAATAGGACTTCCCATATATAAATCTTTACCTCCGGACCATTCCGGAACTCCTCGTGACGTCCGGGATCTCATCCGGGACTCCGAACAACATTCGGTAACTGCACACTAATTCCCATAACAACTCTATCGTCACCGAACCTTAAGTGTGTAGACCCTACGGGTTCGGGAATCATGCAGACATGACCGAGACAGCTCTCTGGCCAATAACCAACAGCGGGATCTGGATACCCATGTCGGATCCCACATGTTCCACGATGATCTCATCGGATGAACCACAATGTCAGGGATTCAATCAACCCCGTATACAATTCCCTTTGTCTATCGGTATGCTGCTTGCCCGAGATTCGATCGTCGGTATCCCTATACCTTGTTCAATCTCATTACCGGCAAGTCTCTTTACTCGTTCTGTAACGCATGATCCCGTGGCTAACTCATTAGTCACACTGAGCTCATTATGATGATGCATTACCGAGTGGGCCCAGAGATACCTCTCTGTCATACGGAGTGACAAATCCCAGTCTTGATTCGTACCAACCCAACTGACACTTTCGGAGATACCTGTAGTGCACCTTTATAGCCACCCAGTTACGTTGTGACGTTTGGTACACCCAAAGCATTCCTACGGTATCCGGGAGTTACACAATCTCATGGTCTAAGGAAATGATACTTGACATTAGAAAAGCTCTTAGCAAACGAACTACACGATCTTGTGCTATGCTTAGGATTGGGTCTTGTCCATCACATCATTCTCCTAATGATGTGATCCCGTTATCAATGACATCCAATGTCCATGGTCAGGAAACCATAACCATCTATTGATCAACGAGCTAGTCAACTAGAGGCTTACTAGGGACATGTTGTGGTCTATGTATTCACACATGTATTACGGTTTCCAGTTAATACAATTATAGCATGAACAATAGAAAATTATCATGAACAAGGAAATACAATAATAACCATTTTATTATTGCCTCTAGGGCATATTTCCAACAGTCTCCCACTTGCACGAGAGTCAATAATCTAGTTCACATCACTATGTGATTGTAATGAATCCAACTCCCATGGGGTTTGTTCATATCTCGCTTGTGAGAGAGGTTATTAGTCAACGGGTCCGAACCATTCAGATCCGTGTGTGCTTTACAAATCTCTATGTCATCTTGTAGATGCAGCTACCACGCGCTACTTGGAGCTATTCCAAATAACTGCTCTACTATACGAATCCGGTTTACTACTCAGAGTCGTCCGGATTAGTGTCAAAGTTTGCATCGACGTAACCCTTTACGACGAACTCTTTTTCCACCTCCATAATCGAGAAAATTCCTCAGTCCACTAGTTACTAAGGATAAGTTCGACCGCTGTCATGTGATCCATTTCTGGATCACTCTTGTACCCCTTGACTAACTCATGGCAAGGCACACTTCAGGTGCGGTACACAGCATAGCATACTGTAGAGCCTACGTCTAAAGCATAGGGGACGACCTTCGTCCTTTCTCTCTCTTCTGCCATGGTCAGGTCTTGAGTCTTACTCAATACTCACACCTTGTAATGCAGCCAATAACTCCTTCTTTCCTGATCTATTTTGAACTCCTTCAAAATCTTGTCACGGTATGTATTCATTTGAAAGTACTATTAAGCGTTTTTGATCTATCCTTATAGATCTTGATGCTCAATGTTCAAGTAGCTTAATCCAGGTTCTCCATTGAAAAACACTTTCCAAATAACCATGCATGCTTTCTAGAAATTCTACATCATTTCTGATCAACAATATGTCAACAACATATACTCATCAGAAATTCTATAGTGCTCCCACTCACTTCTTTGGAAATACAAGTTTCTCATAAACTTAATATATACCCAAAATCTTTGATCATCTCATCAAAGCGTACATTCCAATTCCGAGATGCTTACTCCAGTCCTTAGAAGGATTGCTGGAGCTTTGCATACTTGTTAGCATCTTTCAGGATTGACAAAACCTTCTGGTTGTATCACATACAACCTTTCCTCAAGAAAATCATCGAGGAAACAATGTTTTGACATCCTATCTGCAAGATTTCATAAATAATGCAGTAACTCCTAACATAATTCCAACAGACTCTTAGCATCGCCACGAGTGAGAAAGTCTCATCGTAGTCAACTCCTTGAACTTGTCGGGAAACATCTTAACGACAAGTCGAGCTTTCTTAATGGTGACACTTACCATCATTGTCCGTCTTCCTTTTAAAATCCATGTGCACCCAACAGCCTTACGACCATCAAGTAGCTCTTTCAAGGTCTATACTTTGTTTTATGCATGGATCTTCTCTCGGATTTTATGGCCTCGAGCCATTCGTCGGAATCCGTGCCCACCATCGCTTCTCCATAGCTCGTAGGTTCATTGTTGTCTAGCAACATGACTTCCAATACAGGATTACGTACCACTCTGAAGTAGTACACATCCTTGTCTACCTATGAGGTTTGGTAGTGACTTGATCCGAAGTTTCATGATCACTATCCTAAGCTTCCACTTCAATTGGTGTAGGTGCCACAGAAACAACTTCCTGTGCCCTGCTACACACTAGTTGAAGTGACAGTTCAATAACCTCATCAAGTCTCCACCATCCTCCCACTCAAATCTTTTGAGAGAAACTTTTCCTCGAGAAAGGACTCGTTTCTAGAAACAATCACTTTTGCTTCCGGATCTGAGATAGGAGGTATACCCAACTATTTTTTGGGTATTCTACGAAGATGCATTCATCCGCTTTGGGTTCGAGCTTATCAGCCTGAAACCTTTTCACATAAGCGTCGTAGCCCCAAACTTTTAAGAAACGACGGCTTAGGTTTCTCTAAACCATAGTTCATACGGTGTCATCACAACGGAATTGCGTGGTGCCCTATTTAAAGTGAATGCGGTTGTCTCTAATGCTTAACCCGTAAATGATAGTGGTAATTCGATAAGAGACATCATGGTATGCACCACATCCAATAGGGTGCAGCTATGATGTTCGGACACACCATCATACTATGGTGTTCCAGGCGGTATTAGTTTTGAAACAATTTCCACAATGTCTTAATTGTGTGCCAAACTCGTAACTCAGATATTCATCTCTATGATCATATCATAGACATTTTATCATCATGTCACGACGATCTTCAACTTCAGTCTGAAATTACTTGAACCTTTTAATAATTCAGACTTGTGTTTCATCAAGTAAATATACTCAGCATCTACTCAAATCATCTATGAAGTAAGAACATAACGATATCCACTACATGCCTCAGCACTCATTGGACTGCACACATCAAAATGTATTACTTCCAACAAGTTGCTTTCTTGTTCCATCTTACTGAAAATGAGGCCTTTCAGTCATCTTGCCCATGTGGTATGATATGCATGTCTCAAGTGATTCAAAATCTAGTGAGTCCAAACGATCCATCTGTATGGAGTTTCTTCATGCATATCTACCAATAGACATGGTTCGCATGTCACAATCTTTTCAAAAACGAGTGAGTCCAAAGATCCATCAACATGGAGCTTCTTCATGCGTTTTATACCAACATGACTCAAATGGCAGTGCCACAAGTATGTGGTACTATCATCACTATCTTATATCTTTTGGCATGAACATGTGTATCACTACGATCGAGATTCAATAAACCATTCTGTAACGCCCGGATAATTAGGCTACAGTAAAACTCTTCTGATGATGCCATGTCATCTCTGTTACTGTTGCTAATCAAGTGGTAGTGCAAAATCATTGCAAATTCAAAATATGAAATTGTGACAAACACCCGAAGTTTTCAAAATTCAAAGCAAAAATGTTCGAGGGTTGCCAAATATTACACTGGTAATTATGGTGAAGCAAACATTTTTTTTGAAAATGCCCTAAATGCCCTAAAACTAAAATAAAACAGAAAAGAAAATAACTAAAAGAAAGGAATTACAATAAAAAAGGGGGGAAGCCCCCTGGGCCAGACAGCCCATCCCACCCGCATGGCAACCGCCCATGCCCCCCTGGCCCGCGGCCAGCCTGGCCGGCCCAGCCGGCCCAGCTCCCTGCCGCCCCCCTTCCCCTGTTCCCCCGACCCGGGTCGGAACAGGGGCCGTCCCCGCCGCACCCTCTCGCCGGCGACGGCGAGAGGATAAGGTCGCCATGCCGCGTCTCCCCCTCGGTCCCGCCTCCCCACTCGCCCCCCACGCTCGCCTCGGCTCCTGCGCCTCTCTTCTCCCCTCCAGATCCATTCCCCCTCGCTCCCCACTCCAGCCGAGCGCCGCCATGGCCTCGTCGCCCTAGCACTCGCGGCCGCTGCGACCCCCGAGCCGCTCCGACGTGTCTGAACACTCCGACTCCCTTGACTACGCCTCCCCGTCAGGACGCCAGACGCCGGACGCCCACGAACGCTCCCCCGGCCTCGTCTTCTTCCTCGGATCCCCGACGCGTCTCCGACGAGCGTCGTCGACGCCTCTGCAGCTACTAAGCCACCAAGGGCCAGCGTGCGTGGCGCTAGGTGAGCAGCCTCCCTCCTCCGCCCTCTTGCCCCCCTATCTCGCGCGGTAACTAGCCGCCGCCATTGTCGAGGCTTTGGTCGCCGCGGCGTACCTCGCCGCCGTGGCCACAATAGCCGTCAAGCACACCCGTACTCGCCGTTGCACTCCTGGGGTTCCTAGGAGCCCAACGCGCCCGCGCGCTAGCCTCCCCGTGCCTCCTAGCGTAGTTTCCGTCGACGTCCTGAGCGCGCTGCCGCCAAGACCCGTCGCCGGCCGTGTTTCCGGCAACCTTTTGGTCCGGCGCCACCGCCAAACGACGCGGGATGCCTCTGCGGTTCGAACGCAAGTGGTTGCGCGCGGTTTGGTGCTTCCTAGCGCGATCCCGATGCTATCCCAAATGACGCCGCCGCCTCTGCTCGTCGCCGGTGCCGATTCCGGCCAACTCCGGCCATGCCACCACCCCCACTCGACGCGGCGTCGAGTGGCCGTTCTACTGGACCGAATGGCGCGCCGAACGGAGCCGTGTAGCAGTTTCCCGACGAAGCTCGGGTGCCCCACCGCATTTTGACGTCGCCGGCGGCGAGACGCCGGCCGCTGCCTACGTGGTTGGCCTGGGGCCACCCCCGTGCCACTGCAGGTGGGCCTTGCGGGTCCCAGTTGACTGGGTTGACCCAGTCAACTGCTGATGTGGCAGCTACTGCCACTGACACGCGGGCCCGCACTAGTTAAAACATTTTCCAAATAAATAACATGCTAATTAATTCGTTGATTAATTTATTTATCTAATCAGTCACTGACTGCTGGGTCCCACCCACTAATTAACCCAATTAATAAATCTAAAACCCCCCTGTTAGTGCCCCTGACAATGACATGTGGGTCCCCCTGGACCCACCTGTGTGGTTTGACTGGTCAACCGACCAGTTGACCTGCTGACATCACTCTGATGTCATGCTGACGTCATCATACATTGTTTTGGATAATGTTGGAATTAAATAAATAATTAAAATCAGAAAATGATTTAAATCTTTAGAAAATCATATCTTTTAATCCGTAACTCGGATGAAAATACTTTCTACATGAAAGTTGCTCAGAACGACGAGACGATTCCGGATACGCAACCCGTTCGTCCGCCACACCAACCTAACCTATCGAACTCGCAACTTTCCCCCTCCGGCTCCTCTGCCCGAAAACGCGGAACACCGGGGATATTTTCCCGGATGTTCCCCCCATCACCGGTATCATCCCATACCGCGTTAGGGCACCTCTAACGCCGTTACTTGTCATGTCATGCATCACTATGCACTTGCTTAAATATTTATTGTTTCTCCCCCCTCTTCTCTCGCTAGACACCGAGACCGACGCTGCTGCTGCCCCATTCGACTACGGAGTTGACGATCCCTCTCTCTTGCCAGAGCAACCAGGCAAGCCCCCCCCCCTTGATCACCAGATATCGCCTACTCTCCTCTATACTACTTGCATTAGAGTAGTGTAGCATGTTACTGCTTTCGTTATTCCTATCCTGATGCATACCCTGTCTTTGATACTGCTGTTGATACCTTTACCTGCAATCCTACTTGCTTAGTATAGGATGCTAGTGTTCCATCAGTGGCCCTACACTCTTGTCTGTCTGCCATGCTATACTATCGGGCCGTGATCACTCGGGAGGTGATCACGGGTATATACTATATACATGATACATGTGGTGACCAAAGACGGGTCGGCTCGTAGGAGTACCCGCGAGTGGATCATTGAGGCGGAGCGGCAGGGCAGTTCGGGGCTACCTGGATGAGAGGTGAGCCTGGCCCTGTTGGCATTCGCGGATACTTAACACGCTTAACGAGATCTGGGTATTTGATCTGAGTCTGGCCATTTGGTCTATACGCACTAACCAACTACGCAGGAAAGATATGGCCACTCGGCGTCGTGGTATCAGCCGAAGCACTTCTTGACGTCAGTGACTGAGTGGCGCGCGCCGCATTGCATCGTAAGCTCACACTTGTATTAAGGGGGCTAGATCTGCTTCTGGCCGCGTACGCAACATGCAGGTGTGCTCAGGGCGATGGGCCCAGACCCCTGCGCGCATAGGTTTAGACCGGCGTGCTGACCGCTCTATTGTGCCTAGGTGGGGCTGCGACGTGTTGATCTTCCGAGGCCGGGCATGACCCAGGAAAGTGTGTCCGGCCAAATGGGATCAAGCGTGTTGGGTTATGTGGTGCACCCCTGCAGGGAAGTTTATCTATTCGAGTAGCCGTGTCCCTCGGTAAAAGGACGACCCGGAGTTGTACCTTGACCTTATGACAACTAGAACCAGATACTTAATAAAACACACCCTTCCAAGTGCCAGATACAACCCGGTGATCGCTCTCTAATAGGGCATCGAGGAGGGGATCGCCGGGTAGGATTATGCTATGCGATGCTACTTGGAGGACTTCAGTCTACTCTCTTCTATATGCTGCAAGACGGAGGCGACCAGAAGCGTAGTCTTCGATAAGACTAGCTATCCCCCTCTTATTCTGGCATTCTGCAGTTCAGTCCACTGATATGGCCCTTTACACATATATCCATGCGTATGTAGTGTAGCTCCTTGCTTGCGAGTACTTTGGATGAGTACTCACGGTTGCTTTTCTCCCCCTTTTCCCCCTTTTCCTTTCTACCCGGTTGCCGCAACCAGACGATGGAGCCCAGGATCCAGACGCCACCGTCGACGACGACTCCTACTACTCTGGTGGTGCCTACTACTACGTGCAGCCCGCTGACGACGACCAGGAGTAGTTAGGAGGATCCCAGGCAGGAGGCATGCGCCTCATTCGATCTGTATCCCAGTTTGTGCTAGCCTTCTTAAGGCAAACTTGTTTAACTTATGTCTGTACTCAGATATTGTTGCTTCCGCTGACTCGTCTATGATCGAGCACTTGTATTCGAGCCCTCGAGGCCCCTGGCTTGTATTATGATGCTTGTATGACTTATTTCTATTTGTAGAGTTGTGTTGTGATATCTTCCCGTGAGTCCCTGATCTTGATCATACACATTTGCGTGCATGATTAGTGTACGATTTAATTGGGGGCGTCACAAGTTGGTATCAGAGCCGACTGCCTGTAGGAATCCCTCTTCCACACTCCTTGGCCGAAGTCGAGTCTAGTCATTGAAAAACTTTTACTAACATGGCTGTGTGCCTTACGGGCCCACGTCGCCATCGGGTGGAACTAGGATCTTTTACTCCTCGACCTTTACTCTGGGACTCTAAACTCTTTTCTACTCGGGTTAAACGAATTTACTAACTCTGACACTAGGATCCCGCGACAACATTCACCCCAAAGTTGGATAAATGCCATAGTTATTCCTTAGTATAGTGTTTTGCACAATTTCCACACTGTCATTTGACTCCTTTGAAACATCTTTGTTTTCAGATGGAACCCACGAGGCAGGTCGTGCGCCACACGGCGGCCATTGGCACCTCGGGATCACCGGCCGTGCCAGCAGAGATGATGACCTATCTAGGTTGTCGCTGGCACCCCGAGTACACCGTCACCAAGGAGTACCAGGACTTTAACCAGGAGCAGTATCGTGCCACCGTCCACCTCTACTCTCGGGAGTATGACTCCACTACAGTGCTGCACACCGCTTATGGTGTGGGAGTGACCATTGATATGACAGTTCACGATGTTGCCTATGTTGCTCTGACACGCCTTCGTAGGGAGTACCGAGAGTTGGACACCTCCCCCTTCAGGCACATTGCTATCGCATCTGATATTGGTGCGGAGGGTTACTACACTGCTGCCTACTCCACTGTCACCCGCGAGCCCTTCCACCATCAGAACTTTGTTCTGCATGCTGATGGGCTGGATCGAGCTAACCGAGCTCTTCGCCACGAGTGGTACACCACTCGTCAGCACCTCTACCGTGCGTTGACGATGTTACACCCCTTTGTCGGATCTGGGGAGCTGCCGCGTTCTGCTATCTACTCAGCCAGGACCGTGATGCCCCAGGGTGTCGGTTGGCCAGAGGTGGGAGGCTACTCTCCCACACTTGGTCCACTTCTGCTGCCAGAGCGTCGGGTTCAGCACCAGAGCACCCGCGGACCCCAGGTTGCCGACGTGGTGTACCCGTTGCCACACTACCAGCTTTCAGGCTACACCTACCTCCGCAGTGTCGTGTGGGACTGATGTAGACTTGCTTGCTTATGTTAGATGCATTCGCCGCGAGCCTGCGTGCCGCCTATGATGTCTTAGTCTATGTACTGAACTCTATGTACTGAACTCTGTGTACTGAACTCTGTGTACCGAACTCTATGCATGATCTCTTTTGTAAGATGTGCCGACTATTATGTGGTATCTATCGTGTTGCTTTCATCATGCATGTCTCGTATTGAATGATTCTTGTCTTTGCAAATATTCTCAAATGCTGAACTACCCCTGTTATATATACCACATAATAGTCACACACCCCATGCCAACTCCGGCCATGCCACCACCCCCACTCGACGCGGCGTCGAGTGGCCGTTCTACTGGACCGAACGGCGCGCCGAACGGAGCCGTGTAGCAGTTTCCCGACGAAGCCCAGGTGCCCCGCCGTGTTTTGACGTCGCCGGCGGCCAGACGCCGGCCGCCGCCTACGTGGTTGGCCTGGGGCCACCCCCGTGCCACTGCAGGTGGGCCTTGAGGGTCCCAGTTGACTGGGTTGACCCAGTCAACTGCTGATGTGGCAGCTACTGCCACTGACACGCGGGCCCGCACTAGTTAAAACATTTTCCAAATAAATAAAATGCTAATTAATTCGTTGATTAATTTATTTATCTAATCAGTCACTGACTGCTGGGTCCCACCCACTAATTAACCCAATTAATTAATCTAAAACCCCCCTGTTAGTGCCCCTGACAATGACATGTGGGTCCCCCTGGACCCACCTGTCTGGTTTGACTGGTCAACCGACCAGTTGACCTGCTGACATCACTCTAATGTCATGCTGACGTCATCATACATTGTTTTGGATAATGTTGGAATTAAATAAATAATTAAAATCAGAAAATGATTTAAATCTTTAGAAAATCATATCTTTTAATCCGTAACTCGGATGAAAATACTTTCTACATGAAAGTTGCTTAGAACGACGAGACGATTCCGGATACGCAACCCGTTCGTCCGCCACACCCCTCTAACCTATCGAACTCGCAACTTTCCCCTCCGGCTCCTCTGCCCGAAAACGCGAAACACCGGGGATATTTTCCCGGATGTTCCCCCCATCACCGGTATCATCCCATACCGCGTTAGGGCACCTCTAACGTCGTTACTTGTCATGTCATGCATCACTATGCATCTGCTTGCTTAAATATTTATTGTTTCTCCCCCCTCTTCTCTCGCTAGACACCGAGACCGACGCTGCTGCTGCCCCGTTCGACTACGGAGTTGACGATCCCTCTCTCTTGCCAGAGCAACCAGGCAAGCCCCCCCCCCCCTTGATCACCAGATATCGCCTACTCTCCTCTATACTGCTTGCATTAGAATAGTATAGCATGTTACTGCTTTCGTTATTCCTATCCTGATGCATAGCCTGTCTTTGATACTGCTGTTGATACCTTTACCTGCAATCCTACTTGCTTAGTATAGGATGCTGGTGTTCCATCAGTGGCCCTACACTCTTGTCTGTCTGCCATGCTATACTATCGGGCCGTGATCACTCGGGAGGTGATCACGGGTATATACTATATACATGATACATGAGGTGACCAAAGACGGGTCGGCTCGTAGGAGTACCCGCGAGTGGATCATTGAGGCGGAGCGGCAGGGCAGTTCGGGGCTACCTGGGTGAGAGGTGAGCCTGGCCCTGTTGGCGTTCGCGGATACTTAACACGCTTAACGAGATCTGGGTATTTGATCTGAGTCTGGCCATTTGGTCTATACGCACTAACCAACTACGCGGGAAAGATATGGGCACTCGGCGTCATGGTATCAGCCGAAGCACTTCTTGACGTCAGCGACTGAGTGGCGCGCGCCGCATTGGATCGTAAGCTCGCACTTGTATTAAGGGGGCTAGATCTGCTTCCGGCCGCGTACGCAACGTGCAGGTGTGCTCAGGGCGATGGGCCCAGACCCCTGCGCGCATAGGTTTAGACCGGCGTGCTGACCGCTCTGTTGTGCCTAGGTGGGGATGCGACGTGTTGATCTTCCGAGGCCGGGCATGACCCAGGAAAGTGTGTCCGGCCAAATGGGATCAAGCATGTTGGGTTATGTGGTGCACCCCTGCAGGGAAGTTTATCTATTCGAATAGCTGTGTATTATTATTGTATTTCCTTATTCATGATAATTGTCTTTATTCGTGCTATAATTGTGTTATCCGGAAATCGTAATACATGTGTGAATAACAGACAACAACATGTCCCTAGTAAGCCTCTAGTTGACTAGCTCGTTGATCAATAGATAGTTATGGTTTCCTGACTATGGGCATTGGATGTCAATGATAACGAGATCACATCATTAGGAGAATGATGTGATGGACGAGACCCAATCCTAAACATAGCATAAGATCGCATAGTTCGTTTGCTAGAGTTTTCCAATGTCAAGTATTCTTTCCTTAGACCATGAGATCGTGTAACTCCCGGACACCGTAGGAGTGCTTTGGGTGTGCCAAACGTCACAACGTAACTGGGTGACTATAAAGGTATACTATGGGTATCTCCGAAAGTGTCTGTTGGGTTGACACGGATCGAGACTGGGATTTGTCACTCCGCTTGACGGAGAGGTATCACCGGGCCCTCTCGGTAATGCATCATCGTAATGAGCTCAATGTGATCAAAGTGTTTGATCACGGGATCATGCATTACGGTACGAGTAAAGTGACTTGCCGGTAACGAGATTGAACGAGGTATTGGGATACCGACGATCGAATCTCGGGCAAGTAAAATACCGATTGACAAAGGGAATCGTATACGGGATTAATTGAATCATCGACATCGTGGTTCATCCGATGAGATCATCGTGGAGCATGTGGGAGCCAACATGGGTATCCAGATCCCGCTGTTGGTTATTGCCCGAGAGCCGTCTCGGTCATGTCTGCATGTCTCCCGAACCCGTAGGGTCTACACACTTAAGGTTCGGTGACGGTAGGGTTGTGAAGATATGTATATGCAGTAACCCGAATGTTGTTCGGAGTCCCGGATGAGATCCCGGACGTCACGAGGAGTTTCAGAATGGTCCGGAGGTAAAGAATTATATATAGGAAGTGTTGTTTTGGCCGTCGGGACAAGTTTCGGGGTCACCGGTATTGTACCGGGACCACTAGAATGGTCCCGGGGGTCCACCGGGTAGGGCCACCTATCCCGGAGGGCCCCATGGGCTAAAGTAGGAAAGGATCCATCCCAAAGTGGGCTGGGGCGCCACTTCCCCAGGGCCCATGCGCGCCTAGGGTGGGGGAAACCCTAAAGGGGGCGCCCCCCCTTGCTTGGGGGGCAAGCCCCACCCCTTGGCCGCCGCCCCCCCTAGGAGATTGCATCTCCTAGGGCCGCCGCCCCCCCCTAGGGGGCTATATATATGAGGGGAGGGGAGGGGGCAGTCGTACCCTGGTCCTTGGCGCCTCCCTCTCCCTCTCCAACTCCTCCTCCTCCTCCGTAGAGCACGGCGAAGCCCTGCCGGAGTACTGTAGCTCCACCATCACCACGCCGTCGTGCTGCCGCTGGAGCCATCTTCCCCAACCTCTCCTTTGCCTTGCTGGATCAAGAAGAAGGAGACGTTACGCTGACCGTACGTGTGTTGAACGCGGAGGTGCCGTCCGTTCGGTACTAGGATCTCCGGTGATTTGGATCACGTCGTGTACGACTACCTCATCCCCGTTCCTTGAACGCTTCCGCTCGTGATCTACAAAGTGGTATGTAGATGCAATATCTCTCCCATGACTCGTTGCTTAGATGAACTCATAGATGGATCTTGGTGAAACCGTAGGAAAAATTTTAATTTTCTGCAACGTTCCCCAACAGTGGCATCATGAGCCAGGTCTATGCGTAGTTCTCTATTGCACGAGTAGAACACAATTTGTTGTGGGCGTAGATGTTTTCAACTTTCTTGCCGCTACTAGTCTTATCTTGCTTCAGCGGTATTGTGGGATGAAGCGGCCCGGACCAACCTTACACGTACGCTTACGTGAGACCGGTTCCACCGACTAACATGCACTAGTTGCATAAGGTGGCTGGCGGGTGTCTGTCTCTCCCACTTTAGTTGGAGCGGATTCGATGAAAAGGGTCCTTATGAAGGGTAAATAGAAGTTGACAAATCATGTTGTGGCTTTCACGTAGGTAAGAAAACGTTCTTGCTAGAACCCTAATTCAGCCACGTAAAACTTGCAACAACAATTAGAGGACGTCTAACTTGTTTTTGCAGCAAGTGCTTTGTGATATGATATGGCCAAAGTTGTGATAAATGATGAATGATCTATATGTGATGTATGAGATGTTCATGCTATTGTAATAGGAATCACGACTTGCATGTCGATGAGTATGACAACCGGCAGGAGCCATAGGAGTTGTCTTTATTTTTGTATGACCTGCGTGTCATTGAGAAACGCCATGTAAATTACTTTACTTTATTGCTAAACGCGTTAGCCATAGTAGTAGAAGTAATAGTTGGCGAGCAACTTCATGGAGACACGATGATGGAGAACATGATGATGGAGATCATGGTGTCAAGCCGGTGACAAGATGATCATGGAGCCCCAAGATGGAGATCAAAGGAGCTATGTGATATTGGCCATATCATGTCACGTTTATTATTTGATTGCATGTGATGTTTATCATGTTTTGCATCTTGTTTACTTAGAACGACGGTAGTAAATAAGATGATCCCTCATAATAATTTCAAGAAGTGTTCCCCCTAACTGTGCACCGTTGCGACAGTTCGTTGTTTCGAAGCACCACGTGATGATCGGGTGTGATAGATTCTAACGTTCACATACAACGGGTGTAAGACAGATTTACACATGCAAACACTTAGGTTGACTTGACGAGCCTAGCATGTACAGACATGGCCTCGGAACACAGAGGACCGAAAGGTCGAGCATGAGTCGTATAGAAGATACGACCAACATGAAGATGTTCACCAATGTTGACTAGTCCGTCTCACGTGATGATCGGACACGGCCTAGTTGACTTGGATCATGTAATACTTAGATGACTAGAAGAGGGATGTCTATCTAAGTGGGAGTTCATTAAATAATTTGATTAACATGAACTTTATTATCATGAACTTAGTCTAAAATATTTACAATATGTCTTGTAGATCCAATGGCCAACGTAGTCCTCAACTTCAACGCGTTCCTAGAGAAAACCAAGCTGAAAGACGATGGCAGCAACTATACGGACTGGGTCCGGAACCTGAGGATCATCCTCATAGCTGCCAAGAAAGATTATGTCCTACGAGCACCGCTGGGTGACGCACCTGTTCTCCCTGCAGAACAAGACGTTATGAATGCTTGGCAGTCACGTTCCGATGATTACTCCCTCGTTCAGTGCGGCATGCTTTACAGCTTAGAGCCGGGGCTCCAAAAGCGTTTTGAGAGACATGGAGCATATGAGATGTTCGAAGAGCTGAAAATGGTTTTCCAAGCTCATGCCCGGGTCGAGAGATATGAAATCTCCGACAAATTCTTTAGCTGTAAGATGGAGGAAAATAGCTCTGTCAGTGAACACATACTCAAGATGTCTGGGTTGCACAACCGCTTGACTCAACTGGAAGTTAATCTCCTGGATGAAGCGATCATTGACAGAATCCTTCAGTCGCTTCCACCTAGCTACAAGAGCTTTGTGATGAACTACAACATGCAGGGGATGGTAAAGACCATTCCTGAGGTATATGCTATGCTGAAATCAGCAGAGGTAGAAATCAAGAAGGAACATCAAGTGTTGATGGTGAATAAAACCACTAAGTTCAAGAAGGGCAAGGGTAAAAAGAACTTGAAGAAGGACGACAAGGAAGTTGCCGTGCCCGGTAAGCAAGTTGCCGGGAAAAAGCCAAAGAATGGACCCAAGCCCGAGACTGAGTGCTTTTATTGCAAGGGAAGTGGTCACTGGAAGCGGAACTGCCCCAAATACTTAGCGGACAAGAAGGCCGGCAAAACAAAAGGTATATGTGATATACATGTAATTGATGTGTACCTTACCAGTACTCGTAGTAGCTCTTGGGTATTTGATACCGGTGCAGTTGCTCACATTTGTAACTCAAAGCAGGAGCTGCGGAATAAACGGAGACTGGCGAAGGACGAGGTGACGATGCGCTTCGGGAATGGTTCCAAGGTCGATGTGATCACCGTCGGCACGCTACCTCTACATTTACCTACGGGATTAGTTTTAAACCTCAATAATTGTTATTTAGTGCCAAGTTTGAGCATGAACATTGTGTCTGGATCTCATTTAATTCGAGATGGCTACTCATTTAAATCCGAGAATAATGGTTGTTCTATTTATATGAGAGATATGTTTTATGGTCATGCTCCGATGGTTAATGGTTTATTCTTAATGAATCTCGTACGTGATGATACACATATTCATAGTGTGAATACCAAAAGAGTTAAAGTTGATAACAATAGTCCCACATATTTGTGGCACTGCCGCCTTGGTCACATAGGTGTCAAACGCATGAAGAAGCTCCATGCGGATGGACTTTTAGAGTCTCTTGATTATGAATCATTTGACACGTGCGAACCATGCCTCATGGGTAAAATGACCAAGACTCCGTTCTCAGGAACAATGGAGCGAGCAACCAACTTATTGGAAATCATACATACCGATGTGTGCGGTCCAATGAGTGTTGAGGCTCGCGGTGGCTATCGTTATGTTCTCACCCTCACTGATGACTTGAGTAGATATGGGTATATCTACTTAATGAAACACAAGTCTGAGACCTTTGAAAATTTCAAGGAATTTCAGAGTGAGGTTGAAAATCAACGTGATAGAAAGATCAAGTTTCTACGATCAGATCGTGGAGGAGAATACTTGAGTCACGAATTTGGCACGCACTTAAGAAAATGTGGAATAGTTTCACAACTCACGCCGCCTGGAACACCTCAGCGTAATGGTGTGTCCGAACATCGTAATCGCACTCTATTAGATATGGTACGATCTATGATGTCTCTTACCGATTTACCGCTATCTTTTTGGGGCTATGCTTTAGAGACTGCCGCATTCACTTTAAATAGGGCTCCGTCGAAATCCGTTGAGACGACACCGTATGAATTATGGTTTGGGAAGAAACCTAAGCTGTCGTTTCTAAAAGTTTGGGGATGCGATGCTTATGTCAAGAAACTTCAACCTGAAAAGCTCGAACCCAAGTCGGAAAAATGCGTCTTCATAGGATACCCTAAAGAAACTATTGGGTATACCTTCTACCTCAGATCCGAAGGCAAGATCTTTGTTGCCAAGAATGGATCCTTTCTAGAGAAAGAGTTTCTCTCGAAAGAAGTAAGTGGGAGGAAAGTAGAACTTGATGAAGTGTTACCTCTTAAACCGGAAAATGGCGAAACTCAAGAAAACGTTTCTGAGGTGCCTGCACCGACTAGAGAGGAAATTAATGATAATGATCAAGATGCTTCTAATCAAGCTCCTACTGAAATTCGAAGGTCCACAAGGACACGTTCCGCACCAGAGTGGTACGGCAACCCTGTCTTGGAAATCATGTTGTTAGACAACGGTGAACCTTCGAACTATGAGGAAGCAATGGCGGGCCCGGATTCCGACAAATGGCTAGAAGCCATGAAATCCGAGATAGGATCCATGTATGAAAACGAAGTATGGACTTTGACTGACTTGCCCGTTGAGCGGCGAGCCATAGAAAATAAATGGATCTTTAAGAAGAAGACAGACGTGGATGGTAATGTGACCATCTATAAAGCTCGGCTTGTCGCTAAGGGTTATCGACAAGTTCAAGGGGTTGACTACGATGAGACTTTCTCACCGGTAGCGAAGCTGAAGTCCGTCCGAATCATGTTAGCAATTGCCGCATTCTACGATTATGAAATATGGCAAATGGACGTCAAAACGGCATTCCTTAATGGTTTCCTTAAGGAAGAATTGTATATGATGCAGCCGGAAGGTTTTGTCGATCCTAAGAATGCTGACAAAGTGTGCAAGCTCCAACGCTCGATTTATGGGTTGGTGCAAGCATCTCGGAGTTGGAACGTTCGCTTTGATGAGATGATCAAAGCGTTTGGATTTATGCAGACTTATGGAGAAGCCTGCGTTTACAAGAAAGTGAGTGGGAGCTCTGTAGCATTTCTCATACTATATGTAGATGACATACTTTTGATGGGAAATGATATAGAACTCTTGGACAGCATTAAGGCCTACTTGAATAAAAGGTTTTCAATGAAGGACCTTGGAGAAGCTGCTTATATATTAGGCATCAAGATCTATAGAGATAGATCAAGACGCCTCATAGGTCTTTCACAAAGCACATACCTTGATAAGATATTGAAGAAGTTCAATATGGATCAATCTAAGAAGGGGTTCTTACCTGTATTACAAGGTGTGAAATTGAGCTCAACTCAATGTCCGACCACGGCAGAAGATATAGAAGAGATGAGTGTCATCCCCTATGCCTCAGCCATAGGTTCTATTATGTATGCCATGCTGTGTACCAGACCTGATGTAAAATTTGCCGTAAGTTTGGTAGGAAGGTACCAAAGTAATCCCGGCAAGGAACACTGGACAGCGGTCAAGAATATCCTGAAGTACCTGAAAAGGACTAAGGAAATGTTTCTCGTTTATGGAGGTGACGAAGAGCTAGTCGTAAAGGGTTACGTCGACGCTAGCTTCGACACAGATCTGGATGACTCTAAGTCACAAACCGGATACGTGTATATTTTGAATGGTGGGGCAGTAAGCTGGTGCAGTTGCAAGCAGAGCGTCGTGGCGGGATCTACATGTGAAGCGGAGTACATGGCAGCCTCGGAGGCAGCACATGAAGCAATTTGGGTGAAGGAGTTCATCACCGACCTCGGAGTCATACCCAATGCGTCGGGGCCAATCAAACTCTTCTGTGACAACACTGGAGCTATTGCACTTGCCAAGGAGGCCAGGTTTCACAAGAAGACCAGGCACATTAAGCGTCGCTTCAACTCCATTCGTGAAAATGTTCAAGATGGAGACATAGAAATTTGTAAAGTGCACATGGATCTGAATGTCGCAGATCCATTGACTAAACCTCTCCCTAAGGCAAAACATGATCAGCACCAGAACTCTATGGGTGTTCGATTCATCACAATGTAACTAGATTATTGACTCTAGTGCAAGTGGGAGACTGTTGGAAATATGCCCTAGAGGCAATAATAAAAGCATTATTATTGTATTTCCTTATTCATGATAATTGTCTTTATTCGTGCTATAATTGTGTTATTCGGAAATCGTAATACATGTGTGAATAACAGACAACAACATGTCCCTAGTAAGCCTCTAGTTGACTAGCTCGTTGATCAATAGATAGTCATGGTTTCCTGACTATGGGCATTGGATGTCAATGATAACGAGATCACATCATTAGGAGAATGATGTGATGGACGAGACCCAATCCTAAACATAGCATAAGATCGCATAGTTCGTTTGCTAGAGTTTTCCAATGTCAAGTATCCTTTCCTTAGACCATGAGATCGTGTAACTCCCGGACACCGTAGGAGTGCTTTGGGTGTGCCAAACGTCACAACGTAACTGGCTGACTATAAAGGTATACTACGGGTATCTCCGAAAGTGTCTGTTGGGTTGACACGGATCGAGACTGGGATTTGTCACTCCGCTTGACGGAGAGGTATCACCGGGCCCTCTCGGTAATGCATCATCATAATGAGCTCAATGTGATCAAAGTGTTTGATCACGGGATCATGCATTACGGTACGAGTAAAGTGACTTGCCGGTAACAAGATTGAACGAGGTATTGGGATACCGACGATCGAATCTCGGGCAAGTAAAATACCGATTGACAAAGGGAATCGTATACGGGATTAATTGAATCCTCGACATCGTGGTTCATCCGATGAGATCATCGTGGAGCATGTGGGAGCCAACATGGGTATCCAGATCCCGCTGTTGGTTATTGCCCGAGAGCCGTCTCGGTCATGTATGCATGTCTCCCGAACCCGTAGGGTCTACACACTTAAGGTTCGGTGACGCTAGGGTTGTGAAGATATGTATATGCAGTAACCCGAATGTTGTTCGGAGTCCCAGATGAGATCCCGGACGTCACGAGGAGTTTCGGAATGGCCCGGAGGTAAAGAATTATATATAGGAAGTGCTATTTTGGCCGTCGGGACAAGTTTCGGGGTCACCGGTATTGTACCGGGACCACCAGAAGGGTCCCGGGGGTCCATCGGGTAGGGCCACCTATCCCGGAGGGCCCCATGGGCTGAAGTAGGAAAGGATCCAGCCCAAAGTGGGCTGGGGCGCCACTTCCCCAGGGCCCATGCGCGCCTAGGGTGGGGGAAACCCTAAAGGGGGCGCCCCCCCCTTGCTTGGGGGGCAAGCCCCACCCCTTGGCCACCGCCTCCCCTAGGAGATTGCATCTCCTAGGGCCGGCGCCCCCCCCAGGGGGCTATATATATGAGGGGAGGGGAGGGGGCAGCCGTACCCTGGTCCTTGGCGCCTCCCTCTCCCTCTCCAACTCCTCCTCCTCCTTCGTAGAGCACGGCGAAGCCCTGCCGGAGTACTGTAGCTCCACCATCACCACGCCGTCGTGCTGCTGCTGGAGCCATCTTCCCCAACCTCTCCTTTGCCTTGCTGGATCAAGAAGAAGGAGACGTTACGCTGACCGTACGTGTGTTGAACGCGGAGGTGCCGTCCGTTCGGTACTAGGATCTCCGGTGATTTGGATCACGTCGTGTACGACTACCTCATCCCCGTTCCTTGAACGCTTCCGCTCGCGATCTACAAAGTGGTATGTAGATGCAATCTCTCTCCCATGACTCGTTGCTTAGATGAACTCATAGATGGATCTTGGTGAAACCGTAGGAAAATTTTTAATTTTTTGCAACGTTCCCCAACAAACTGTGTACCGCAGCTCAACTCAGCCTCTGGACGCTGATGACTGGCTCCGTGACATCACCTATGAGATGGAGTCTGCTGATGTAGCCCCTGCCAGCTATGTCACGTTTGCTTCCTTCTTCCTGAAGGGACCCGCAGCTCAATGGTGGGACAGCCACAGGCGTACTCTGCCAGCTGGAACAATCATCACCTGGCCAGACTTCCAAGCTGCTTTCCGTGCCCGCTTCATTCCTCAGGGAGTCATGGACCGGAAGAAGCGTGAGTTTCGCAGCCTCGTCCAAGGCAGCAAAACTGTTGAAGCTTATCAGCGAGAATTTCTGGACTTGTCTCGCTATGCTGAAGAAGACATTGCAACCGATGCACGCAGACAGGAGAAGTTCCGTGATGGCCTGCAAGCCGACATCAAGCTCGCACTTTTACTGCATGACTTTACTGATTTCGCCACCTTGGTGAACAAAGCCATCAACGTCGAAACTGGTCTGCGGGAATACCAGAGCTCTCACAGGCGCAGCCGTGACACGGGCTCATCTTCGGGCCCGTCCTCGCAGAAGCGCAAGATATGGATTCCCAACAGCATGTACCAGCCGAATGCACCTGCTCCAAGGCAGTCCTATGTTGCACCTCGTCTGCCTACTACTCCTGCTAGGCAGCCAGGACTTCCAACTCCACCACCCCAAGCTCCTGTTCCCACTCCCAATAATGGCATGTGCTACAAGTATGGTCAACCAGGTCACCGTGCTAGGGATTGCCATCAGAATCAACTGGCCCTTCCTGCAGCTGGCCGTGGAAACAACCAGAACCGCAACAACAATGCCAAGTCTTATGGTCGTGTTCATGCCAACCACGTTGATCTGAACGAACCTCAAGACCAGCCTGCTACTGTGATGGTACACTCCTCGTAAATTCAGTACCTGCATCTGTTTTATTCGATACAGGAGCATTGCATTCATTCATGTCAGAAGAATTTGCATACAAGCACGACGTTAAGTGTGAGGCGATGAACACTTCGGTAGTGGTAAAAACCCTCGTGGGACAATGTCAAACCTCCATGGTTGGCGTCGACGTCCCCGTGGAAATCGAAGGGTTGGAATTCTATGCCTCGCCCATTATCCTGAAGACGTCTAACATCGACCTCATTCTGGGGATGGATTGGTAGAAAGCGCATACTGCTTCCATAGTTTGCGCCACTAAGACCGTCCATCTGCTACACCCTTCAGATGAATTAGTTACATACCATGCTCGCCTGGTGCAAAATGTCGAGGCAAGGCTTTATGCCTTGAATGCATTGAATTCTGCACCACTCGAGGGCATTGAAAACATCCCCGTTGTGCGTGACTTCCTCGACGTCTTTCCTAAAGAACTTCCATGGATTCCCCCTGCTAGAGCTGTCGAATTCGTCATCGACTTGAAACCAGGCACCACTCCTATTGCCAAGCGACCCTACAAGATGCCACCACATGAACTCCTTGAGCTTAAGGAGGAAATCGACAAATCTCTTCAAAATGGGTTCATTCGCCCAAGTTGCTCTCCTTGGGGAGCACCTTCTCTCTTTGTCAAGAAGAAGGATGGGACAAACCGACTGGTCCAAGACTACCGTCCTATTAACCAAGCTACCATTCAGAACAAGTATCCTCTTCCTCGGATCAATGATCTGTATGATCAACTGGCTGGTTCATCAGTGTTCTCTAAACTCGACTTGAGGTTGGGTTACCACCAGATCCGTGTTCGTGAAGAGGATATCCCAAAGACCGCCTTTGTGACTCGATATGGTTCATACGAGTACACTGTCATGTCCCTCGGCTTAACCAATGCCCCAGCCACCTTCTCTCGTCTGATGAACTATATATTCATGGATTACCTCGACAAGTTCGTCATGGTCTATCTGGATGATATCCTGGTATTTTCAAAGAACGAAGAAGAGCATGCTGAACATCTTCGTCTTGTGCTGGAAAAGCTACGAGAGCATCAGCTGTATGCCAAGTTCTCTAAATGTGAATTCTGGCTTCCTAAAGTAACCTATCTTGGACATGTCATCTCTAAGGATGGTATTGCCGTTAACCCTGAACGAGTTCAGGCTATTCTTGATTGGACTCCTCCGAAGAATGTCAAGCAAGTCAGAAGTTTTCTCGGTCTCGCCAGCTATTGCCGTCGATTCGTTGAGAACTTCTCCAAGATTGCCAGGCCTCTGACTAATCTGTTGCATAAGGGCCTCAAGTTCCAATGGACAGACAAATGTCAGGAAAGCTTCCAGGCACTTAAAGACAGTTGACTTCTGCCCCAGTGCTAGCTCCACCTGATACAAAGAAGGACTTAGTCATTTATTGCGACGCTTCCCGTCAAGGATTAGGCTGTGTCCTAATGCAAGAGCGCAGAGTGATTGCCTATGCCTCTCATCAATTGCGCCCTCACGAAGAGAACTACCCAGCTCACAACCTCGAGCTTGCTGCTGTCATCCATGCACTGAAGCAGTGGCGACATTACCTTCTCGGTAATCGTTGCGAGATCTTCACCGACCATCAAAGTCTGAAGTATCTGTTTACTCAGCCAGACCTGAATCTCCGTCAGCAGAGATGGATGGAGACTGTAGCAGACTTTGACTTGGGTATTTCCTATACACCAGGCAAGGCTAATGTAATGGCTGATGCCTTGAGCCGCAAGTCTTATTGCAACCATCTCCAGGTTCACAAAGTTCAGCCCTCGCTTGTCGAAGAATTCAGAAAGCTGAACCTCCATATTGTTCCTCCGGGTGCACTCGCTCCCCCTCCTAAGGAGTTTCGCAAGATGAACCTCCATGTTGTCCCCAAAGGTTCTCTCAATACACTGGTTGCTAGGCCAGATCTTGTGGAAACCATCAAATGGATACAGAAATGTGACGATGAAGTGGAGAGGATTAAACGTTATATCGCACAAGGAAAGCCCTCATTCTTCACCGTTGATGACGCTGGCACCTTGTTCTTCAAAGGTCGCCTAGTAGTTCCGAGTAAGAGGGAAAACATGGATATGTCTCAGAAGGTTATGAAAGAGGCTCATGATACACCCCTATGTATCCACCCTGGTAGTACTAAGATGTACAAGGACATTCGTCAAAGATTCTGGTGGTCTAACATGAAGCAAGACATTGCTCGCTATGTTCCGAGTGTGACGTTTGCCGTCGTATCAAAGCAGAACATCAAAGGCCTGCTGGAACTCTACAACCTATCTCTATTCCTGAATGGAAATGGGACCATGTTGAAATGGACTTCGTCACTGGATTTCCCAAATCGCAGAAAGGTAATGATGCTATTCTTGTCGTCATTGACCGGCTTTCTAAAGTTGCACATTTTCTGGCGGTCAAGGAAACTATCACTGCTAGTCAGCTTGCAACTCTCTATATGTCCAGAATTGTTTCACTTCACAGTATTCCACTGGTTATCAGTTCGGACCGAGGCAGCTTATTCACTTCAAGATTCTGGGCAAGTTTCCAAGAAGCTATGGGAACTCATCTATCATTCAGTACGGCTTTTCATCCTCGGTCGCAAGGCCAAGTTGAACGTGTAAACCAAGTTCTCGAAGACATGCTTCGAGCTTGTGTTATTTCCTTCAGCAAGAAATGGGAGGAATCTCTCCCGTATGCTGAGTTCTCTTATAATAATAGCTATCAAGCTAGTCTGAAGATGGCCCCCTTCGAAGTGTTATATGGACGAAAGTGTCGAACCCCTCTGAACTGGTCAGAAACTGGGGAACGTCCACTCTTTGGTCCGGATATTATCCAACATGCCGAAGAACAAGTCCGCATTATTCGCGAGAATCTCAAGACTGCTCAGTCACGCCAAAAGAGTAATTATGACCGCCATCATAAAGACATGGTCTATCAACCTGGCGAAAAGGCCTATCTTCAAGTTACACCAATAAAGGGTGCACACCGCTTCGGGATCAAAGGAAAGCTAGCTTCCCGCTATATTGGTCCTTTCACTATTCTCGAGAGGCGTGGAAAAGTGGCATATCAACTGGAGCTTCCGCCGAACCTTTCTCAGGTTCACGATGTGTTCCACGTGTCACAAGTCCGTCGTTGCTTCAAGGACCCAATCCGAGCTGTGGACCATGAAGTGCTCGAACTGCAACAGGACCTCTCCTATAAAGAGCATCCGGTCCGCATTCTCGACCAAGCTGAACGCCGCACACGTCAGAAGGCGATTAAGTTCCTCAAGGTCCAGTGGTCGAATCACTCTGAAGACGAAGCCACCTGGGAACGCGAGGATCGTCTTCGTGATGAATACCCCGCATTGTTTCCTTCTACCTCCTAAATCTCGGGACGAGATTTCTTGTAGTGGAGGAGATTTGTAACGCCCGGATAATTAGGCTATAGTAAAACTCTTCTGATGATGCCATGTCATCTCTGTTACTGTTGCTAATCAAGTGGTAGTGCAAAATCATTGCAAATTCAAAATATTAAATTGTGACAAACACCCGAAGTTTTCAAAAGTCAAAGCAAAAATGTTCGAGGGTTGCCAAATATTACACTGGTAATTATGGTGAAGCAAACATTTTTTTCAAAATGCCTAAATGCCCTAAAACTAAAATAAAACAGAAAAGAAAAATAACTAAAAGAAAGGAATTACAATAACAAAAAAGGGGGGAAGCCCCCTGGGCCAGACAGCCCATCCCACCCGCATGGCAACCGCCCATGCCCCCCTGGCCCGCGGCCAGCCTGGCCGGCCCAGCCGGCCCAGCTCCCTGCCGCCCCCCTTCCCCTGTTCCCCCGACCCGGGTCGGAACAGGGGCCGTCCCCGCCACACCCTCTCGCCGGCGACGGCGAGAGGATAAGGTCGCCACGCCGCGCCTCTCCCTCGGTCCCGCCTCCCCACTCGCCCCCCACGCTCGCCTCGGCTCCTGCGCCTATCCTCTCCCCTCCAGATCCATTCCCCGTCGCTCCCCACTCCAGCTGAGCGCCGCCATGGCCTCGTCGCCGTAGAACTCGCGGCCGCTGCGACCCCCGAGCCGCTCCAACATGTCCGAACACTCCGACTCCCTCGACTACGCCTCCCCGTCAGGACGCCGGACGCCCACGAACGCTCCCCCGGCCTCGTCTTCTTCCTCGGATCACCGACGCGTCTCCGACGAGCGTCGTCGATGCCTCTGCAGCTACTAAGCCACCAAGGGCCAGCGTGCGTGCCGCTAGGTGAGCAGCCTCCCTCCTCCGCCCTCTTGCCCCCCTAGCTCGCGCGGTAACTAGCCGCCGCCATTGTCGAGGCTCTGGTCGCCGCGGCGAACCTTGCCGTCGTGGCCATAATAGCCATCACGCACGCCCGTACTCGCCGTTGCACTCCTGGGGTTCCTAGGAGCCCAACGCGCCCGCGCGCTAGCCTCCCTGTGCCTCCTAGCGTAGTTTCCGTCGACGTCCCGAGCGCGCTGCCGCCAAGACCCGTCGCCGGCCGTGTTTCCGGCAACCTTTTGGTCCGGCGCCACCGCCAAACGTTGCGGGATGCCTCTGCGGTTCGAACGCATGTGGTTGCGCGCGGTTTGGTGCTTCCTAGCGCGATCCCGATGCTGTCCCGAACGTTGCCGCCGCCTCTGCTCGTCGCCGGTGCCGATTCCGGCCAACTCCGGCCATGCCACCACCCCCACTCAACGCGGCGTCGAGTGGTCGTTCTACTAGACCGAACGGCGCGCCGAACGGAGCCGTGTAGCAGTTTCCCGACAAAGCCCGGGTGCCCCGCCGCGTTTTGACGTCGCCGGCGGCCAGACGCCGGCCGCCGCCTACGTGGTTGGCCTGGGGCCACCCCCGTGCCACTGCAGGTGGGCCTTGCGGGTCCCAGTTGACTGGGTTGACCCAGTCAACTGCTGATGTGGCAGCTACTGCCACTGACACGCGGGCCCGCACCAGTTAAAACATTTTCGGAATAAATAAAATGCTAATTAATTTGTTGATTAATTTATTTATCTAATCAGTCACTGATTGTTGGGTCCCACCCACTAATTAACCCAATTAATTAATCTAAAACCCCCCTGTTAGTGCCCCTGACAATGACATGTGGGTCCCCTTGGACCCACCTGTCTGGTTTGACTGGTCAACCGACCAGTTGACCTGCTGACATCACTCTGATGTCATGCTGACGTCATCATACACTGTTTTGGATAATGTTGGAGTTAAATAAATAATTAAAATCAGAAAATGATTTAAATCTTTAGAAAATCATATCTTATAATCCGTAACTCGGATGAAAATACTTTGTACATTAAAGTTGCTTAGAACGACGAGACGATTCCGGATACGCAACCCGTTCGTCCGCCACACCCCCCTAACCTATCAAACTCGCAACTTTCCCCCTCCGGCTCCTCTGCCCGAAAACGCGAAACACCGGGGATATTTTCCCGGATGTTCCCCCCATCACACGTATCATCCCATACCGCGTTAGGGCACCTCTAACGCCGTTACTTGTCATGTCATGCATCACTATGCATCTGCTTTCTTAAATATTTATTGTTTCTCCCCCCTCTTCTCTCGCTAGACACCGAGACCGACGCTGCTGCTGCCCCGTTCGACTACGGTGTTGACGATCCCTCTCTCTTGCCAGAGCAACCAGGCAAGCCCCCCCCCCCCTGATCACCAGATATCGCATACTCTCCTCTATACTGCTTGCATTAGAGTAGTGTAGCATGTTACTGCTTTCGTTATTCCTATCCTGATGCATAGCCTGTCTTTGATACTGCTGTTGATACCTTTACCTGCAATCCTACTTGCTTAGTATAGGATGCTAGTGTTCCATCAGTGGCCCTACACTCTTGTCTGTCGGCCATGCTATACTATCGGGCCGTGATCACTCGGGAGGTGATCACGGGTATATACTATATACATGATACATGTGGTGACCAAAGACGGGTCGGCTCATAGGAGTACCCGCGAGTGGATCATTGAGGCGGAGCGGCAGGGCAGTTCGGGGCTACCTGGGTGAGAGGTGAGCCTGGCCCTGTTGGCGTTCGCGGATACTTAACACGCTTAAGGAGATCTGGGTATTTGATCTGAGTCTGGCCATTTGGTCTATACGCACTAACCAACTACGCAGGAAAGATATGGGCACTCGGCGTCGTGGTATCAGCCGAAGCACTTCTTGACGTCAGCGACTGAGTGGCGCGCGCCGCATTGGATCGTAAGCTCGCACTTGTATTAAGGGGGCTAGATCTGCTTCCGTCCGCGTACGCAACGTGCAGGTGTGCTCAGGGCGATGGGCCCAGACCCCTGCGCGCATACGTTTAGACCGGCGTGCTGACCGCTCTGTTGTGCCTAGGTGGGGCTGCGACGTGTTGATCTTCCGAGGCCGGGCATGACCCAGGAAAGTGTGTCCGGCCAAATGGGATCAAGCGTGTTGGGTTATGTGGTGCACCCCTGCAGGGAAGTTTATCTATTCGAATAGCCGTGTCCCTCGGTAAAAGGACGACTCGGAGTTGTACCTTGACCTTATGACAACTAGAACCGGATACTTAATAAAACACACCCTTCCAAGTGCCAGATACAACCTGGTGATCGCTCTCTAACAGGGCATCGAGGAGGGGATCGCCGGGTAGGATTATGCTATGCGATGCTACTTGGAGGACTTCAGTCTACTCTATTCTATATGCTGCAAGACGGAGGCGACCAGAAGCATAGTCTTCGATAAGACTAGCTATCCCCCTCTTATTCTGGCATTCTGCAGTTCAGTCCACTGATATGGCCCTTTACACATATACATGCATATGTAGTGTAGCTCCTTGCTTGCGAGTACTTTGGATGAGTACTCACGGTTGCTTTTCTCCCCCTTTTTCCCCTTTTCCCTTCTACCCGGTTGCCGCAACCAGACGATGGAGCCCAGGATCCAGACGCCACCGTCGACGACGACTCCTACTACTCTGGAGGTGCCTACTACTATGTGCAGCCCGCTGACGATGACCAGGAGTAGTTAGGAGGATCCCAGGCAGGAGGCCTGCGCCTCATTCGATCTGTATCCCAGTTTGTGCTAGCCTTCTTAAGGCAAACTTGTTTAACTTATGTCTGTACTCAGATATTGTTGCTTCCGCTGACTCGTCTATGATCGAGCACTTGTATTCGAGCCCTCGAGGCCCCTGGCTTGTATTATGATGCTTGTATGACTTATTTTTATTTGTAGAGTTGTGTTGTGATATCTTCCCATGAGTCCCTGATCTTGATCGTACACATTTGCGTGCATGATTAGTGTACGATTGAATCGGGGGCGTCACACATTCATTTTAGGTGCAATACCATTGATGGTATTATTCAAATAAACAGAGTAACCATTATTCTCCTTAAATGAATAGCAGTATTGCGATAAACATAATCCAATCATGTCTATGCAAACACCAAATAACAATTATTTAGGTTTAACACCAATATCGATGGTAGAGGGAGCATGCGATGCTTGATCACATCAACCTTGGAAACACTTCCAACACATATCGTCATCTCACCTTCAGCTAGTCTCCGTTTATTCTATAGCCTTTTATTCCGAGTTACTAACACTTAGCAACTGAACCGGTATTTTAATACCCTGGTGCTACTAGGAGTACTAGTGAAGTACACATTATAATGTATATCCAATATACTTCTGTCGACCTTGCCAGCCTTCTCATCTACCGATTATCTAGGGTAGTTCTGATTCAGTGAACGTTCCCCTCATTATAGAAGCACTTAGTCTCGGGTTTGGGTTCAACCTTGGGTTTCTTCACTAGAGCAGCAACTGATTTGTCGTTTCATGAAGTATCCCTTCTTTCCCTTGCCCTTCTTGAAACTAGTGGTTTAACCATCAACAATTGATGCTCCTTCTTGATTTCTACTTTCGCGGTGTCAAATATCGCGAGTTGCTCAAGGATCATCATGTCTATCCCTGATATGTTATAGTTCATCACGAAGCTCCAATAGCTTGGTGGCAGTGACTATGGAGAACCATCACTATCTCATCTGGAAGATTAACTCCCACTCGATTCAAGCGATTGTAGTACTCAGCCAATCTGAGCACATGCTCAATGATTGAGCTTTTCTCCCTTAGTTTGCAGGCTTAAAAAACTTGTCAGAGGTCTCATACCTCTTGACGGTGGCATTAGTCTGAAATTCCAATTTCAGTTTTTGGAACATCTCATATGTTCTGCGACATTTAAAAAAAACGTCTTTGGTGCCACAATTCTAAACCGTTAGTATTACGCACTGAACTATCATGTAGTCATCAAAACGTGTATGTCAGATCTTTCCCAACATCTATAGACGACGCTCGAGGTTCAACACACTGAGCGGTGCATTAAGGACATAGCCCTTCTGTGCAGCAATGAGGACAATCCTCAGTTCACGGGCCCAGTCTGCATAATTGCTACTATCAACTCCCAACTAAATTTTCTCTAGGAACATATCTAAAACAGTAGAACCAAAGCGTGAGCTACGACATAATTTGCAAAGACCTTTTGACTATGTTCATGATAATTAAGTTCATCTAATCAAATTATTCAATGAACTCCCACTTAGATAGACATCCCTCAAGTCATCTAAGTGATACATGATCCGAGTCAACTAGGCCGTGTCCGATCATCACGTGAGACGGACTAGTCATCATCGGTGAACATCTTCATGTTGATCGTATCCACTATACGACTCATGTTCAACCTTTCGGTCTTCTGTGTTCCGAGGCCATGTCTGTACATGCTAGGCTCGTCAAGTCAACCTAAGTGTTCCGCATGTGAAAATCTGGCTTACACCCGTTGTATGTGAACGTAAGAATCTATCACACCCGATCATCACGTGGTGCTTCGAAACGACGAACTTTCGCAACGGTGCACAGTTAGGGGGAACACTTTCTTGAAATTTTAGCGAGGGATCATCTTATTTATGCTACCGTCGTTCTAAGCAAATAATATGTAAAACATGATAAACATCACATGCAATCAAATAGTGACATGATATGGCCAATATCACTTTGCTCCTTTTGATCTCCATCTTCGGGGCGCCATGATCATCATCGTCACCAGCATGACACCATGATCTCCATCATCGTGTCTTCATGTAGTTGTCTCGTCAACTATTACTTCTACTACTATGGCTAACGGTTTAGCAATAAAGTAAAGTAATTACATGACGTTTATGTTGACACGCAGGTCATAAATAAATTAAGACAACTCCTATGGCTCCTGCCGGTTGTCATACTCATCGACATGCAAGTCATGATTCCTATTACATGAACATGATCAATCTCATACATCACATATAACATTCATCGCATCCTTTTGGCCATATCACATCACACGGCATATGCTGCAAAAACAAGTTAGACGTCCTCTAATTGTTGTTGCAAATTTTTTACGTGGTTGCTATAGGTTTCTTAGCAAGAACGTTTCTTACCTACGCCAAAACCACAACGTGATATGCCAATTTCTATTTACCCTTCATAAGGACCCTTTTCATCGAATCCGATCTGACTAAAGTGGGAGAGACAGACACCCGCTAGCCACCTTATGCAACTAGTGCATGTCAGTCGGTGGAACCTGTCTCACGTAAGTGTACGTGTAACGTCGGTCCGGGACGCTTCATCCCACGATGCCGCCGAATCAAGATAAGACTAGTAATGGCAAGTAAATTGACAAAATCGACGCCCACAACAACTTGTGTTCTACTCGTGCATAGAAACTACACATAAACCTGGCTCTGATACCACTGTTGGGGAACATAGTAATAATTCAAAATTTTCCTAAGTGTCACCAAGATCAATCTATGGAGAGACTAGCAACGAGAGAGAGGGAAGTGCATCTTCATACCCTTGAAGATCGCGATGCGGAAGCGTTACAAGAACGTGGATGAGGGAGTCGTACTCGTAGCGATTCAGATCGCGGTTGATTCCGATCTAAGCGCCGACCAACGGCGCCTCCGCGTTCAACACACGTACAACCCGGGGACGTCTCCTCCTTCTTGATCCAGCAAGGGGAGAGGAGAAGTTGAGGGAGAGCTCCGGCAGCACGACGACGTGGTGGTGGAGCTTGCAGTTCTCCGGCAGGGCTTCGCCAAGCACTACTACTACGGAGGAGGTGTTGGGGAGGGAGAGGGCTGCGCCAGGGGAAGGGGTGTGGCTCCCATGCGCCTCCCACTATATATAGGGTGGAGGGGGTTGGTTTCTTGCCCTTCAAGTCCATTGGGGCGTTGGCAAAGGTGGGGGAAAGAAATCCCATCATTTCCCTTCCCCACCGATTGTTATCCCCCCTTTTAAGGGATCTTGATCTTATCCCTTTGGGATATGATCTTATTCCTTCTAAGGGGGGATCTTGGTGCGCCTTGACTAGGGGTGTGGGGCCTTGCCCCCACTACCCACGTTCATGTGGGTCCCCCCATGCAGGTGGGCCCCACTCCAGAACAATCTATAACCTTCCCAGTACAATACCAAAAAATCCTGAACATTTTCCGGTGGCCAAAATAGGACTTTCCATATATATCTTTACCTCCGAACCATTCTGGAACTCCTCGTGACGTCCAGGATCTCATCCGGGACTCCGAACAACATTCGGTAACTGCACACTAATTCCCATAACAACTCTAGCGTCACCGAAACTTAAGTGTGTAGACCCTACGGGTTCGGGAATCATGCAGACAAGACCGAGACAGCTCTCTGGCCAATAACCAACAGCGGGATCTGGATACCCGTGTTGTCTCCCACATGTTCCACGATGATCTCATCGGATGAACCACGATGTCGGGGATTCAATCAACCCCGTATACAATTCCCTTTGTCTATCGGTATGCTGCTTGCCCGAGATTCGATCGTTGGTATCCCTATACCTTGTTCAATCTCGTTACCGGCAAGTCTCTTTACTCGTTCTGTAACGCATGATCCCATGGCTAACTCATTAGTCACATTGAGCTCATTATGATGATGCATTACCGAGTGGGCCCAGAGATACCTCTCCGTCATACGGTGTGACAAATCCCAGTCTCGATTCGTGCCAACCCAACAGACACTTTCGGAGATACCTGTAGTGCACCTTTATAGCCACCCAGTTACGTTGTGACGTTTGGTACACCCAAAGCATTCCTATGGTATCCGGGAGTTACACAATCTCATGGTCTAAGGAAATGATACTTGACATTAGAAAAGCTCTTAGCAAACGAACTACACGATCTTGTGCTATGCTTAGGATTGGGTCTTGTCCATCACATCATTCTCCTAATGATGTGATCCCGTTATCAATGACATCCAATGTCCATGGTCAGGAAACCATAACCATCTATTGATCAACGAGCTAGTCAACTAGAGGCTTACTAGGGACATGTTGTGGTCTATGTATTCACACATGTATTACAGTTTCCAGTTAATACAATTACAGCATGAACAATAGACAATTATCATGAACAAGGAAATACAATAATAACCATTTTATTATTGCCTCTATGGCATATTTCCAACAGTGGAGGCCTTGCTGAAGAAGTTCTGCGGCTTTGTCTCCGCTCCTCTGTCCGGCGATGTCGCCGATCCTGCAGCTGGTGGTGAAGGTGAAGACAATGTTGCTCACGAAGTAGCACCTTCCGCGGGTGATGGCGGCGCCCGGGGGTGACCTACGGCTATTCTCCTGTTTCGTTCTTGCAACATGCATTAGGCCTCGTGGAGGCGTTTAGAATTTTCATTTGATATCATGAGGACAATGTGTTTGTAATATTTGCTTCGAGATTTTGCGATTTCCTTCCCATTTGCTTTGCGTTCTGCATGGCAGAGCCCGGCCCCGTGCATACCTCAACTGCCATTGGGCCGACCGGAGACCAGGGCGGACCAAGGAGTGAGGGGCTACGTGACCGGTTAGGCTCCTGAGTCGCGATGCTCAGGAGTCCCCCTTGACATGCAAACAGCTTATAGGGAGAGTACGCAGGGATATATTAATGTTCTACATCGGCAGAGCCCAGCCCCGCGCATACCTCAACCGCCATTGGGCCGACCAGAGACCAGGACGGACCAAGGAGTGAGGGGCTACGTGACCAGTTAGGCTCCTGAGTCGCGATGCTCAGGAGTCCCCCTTGAAGTGCTAAAAATTTCCATACCTGACCTCGCCGAGGCCTCGGAGGAGCGCGCGACGCCCAGGACCGGGAGACCTGGTTGGGTGGTGTGTGGCTTGGGTGTGACCCGAGTGCAGCCCCCGTGCCCAGCCCCCTCGTGTGGCTCTCCCGAGGTGAGGCGTTGCGGTGAGGCTGGATGCTGAGCTCTGGGCTCCCTGAGGTTGGTACGACCGTGGGGTCGCCCTCAGTTGTTTATCACCAGGGCGGAGCATAGTGCTTCCGCTTGTGCACAGTCATAGCCGCTCCTCGGCAGTGACGACGACCAGCGCGGAGCATGGTGCTTCCATTTGTGCGTGGGATGGGGGGCCCTCCGGGAGGAGCCCCCGGGGCGTGGCACGGCAGGGCTGCGAGGTGTATCTGGGCACTCGTGAGCCAGTGCGGGACTCACAAGGCCCTACCTCAAGGCGGGTTGCACCTGGTCTTGAGTCTTTGGTGACTGTGTGTTCCTGCAAGGAGGTTAGGTGCAAGCACTCTACGTCCTCAGGTCCCGGCCATCGAGCGAGCTCAGCCGCCGCTGGTATGCCAGGTCGCGATGCCGTGGTCAAGGCCAGGGGTGAGGGCTGGAGAGCCAGTAAGAGCTCCTGAGTCGCGATGCTCAGGAGCCCCCCTTTTAACGCGCAAGTGAATTGCCCCAGGATGGATGGCCCCGTGGCGGGTGGCGATCGAGCAGGCAATAGCCACAGGCGGGTTAAGCATGGAAAGCAGATCAGCTTGGGTAAATGCAGGAAGATACATGCCACTGGGTCAAGCCCGAGCGGCTTGGGGATAATGCAGCCCGAGGGACGCCCCCAGCAAGGTAAGCTAAAGACAGAAGCAAAAGGGATACATGCCACAGAGACGGGCCCATGCGGCCTAGGAATAATGCAGCCCGAGGGGCGCTCCCAGCTAAACGAGCTTGGAAGATGTCACCTAGTTCTGTAGACGAAGTAGAGTTGATGCAGCTGAAGGCATGCGTCGAAGGAGTGGCTCCTCACGAACCACCAGGGCCCTGAGCCCCGGGAGGCTCTGGGGGCTCGGGAGGTTCCCTGAGGACCGTCTCCATTTCTTCCAGGACGGTGTGGTACCTAGCCTCCTGAGCCGCCAGGACACGCCACATGTTGTGCTGGTAGGCTGACGCCACGCTCGGCAAGCCAAAGGGCATACGAACGTAGTTGTGTGGCGGGCCCTCGCAACGGCCCACATGCAAAGGCCAGAAACGCTCCCGAGATTCGGCCCCGTTGAGCCCTGGGACGTTGATGCAAACTCGTAGCCCGGCATCCTCACCTGGATGGGGAGCTGCACCTTGTGAGCGGCCGTTGCCGCGCATGGCTCTTGCGTCTGGCAGTTCCTGAGTGGTCTTGGCGATGAACTCCTGAGTGGTGGGCACTCCTTGCCCTGTGTTCTCCTGAGGGAAACGTGCCCACGAAACACGCCTCCAAGTGGTGCCCAAGCGCCTCCCTCGTGAGGTTGGCAAGGTCTAAGGCCCTCCAGAAGAGAGCCCCCGAGCCCTGCCCGAGGAGGGCGCCGGGCGCGCCTTCCTATGCGATGGAGGGAGGTGCCCCAGGGATGGACGCTGATCCTGATGAGGCTCTTACCGCGACACCATCCTCCTGAGGTCCTGCGCGGCGCGGCGCGGCTGCTTCTTCTTGGGGATGACCTCCGGAGGGCCCTCACTTCTGTTGTCGGGGTCGTCAATTGCTGCAGCCTGGAAGGCGCGCTCAAGGGAGCACATGGCATCTCTTTCTTCACATGGGACCGAGATGATTCCGCCGCTTCCCAGCATCTTGAGGATGTTGTAGCCGTGATGGGTGACTACCATGAACTTGGCCAGGGCCGGATACCCTAGGATGGCGTTGTACGGCAGGCGGATGTGCACGATGTCGAAGTTGATGTGCTCGGTGCGGTAGTTCTTGCGCTCTCTAAAGGTGACAGGCAGGCGGACCTGCCCTATCGGTGTGGTGGAACCGTCGGTCACTCCTGAGAAAAGCTTGGTAGGCTGGAGCTGCTCATATGGCACTTGGAGGTTGTCGAATGTGTCGACGGACAAGACGTTGAGCCCTGCGCCACCGTTGATGAGGGTTTTGGTAACCTGCACATTGCTAATGACTGGAGATCACAGCATCGGGAGGGCGCCAGCGGTGGCCGCGCACTTGAGCTGATCTGCCGAGTTGAAAGTGATGGTGCATTGGGACCACTTGAGCGGGCGCGTGGCCTCGAGCTTGGGGAGCACCGCGTCCACCTCGTGAGCGAACTGTTTGAAGATGCGCTGAGAGGCTGGGGCCTGGGCTCCGCCCAAGATGCAGGCGATTGCACGCGGCTCCTGGAAGCCCCCAGCCCCCTCGTCCTGATGGTGGTCGTCGTTCCTTCTTGGTGGCGGCAGCGAGGGAAGACCGGCGTTGCCTTGGGGGCGATCCTCTCGAGACTAGTCCCTCCACGCGCCCTTGCGAGGATGGTCCTGCCAGCGGTCCTCACGAGGCCTATCGCGCCACTCCTGGCGCGGGCCACGGTCGTCCCAACGTCCGCCTCCACGTCCTCCTCCACGGCCGTAGCCCCGGTCGCTACGCTCGGGGCATCGACCGAAGCATCCTTCTCGTATGGCTCTGAGCTCTTGACAGTCACTGGTGTTGTGGGTGTTCAGGTTGTGGAAGGCGCAGAACGGTTGGCTATTCTTGGATGACTCGGGCTGATCTCTACCCCGATTGGTGTCGGTCTCTGCTGCGAGCACTGCCGCTTCCTTGCGCTTCACGTCCTTGGCCTTGTCTTTCTTCTCCTCCGCTCCCGCAGCTGGCAACTCGAGAAGGGAGAGGCGCCCCTCCTCAGCTCTTGCGCACTTGGTCTCCAAGTTGAACAGCTCCTGAGATGTGCACAGCTCCTCATGGATAGCGAGCTCTTCCTTCATCTTGACGTCACGGACGCCGTCGGAGAACGCGGAGATGATGGCCTCATCCGTGACCTTAGGGATCTTGAGGCGAGTGTTGTTGAAGCGCTGGATGTACTTCTGGAGGGTCTCTCCTGGTTGTTGCTTGATGCGGCACAGGTCGCCCGCGGCCGGCGGGCGGTCGCAAGTGCCCTGGAAGTTGGCGACGAAGCGGTCGCGCATCTCGTCCCAGGAGGAAATCGAGTCGTGCTGCAGGTACAGGAGCTAGGAGAGGGCTCCATCCTTGAGATCCATGGGAAACCAGTTCGTCATGACTTTCTCATCGCCGTTGGCCGCTTCGATGCTCAGCTCGTAGAGCTGCAGGAACTCCGCGGGGTCGGCGGTGCCGTCATAGCGAGGAGGCAGATCCGTCTTGAACTTGCATGGCCAGGCGACGCTACACAGCTCAGTGGTGAAGGCACGGCAGCCAGCCGTGGTTGTTGGGGCCCGCTTCGAAGGTGGAGCTTGGTCTTGACGAGGTCCACGCGGCGCCGTTGCGGGTGATACGTCTCCAATGTATCTATAATTTTTATTTGTTCCATGCTATTATATTATCTGTTTTGGAAGTTTATGGGCCTTATTAAACACTTTTACATTATTTTTGGGACTAACCTATTAACCCAGAGCCCAGTGCCAGTTCCTGTTTTTCCCTTGTTTCAGTGTTTCGCAGAAAAGGAATATCAAACGGAGTCTAAACGGAATGAAACCTTCGGGAGAGTTAGTTTTGGAACAGGAGCAATCCAGAAGACTTGGAGTCTACGTAAGGGAAGGCACGAGGCAGGGGGCGTGCCCACCCCCCCCCCCCCTGGGCGTGCCCTCCACCCTCGTGGGCCCCTCGTGGCTCCCCCTGACGTATTTCTTTCGCCTATATATACCAATATACCCTAAAACCATCGAGGAACAGAATAGATCGGGAGTTCCGCCGCCGCAAGCCTCTGTAGCCACCAAAAACCAATCGGGACCCTGTTCCAGCACCCTGCCGGACCGGGGAGCCCTCACCGGTGGCCATCTTCATCATCCCGGTGCTCTCCATGACGAGGAGGGAGTAGTTTACCCTCGGGGCTGAGGGTATGTACAAGTAGCTATGTGTTTGATCTCTCTCTCTCTCTCTCTCTCTCTCTCTCTCTCTCTCTCTCTCTCTCTCTCTCTCTCTCTCTCGTGTTCTTGAGGTGATACGATCTTGATGTATCGCGAGCTTTGCTATTATAGTTGGATCTTATGTTGCTTGTCCCCCTCTACTCTCTTGTAATGGATTGAGTTTTCCCTTTGAAGTAATCTTATCAGATTGAGTCTTTAATGATTTGAGAACACTTGATGTACGTCTTGCCATGAGTATCTGTGGTGACAATGGGATATCACGTGATTCACTTGATGTATGTTTTGGTGATCAACTTGTGGGTTCTGCCCATGAACCTATGCATAGGGGTTGGCACACGTTTTCGTCTTGATTCTCTGGTAGAAACTTTGGGGCACTCTTTGAAGTACTTTGTGTTGGTTTGAATAGATGAATCTGAGATTTTGTGATGCATATCGTATAATCATACCCACGGATACTTGAGGTGACATTGGAGTATCTAGGTGACATTAGGGTTTTGGTTGATTTGTGTCTTAAGGTGTTATTCTAGTATGAACTCTAGGGCTGTTTGTGACACTTATAGGAATAGCCCAATGGATTGATTGGAAAGAATAACTTTGAGGTGGTTTCGTACCCTACCATAATCTCTTCGTTTGTTCTCTGCTATTAGTGTCTTTGAAGTGACTCTTTGTTGCATGTTGAGGGATAGTTATATGATCCAATTATGTTATTATTGTTGAGAGAACTCGCACTAGTGAAAGTATGAACCCTAGGCCTTGTTTCCTATCATTGCAATACCGTTTACACTCACTTTTATCTTTAGTTACCTTGCTGTTTTTATATTTTCAGATTACAAAAACCTATATCTACCATCCATATTGCACTTGTATCACCATCTCTTCACTGAACTAGTGCACCTATACAATTTACCATTGTATTGGGTGTGTTGGGGACACAAGAGACACTTTGTTATTTGGTTGCAGGGTTGTTTGAGAGAGACCATCTTCATCCTACGCCTCCCACGGACTGATAAACCTTAGGTCATCCACTTGAGGGAAATTTTCTACTGTCCTACAACCTCTGCACTTGGAGGCCCAACAACATCTACAAGAAGAAGGTTGAGTAGTAGACATCAAGCAGTTTCTAGCGCCGTTGCCGGGGAGGTGAGTGCTTGAAGGTATATCTTTAGATCTTGCAATCGAATCTTTTTGTTTCTTGTTTTAGCACTAGTTTAGTTTATAAAAGGAAACTATAAAAAAATGGAATTGAGTTTACCTCATACGCTTCATCTTTTTAATATCTTTCGTGAGTATGATGGGGAGGAAAATTGTGCCAAAGTGTTAGAAGAAGAATGCATTAAAATGTTTGGCACTAAATCTTTGAATGGTGAGCATGATTGCAATGTTGTTAGTATGAACTCCTTGAATATCCGTAGTACTAATGATGATTGCTCTAGTTATGATGAAAATGTCTCCTATAAACATGTCAATTTTTGTGGAGTGCATTGGGTTTGCAAGTACACACCAAATAGGGAAGATAGATATTGCAAGAGGCATATGCATTTAGAAACTAAATTGTTGCAAGAAAGTCTCGATGCTTGTGCAGAAAAATTCAATATTTATAGCGATCCTTGTGAACTTTGCAATGAACATGGTCATTTAAATCTCCAATGCAAATTGTTTTATGACCGAATCGTATCCAAAAATTGTGATAATTTTATTACCCTTGAGCATCATAAAGAGCTTAGTCTTCTTTTGGGGTATGAAGAAATGAAACGTATAATTGAGGGTATTCCAAAATTTAATCTTGATAGATTTCTTGATTTTGATCTAGAGAAGATTTATATGTATTGTGCGGTGAATTGCATTGAAAACCCTTATATTGCCAATTACATAAATAAAAGAAAACAAATAGAAGACGAGGAGAATACTAAAGAAAGGGAGGAGACTTCCCAATATCCTCCTATTATTTCTTGTGATGAATTAGGTAACGAGGAGGAGCCTTCTATTCAACCAATCTCATTAATAAGGAGCTCCAAAAAGAGGATTGAACCCACACATGATGTGGTGAAGAAGAAGAAAATAAAAAGAAAGAGAGGTAAAAAGATATCTCTCCCCAATAATGTTGCTCCTATTATTGTTGTGCCTCATGAAAATGAATCAAAAATAATTGTGGAAGATGATGCACTTGATGATGATCTCGTTATGCCTATTGCTTGTTGTGATGATTATGATTGGGAAGATAATGATACTTCTTATGATCTTGAAAATCTTTTTGGCACTTGCTTGGAAGAATATGATAATTGCTATACTATTGGTGTTATCCATACTATTAATGATGAGAGTGATCATGCTTATGATATGAAAAGGCCCAAGCTTGGGGAAGCTATGTTTAATGAGGATGACATATTTGAGAATACATTTGCTGCAATTAATTTTTGTCCCAAGCTTTGGGATGCTATGTTTAATGAAGATGATATTTTTAGTCTCCCAAGTTTTGATATGCAAATTTGTTATGATGATAGCATGCCTCCTACTTATGATGATTATATTTATGAAAGTGGGTTTGGAAGAGTGTCAACTTTATGAAGTAATGATCCCACTATTTTGGAGGATGTTGAATCTTATAATATTTATGAAAGTGGATTTGGAGAGGTCATGACTTTATTTAGTGATGAATCCACAATTTCAGAAGAGCTTTCAATTGATTATGATGAGAACAAAGTTGCTACTTATGATGATTATTGTGATGAAACTTATGCCTTAAAAAGTAGTGATGATTATATTTATAAAACTTGTCATGATTATGATTCCCCTTTTTCTGAACATTACTCTCTTAATGTGGAAACAATTTATAGTATTCAAGTCTCTTATGATACTCCCACTATCCCGAATGAGAAGAATTTTGCTTATGTGGAGAGTAGTAAATTTTCTATGCTTGTAGATCATGAAAAGAATGCTTTTGGTTCTGGATATATTGTTAAATTCATTCATGATGATACTGAAAATTATTATGAGGGAGAAACTTATGCTTGTAGAAATTGCAATAATATCAAGTTTCCTCCCTATGTGCTTAAATTTTTAAAGTTATGCTTGTTTTGCCTTCCTATGCTAGTTGATTATTGTTCCCATAAGTTGTTTGATCACAAAATCCCTATGCATAGGAGGAGGGTTATAATTAAATGTGCTAGTCATATTCTTCATGATTCTCTCTTTATGTTTCAATTCCTATCTTTTATGTGAGCATCATTGAAATCATCATGCCTAGCTAGGGGCGTTAAACGATAGCGCTTGTTGGGAGGCAACCCAATTTTATTTTAGTTTCTTGCTTTTTGGTTCTGTTTAGGAATAAATAATCCATCTAGCCTCTGGTTAGATGTGGTTTTATGTTTTAATTAGTGTTTGTGCCAAGTAGAACCTTTGGGAAGACTTGGGTGAAGTCTTTATGATCATGCTGTAAAAGACAGAAACTTTAGCGCTCACGAGATTAGCTAAAACTTTTTACTGGAGAGTGATATTTAGTTGATTTTTTTTTCAGATGATTACTAGACAAATTACTTAGGTCCAACAATTTATTTAAGAATTTGTGGAGTTACAGAAGTATACGTTTGATACAGATTACTACAGACTATTCTGTTTTCGACAGATTCTCTTTTCTATGTGTTGTTTGCTTATTTTGATGAATCTATGAGTAGTATCGGAGGGTATGAACCATAGATAAGTTGGAATACAGTAGATATTACACCAATATGAATTTAGAATGAGTTCTTTGCAGTACCAAAAGTGGTGATTTATTTTCTTATACTAACGGAGCTTACGAGTTTTCTGTTGAGTTTTGTGTTGTGAAGTTTTCAAGTTTTGGGTAAAGATTCGATGGACTATGGAATAAGGAGTGGCAAGAGCCTAAGCTTGGGTATTCCCAAGGCACCCCAAGGTAATATTCAAGGACAACCAAGAGCCTAAGCTTGGGGATGCCCCGGAAGGCATCCCCTCTTTCGTCTTCGTTTATCGGTAACTTTACTTGGAGCTATATTTTTATTCACCACATGATATGTGTTTTGCTTGGAGCGTCATGTCATTTTATTTTGTTTTTCGTGCTGTTTGAATAAAATACCAAGATCTGAAATTCTTAAATGTTAGAGAGTCTTCACATAGTTGCATGATTATTAAACTACTCATTGATCTTCACTTATATCTTTCAGAGTAGTTTGTCGTTTGCTCTAGTGCTTCACTTCTATCCTTTTAGAGCACGGCGGTGGGTTTATTTTGAAGAAATATATGAACTCGCATGCTTCACTTATATTATTTTGAGAGTCTTTAGAACAGCATGGTAATTTGCTTGGGTTATGAATTTAGTCCTAATATGATGGGCATCCAAGAGGGATATAATAAAAACTTTCATATAAGTGCATTGAATACTATGAGAAGTTTGATTGTTTATGATTGTTTTGAGATATGAAGATGGTGATATTAGAGTCATCCTAGTGGAGTAGTTGTGAATTTGAGAGATACTTGTGTTAAAGTTTGTGATTCCCGTAGCATGCACGTATGGTGAACCGTTATGTGATGAAGTCGGAGCATGATTTATTTATTGATTGTCTTCCTTATGAGTGGTGGTCGGGGACGAGCGATGGTCTTTTCCTACCAATATATCCCCCTAGGATCATGCGCGTAGTACTTTGTTTCGATAACTAATAGATTTTTGCAACAAGTATATGAGTTCTTTATGACTAATGTTGAGTCCATGGATTATACGCACTTGCACCCTTCCACCATTTCTAGCCTCTCTAATATTGCGCACTTCTCGCCGGTATCATACACCCACCATACCTGCCTATTATGGCATTTCCATAGCCATTCCGAGATATATTGCCATGCAACTTACCACCATTCCATTTATTATGACACGCTTCATCATTGTCATATTGCTTTGCATGATCATGTAGTTGACATCGTATTTGTGGCAAAGCCAACGTTCATAATTCTTTCATACATGTCACTCTTGATTCATTGCACATCCCGGTACACCGCCGGAGGCATTCATATAGAGTCATATTTTGTTCTAAGTATCGAGTTGTAATTCATGAGTTGTAAGTAAATAAAAGTGTGATGATCATCATTATCAGAGCATTGTCCCAGTGAGGAATGGATGATGGATACTATGATTCCCCCACAAGTCGGGATGAGACTCCGGACGAAAAATAAATAAATAAAAGAGGCCAGAGAAGCCCAAATAAAAAAATAGAAAAAAAGAGGCCATAAAAAAGAGAGAAGACCCAAATAAAAAAAAGAGAGAAAAAGAGAGAAGGGGCAATGCTACTATCCTTTTTCCACACTTGTGCTTCAAAGTAGCACCATGATCTTCATGATAGAGAGTCTCCTATGTTGTCACTTTCATATACCAGTGGTAATTTTTCATTATAGAACTTGGCTTGTATATTCCAATGATGGGCTTCCTCAAAATGCCCTAGGTCTTCGTGAGTAAGCGAGTTGGATGCACACCCACTTAGTCTCTTTTGTTGAGCTTTCATACACTTATAGCTCTAGTGCATCCGTTGCATGGAAATCCCTACTCACTCACATTGATATCTATTGATGGGCATCTCCATAGCCCATTGATACGGCTAGTTAATGTGAGACTATCTTCTCCTTTTTGTCTTCTCCACAACCACCATTCTATTCCACCCATAGTGCTCTGTCCATGGCTCACACTCATGTGTTGCGTGAAGATTGAAAAAGTTTGAGAACATCAAAAGTATGAAACAATTGCTTGACTTGTCATCGGGGTTGTGCATGATTTAAATATTTTGTGTGATGAAGATAGAGCATAGCCAGACTATATGATTTTGTAGGGATAGCTTGCTTTGGCCATGTTATTTTGAGAAGACATGATTACTTTGTTAGTATGCTTGAAGTATTATTGTTTTCATGTCAATATTAAACTTTTGTTGAATCTTATGGATCTGAATATTCTTGCCACAATAAAGAAGATTACCTTGATAAATATGTTAGGTAGCATTCCACATCAAAAATTCTGTTTTTATCATTTACCTACTCGAGGACGAGCAGGAATTAAGCTTGGGGATGCTGATACGTCTCCAAAGTATCTATAATTTTTTATTATTCCATGCTATTATATTATCTGTTTTGGATGTTTATGGGCCTTATTAAACACTTTTACATTATTTTTGGGACTAACCTATTAACCCAGAGCCCAATGCCAGTTCCTGTTTTTCCCTTGTTTCAGTGTTTCGCAGAAAAGGAATATCAAACGGAGTACAAACGGAATGAAACCTACGGGAGAGTTACTTTTGGAACGGGAGCAATCCAGAAGACTTGGAGTCTACATAAGGGAAGCAACGAGGAAGGCACGAGGCAGGGGGTGCCCACCCCCCTGGGCGCGCCCTCCACCCTCGTGGGCCCCTCGTGGCTCCCCTGACGTATTTCTTTTGCCTATATATACCAATATACCCTAAAACCATCGGGGAACAGAATAGATCGGGAGTTCCGCTGCCGCAAGCCTCTATAGCCACCAAAAACCAATCGGGACCCTGTTCCGGCACCCTGCCGGAGGGGGGAACTGTTGGGGAACGTAGTAATTTCAAAAAAATTCCTACGCACACGCAAGATCATGGTGATGCTTCATGATCATTATCATTAGCTTCCTCCCTATTTGGTGTAGGTGTCACAGAAACTGATTTCTGTGACGTACTACTTCTCAATAAGGGAGTAGATACAGTTATCTCATCAAGTTCTACTTTCCTCCCACTCACTTCTTTCGAGAGAAACTCCTTCTCTAGAAAGTTTCCAAATTTAGCAACAAAAATCTTGCCTTCGGATCTGTGATAGAAGGTGTACCCAACAGTCTCCTTTGGGTATCCTATGAAGACACATTTTTCCGATTTGGGTTCGATCTTATCAGGTTGAAGCTTTTTCACATAAGCATCGCAGCCCCAAACTTTAAGAAACGACAACTTTGGTTTCTTGCCAAACCACAGTTCATAAGGCGTCGTCTCAACGGATTTCGATGGTGCCCTATTTAACGTGAATGCGGCCGTCTCTAAAGCATAACCCCAAAACGATAGCGGTAAATCGGTAAGAGACATCATAGATCGCACCATATCCAGTAAAGTACGATTACGACGTTCGGACACACCATTACGTTGTGGTGTTCCGGGTGGCGTGAGTTGCGAAACTATTCCGCATTGTTTCAAATGTAGACCAAACTCGTAACTCAAATATTCTCCTCCACGATCAGATCATAGAAACTTTATTTTCTTGTTACGATGATTTTCCACTTCACTCTGAAATTCTTTGAACTTTTCAAATGTTTCAGACTTGTGTTTCATTAAGTAGATATACCCATATCTGCTTAAATCATCAGTGAAGGTGAGAAAATAACGATATCCGCCACGAGCCTCAACATTCATTGGACCACATACATCAGTATGTATGATTTCCAATAAATCTGTTGCTCTCTCCATAGTACCGGAGAACGGTGTTTTAGTCATCTTGCCCATAAGGCACGGTTCGCAAGTGCCAAGTGATTCATAATCAAGTGACTCCAAAAGTCCATCATTATGGAGTTTCTTCATGCGTTTTACACCGATATGACCTAAACGGCAGTGCCACAAATAAGTTGCACTATCATTATCAACTCTGCATCTTTTGGCTTCAACATTATGAATATGTGTATCACTACTATCGAGATTAAGTAAGAACAAACCATTCTTTAATGGTGCATGACCATAAAAGATATTACTCATATAAATAGAACAACCATTATTCTCTGATTTAAATGAATAACCGTCTTGCATCAAACAAGATCCAGATATAATGTTCATGCTCAACGCTGGTACTAAATAACAATTATTTAGATCTAATATTAATCCCGAAGGTAGATGTAGAGGTAGCGTGCCGACTGCGATCACATCGACTTTGGAACCATTTCCCACGCGCATCGTCACCTCGTCCTTAGCCAATCTTCGCTTAATCCGTAGCCCCTGTTTTGAGTTGCAAATATTAGCAACAGAACCAGTATCAAATACCCAGGTGCTACTGCGAGAATTAGTAAGGTATACATCAATAACATGTATATCATATATACCTTTGTTAACCTTGCCATCCTTCTTATCCGCCAAATACTTGGGGCAGTTCCGCTTCCAGTGACCAGTCTGCTTGCAATAGAAGCACTCAGTTTCAGGCTTAGGTCCAGACTTGGGTTTCTTCTCTTGATTAGCAACTTGTTTGCTGTTCTTTTTGAAGTTCCCCTTTTTCTTCCCTTTGCCCTTTTTCTTGAAACTAGTGGTTTTGTTAACCATCAACACTTGATGCTCCTTTTTGATTTCTACCTCCGCGGCTTTCAGCATCGCGAAGAGCTCGGGCATAGTTTTGGTCATCCCTTGCATATTATAGTTCATCACGAAGCTCTTGTAGCTTGGTGGCAGTGATTGGAGAATTCTGTCAATGACGCAATCATCCGGAAGATTAACTCCCAGTTGAATCAAGTGATTGTTATACCCAGACATTCTGAGTATATGCTCACTGACAGAACCGTTCTCCTCCATCTTATAGCTATAGAACTTATTGGAGACTTCATATCTCTCAATCCGGGCATTTGCTTGAAATATTAACTTCAACTCCTGGAACATCTCATATGCTCCATGGTGTTCAAAACGTCGTTGAAGTCCCGGTTCTAAGCCGTAAAGCATGGCACACTGAACTATAGAGTAGTCATCAGCTTTGCTTTGCCAGACGTTCACAACATCTGGCGTAGCTCTTGCACCAGGCCTGGCACCTAGCGGTGCTTCCAGGACGTAATTCTTCTGTGCAGCAATGAGGATAATCCTCAAGTTATGGACCCAGTCCGTGTAATTGCTACCATCATCTTTCAACTTTGCTTTCTCAAGGAACGCATTAAAATTCAACGGAACAACAGCACGAGCCATCTATCTACACAACATAGACAAGCAAGATACTATCAGGTACTAAGTTCATGGTAAATTTAAGTTCAGTTAATCATATTACTTAAGAACTCCCACTTAGATAGACATCCCTCTAATCCTCTAAGTGATCACGTGATCCAAATCAACTAAACCATGTCCGATCATCACGTGAGATGGAGTAGTTTCAATGGTGAACATCACTATGTTGATCATATCTACTATATGATTCACGCTCGACCTTTCGGTCTCCGTGTTCCGAGGCCATATCTGTTATATGCTAGGCTCATCAAGTCAAACCTGAGTATTCCGCGTGTGCAACTGTTTTGCACCCGTTGTATTTGAACGTAGAGCCTATCACACCCGATCATCACGTGGTGTCTCAGCACGAAGAACTTTCGCAACGGTGCATACTCAGGGAGAACACTATTACTATGATAATTTAGTGAGAGATCATCTTATAATGCTACCGTCAATCAAAGCAAGATAAGATGCATAAAAAGATAAACATCACATGCAATCAATATAAGTGATATGATATGGACATCATCATCTTGTGCTTGTGATCTCCATCTCCGCAGCACCATCATGATCACCATCGTCACCGGCGCGACACCTTGATCTCCATCGTAGCATCGTTGTCGTCTCGCCAATCTTATGCTTCTACGACTATCGCTACCGCTTAGTGATAAAGTAAAGCATTACAGGGCGATTGCATTGCATACAATAAAGCGACAACCATACGGCTCCTGCCGGTTGCCGATAACTCGGTTACAAAACATGATCATCTCCTACAGTAAAATATAGCATCATGTCTTGACCATATCACATCACAACATGCCCTGCAAAAACAAGTTAGACGTCCTCTACTTTGTTGTTGCAAGTTTTACGTGGCTGCTACAGGCTTTAAGCAAGAACTCATCTTACCTACGCATCAAAACCACAACGATAGTTTGTCAAATAGACTACGTTTTAACCTTCTCAAGGACCGGGCGTAGCCACACTTGGTTCAACTAAAGTTGGAGAGACATTCTTCCGCAAGCCATCTATGTGCAAAGCACGTCGAGGGAACCGGTCTCGCGTAAGCGTACGCGTAAGGTTGGTCCGGATCGTCTCGTCCAACAATACCGCTGAACCAAAGTATGACATGCTGGTAGGCAGTATGACTTGTATCGTCCACAACTCACTTGTGTTCTACTCGTGCAAATAACATCAAACCATAAAAACCTAGGCTCGGATACCACTGTTGGGGAACGTAGTAATTTCAAAAAAATTCCTACGCACACGCAAGATCATGGTGATGCATAGCAACGAGAGGGGAGAGTGTTGTCTACGTACCCTCGTAGACCGAAAGCGGAAGCATTATATCAACGCGGTTGATGTAGTCGTACATCTTCAGGATCCGACCGATCCAAGCACCGTTACTCCGGCACCTCCGAGTTCTTGGCACACGTTCAGCTCGATGACGTTCCCCGGGCTCCGATCCAGCAAAGCTTCGGGGAAGAGTTCCGTCAGCACGACGGCGTGGTGACGATCTTGATGTACTACTGACGCAGGGCTTCGCCTAAGCACTGCGACAATATGACCGAGGTGGAATTTGGTGGCAGGGGGCACCGCACACGGCTAAGGAAAGATCTCAATGATCAATTGTGTGTCTATGGGGTGCCCCCTGCCCCCGTATATAAAGGAGCCAAGGGGGAGGGGCTGGCCGGCCAAGCCTTGGCGCGCCAGGTGAGTCCTACTCCCTCCGGGAATAGGATTCCCCCCCCCCCCCCAATCCTAGTTGGACTAGGATTCTCCAAGGGGGAGAGAGAGAGAGAGGGGCCCGACCACCTCTCCTAGTCCTAATAGGACTAGGGGAGGGGGGAGGCGCGCAGCCCATGAGGGCAGCCCTCTCACCTCTCCACCAAGGCCCATGTTGGCCCATTATGCTCCCGGGGGGTTCCGGTAACCCTCCCGGTATTCCGGTAAAATCCTGATTTCACCTGGAACACATCCGATGTCCAAACATAGGCTTCCAATATATCATTCTTTACGTCTCGACCATTTCGAGACTCCTCGTCATGTCCGTGATCACATCCGGGACTCCGAACCACCTTCGGTACATCAAAATGCATAAACTCATAATAACTGTCATTGTAACGTTAAGCGTGCGGACCCTACGGTTCGAGAACAATGTAGACATGACCGAGACATATCTCTGGTCAATAACCAATAGCGGGACCTGGATGCCCATATTGGCTCCTACATATTCTACGAAGATCTTTATCGGTCAGACTGCATAACAACATACGTTGTTCCCTTTGTCATCGGTATGTTACTTGCCCGAGATTCGATCGTCGGTATCCAATACCTAGTTCAATCTCGTTACCGGCAAGTCTCTTTACTCGTTCCGTAATACATCATCTCGCAACTAACTCATTGGTTGCAATGCTTGCAAGGCTTATGTGATGTGCATTACCGAGAAGGCCCTGAGATACCTCTCCGACATTCGGAGTGACAAATCCTAATCTCGAAATATGCCAACCCAACAAATACTTTCGGAGACACCTGTAGAGCACCTTTATAATCACCCAGTTACGTTGTGACGTTTGGTAGCACACAAAGTGTTCCTACGGTAAACGGGAGTTGCATAATCTCATAGTTAAAGGAACATGTATAAGTCATGGATAAAAGCAATAGCAACATACTAAACGATCGGGTGCTATGCTAATGGAATGGGTCATGTCAATCAGATCATTCAACTAATGATGTGATCTCGTTAATCAAATAACAACTCTTTGTTCATGGTTAGGAAACATAACCATCTTTGATTAATGAGCTAGTCAAGTAGAGGCATACTAGTGACACTCTGTTTGTCTATGTATTCACACATGTTTTATGTTTCCAGTCAATACAATTCTAGCATGAAAACTAAACATTTATCATGATATGTAAGGAAATAAATAATAACTTTATTATTGCCTCTAGGGCATATTTCCTTCAGTCTCCCACTTGCACTAGAGTCAATAATCTAGATTACAAAGTAATGATTCTAACACCCATGGAGTCTTGGTGCTGATCATGTTTTGCTCGTGGAAGAGGCTTAGTCAACGGGTCTGCAACATTCAGATCCGTATGTATCTTGCATATCTCTATGTCTCCCACCTGGACTAAATCCCGGATGGAGTTGAAGCGTCTTTTGATGTGTTTGGTTCTTTTGTGAAATCTGGATTCCTTTGCCAAGGCAATTGCACCAGTATTGTCACAAAAGATTTTCATTGGACCCGATACGCTAGGTACAACACCTAGATCGGATATGAACTCCTTCATCCAGACTCCTTCATTAGCTGCTTCCGAAGCAGCTATGTACTCAGCTTCACATGGAGATCCCGCCACGACGCTTTGTTTAGAACTGCTCCAACTGACAGCTCCACCGTTTAATGTAAATACGTATCCGGTTTGCGATTTAGAATCGTCCGGATCAGTGTCAAAGCTTGCATCGACGTAACCGTTTACTACGAGCTCTTTGTCACCTCCATAAATGAGAAACATATCCTTAGTCCTTCTCAAGTACTTAAGGATGTTCTTGACCGCTGTCCAGTGATCCACTCCTGGATTACTTTGGTACCTGCCTGCTAAGCTTACAGCAAGGCACACATCAGGTCTGGTACACAGCATTGCATACATGATAGAGCCTATGGCTGAAGCATAGGGAACATCTTTCATTTTCTCTCTATCTTCTGCGGTGGTCGGGCATTGAGTCTTACTCAACTTCACACCTTGTAACACAGGCAAGAACCCTTTCTTTGCCTGATCCATTTTGAACTTCTTCAAAACTTTGTCAAGGTATGTGCTTTGTGAAAGTCCTATTAAGCGTCTTGATCTATCTCTATAGATCTTAATGCCCAATATGTAAGCAGCTTCACCGAGGTCTTTCATCGAAAAACTCTTATTCAAGTATCCCTTTATGCTATCCAGAAATTCTATATTATTTCCAATCAGTAATATGTCATCCACATATAATATCAGAAATGCTACAGAGCTCCCACTCACTTTCTTGTAAATACAGGCTTCTCCAAAAGTCTGTATAAAACCAAATGCTTTGATCACACTATCAAAGCGTTTATTCCAACTCCAAGAGGCTTGCACCAGTCCATAAATGGATCGCTGGAGCTTGCACACTTTGTTAGCTCCCTTTGGATCGACAAAACCTTCTGGTTGCATCATATACAACTCTTCTTCCAGAAATCCATTCAGGAATGCAGTTTTGACATCCATTTGCCAAATTTCATAATCATAAAATGCGGCAACTGCTAACATGATTCGGACAGACTTAAGCATCGCTACGGGTGAGAAAGTCTCATCATAGTCAATCCCTTGAACTTGTCAAAAACCTTTTGCAACAAGTCGAGCTTTATAGACAGTAACATTACCATCAGCGTCAGTCTTCTTCTTAAAAATCCATTTATTCTTAATTGCTTGCCGATCATCGGGCAAGTCAACCAAAGTCCACACTTTGTTCTCATACATGGATCCCATCTCAGATTTCATGGCCTCAAGCCATTTTGCGGAATCTGGGCTCACCATCGCTTCTTCGTAGTTCGTAGGTTCATCATGGTCTAGTAACATGACTTCCAAAATAGGATTACCGTACCACTCTGGTGCGGATCTTACTCTGGTTGATCTACGAGGTTCAGTTGAAACTTGATCTGAAGTTTCATGATCATTATCATTAGCTTCCTCCCTATTTGGTGTAGGTGTCACAGAAACTGATTTCTGTGACGTACTACTTCTCAATAAGGGAGTAGATACAGTTATCTCATCAAGTTCTACTTTCCTCCCACTCACTTCTTTCGAGAGAAACTCCTTCTCTAGAAAGTTTCCGAATTTAGCAACAAAAATCTTGCCTTTGGATCTGTCATAGAAGGTGTACCCAACAGTCTCCTTTGGGTATCCTATGAAGACACATTTTTCTGATTTGGGTTCGAGCTTATCAGGTTGAAGCTTTTTCACATAAGCATCGCAGCCCCAAACTTTAAGAAACGACAACTTTGGTTTCTTGCCAAACCACAGTTCATAAGGCGTCGTCTCAACGGATTTCGATGGTGCCCTATTTAACGTGAATGCGGCCGTCTCTAAAGCATAACCCCAAAACGATAGCGGTAAATCGGTAAGAGACATCATAGATCGCACCATATCCAGTAAAGTACGATTACGACGTTCGGACACACCATTACGTTGTGGTGTTCCGGGTGGCGTGAGTTGCGAAACTATTCCGCATTGTTTCAAATGTAGACCAAACTCGTAACTCAAATATTCTCCTCCACGATCAGATCATAGAAACTTTATTTTCTTGTTACGATGATTTTCCACTTCACTCTGAAATTCTTTGAACTTTTCAAATGTTTCAGACTTGTGTTTCATTAAGTAGATATACCCATATCTGCTTAAATCATCAGTGAAGGTGAGAAAATAACGATATCCGCCACGAGCCTCAACATTCATTGGACCACATACATCAGTATGTATGATTTCCAATAAATCTGTTGCTCTCTCCATAGTACCGGAGAACGGTGTTTTAGTCATCTTGCCCATAAGGCACGGTTCGCAAGTGCCAAGTGATTCATAATCAAGTGACTCCAAAAGTCCATCATTATGGAGTTTCTTCATGCGTTTTACACCGATATGACCTAAACGGCAGTGCCACAAATAAGTTGCACTATCATTATCAACTCTGCATCTTTTGGCTTCAACATTATGAATATGTGTATCACTACTATCGAGATTAAGTAAGAACAAACCATTCTTTAATGGTGCATGACCATAAAAGATATTACTCATATAAATAGAACAACCATTATTCTCTGATTTAAATGAATAACCGTCTTGCATCAAACAAGATCCAGATATAATGTTCATGCTCAACGCTGGTACTAAATAACAATTATTTAGATCTAATATTAATCCCGAAGGTAGATGTAGAGGTAGCGTGCCGACTGCGATCACATCGACTTTGGAACCATTTCCCACGCGCATCGTCACCTCGTCCTTAGCCAATCTTCGCTTAATCCGTAGCCCCTGTTTTGAGTTGCAAATATTAGCAACAGAACCAGTATCAAATACCCAGGTGCTACTGCGAGAATTAGTAAGGTATACATCAATAACATGTATATCATATATACCTTTGTTAACCTTGCCATCCTTCTTATCCGCCAAATACTTGGGGCAGTTCCGCTTCCAGTGACCAGTCTGCTTGCAATAGAAGCACTCAGTTTCAGGCTTAGGTCCAGACTTGGGTTTCTTCTCTTGATTAGCAACTTGTTTGCTGTTCTTTTTGAAGTTCCCCTTTTTCTTCCCTTTGCCCTCTTTCTTGAAACTAGTGGTTTTGTTAACCATCAACACTTGATGCTCCTTTTTGATTTCTACCTCCGCGGCTTTCAGCATCGCGAAGAGCTCGGGCATAGTTTTGGTCATCCCTTGCATATTATAGTTCATCACGAAGCTCTTGTAGCTTGGTGGCAGTGATTGGAGAATTCTGTCAATGACGCAATCATCCGGAAGATTAACTCCCAGTTGAATCAAGTGATTGTTATACCCAGACATTCTGAGTATATGCTCACTGACAGAACCGTTCTCCTCCATCTTATAGCTATAGAACTTATTGGAGACTTCATATCTCTCAATCCGGGCATTTGCTTGAAATATTAACTTCAACTCCTGGAACATCTCATATGCTCCATGGTGTTCAAAACGTCGTTGAAGTCCCGGTTCTAAGCCGTAAAGCATGGCACACTGAACTATAGAGTAGTCATCAGCTTTGCTTTGCCAGACGTTCACAACATCTGGCGTAGCTCTTGCACCAGGCCTGGCACCTAGCGGTGCTTCCAGGACGTAATTCTTCTGTGCAGCAATGAGGATAATCCTCAAGTTACGGACCCAGTCCGTGTAATTGCTACCATCATCTTTCAACTTTGCTTTCTCAAGGAACGCATTAAAATTCAACGGAACAACAGCACGAGCCATCTATCTACACAACATAGACAAGCAAGATACTATCAGGTACTAAGTTCATGATAAATTTAAGTTCAGTTAATCATATTACTTAAGAACTCCCACTTAGATAGACATCCCTCTAATCCTCTAAGTGATCACGTGATCCAAATCAACTAAACCATGTCCGATCATCACGTGAGATGGAGTAGTTTCAATGGTGAACATCACTATGTTGATCATATCTACTATATGATTCACGCTCGACCTTTCGGTCTCCGTGTTCCGAGGCCATATCTGTTATATGCTAGGCTCATCAAGTCAAACCTGAGTATTCCGCGTGTGCAACTGTTTTGCACCCGTTGTATTTGAACGTAGAGCCTATCACACCCGATCATCACGTGGTGTCTCAGCACAAAGAACTTTCGCAACGGTGCATACTCAGGGAGAACACTATTACTATGATAATTTAGTGAGAGATTATCTTATAATGCTACCGTCAATCAAAGCAAGATAAGATGCATAAAAAGATAAACATCACATGCAATCAATATAAGTGATATGATATGGCCATCATCATCTTGTGCTTGTGATCTCCATCTCCGCAGCACCATCATGATCACCATCGTCACCGGCGCGACACCTTGATCTCCATCGTAGCATCGTTGTCGTCTCGCCAATCTTATGCTTCTACGACTATCGCTACCGCTTAGTGATAAAGTAAAGCATTACAGGGCGATTGCATTGCATACAATAAAGCGACAACCATACGGCTCCTGCCGGTTGCCGATAACTCGGTTACAAAACATGATCATCTCATACAATAAAATATAGCATCATGTCTTGACCATATCACATCACAACATGCCCTGCAAAAACAAGTTAGACGTCCTCTACTTTGTTGTTGCAAGTTTTACGTGGCTGCTACGGGCTTTAAGCAAGAACTCATCTTACCTACGCATCAAAACCACAACGATAGTTTGTCAAATAGACTCCGTTTTAACCTTCTCAAGGACCGAGCGTAGCCACACTTGGTTCAACTAAAGTTGGAGAGACAGTCTTCCGCAAGCCATCTATGTGCAAAGCACGTCGAGGGAACCGGTCTCGCGTAAGCGTACGCGTAAGGTTGGTCCGGATCGTCTCGTCCAACAATACCGCTGAACCAAAGTATGACATGCTGGTAGGCAGTATGACTTGTATCGTCCACAACTCACTTGTGTTCTACTCGTGCAAATAACATCAAACCATAAAAACCTAGGCTCGGATACCACTGTTGGGGAACGTAGTAATTTCAAAAAATTTCCTACGCACACGCAAGATCATGGTGATGCATAGCAACGAGAGGGGAGAGTGTTGTCTACGTACCCTCGTAGACCGAAAGCGGAAGCGTTATATCAACGCGGTTGATGTAGTCGTACGTCTTCATGATCCGACCGATCCAAGCACCGTTACTCCGGCACCTCCGAGTTCTTAGCACACGTTCAGCTCGATGACGTTCCCCGGGCTCCGATCCAGCAAAGCTTCGGGGAAGAGTTCCGTCAGCACGACGGCATGGTGACGATCTTGATGTACTACTGACGCAGGGCTTCGCCTAAGCACTGCGACAATATGACCGAGGTGGAATTTGGTGGCAGGGGGCACCGCACACGGCTAAGGAAAGATCTCAATGATCAATTGTGTGTCTATGGGGTGCCCCCTGCCCCCGTATATAAAGGAGCCAAGGGGGAGGGGCTGGCCGGCCAAGCCTTGGCGCGCCAGGTGAGTCCTACTCCCTCCGGGAATAGGATTCCCCCCCCCCCCAATCCTAGTTGGACTAGGATTCTCCAAGGGGGAGAGAGAGAGAGAGGGGGCCGGCCACCTCTCCTAGTCCTAATAGGACTAGGGGAGGGGGGGAGGCGCGCAGCCCATGAGGGCAGCCCTCTCACCTCTCCACCAAGGCCCATGTTGGCCCATTATGCTCCTGGGGGGTTCCGGTAACCCTCCCGGTATTCCGGTAAAATCCTGATTTCACCTGGAACACATCCGATGTCCAAACATAGGCTTCCAATATATCATTCTTTACGTCTCGACCATTTCGAGACTCCTCGTCATGTCCGTGATCACATCCGGGACTCCGAACCACCTTCGGTACATCAAAATGCATAAACTCATAATAACTGTCATTGTAACGTTAAGTGTGCGGACCCTACGGTTCGAGAACAATGTAGACATGACCGAGACATATCTCTGGTCAATAACCAATAGCGGGACCTGGATGCCCATATTGGCTCCTACATATTCTATGAAGATCTTTATCGGTCAGACCGCATAACAACATACGTTGTTCCCTTTGTCATCGGTATGTTACTTGCCCGAGATTCGATCGTCGGTATCCAATACCTAGTTCAATCTCGTTACCGGCAAGTCTCTTTACTCGTTCCGTAATACATCATCTCGCAACTAACTCATTGGTTGCAATGCTTGCAAGGCTTATGTGATGTGCATTACCGAGAAGGCCCTGAGATACCTCTCCGACATTCGGAGTGACAAATCCTAATCTCGAAATACGCCAACCCAACAAATACTTTCGGAGACACCTGTAGAGCACCTTTATAATCACCCAGTTACGTTGTGACGTTTGGTAGCACACAAAGTGTTCCTACGGTAAACGGGAGTTGCATAATCTCATAGTTAAAGGAACATGTATAAGTCATGGATAAAAGCAATAGCAACATACTAAATGATCGGGTGCTATGCTAATGGAATGGGTCATGTCAATCAGATCATTCAACTAATGATGTGATCTCGTTAATCAAATAACAACTCTTTGTTCATGGTTAGGAAACATAACCATCTTTGATTAATGAGCTAGTCAAGTAGAGGCATACTAGTGACACTCTGTTTGTCTATGTATTCACACATGTATTATGTTTCCAGTTAATACAATTCTAGCATGAATAATAAACATTTATCATGATATGTAAGGAAATAAATAATAACTTTATTATTGCCTCTAGGGCATATTTCCTTCAGGAACCCTCACTGGTGGCCATCTTCATCATCCTGCGCTCCCCATGATGAGGAGGGAGTAGTTCACCCTCGGGGCTGAGGGTATGTACCAGTAGCTATGTGTTTGATCTCTCTCTCTCTCTCGTGTTCTTGAGGTGATACGATCTTGATGTATCGCGAGCTTTGCTATTATAGTTGGATCTTATGTTGCTTCTCCCCCTCTACCTCTTGTAATGGATTGAGTTTTCCCTTTGAAGTAATCTTATCGGATTGAGTCTTTAATGATTTGAGAACACTTGATGTATGTCTTGCCGTGCGTATCTGTGGTGACAATGGGATATCACGTGATTCACTTGATGTATGTTTTGGTGATCAACTTGCGGGTTCCGCCCATGAACCTATGCATAGGGGTTGGCACATGTTTTCGTCTTGATTCTACGGTAGAAACTTTGGGGCACTCTTTGAAGTACTTTGTGTTAGTTTGAATAGATGAATCCGAGATTGTGTGATGCATATCGTATAATCATACCCACGGATACTTGAGGTGACATTGGAGTATCTAGGTGACATTAGGGTTTTAGTTGATTTGTGTCTTAAGGTGTTATTCTAGTACGAACTCTAGGGCTGTTTGTGACACTTATAGGAATAGCCCAATGGATTGATTGGAAAGAATAACTTTGAGGTGGTTTCGTACCCTACTATAATATCTTCGTTTGTTCTCCGCTATTAGTGTCTTTGGAGTGACTCTTTGTTGCATGTTGATGGATAGTTATATGATCCAATTATGTTATTATTGTTGAGAGAACTTGCACTAGTGAAATTATGAATACTAGGCCTTGTTTCCTATCATTGCAATACCGTTTACGCTCACTTTTATCTTTAGTTACCTTGCTGTTTTTATATTTTCAGATTACAAAAACCTATATCTACCATCCATATTGCACTTGTATCACCATCTCTTCGCTGAACTAGTGCACCTATACAATTTACCATTGTATTGGGTGTGTTGGGGACACAAGAGATTCTTTGTTATTTGGTTGCAGGGTTGTTTGAGAGAGACCATCTTCATCCTACGCCTCCCATAGATTGATAAACCTTAGGTCATCCACTTGAGGGAAATTTGCTACTGTCCTACAAACCTCTGCACTTGGAGGCCCAACAACGTCTACAAGAAGAAGGTTGAGTAGTAGACATCAGCGGGCGGTGCGCGGCCTTGACGAGGCGGCGCGGGAAGCGCGGGTGCAGCTTCTCGCGGCCGTGGGACTTCTTGGCAGCTTCTCTCTTCGCACGCGGGCACCGGGTGTGGTGGTTGACGCCGCGGAACAGCGCACCTTAGTGCTAAGGCACCGTCTTGGGGCAGCGGTGGTGGAGGCGCGCCACGAGCCTCATTGCCCGTGGCTGGCTGAGGGTAAGGCAGAGAAAGGGGCGGCGCCGGAGAGCCCCCTGCGGCCCGGACGAGCTCGGCGACGCGATCGAGCCACTCCGCATAGAGGTCGTCGACTGGACGGTAACGCGGGAGCTCATTCGCTGCAAGGAGCACGGCCCACGCCTCCATGCGAGCACGGCGTGCGTGGGACGAAGAACCGGCCGGGGTCAGCGACGGAGTGGCGGTGCGGTCGTCCTGCCGCACCGATGGATGCAGCAAGGACGCCTGCTGCTTTTTCCCCGTTGGGCCGGTGGCGGTGTTGGCGGCGGGAGACGGAGAGCGACGAGGTGGCCCGCTGATGGGAGCCGTCTGAGCAACGCGGGTGGTGAGGGCAGCCCGGTGCTCAGCTAGAGCACGACGAGCGTCTGCCATGGAGAAGACGGAGCGACGGATCGTCTGATCGACGAGAGGGAAGCTACGGCGCACTCCTACCTGGCGCGCCAAATGTCGGATGTGGGGTTCCGGCAAACCCTGTGCGCGCAAAGTCTTTCCTTCCTACCGATCTACACCCTAGCTCGCTAAGATCTCATGGACGAACTGGACAAACTCACAACACAGAGAGACACGAGATTTATACTGGTTCGGGCCACCGTTGTGGTGTAATACCCTACTCCAGTGTGTGGTGGTTGATTGCCTCTTGGGCTAATGTAGAACAGTACAAAGGGAAGAACAACCTCCTGAGGTTGAGGTGTTCTTGTGGCTAGGGTAGGCTCTCGATCGAGTTGGATCAAGCTAAGATCAGATGCCCCTATTGTGGTGTCTAGCTCTACTTATATAGGCCCTGGTCCTCTCCCTAAATATTGAGCGGGAAGGGAGCCAACAACGGCGGGCAAATTTGAAGGGGGGCAGCTAGAACAAGCTATCCTGACAAAAGTGGTATTCGCCTGCGAAAAGCTCTGGTGGTGACGCCGTCTTGGGTTCCACGATGACCTCCGTCTTGCCATCCTTATGGTCTTGGTCTCGTTGCACCGATATGGCAACCTTTGCCTGATGCCTCGGTACTCCTCGCATGCGCTGGCCTCCTTAGCACCAAAGAGGAAACAAGGACGCTGCGCGCGCTGGCGCCCGCCTGGTGCCGATCGTCATGGCTCACGTCACGAGAGCCTCGTGAGGTTTGCCCCGCCTTGATATCTCCGCTCCTCGTGAGCCTGCCTGACTAGGCCACTCTTGAGGAGGTCTTGCGTCGTACGCCTCGCGAGGGTCTTGGATGCCTTGTCGATGAAGATGGGTCGTACGGCCTGCTGGCTTAGCCACGCCGTGGGCCGCAGACAGGCAAGTCTGGGGTCCCCCGTTCCCAGAACGCCGATGAAAGAAGTGGTAAGAACGGAAATATTAAAACTTCTGGATGCAGGTATAATCTATCCCATAGCTGATAGTAGATGGGTAAGTCATGTTCATTGTGTCCCTAAGAAAGGAGGTATAACTGTTGTTCCAAATGATAAGAATGAGCTTATTCCACAAAGAATTGTTACAGGCTATAGAATGGTAATTTATTTTAGAAAATTAAATAAAGCAACTAGAAAAGATCATTACCCTTTGCCTTTTATTGATCAAATGCTTGAATGATTATCTAAGCACACACACTTTTGCTTCCTTGATGGATACTCTGGCTTTTCACAAATACCTGTATCTCAACCTGATCAAGAAAAGACCACTTTTACTTGTCCCTTTGGAACTTATGCTTATAGAGGCATGCCTTTTGGTTTATGTAATGCACCTGCTACCTTTCAAAGATGTATGACTGCTATATTCTCTGACTTTTGTGAAAAGATTGTTGAGGTTTTCATGGATGACTTTTTTGGTTATGGGAACTCTTTTGATGATTGTTTAAGCAATCTTGATTGAGTTTTGCAGAGATGTGAACAAACTCATCTTGTCTTGAATTGGGAGAAGTGCCACTTTATGGTTAATGAAGGCATTGTCTTGGGTCATAAAATTTCTGAAAGAGGTATTGAAGTGGATCAAGCTAAGGTTGATGCAATTGAGAAAATGCCATGTCCTAAGGACATCAAATGTATTTGTAGTTTCCTTGGTCATGTTGGTTTCTATAGGAGATTTATCAAAGACTTCTCTAAAATTTCTAGGGATCTCACTAGCCTCTTGCAAAAGGATATTCCTGTTGTTTTTTATGATGATTGTCTTGAAGCCTTTGAAACACTCAAGAAAGCCTTAATTTCTGCACCTATTGTTCAACCACCTGATTGGAACTTGCCTTTTGAAATTATGTGTGATGCTAGTGATAATGTTGTTGGTGTTGTTCTAGGACAAAGAGTTGATAAGAAATTGAATGTTATTCATTATGCTAGTAAAACACTAGACAGTGCTCAAAGAAATTATGCTACTACTGAAAAATAATTCTTAGCACTGGTGTTTGCTTGTGATAAATTTAGACCTTGTATTGTTGATTCCAAAGTAACTGTTCACACAGACCATGCTGCTATTAAATATCTTATGGAAAAGAAAGATGCTAAACCTAGACTTATTCGTTGGGTTCTCTTGTTGCAAGAATTTGATTTCCATATCATTGATAGAAAAGGAGCTGAGAACCCCGTAGCTGATAACTTGTCTAGGCTTGAAAATGTGCTTGATGACCCACTACCTATTGTTGATACTTTTCCTGATGAGCAGTTAGTTGAATAAATGTTGCTCATAGTACTCCTTGGTATGCTGACTATGCTAATTACATTGTTGCTAAATATTTACCACCTAGCTTTACATACCAACAAAAGAAAAAAATCTTCTATGATTTAAGACATTACTTTTGTGGTGACCCACATCTTTATAAAGAGGAAGTAGATGGTATTATTAGACGTTGTGTACCTGAGCATGAACAGGGACAAATCCTACGGAAATGTCACTCTGAGGCTTGTGGAGGGCATCATGCTGGAGATAGAACTGCTCAGAAGGTATTGCAGACTGGATTTTATTGGCCTACTCTCTTCAAGGATGCCCGTAAGTTTGTCTCATCTTGTGATGAATGTCAGAGAACAGGCAATATCCGTAAGCGTCAAGAAATGCCTATAAATTATTCACTTGCTGTTGAACCATTTGATGTTTGGGGATTTGATTACATGGGACCTTTTCCTTCCTCTAATGGGTATACACATATTTTGGTTGTTGTTGATTATGTTACTAAATGGGTAGAAGCTATTCCAACCAGTAGTGCTGATCACAACACCTCTATTAAAATGCTTAAGGAAGTTATTTTCCCCAGGTTTGGAGTCCTTAGATATTTAATGACGGATGGTGGTTCACACCTTATTCATGGTGCTTTCCGTAAAATGCTTGCTAAGCATGATGTTAACCATAGAATTGCATCGCCTTATCATCCTCAGTCTAGTGGTCAAGCTGAACTTAGCAATAGAGAAATAAAATTAATTTTGCAAAAGATTGTTAATAGGTCCAGGAAGAATTGGTCTTAGAAATCAGATGATGCACTTTGGGCTTATAGAACAGCATATAAGAATCTTGTGGGTATGTCTCCTTATAAAATAATTTATGGAAAAGCCTGTCATTTGCCTCTTGAGTTAGAACATAAAGCTTTTTGGGCAGTCAAAGAGCTCAACTATGATTTCAAACTTGCTGGTGAAAAGAGGTTATTTGATATAAGCTCATTGGATGAATGGAGAACCCAAGCAGATGAAAATGCAAAGTTATTCAAAGAGAAAGTTAAAAGATGGCATGACAAAAGAATCCAAAAGCGTGAGTTTGAAGTTGGAGAATATGTTCTTTTGTACAACTCTTGTTTTAGTTTTTTTGCAGGGAAGCTCCTCTCGAAATGGGAAGGAACATATGTCATCGAGGAGGTTTACCGGTCTGGTGCCATCAAAATAAATAATTTCGAAGGTACTAACCCGAAGGTTGTCAATGGAAAATGAATAAAGCTTTATATCTCAGGTACACCTTTTAATGTTGAAAGTAATATTATCCAAACTTTGACACCGGAAGAACACATACAAGAGTCCTTCCAGAACACTCCAGAATCATGAAAATAAGGAGGTACGTGATACCGTAAGTAAACAGACTCCGAAAAATCCGCAAAAATATTATTTTTTATCAGTTTTGGAATATTTTAGAATTTTGGAAATAAAGAAACTCCTAGGAAGCGTCCCCTGGTGGGCATAAGACGCCAGGCTTGCCTGCCGCGCCCAGGTGGGTTGTGCCCACCTGGGACACCTTCCGTACTCCGATTTTCTTCCATGTACTTGTCCTCCAAGATAAAAAAATCTATATATACTTCCCGAACCTGTTAACCACCGTATCGTGGAGAAAATCCTCTGTTCTCTTTTCTTGTTGTTTTCTATGTAGATCTGAAAATATGTCTTCTCAAGACTCTGGGGGAGAGAGCTATGTTGCTGATCTCATCGCAAACCCCGAGTCCTATGGGGATGAGAAGCACTATGGCTGGACCTCCGAAGTAGATGAATATGAATCGATTCCTCCCAGGTTCAAAAATGAAAGCATGGAGGCGTTATGCAAGAGGATAATAAAACTCGAGATAGATAATTGCGAGTTGATGATGGAGAATTTTACCCACAGTCAAAAGTTGAAGGAAGTAGAGGGTGAATCCCCTACTTTCTCACCACCACCATTACCATCTACTTCACCACCATCTTCTTCAACACCAAAGGAGAAGTGAGTATCGGGTAAGGGCACTCCCCTTGGCTTCCGCCAAGCTTGGGGGAGTTGCCCCGGTATTGTATCATCCCACTATCTTTTTGCTTTTACTTATCTTAGTTCGATCTTTTTGCTTTAGATGAAATAAAGTTTAGTTCGATCCTTTCTTATTTGAGAGTTTGCTTAGTGATCTATCATTGTAATCGTGTGCAAGTTATATAATAAAGTTTAGTTTGAGTTTTTGCTTTCTTTACTTTCATGTTGCAAATAAAGAAAAGAAAAGAAATAAGAAAGAAAGAAAAGTACAAAGGAAACAAACAAAAGAAAGTAAATAAATCAATAAGATTATACACTAATCCTATGGTAGGTGATGGCACCACATAAGGAAAAGTATAAGTAGGAAATTTTATTAGAGATTGACAAACATAGCATTAGTCAATGATGCAACTCATGAAAGAATTAATAAGGGAAGATAAGATTCACATATAAATGTATTATCCTAGAAATCTTTTGTGATTGTGAGCCCTCATCAAAATATTATATGCCAAAATTGTTGACATTGGACAAGGAAGACAACTTAATGGTTTATGTTTTTTTATATTCACATAGAAGTCATATTGTTATAGATCCTTCAACATGTGGTGCTTGCCCCTATCTCTGCTAGCCAAAAAATTCCGCACTAAGTAGAGATACTACTTGTGCATCCAAAAACCCTTGAACCCAAATCTTTTCAAGTGTCCACCATACCTACCTAGGGATTGAGAAAGATCCCTCAAGTAAGTTGTCATCAGTGCAAAAAGGCAATTAAAATTGCTTATAAATGTGTGAGATCATTTAGTGTAAGAGAAAATTGAGCATTGTATGAACTTGGATGACAAAGAATAAAAGCGATAGACTGCATAATAAAGGTTGTCATCTTAAGGGGCAATACAACATGAAGTTCTCTTGCATTAAGGGATTGAGCATACACACAGTGCATGGCAACCTCTGCTTCCCTCTGCGAAGGGACTATCTTTTACTTTTATGTATTTACTTTTATGCAAAGAGTCAAAGTTTTCCTTCTTATTACTTTTTATTTTTCTCTTTTGGCAAGCATCATGTGGTGAGGAAAGATCTAGGCACATATGTCCAGTTGAATATAGATAGCATGAGTTATTATTGTTGACATCACCCTTGAGGTGAGTATGTTGGGAGGCAAAACTATAAGCCCTATCTTTCTATGTGTCTGGTTGAAATGTTTTGTTCATGGGTACGAGGTGAGTGTTAGCAATCATAGAAGACTATATGATGGTTGAGTATGTGGACTTGCTTAAAAGGCTCCGACACGTGACTCTTCCTGAAAAGATGATGAATTGTAGTTGCAAAGTTGACTGAGAACATAGTTTGTTGGTTTCTAAAAGAGTTTTTGCTTTATACTTCGATTATGTGATGAACTGTTACTTATTCATGGGAAGTATATGATGCAAGTTCTATGATAAAAGTCTTATGCTCAAATTTGTTGTTGTTATAATAATCAACATGATGCTTCTATGTTCGTATTTGTTTTTATCGACACCTCTCTCTCTCAAAGCATGTGGACGTGTTTCTCGATTTTGGTTTTCGCTTGAGGACAAACGAGGTTTAAGCTTGGGGGAGTTGATACGTCCATTTTGCATCATGTTTTCTTACTGTTATTTATAATGTTTTTATCCATAATAATGCGTTTTGGAGTAATTCTAATGCCTTTTCTCTCATAATTTACAAGGTACACACAAAGAGGGAGAATTCCGGCAGCTGGAAATCTGGACCTGGAAAAGCTATGTCAGGCCACCTATTCTGCACAACTCCAAACAAGCTGAAACTTGATGAGGATTTTTATGGAATATATAAGAAATATTGGAGCCAATAACTACCAGAGGGCGCCACCAAGTGGCAAAACCCACCTGGGCGCGCCAGGCCCCCCAGGCGCGCCCCGGTGGGTTGTGGCCTCCTCGGCCCACCTCTCGTGCCCATCTTCTAGTACATAAGTCATTTTAGCCTAGAAAAAACAAGGAGAAGGCTTTCGGGATGGAGCGCCGCCGTCTTGAGTCGGAACTTGGGCAGGATCACTTTTGCCCTCCGGTGGAGCGATTCCACCGGGGAAACTTCCCTCCCTAAGGGGGAAATCATCGTCATCATCATCACCAACAACTCTCCCATCTTGTGGAGGGCAATCTTCATCAACATATTCAATAGCACCATCTCATCTCAAACCCTAGTTCATCTCTTGTATTCAATCTTGTTACCGGAACTACACATTGGTGCATGTGGGTGACTAGTAGTGTTGATTACATCTTGTAGTTGATTACTATATGGTTCATTTGGTGAAGATTATATATTCGGATCCATTATGCTATTTGATACCCCTCTGATCATGAGCATGTTTATTATTTGTGAGTAGTTACTTTTTTTCTTGAGGTCACGGGAGAAATCATGTTGCAAGTAATCATGTGAACTTGATATGTGTTCGATATTTTGATAGTATGTATGTTGTTATTCCCTTAGTGGTGTCATGTGAACGTCGACTACATGACACTTCACCATATTTGGGCATAAGGGAATGCATTGTGGAGTAGCAATTCAATGGTGGGTTGTGAGAGTGACAGAAGCTTAAACCCCAGTTTATGCGCTATTCCGTAAGGGATCGATTGGATCCTAGAGTTAAATGCTATGGTTAGAATTTATTCTTAATACTTTTCTCGTAGTTGCGGATGCTTGCGGGAGGGTTAATCATAAGTAGGAGGTTTGTTCAAGTAAGAAAAGCACCTAAGCACCGGTCCACCCACATATCAAATTATTAAAGTAGTGAACACAAATCAAACCAACATGATGAAAGTGACTAGATGAAATTCCCGTGTACCCTCAAGAACGCTTTGCTTATCATAAGAGACCGTTTTGGCATGTCCTTTGCCTCAAAAGGATTGGGATACCTTGCTGCATACTTGTTACTATTATTGTTACTTGCTCGTTACAAATTATCTTGCTATCAAACTACTCGCTACTTACAATTTCAGCACTTGCAGACATTACCTTACTGAAAACTACTTGTCATTTCTTTCTGCTCCTCGTTGGGTTCGACACTCTTACTTATCGAAAAGAGCTACAATTGATCCCCTATACTTGGGGGTCATCAGAGTGGTGCACTTTTGAGAAGACGTCTTCTTCTTGCTTGTGCTTGGGTCAAACCTAAGCCCCTCTTTGGCAAACACCTCACTGTGTTGGCTCAATACCTCATTTAGGTTCTTTTGTCCTTGAGCACATGTCATGAGACCTTTCTTGATTTGAGCATTGAGAAAATGATTCTACTCAAGAATAGATCCTAGGTCACTACTAGAGTTAGTAGTACAAGCATCAACACTAATAATAGGAGAAGAGTAAGCCTTGGCTAGAGTTTCAAGATAAGTAAGCTTGAGCGTATCAAAACTCTTTGTAAGAAGGGTGAGCTCTTCTTCCTTAGTCTTGACAGACACAGAAAGAAGCTCACAATCCTTAGTGAGAGAAGCATGAGACTTAGCAAGCTTACTTTTATCATTCATCAACTCTTCGTAAGAGTCCTTAGCCTTTTTCAAGGAGGCAAGATCTTTAGCATGAACATCAATGTTTGCACCAATTTTCAAGCATAATTCATCATTTCGTGCTTCCTCATATTGGACTTTCCACTCAAGGATTTTATATTTTTCCTTTTCCTCGGTGACGAGGGTTTCGAGTTCCTTAATGGTGATGGTGTGCTTACTCACCATCTCTGTTGGGGATACTACCACTAGGCGTAAACCGGCTAGGAGAGGCCGGGTTAACCCCATCAGTAGTTCATTATACCTGAAGCCCATAAAGACAGACGGTGACGCTTTATGAAGGCCCAGGGCCCAGAACCGGTTTAAGGCCTGTAGGCATAAACCGGCATTGATATGTAAACTTGTGTTGTAAGATAGAAATAGCGGAGACCGAACCGGAGACGTTTATGAGCCGGCCTCGGGATTCTGTAAACCGACGGGCGTCAACCCATGTATATAAGGGGAAGACCCGGCGGCGGTTCAAGGACAACAGACAACAACTTGAGACTCGGGCAAAGCGTATTCGCTCCCGGGTCATCGAACCCCATCAATTCCATCACAACTAGACGTAGGCTTTTACCTTCATCGTAAGGGGCCGAACTAGTATAAAACTCTCTTGTGTCCCCTATCCGCTTTAACCCCTTTAAGCTAACCCGTAGCGATGGCTCCACGACTAAGTCCTTTCATGAGGACATCTGCCGTGACAAAACCACGACAGTTGGCGCCCACCGTGGGGCTATCGCACGATGGTTTCAAGTTCTTGGAGGGCAACTTCGAAGGACTCAAGGGTTACGCTGTGGGTCGGATGACCAAGAGTCGTTGCGGCAAGCTCTACATCGACGATGCAGGCTGGGGCCCCGAGGCCGGCTTGATTGAGTACGGGTACCGGGTCCCCTTTGGTGGCATACACGTTTTCATCGGCAGGATCGGCAAGTCGGGCCCTGAGTCGGGCATCTGCACCGACATCGTCGAAACGGCTCAGCGTGCGAGATCTGCCCGGTTCAAGCATGTCATGAAACGTGCCTTCGTGGGAATCATCCACGGAGGGGAATCTGAGGACAGATCGGAATCTGGTGGTGAAATCTTCGTTTATTCCGGCGACGAGTCATCGACCGAAGAGACCGAGTCGTTATATCAGTTACAAGATGGTAAGATTGGGGGCTGTTCCGATGGCGACAGTATTCTGGACCCCTTCGATCTTCCAAACCGGGTTGCGATCTTCATGGACGGTACGCAACCAGCGCTTCACTCTTCGACCGCAGTGGCGATGATTTCTGGATCGGCTGTGGCGACAGCGGCCGGGGCAGGAGGCCCTGTGCGACCGCCGGCTCAGGTTTTATCTGATTTGTTTGACGCGTTGGCAACACTGATGGCAGAGGTTTACCCGGCAGATCAGGATGCGCACAATGCGGAAATCGCGAAGGTAAAAGATCATATCACCCAGGCCAAGGCTAATTTGGCAGCCGAGGATACCAAGATGGCCGCAGAGCGGGCCGCTTTGGATGCACAGGCTTACCGAATTATGTTGGATCAAAGTGCGTCGAATGAAGTCCTAAAGAGGAGGTACCGATCTCGCCTGCCGCCGGTTTATGATGCTAGAAATCTCTTTAACACCCCAGGAGCAGGGACCAGTAATCCGCCAGCAGCAAACCGGGCGGAGGCACCTGGTGCAGGGGCACCGGTTCAGCCACGTTCGATGGATCCGCCTCGTCAGAACAACATCGTAACACCGCATGTCCCAACGCCACCGGGTCATTACTCTAACCTGACGGATAACATCATTGCCGCCGTTTCACGTCTCGCGGCCATCCCGATCGAAGGCGATTCACCGGCGGCGGTCGAAACACGTCGGGTTAAGGAGCTTCTTCAGACAGCTTTGGTTCAACAGGAGGCTTATTCATACAGTCACGATGATCGGATTCATTCCACTCCCCGTCCAAGCCGTAGTTACAGCAGGCATATGGATGAACCGGCTGTGTCAAGCAACAAGCGGAACCGTGATCCGCCCCGTGGCAATAACCCGACAGGTGGTGCCGGTGATGCTCAAGACGTGGTGGACCGGGCTCGGGCATGCAGAGAGGCCGAGTTAGCAACGCAGCATGAAGCCCGTGAGCTTACTCTGGTTCGTCCAACCACGTCGGTGGAACCAAGAGTTACTTCTAGTTCTTCGGGAGTGCCGTGTCTCGTCCCAGCGTTGCGCAATGTGCGCCTGCCCAAGGACTTCAAAGGCCCGCGCAAGGTGCCGAATTACACCGCTGATCTATCCCCGGAGACATGGGTTGAAATCTATGAGATGGCCATGGAGATGCTGGATGTGGATGATATGGCGTGTGCGAAATACTTTACCATGATGCTAGAAGGGACGGCCCGCACTTGGCTAAAGAGCTTACCGGCTAATTCTAGCAGGTCATGGGTCGAGTTGAGAACCCGGTTTATACAGAATTTCAAGCATACATGCAAGCAGCCCATGTGAATTGTGGACTTAGCTGCCTGTGTCCAGGAGGAAGGAGAGTCAACAACCCGTTGGGTGCGCCGGGTTTCAGAAATTTTGCATTCATCGGACCACATCAACGCTGATACTGCAGTTTTAACATTGGAAGGCAATTGCCGGTTTGAACCACCCTCATGGCTGCTCTGGTGAAGTATGCCGACTCTGATAGTACCAAGGATCCCGAGTCTGATGATGATAAGACAGGGAAGGGAAAAAGGAGCGGCAACGCCAAGGGGCAGCACCACAACCCGGCGGGTCACAGAAATGGCGGCAAGCATAAAGCGAACCACGGCTTAGACTTCATGGCCAACACTAACACGCGGGACAAGGGCCAACGACGTAAGGGTAAACCGCCCCAGCGCGGCGGAGGGCCAAGTCCCAACCCGGACCGCCTGTCTTATCTGTTGAACCAGCCTTGCCCAAAACATGGGACGAAGGAGATTCCATCCACGCACCTCTGGAAGGACTGCTACATCATGCAAGAGTTCAAAAATTCTAATTCTTTCCGGTATGATCATGGACCAGGTAGCGGTTCGGGCCCCGGATCTCATGGGTCGGGTTATGGTGGAGGCAGTTCCGGTTCAGGTTTTCACGGCAACCAGAGCGGGCATGGCAATCAGGGCAACCAAGGTGGTTATAACAATCAGGGGAATCAGCAACAGCAGCAGTAGTAGTCGGGTTACCAGAGCAACCGAAAGCAGTTGAATGGCGGACAGTATCATGTCTTCACCACTAGCCTGGACAAGCGCGATCAGAAGCTTCATAAAAGGGCAGTGAATGTCGTTGAACCTGAAGGAAATATGCCCTAGAGGCAATAATAAAGTTATTATTTATTTCCTTATATCATGATAAATGTTTATTATTCATGCTAGAATTGTATTAACCAGAAACATAATACTTGTGTGAATACATAGACAAACTAAACGTCACTAGTAAGCCCCTACTGAACTAGCTTGTTAATCGAAGATGGTTATGTTTCTGAACCACCGACATGTGTTGTCATTTGATTAACGGGATCACATCATTAGGAGAATGATGTGATTGACATGACCCATTCCATTATCTTAGCACCCGATCGTTTAGTATGTTGCTATTGCTTTCTTCATGACTTATACATGTTCCTATGACTATGAGATTATGCAACTCCCGTTTGCCGGAAGAACACTTTGTGTGCTACCAAACGTCACAACGTAACTGGGTGATTATAAAGGTGCTCTACAGGTGTCTCCAAAGGTACATGTTGGGTTGGCGTATTTTGAGATTAGGATTTGTCACTCCGGTTGTCGGAGAGGTATCTCTGGGCCCTCTTGGTAATGCACATCACTTAAGCCTTGCAAGCAATGCAACTAATGAGTTAGTTGCAAGATGACGTATTACGGAACGAGTAAAGAGACTTGTCGGTAACGAGATTGAACTAGGTATTAAGATACCGACGATCAAATCTCGGGCAAGTAACATACCGATGACAAAGGGAACAATGTATGTTGTCATGCGGTCTGACCGATAAAGATCTTCATAGAATATGTGGGAGCCAATATGAGCATCCAGGTTCCGCTATTGGTTATTGACCGGAGACGTGTCTCGGTCATGTCTACATTGTTCTTGAACCCGTAGGGTCCGCACGCTTAACTTTACGATGACAGTTTCATTATGAGTTTATATGTTTTGATGTACCGAAGGTTGTTCGGAGTCCCGAATGTGATCACGGTCATGACGAGGAGTCTCGAAATGGTCGACACATAAATATTGATATATTGGACGACTATATTCGGACACCGGAAGTGTTCTGAGTGATTTCGGAGAAAACCGGAGTGCCGGAGGGTTACCGGAACCCCCCCCCCCCCCCGGAGAAGTATGGGCCTAATGGGCCTTAGTGGAGAGAGAGAGAGGGGCGGCCAGGGTGGGCCGCGCGCCCCCTCCCCCTCTGGTCCGAATTGGACTAGGAGAGGGGGGGCGGCGCCCCCTTTCCTTCTCCCTCTCCCCCTTCCTTTCCCCTCCTAGTAGGTGTAGGAAAGAGGGGAGTCCTACTCCTACTAGGAGGAGGACTCCTCCTCCTGGCGCGCCCTGCTAGGGCCGGCCGGCCTTCCCCCTTGCTCCTTTATATACGGGGGCAGGGGGCACCTCTAGACACACAAGTTGATCTTCGTGATCGTTCTCTTAGCCGTGTGCGGTGCCCCCCTCCACCATAATCCTCGATAATATTGTAGCGGTGCTTAGGCGAAGCCCTGCGACGGTAGAACATCAAGATCGTCACCATGCCGTCGTGCTGACGGAACTCATCCCCGACACTTTGCTAGATCGGAGTCCGAGTATCGTCATCGAGCTGAACGTGTGCTAGAACTCGGAGGTGCCGTAGTTTCGGCGCTTGATCGGTCGGGTCGTGAAGACGTACGACTACATCAACCGCGTTGTCATAACGCTTCCGCTATCGTTCTACGAGGGTACGTAGACAAAACTCTCCCCTCTCGTTGCTATGCATCACCATGATCTTGCGTGTACGTAGGAAATTTTTTGAAATTACTATGTTCCCCAACAGAACCGGCGGTGCCCCGTTATTTGCGCTGGTCCGAGCAGCCGATTGTGTGGAGTAGAGAAGATCATCTGCCCCGGGTTGATAATCCGGGTCATCTGGCACTGGTGGTGGCACCTCAGGTGGGAGGTTATAAGTTCACTAAGGTACTCATGGATGGAGGGAGTAGTATCAATATCCTTTATTATGAAACTTTCCATCGCATGGGGTTAACAGATAAAAATCTTAAACCGTCCAATACGGTGTTCCATGGTGTGGTGCCTGGTAAATCGGCATATCCTGTTGGTAAGATAGCTCTGGAGGTGGCTTTTGGAGATGAGCATGACTCAAGATCAGAAACTTTGACCTTTGAGGTGGTGAAAATCAAAAGCCCGTATCATGCCCTGTTTGGACGGCCATCTTATGCTAAGTTTATGGCACGACCTTGTTATGTTTATCTGCAGCTCAAAATGTCGGGTCACAAGGGAACTATAACCGTGCATGGGAGCCACAAGATCGCTTTGGAATGTGAAGAAGGTGATGCGGCTTATGTAGAGTCGGTTTGCGCGACAGAAGAGTTGAAATTTTACAAAGACAATGTTGATCCGGCGGACATGACTTCATTGAAGAAGCCAACTACAGAGCATGATCCAGCCCTGAAGTTTAAATCGGCTGATGAGGCTAAGCTTGTTGATTTCGTGCCTGGCGATTTGTCCAAGCAGTTTAGCATCAGTGCTAACTTGGATCCGAAATAGGAAAGCGCGCTCATCGAGTTCATCCATGAGAATCGAGACATCTTTGCGTGGAAGCCTTCTGACATGCCAGGTGTACCGAGAGAACTCGCTGAGCACACTCTCAATGTTGATCCCAAGTATAAACCGGTCAAGCAGCTTCTCCGCCAGTTCAATGAAGAAAGACGCAAGGCTATTGGAGAAGAAGTAGCCAGGCTCTTGGCGGCTGGATTTATCATTGAACTATTTCATCCTGAGTGGTTGGATAATCCGGTGCTGGTCCTTAAGAAGAATGGCACTTGGCGTATGTGTGTGGACTACACAGATCTCAAGAAAGCTTGTCCAGCAGATCATCTTGCCCTCCCCCGTATTGATTAGATTATTGATGCTACGGCGGGTTGCGAGCGTTTGAGCTTTTTGGATGCATATTCTGGTTATCATCAGATCAAAATGGCAGTTAAGGACCAGGAGAAGACAGCCTTCATAAGTCCCTTTGGAGCCTTCTGCTATGTGTCCATGCCCTTTGGGCTCAAGAGTGCCCAGGCAACTTATCAACGGTGTGTGCAGAATTGTCTTCATAAACAAATCGGACATAACATTCACGCCTATGTGGATGATATTGTGGTGAAATCAAGGAAGAAGGAGACATTGATTGATGACTTGAAGGAAAACTTCGATAACCTGTGGGTTTACAAGATGATGCTTAATCCGGCCAAGTGCGTTTTTGGTGTACCGGCAGGCAAGCTCTTGGGTTTTTCGGTGTCTAACAGGGGCATTGAGGCTAATCCGGAAAAGATCAAAGCCATCACATCCTTAGCCAAACCGAAGTGTATCAATGATGTTCAACGCCTGGCAGGCCGGATTGCCGCGTTAAGCCGGTTTGTCAGTCACCTTGGCGAGAAGGCCATCCCTTTATATCAGATGCTGAAGAAAACAGATAACTTCATCTGGAGCGATGCCCCTGATGAAGCGTTTGAGGACTTAAAGCGACAGCTGGCTAATCCGCCGGTTCTTGCTGCTCCGGTTGATAAAGAGCCATTGTTGCTATATGTAGCAGCTAACGCTTGGGCTGTTAGTGTGGCTATTGTGGTGGAGCGCAGAGAGGCAGGAAAGGAATATCCGGTTCAGCGGCCAGTTTATTATATCAGTGAGGTACTTATCGAGTCCAAGCAGAGGTACCCACATTGGCAGAAATTGGTGTATGGGGTTTTTATGGCAAGCCGGAAGCTTAAGCAGTATTTCCAAGGTCATTCCATCACGGTGGTCAGCTCTGCTCCTTTGGGAGATATAATCCAGAACAAGGAAGCAACTGGCCGGATTGCTAAGTGGGCTATCGACCTCGGGCCTCACGGGTTGAAATACATACCCCGAACGGCGATCAAATCTCAGGCACTTGTGGATTTCATCAATGATTGGACAAAACTACAAGCACCACAAGAGAAGCCGAATAATACTTATTGGACTATTCATTTTGATGGGTCTAGGCAATTAGAGGGCTCGGGGGCTGGAGTCGTATTAACTTCCCCACGAGGTGATAAGTTTTGTTATGTTCTCCGTTTAATGTTCCCTTGCACTAACAATGCAGCTGAATATGAGGCTTTACTCCATGGTCTTCGGATGGCTAAGGAGATGAACCTAAGCCGAGTTAAGTGCTTCGGTGACTCGGATTTAGTGGCTCAACAAGTGTCCGGCACTTGGGATTCCAAGGACCCACTCATGGCAGCATATCGTCGTGAGGTGGATATTGTTGCAGGTCACTTTAAAGGTTATCAGGTGGATCATGTGGACCGGCGGAAGAATGAAGCGGCGGACGCTTTAAGCCGCCTGGGTTCCCAACGTAAACCGGTTCCACCTAATGTTTTCCTGGACGTGTTGCATAATCTGTCCGTCAAGCTCCCTGGTGAAGAAGATTTGGCTATTCCTGATCCGGAAGCTCCGTTGGTGGCGGCTCTTCATGTTATCCCGGATTGGACGGTTCCATATCTGGCGTATATGAACCGGGGCAAGTTACCAGAGGATGAGACTTTGGCCAGACAGATAATCCGGCGGTCCAAGTCCATGACTATTGTCAATGGAGAGTTGCATCATTGCAGTGTGACAGAGGCATTTCAACGTTGTGTGTCTCCTGAAGAAGGTCGTGAAATTTTGCGTGAGATCCATGAAGGAGACTATGGTCACCACGCCGGTTCAAAATCTTTGGTGGCCAAGGCGTTTCGTCACGGGTTCTATTGGTTGACAGCTCATGCTGATGCCGAGGACTTGGTCAAAAGGTGTGATGGCTGTCAGAAATTCTCAAGGTGCGCTCATGTACGGGCTCAAGAATTAAGAATGATTCCAATCACCTGGCCATTTGCGACTTGGGGGCTGGATATGGTTGGGCCTTTCAAGAGGTCCAAGGACAATAAGACCCACCTTTTGGTGGCGGTTGATAAGTTCACGAAGTGGGTGGAGGCAGAGCCAATTAGTAAGTGTGATGCAGCCTCGACGGTTCAATTCATCAAAAAGGTGATCTTCCGGTTTGGCTTTCCGCACAGCATTATCACAGACAATGGTACCAATCTGTCAAAGGGTGCCATGAAGGAGTTCTGTTAATGTGAGCACATCCGGCTTGACGTGTCATCAGTGGCTCACCCCCAATCCAATGGTCAAGCGGAGAGAGCAAATCAAGAGATCTTGAGAGGCATCAAACCCCGGCTTATGGTTCCTTTACAACAAACGCCGGGTTGTTGGGTTGGGGAGCTACCTTAAGTGTTATGGAGCATCAATACTACACCCAACAGATCGACAGGATACACACTGTTCTTCATGGTTTATGGAGCGGAAGCGGTTCTTCCAAGTGACATCCATCATGACTCACCTCGAGTAGCGGCATATGTTGAAGCTGACAACGAGAAGGCACGGCAGGAAGCTATGGACCTGCTAGATGAGGAGCGTGACATGGTGGCAGCCCATTCGGCGATTTATCAGCAAGATCTGCATCAGTATCATAGCCGCCGGGTTAGAACCATAAGCTTTCAAGAAGGCGATTTGGTGCTTCGACTCATCCAGGATCAAACGGATATGCACAAGCTATCCCCCCCCCCTGGGAAGGACCCTTTGTGGTCAGCAAGAATCTACACAATGGGTCGTACTACCTAATCGATGTTCGAGAGCGCAAAGACTCACGTAAATCGGAGGAGGAGACCAACCGGCCGTGGAATATTGCTCATCTTCGGCCTTACTATACTTGAGTTATAGGCTCTGCTTATGTACATATTATGACAATGTATATATTATGATCAATATAATAAACCGGAACCTCAGCTAAAGTGGGGTATCTGTTGTTTTATCCCATCATGTGTGGTTACATGGAGCTTCTGTTTATAAAGCGGCGTCCGGTTTACCCCTTGATTTAGCTTATCAAAGCTTTATATTATGTCACTTGGGGGCTTGGTCGTATCCGAACCATAGCTACACCTCTTGATCGGTGCAATGCCACAGCATCACTTGGGGGCTTGGTCGTATCCGAACCATAGTCACACCTCTTGATGGCTCAAAGCCAAATCAATCCGGGGCCAAAGAGAGTTGTAAAACAACAGCTCAAACATAGGCACCCACTGAGCGCAGCTCAAAACGTTACTTGGGGATTCTCTGCTATCGCAATGAACTTAGAATCTACACGTGTAATGGGCTATCAAGCCATGGCTTGGAAGCCTGGTGTATACACCTAAAACCCCGGGTTAACCTGCCTCTTTAAGTAAGACACTCCGCCCAGGTAAACCTGGTATGACCCTTCGAACTTTGACAAGTTACTCTAAAATAAAGACCCTGAACTTGTCAAGTTAAAACGATGATTGGTTAAGGATTGAGGACCATCTTAAAAGGCTTTGCAAAAATGGTCTAACTCAGTGGCCTGGCAGCCCATGAAAAGCCTCGAATTTGGGGCCTAGCAGCCCGTGAAATGCCTCGACTACAACATTTTTATTTGCCTTTTGTTAAAGTTTTTTTTCTTTTGATAAAGATTTATGATGTTTCAAACTGGTGTTTGCCAACCCGGTTATATTGTCAACTACAAGTTGTCCGTACATGATCAAGTTATTATCCGGAGACTATCGGCCCGGTCTGGTTTTTGACTCAAAGTCACTAGTATAGAATACATCGGTGTTTATGATAACCCGGAGCGGTTTTATTGTAAACCGAGATCATATAACAGGAGTTACTTATACTCCAGCTTGGGGTTATGCCCCTCACTACGAAGTTGGTCAGCCAACATTCTGACAAAAGGTCGCAGGTATCATATATTTTCATATTTGATTATCTTTTACAACCTTGGTTATAAGCCTTGGTTGTATATATATGTGTGTGTTTGGGTATCATGACCCGCCCAGGGTTAAACCGCCCGGGCGCTTTAAGCTTTTTATCTGCAGAAACAGCTTGAATAAATGATTATGGATTATGAATATCATCTCTTAAGCATACCGGATTAAGCAGGCATCAGTTGCAGATAAATATGCACGAAGGCATACCAAGTATTTTTACTAGCCTATTACAAGGCGTTTCAGTGCCCAAAAGGATAATTGTTTTCTCAAACACATGTTGCAGCATGTAGTAGACTAAATCGGTCTCCGGTTCATGCTTGGTTACCAGCTTGGCCTGATGGCTGTGGATCATCTCGCGCCGGTTCAACGCCTTCCTCTCTACCCAGTGGCTGGAAGTCAACAGTTTCCCATTTGATCCCAGTTAGGGCTTGGAATACAGCTTCATCGCTTATGAGCATGGACGGTTCAATATCGGGGGCATAAGTGTGCTTACGGGTTGGTGGGATAAGACTTTGCGCTTTTGGAATTGGTGCAGCAACCCGTTTGTTCTTATCATCATAACTCGCCTGATAGTATGAAAGATCCGCCTCTTCAACCAGTTGACAAGCCAATGGGCGTACTTGCCGGTTTATGATTCGGAGATCATCATTGCCAAATTCTGTTTCGTCTTCCTTCAAACTGGGATAACCTTGGGCTGCTTCCACTGGATCAAAGTCAGGTACCCACGCTTTTGCCCAGGTCAGTGCGTCCAAAGCACCCGTTCTAGCGGCAGACTTTTTTAGCTCGTCCACCCGGGCAGGAAGCATAGATAACCTTTCTAAGGTATCCTTGATCAAGGTAGGAGGAGGATTATTGTGTGAAGCAGTATAGATGATCCACTGGGCACCGATATACAGCTGCTCTATCAGAGTATAGGCTGCTTTCAATTTCTTCTGAACATCAGAGCCCAGATGGCTAATACGAGTTCCTGTATCATTACAAGCATTAGTAAACCGGCAGTGCATGAAAGGATATGTTGAAAGCATAAGTCAAGGATGTTTACCGAACACAGTAGCAGTCATGGCATGAATCTGCCACTTTACACCGGTCAGTCCGTCAACCACCGGTTTAAGCGTTGCTTCTGCGTTTTCAGCCCTTTTTATCAAAGCGGATTTTTCAATCTCCCAGTCCGACCGCTCCTTGTTGAAGCCCTGTTTAAGCTTCTCCATAGCGCCTAGAGCGTTGGTTAATTCTTCCTTAGCTTTGGAGGTTTCAGCTTGCTGGGATCGGAGGTTCTCCTGCAGATCTGCGGTTTGGCTTTCTTTTTTGCTCAGTCCAGCCTATAAAGAGACAGACATATAATGAGTTGACAGTACAAATTTGAAGTACCAAGCACATAACAAAGTTATGTCCTTGGTACTTGGGGGCTAATGCATATTTGCTCTTTATCAGAAATTTTTTGCAAGTCCCAAGCACAATACAAGTATTAAACTTGGCACTTGGGGGCTAATGTGTGTTTGCTCATACTTGTTGCTATCGAAAATCTTCTACAAAGTCCCGGTTCATCTTTATAAAGTTAAACCGGCCCTCGAGGGATATAGCAGTGAAGTTAAGATGCATTGTTGCGAATATGAACTTGTTACTAAAGTCCCGGTTTAGATTGGTATCCTAAACCGTCACTTGGGGGCTACTGGAATTAATAAAGCTGCAACTGAACATAAGGAAGAAAAGTTATGTTAATTACCTCATACCGCTCCTTCATCAAGTTTACCAAGCTGGCTTCATAATCTCGGCTGGTATATAGGCGGTTCAAGAAGCCAGAATGAAGGTCTTGAGCACTGAGATGGGCATAGCTTGATAAATCGGCATTCCATTTGCCTTTGCCGATCGCAGAGAACTCCTCCTTGGCAGTATGCTTTGACAAAGCGACGGGATTACCAGGAGTGGTGTGGCCAGTACCAGTAATCATAATATCATCATATTTTTCCTCAGCAGCCCTTACTGGAGTTGGCGGTTTGTCAGTATCTTTTACTGGGCTGACCGGTTTATCATCAGCTTGGACAGGACTGGTGGGCGGATCAGCATGGTTGGTGGTGTCAATTTCCACCTGTTCGGTGACACAATAATGGTCTTGAAGCGGTGGGTCGTTGAGCATGATGTCAGCATCAGTCTGTTCAGGATCTGGAATTTTCTCCGGTTCAACAGCCACGTCCTCATCAGCCGGTTTATTCAACCGAGCTTTTTTGCTGGGTCTGGGTTTGGCGCTGAGGACAATAAAACATGAGGATCAGTACAGTGTATATAAAAAAACACATCAAGGATAAAACAAGTATAGCTCACCCAAGAACCGTTTTGAGGGGTGGAAGTTTGGTGGCCGACGACTTGCCAGAGGATGAGTGCGATGTACCCTGATAGTTTGAATCAGACGGGTTAAGAGGCTGACAAAAACAACCCGCTGTGGGGCGTGAAGTGTCAAGGGGATAAGAGACCTCTGATCGGTGTTTCCGAACCGGAGTGTTCGGTAAACCACTGGAGGTAACTACCTGGCCGCTATGTCGGGTTGTGCGGCGAGTCTCGTGCTGCTGAGTCTTCACAAGAAAGTTTGGATCCAAGTAAGCAAGTGGATGAGCACATTTTACTTTCTGGTTTGCTCGACGGATTTTTAGTGTTGGCAAAGGATTTGAATCGGAGGAAAGAACGATTACCTCTACGGCATCGGCTTGGCTGACTTCAACGTCGTCCTGACAATAATCATTATCAATGAGATGTACGAAAAATGAACCAAGAGAGTTAAGTTCTACCTCTAATTCCGGGTTACCCACATAATCGTCAGCTGGTAGCTCGGAGGATGCACTGGTTCTATTCTTGGCCGGTTTCTTCACAACCTTGGTCTTTGGGCATTGTGGCTTGGCCGGTTTGTCTTGAGGTTTCTTATTCCAGAACGGATCATCACCCTGTCAAGAAAAATGATCAAGTTTTCAGAGAACATTTGGATAAAAGTAAATTAAGATGAAAAATTACATGATTCTTACAGAGGGCGGTTTGTGGAAAGTGCAGAAAGGGAGTAGTCCGGTTTGGGCACAGACAGCCTCCGGCTCATTCAACTTCTTCTTTACAACCTCAGTGACTTCTGCATCTGTAAGCTGAATGTCAATGTGTCGCTGAGCATCTTTCAGACTCCCCGTGTACTCACACATCAAACCGGAGCACCTGCTTAAGGGCAGAATACTCCAGCTTATCTAACAGCGAGCAAAGTCCACTCCTGTCAAACCGTTCGCCATGAAGGCTCTAAGCTTTGATAGCTGAGGGGCGTACTTGGCCCATTCTTTGGTAGTCAATCTGGGAGGAAAAGGTTGTGTGTTGCTAAGGCGTTCAGGACGGTAACCCGGTAGAGGGTTTTCGTCAGTTGGAGAAGTATCCTTGCAGTAAAACCAGGTCTGGTTCCACTCCTTAGGGTGATTGTGAAGCTTGGGATGAGGAAAAGTAAGTTCCTTTCTTTTCTAGACCGACATTCCGCCCAATTCAGTGTTGGGTCCATCTGTGAATTCTGTGCGACGGTTCAGGTGAAAGAAATCCCTAAACAGTTCTACTATAGGTTCTTCTTGGAGGTAAGCCTCACAAAAACTTGGAAGTGGCAGATGTTGGTCACAGAATTTGGACCGATGTCTTGAGGGCGCAGTTGAAAGCTGGCCAGTACATCCCGAAAAAATTTTGAACCGGGAGGGCTGAAACCCTGGTTTAAGTGATCAACAAACACAACTACCTCTCCGTCCTTTGGTGTTGGAGGATTTTCCGGGCCAGGGACCCTCCAATGGATGACATCTTTCTTTGCTAAAACGCCCGTTTTAACGCAGCTGTTTAACTGGTCTTCAGTCACTCGAGAAGGAGCCCAATTGCATTCATAAACTTGCTTGGCCATGGCGATAAGAATCTCAAACATTATTGTTGTCGGTTTAAGATTTGCAATGGAATACTATACAGCGATATAAGGGTGCAAGTGTATTATTAAACCGGAGTTGGTTGTTCATATACCGGAGTTTACTGATGGAGGCAGTATAATAATGAAGGGTATTGGTGGTTCAACAGAAGGCTAACACTACAGGAAACGGGAGATTTGTCGTCAGTACTATTCTTTGCCGTAAGCTTTTCATCGGGACAGACGGCAAAGACCAATTTTGCCGATAGTTACTGACGGCAAAGACCGGCTGACGGCAAAACATATTTTGCCGTCTGTAATTAAAAAGACTGACAGCAAAGAAAATGACAGACGGCAAAGTGCTCACTTTGCCGTTTGTAAATAAAAAAATAGATGGCAAAGTCTACTTTGCCATCTATAAATAAAAAAACATACGGCAAAGGTCTTTGTCGTATGTGTTTTTATTTACAGACGGCAAAGCGAGCACTTTGCCGTCTGTAAATAAAAAGACAGACGGCAAAGAAGAAACACAGCACACGGATCGATCTCCTGGATCGATGACATGGCACGATCTGGGCCACCCGCACATGCCTCTCTCTCTCTCACCGTGCGCGCCCCAACACACCCACGCACGCCCCCACCCACTGGCCCACCACCACCCACGCACGCCCCCACCCACTGGCCCACCACCACCCACGCACGCCCCCACCCACTAGCCCACCACCACCCACGCACGCCCCAATGCGCTGGTGACTGGCCCACCACCACCCGCTGCCCTGCGTTATCCTCTCCCCTTGTTCGTCTCTCCCTTCTCTGCCCGCATCTTTCTCTCTGTCTCGCCCGATGGCAGCCATTGCTCGCCTCATCTCTCGCCCGCTGCCTATGCCCGCCTCCACGCGCAACCGCCGCCGAGCGCCACCCGCCTCCACGCGCCGCCGAGCGTGGCCCGCCACCGCACGCCGCCGAGCACCCTCCCGCCTCCACGCGCCGCCGAGCGTGGCCCGCCACCGCACACTGCCGAGCGCCGCCATCTGCCCGCCTCCGCCCGCGCCACCGGCGGCCGCTGCCTGTGCCCGCGTCGGGGCACCGCCAAGCACCGCCCGCGTCCGCGCGTGTCGCACCACCAACCGCACCATCGAGGTCCTGTAGGCGGCTCCCTCTCTCTTCCGACGACCTCAACGTCGACCACGGGGGCGACCTCGACGATGACGCCGCGCGGACGACATCACGGGCGACCACAGGAGCGACCTCGACGATGATGGCGCGCGGACGACCTCACCGACGACCACGGGGGAAGGGCCATGGCGGCGGGTGTGGGCGCAGCCGGTGGCGGCGCGGACGGAGAAGGGCGGGCGTGGGCGCAATCAGCGGCGGTGCGGCCGGAACGCTAGCAGGGCGGCGGGCTCGGCCTGGCACGGCGGCAGGCGCAAGATGGCAGGGTGGCGGGCGCGCACGTGGCCTGCCTGGAAAGGACGACGAGGACGGGCAGGGCAGCATCCTCGGGCAGGAACGAGTTTTTTAAAAAAAAATAAAAAAACAGATTTGCCGTCTGTAACTTGGTTGGGCTGATGGCAAAAACGCAATTCGGCTCACGGCAACAATGTAAACTATGCCGTCTGGCCGATAAAACGTAGACGGCAAAGTGTCAGTTTAGCTGACGGTAAAGATTTTGCCATCTGTCCTATAAAATGCTGACGTCAAAGTTCTCTTTGTCGACTTATCTTTGCCGTCTGAGTTTGCCGTCTGCTTTCTGACGGCAAAATCTTTGCCGTCTGGATTTAGGTCTTTGCCGTCTGTGATCCACAGACGGCAAATTACTTGATTCCTGTAGTGTAATGGTATCTACCGGGTCATCATTGATTTTGTGATGTTAAACCGCCTAATCTAGCATTAAAGGCATAAGTATAAAGATGTATAAGTGAAGGGAAAAACAAGTTTCACAGTTTGGCATGGGAATTTCAGATCTACCGTGCGATGGATAATCAAAACATACTCTGATCTAATATCAAGCGCTCAAAAAGTTCAGTAAGTTCAGATGAGTGGGATATCAAGCAGGTGCCTTAACAAGAATAAAGGAACCTAAACTACAAAAGGCGCTGAAAATAGTCAGATCTAACCGGCCATTGGTGCTACCAAAGGAAGAACAGCTTGAACCTATGAAGAACATCGAGCCCTAAAGGCGGATCTAGGGCGAGAAGAAGAGGGACTTACTAGTGCAGGATTAAGCAGCGGAGGATCACCGCTTTTCTCTGATACGATCAGGTTGATGCAGCGGCCTTTGTCGAAGCAGAGACGAAGGACGACGGCGGCGGCGGAGCTTGAGGGTCGGTCGGCGCGAGGAAGATGACGACGTGAAGAGGCACGAGGGGGAAAGGTGAAAGTGACCCCTCGGCCCTATTTATAAGAGGAATGGATAAAAGGCAGGCGCGAGAATCGAGGAGCCCGAAAATTGGGGTGTGTGACAGCTTTGTTGCCTCGATTGTTGGAGACCCATTAATGAAGATGGGTTATACACAGTTTTAAATAATAGATGATGTCATGGCGGTTTACCATGGTTCTGGAAGATGACGTCACGGCGGTTTACAAGATTATGTGAAGATGTTGAAGATGAAATTTTCTTAATTATTGAGGATTGACATGAACCAGTCCAAATCAATCTCGGGCCTAATGTTGGGCATACTACCACTGGGCGTAAACCGGCCAGGAGAGGCCGGGTTAACCCCATCAGTAGTTCATTATACTTGAAGCCCATAAAGACAGATGGTGAGGCTTTATGAAGGCCGAGGGCCCAGAACTGGTTTAAGGCCTGTAGACATAAACTGGCATTGATATGTAAACTTGTGTTGTAAGATAGAAATAGCAGAGACCGAGCTGGACACGTTTATGAGCCGGCCTCGGGATTCTGTAAACCGACGGGCATCAACCCATGTATATAAGGGGACGACCCGGCGGCGGTTCAAGGACAACAGACAACAACTCGAGACTCAGGCAAAGCGTATTCGCTCCCTGGTCATCGAACCCCATCAATTCCATCACAACTAGACGAAGGCTTTTACCTTCATCGTAAGGTGCCAAACTAGTATAAAACTCTCTTGCATCCCCTGCCCGCTTTAACCCCTTTAAGCTAACTCATAGCGATGGCTCCACGACTAAGTCCTTTCACGAGGACATCTGCCGTGACAAAACCACGACAATATCCATAAGCATATGAAACATAGTGAGCTTATTTCCTTTAAGAGAGCACATGAACTTATTTAGTTTAGCAAGCATAGGGTCATCTATATCATCATCCTCATAACTATCCTCCCCATCAAGATACTCATCACTAGGAGTAAAAGGAGTGAAAAGAGGAGGATTTGATCGTGGGGTTACCTTGACCTTGTTAGGAGAGTTTTGGTCCTCTCCATCTTCTACCACGGCCTTGGCCATGAGGCACTTGTGAGCGTTGCCCTTGTAGTCTTTCATGTAGTTGTAGGTGACAACATCACCACTCTTGTTGACTAGCCTAAAGGTGTTTTGAGAATCTTGAGCAACTCCGGCAACACCACTAACATCATTCGGATCGGATTCTTCATGAGCAACCATTGCTTTCCCATATCTCTTCTTGAGCTTTGAGTTCAAGGGGTTTGGCAACTTCTTCTTGGGAAAGGTCTTGGGAAACCTTGGTTTATCTTCTCTCTTCTCATAGGGGCAATCGTTGGAGAAGTGGTTGGTTTCTTCATAGTTGTAACACTTTCTCACTTTCTTCTTCTAGAATCTTCACTTAAATTTACCCGCGGTAAACTTCTTGACAAAGAGGGCAATGTCTTCATATGAAGGGCTCTCATCGGATTCGATCTCATCACCATCTTCTTCTTCTTCACTTTGCTCTTCATCACATACATGCTTGGCCTTCAATGCAAGATTGATAATTTTTTATGTTGAGGTACCATGCATGGCAAGATGTTTTGTAGCATTTTCCTTTGACTCTCCAAATAGTTGGAAGGTGGATATGATGTCATCCGAAGTCGTTTCCTTGAATCCATGGTGTTGTCTTATGTCCCACACCATTTGGTGATGATACAGAGCAAGAGCATGAAGCAACTTATCCATGAGAAATCGCTTAGTCAAGTTGAATCCATCTTGAGTCTTGTCACATTCACATGACTCGATGTAGGCGGTGAGAGTCATGAGACGCTCAAGTAGTTGCTTGGGAAATTCACCTTTCTCCATACAAAAGTTTTGCAATTGACCCTTGGCAATTTCATATTGAGCAAGCCGGAGAGTGGAGGTACCAGTCTCCTCACAATGCTATCCCATAATTCCTTGGCACTTGTGATATGTATGTATGGTCTCCTTTGCTTGTCAGTCATACCTCTCCTTATGCATATGGTTGTTGTGTCATTGAGATTCTTGTCATCTACCTCTCTTGGAGTAAGATTCTTCTGGTCAATAGCTTGGTAGCCATACTCCAAGATCTCCAACATCTCATCATTTCCATATCGAAGATGATCCTGCATAGCAACTCTCCACAAAGCAAAGTCGGTAGTGTCATCAAGTAAAGGAGGTTTGCCTTGAGGGTTACACTTAGGTTTCTCTATTTGAGGTATTGCATAAAGCCAAGGAACACTGGAGTGTTCATTATTAGGAGGTTGTTGGCCAAGTGAAGGAGTAGGCACAGCTCGCCTCGAGGCCGCACCACCAGAAAGTGGTGCAAGCATCGTGGTTAGTGTGGCTATTCTCATTTGGACCAAGGCCTCAAGAAAAGCATCATGCTCCTCCTTTTGCTTAGCAAGAGCTTGTTCCAGATCCTCTGAAGTGAAGGACTTGGCTTTCGTGGAAGCCGCGCCCGTATTCTTTGGATCTGCAACAAGGGGAGTCCCATTGGGGTTCATCTTGCTCTAGGGCGGTTAAGCCACAAGAATAGAGCATGAGGCTCTGATGCCAATTGAAAGGATCGAGATGGACCTAGAGGGGGGTGAATAGGTACAATTACAAATTTTAATTGTTACTTAGCAATTTTAGGCAATAATGCGGAATATGAAAGTGAGCCTAACAATTTCAACTTTTCAAGTATAATGCTGAGAGCTAAGCAAGATAAACAAGCAACAAAAATAGGAGCGTAAGCAAGCACAATATGATATAAGTAAGTGCTAAGAGACAAGTAACCACAAGTAGAGAGTTAGGGTTAGCGATAACCGCAACTCCGGGAGACGAGGATGTATGCCGATGTTCACTTCATTAGAGGGAAGCTACGTCACCGTTAGAGAGGTGGATGTTACCACGAAGGCACACCAACACCACGAAGGCTCACCCTATTCTCCCTTTGAGACAACACCACGAAGGCGTTTCTCAACCACTAGTGGTAGACCTTGGGGTGGTCTCCAAACCCTCACAAACTTTTCCAGGGGTAATCACAATGGTCGATTCCTCTCCAAAAGACTCCTACCGCCTAGGAGTCTCCAACCTCCAAGAGTAACAAGAACGATGGGGAAAAGCTCAAGACTTGCTCAAATCACGAATTCCTTTGGTGCAAAGAAGGGGAAGGAGTGGATCTATCACTTGGTCGGACAACTTCTCTCAAATGCCATCAAATCCCTTAGGGATCTAAGATTTGGTGTGGAAGAGTGAGAGAGAGAGAGAGAGATAGAGTGAAATGTGTTCTAGGGTTTGTTCAAAGTGAATGGTCAACCCTCTCCCATGGGGGGAGGGATATATATAGTGTGAGCCCAAATGTGGCCGTTGTAGTGCAAGTGAACGGGCAGGCCGGACATCCAGGCAAGGGACCGGACATCTGGCCTGGCAAGGCACATAAAGAACAGAGCAGAATCAGAGAGAAAATAGAGGGGCCGGACATCCAGGGCCAACCCAGACATCCGGCATATCAGGAAAGCCCGGACATCCAGCACATGGCCGGACATCCGGCAAGTTCACCAAATCGAATAGCTCTCTAGATAGCACAAGCCGGACATCCCGCGAGGAAGTCCAGAAATCCGAGGTGCATGGAGATCCCGGACATCTGGCTTAGAGGGCCGGACATCCGGAAGACAGCACCCGCACAAAGTGCTCTCTGGATAGCTGGGTCCAGATATCCGGCGAGCAGGCCGGACATCCGGCGTGCGGCCCGGACATCCGGCGTGAATCCTGGACATCTGGCATGGCCAGAGACAGAACATGCCAGAGAACATAGTGATCAATCTAAAGAATCTTTGGGAAGGAGGTTTGTGGCAAGAGCAAGTCTTTTACTAACCCTATCGATCCCCTCTTAATAGTGCGGGATCCTATACTCAAGAAAACAATTATGTAATCATTTTGATACTTCATCCTTGAGTAAAATCACTTCGTATGCTCATGATCCACACACCTTTGATGAACTGGGGACTAACACCTGAGATTTACTTGACAAACATAGTTAGTCCCCTACATGTATATTGTCATCAACATCAAAACATGATGTAAGGGCATGATTGCACTTTGAACTTTGCATGCTTCTAATGAACCTGAAATAGAATTATGCTACTACTGAAAAAGAATTTTTAGCAGTTGTTTTTGCTTGTGATAAGTTCAGATCTTATATTGTTGATTCCAAAGTAACTATTCAGACTGAGCATGCTGCTACTAAATATCTTATACATGGAAAAAAAGATGCTAAACCTAGACTTATTAGATGGATTCTCTTGTTACAAGAATTTGATTTGCATATTATTGGTAGAAAGGGAGCTAAGAACCCCGTTGCAGACAACTTGTCTAGGTTAGAAAATGTTCTTGATGACCCACTACCTATTGATGATAGCTTTCCTGATGAACAATTAGCTGTCATAAATGCTTCTCGTAATACTCCATGGTATGCTGATTATGCTAATAACATTGTTGCTAAATTTATACCACCTAGTTTCACATACCAGCAAAAGAAAAGGGTTTTCTATGATTTAAGACATTACTTTTGGGATGACCCACACCTTTATAAATAAGGAGTAGATGGTGTTATTAGATGTTGTGTACCTGAGCATGAACAGGAACATATCCTACACAAGTGCCACTCTGAGTCTTACGGAGTACATCACGCTGGAGATAGAACTGCACACAAGGTATTGCAATCTGGTTTTTATTGGCCTACTCTCTTCAAGGATGCTCGTAAGTTTGTCTTGACTTGTGATGAATGCCAGATGATTGGCAATATTAGTAGACGTTAGGAAATGCCTATGAATTATTCACTTGTTATTGAACTATTTGATGTTTGGGGCTTTGATTATATGGGACATTTTCCTTCCTCTAATGGGTATACACATATTTTAGTTGTTGTTGATTACATTACTAAGTGGGTAGTTCTATCTCCAGCGTGGTGTACTCCGTGAGAATGCCAAGTTGAGCTCTTTAATAGCCCATAAGGCATATTGGGCTATTAAAGAGCCCAAGCCTATGAGAATGCCAAGTTGTTTAAAGAAAAAGTTAAAAGATGGCATGATAAGAGGATAAAAAAGCGTGAGTTTAACGCAGTGATCATGTTTTGCTATGCAACTCCCGTTTAAGATTTTTTGCAGGAAAGGTTCTCTCTAAATGGGAAGGTCCTTACCATTATCAAGGAGTCTATCATTCCGGTGCCATAAAATCAACAACGCTGAAGGCACAAATCCAAAGGTGGTAAACAGTCAAGGAATCAAACATTATATCTCAGGTACTCCCATAAATGTCGAGACCAATATAATTGATATTGTAACCCCGGAGGAGTACATAAGGGACACTTTCCAGAACGTTTCAGACTCCAAAAAGGAATAGGTATGTGGTACGATAAGTAAACCGACTCCAAAACTGTTCTAATTGCATTTTTTTTCTCCGTTTTGGAATTTTTCAAAAATCAGGAAAATTAAAAGTAGTCAGAAAGAGACACGAGGCATCCACAAGGGTGGAGGGTGCGCCCTACCCCCTGGGCGCGCCCCCCTGCCTTGTGGCCACCTCGTGTGCCCTCTGGACTCCGTTTTCTTGCACAATAATTCTTTTGGTCGCTAAAAATTCATTATATAATCTCCCGAAGGTTTTGACCACCGTACCACGCAAAATCCCATGTTTTCGTTTTGAGTTGTTTTCTGCCAGAGTTTCCAAGGCCAGGTATTATGTCATCCTCCTCCAACAATGCGGACGGCGATGCTTGGTTGATGCACATGGAACTTAGAAGGGAGGATGTCGAGGGAGCCACGATGGAGGACAATGAAGGGGATTCGCTTGAGGAACAACCTCCGGCAACGGAGAGGGGTACTCTGGCGGGCATCTCAGCTATTCCAAGTCCCCATCAAGCAATAGGAACCACAAACAACCATGAAGACCAAGAGGTTTGAGAAGGGATTCCCCCTAGGAGGCCCTTACACAGGTTACATTGGAACAACTTCCATAATTTGGTTCATAATTACAGAGTGAGAACACCCCTCGTACACATATACCCTTCAATTGGGACATATCCCGTCCAAGTGAAAGCAATGCAGGGAAGAGTTCTTGGGGGCCTGAAAATAAGCATCTTATGAAGGAAATTCAGAAGAATGCAAATATGCTCCAACATGTGCTCCAAGAACTGCAAGTTCTGAAAGGTGCATTAATGAAGCTAACGGATTCATCAATAACTCCATCATCACCACCTCCAAAGAAAGATACATAAATACATGGGTATGGGCACTCCCCTTGGCAACTGCCAAGCTTGGGGGAGGTGCCCCGGTATCGTATCACCATCACACCTTTACCTTTATCGTTTTTCTTATTTTGATCATTTTGGTTATATCTTGATCTAGCAGAATAAAGTTTTTAGTATGATCTAGCTTTTAGTTTTGTTTTGATCTCTATCTATGTAATCGAGTCCTTCCGTTATATATAATAAAGAGTAGTTTTGAGTTGAGGGCTTTGCTATTTTTCTATGATCTTGAGGGAATTAAAATTAAAGAATAGAATAAAAAGAAATAAAAACATCATATATTGATATTATGGAGAGTAATGACTTCACATATAAAGAGTATGATGAATAAAATTTGTTGAGAGTTGACAAACGTAGTTTTGGTCATTGTTGCAATTAATAGGAAGTAATAAAGAAAGAGAGGCTTCACATATAAATATACTATCTTGGACATCTTTTGTAATTATGAGCACTCATTAAAATATGACATGCTAAAAAGTTGATGTTGGACAAGGAAGACAACACAATGGGTTATGTTTTCTTATATCCAAATAGAAGTTATATTGTCATGGATCATCCAACATGTAGAGCTTGCCTTTACCTCTCATGCTAGCCAAATTCTTTGCACCAAGTAGAGATACTACTTGTGCTTCCAAACATCCCTTAATCCAGTTTTACCATGAGAGTCCACCATACCTACCTATGAATTAAGTAAGACCCTTCAAGTAAGTTGTCATCGGTGCAAGCAATAAAAATTTCTCTCTAAATATGTATGATCTATTAGTGTGAAGAAAATAAGCTTTATACGAACTTGTGATATGGGAGAAATAAAAGCGACAGACTGCATAATAATCTTTATCACAAGCGGCAATATAAAGTGACACTGTTTTGCATTAAGATTTTGTGCATCCAACCATAAAAGCGCATGACAACATCTGCTTCCCTCTATGAAGGGCCTATCTTTTACTTTTATCTTCTACCCTTATACAAGAGTCATGGTGATCTTCACCTTTCCTTTTTACACTTTTTCCTTTGGCAAGCACTATGTGTTGGAGAGATCCGGATATATATATCCACTCGGATGTAGGTTATCATAAAGTATTATTGTTGACATTACCCTTGAGGTAAAAGGTTGGGAGGCGAAACTATAAGCCCCTATCTTTCTCTGTGTCCGATTGAAACTTTGAACCCATAAATATCACGTGAGTGTTAGCAATTGTGAAAGGTTAAATAATAGTTGAGTATGTGGACTTGCTAAAAAGCTCTTGGATTGACTCTTTCTGATGTTATGATAAATTGTAATCTATAATACCTAAATAGTTCATCCCCACTACCTTATTTCTCTAGACATGCAAGCTATCCAACTCAGCAGCATTGCCACATCAGCAACTACTATTTATCTTCACTTGCCAGCTCGCCACATCAGCATGTTTTCAACAAGTTGTGTTAGTTTTGTTTTTAGGGGTAAAAAAATCATGCTGGCAGCCAAAGCGAGCCTTATTGGGCTTCCGTAACTGATGAGGCGGCGTAATAACTGCTAAAGAGAAGCCCATTCATCGACCTCTTCTTTTCTCTTACTCTTCCTGGTAGCAGAACGGGCGATGCCCTCAATCACTACCCACGCACCATCGATGCCCTACAGGCTACAGCCGACCGCTCAGGCGTTCTTCCAATCCATGCGACTCGAGCAGAGGCACCCCGTCTGCCACCTCCTCCTCTCCTTCTCCTGGCGCGAGAGGACCTCTACAGAGCGACCTCCATCGCGTCGTCGATCAGGCCGTCGCCTCACCTGCGGCTCCATCTGATCTGGGGGAGATAGTGAGGGGTGGGGCGGGGAAGGTAGGGGGAGGGAGATCCGGTGCATGACCACCATGTTGCAGGCTTTAAGTGCCCAACTCCGGCCACCTCGACGACTGCGCCTCCTGAAGGACGATGTCCACCACCTCCTTGCTTCCCAGAAAGTGTCGCTGCCGCCGCCTCTCGGCGAATTAATGTGCTCCCGCAAAAATTGGAGCGGCATCGCTCCTATTGTCTTCAACATCAGGTTGGTGTCTGCACCTTTCCTCCAAAATTGTGTCATGCTTGCTAGGACATGCAAAGTTTAATCTGACATTCCCTCTTGCATTATATTGATCTTAAAAGCACATGTGTTGTATCATAATTATAGGATTACTGACGCATACCAGTATAATTATTTCAGTGTTGTCACAGATCCGTTCTCTTTTTCATTAAGTTGGCTGGGGGCTTTGGCCACATGACAACTTTCATTTGAGATATCGAAGATATAAATCAGTGAAGCTGATGTAATACCACTCATGCTTTGGCACTGTGCAAACAAACTTTGAGATCTATATTGCCATCCCAACAGATGCAGACATGGATTACATATTAAAAGTGCATTAATGCCCTGTCATTTAACACCATGTGTGGGTGTATCATTGACAACCAATGCTTGAAAAATACTTCATGTTGCACTATGATGGTAAGATATGTTTTGTTTTCCTGTAAGGCAACTTCATAGTTCCAGCACTGTTTTATTTTTGCAGCATTGTAGAGTTCTTTTGAAGGTATGGGATTCCAAATCATATCCTGATTTTCCATTTACAATGCTTTGTTCAATATATCAATTTGTTGAACTTTGGTGGTATATTTGTACGTACATTTGTATCAAAATGTACATGATTTCATTTTGGTTGGTGGTAAAGACTCACTAGATTATTCCATTTTTCTTTTTCTCAATTTGATTGTGGGAATGACCCAAATTTTGCCAGAGTAGTGAAGTGGGTGCTCAAATCTTCATATTTCGTTTGTTTTAAAATGATTTGGCATCTCCAAGTGATGTTCCCTTCTTATTGTGAGTAGCGTGGGGCAAATCTTCATGAAATACTTTAAATAATCACGACATTGAGGGTATTTCTCCTTTGCGAAAAGGCCATTACCAATCTAGGTGCCATCAGCTTTGTGACCATGTTTATTACTCTCACTTACAATTTTGTTGCGGTTTAGCAAGGGATCTTTTATGTACTGTCTCATGGCAATATTTTTTAATTGTATAATTCATCTACGCTGAGAATAAATGCAAAAAATAAAAAGTGGATTGTCTTCTTACCCTGCTACTTGATGCATCTGTCTTTTTCCTCCCGTGTCATGACATCATGTGATCTATCTTTTTGTTGGGAATAGTAATACATCTATTGCTATATTTTGTATAGGGATTGCATATTGGGAGTATTTTGTATAACTACGAGCTTCCTTATTGACATCTACTGTACCTATTTAGAAGGGCTCTTGATTCCATGGCGCGCCTTAGTCTTTTGGCGGACATATTAAAAGTTGAGGGTTGTCCTGATCAAACAATTGGAGTGAATACCTACTCTTTTTCCCACATTGAAAGATTGCAAATAGCTGATGGGCACCTCTCAAGTTCCTAATCCATTTAATTTTGCTTTGGAAATTTTCTGCCGGCTCAAGTGCTCATGTTAAGGAATGTGGCTGTATTTTTCTTGGATTTTTCATTTGCCTTGCAATGCTGATGGAGAAAAGGCGACCAAATTATTGGAGGGATAAGATTGTTAAAAAAAAGATAAATAAACTATTGGCCATGGAAATTGCTATTTGGAGACTTGGTGCATTGGTGCATTTGGAAAGTATGTAACGACCAAGTCGTCTTTGATAATATACTTCAAGCTTTGGTTGGTGCGGAATTCCCATCGTTAGCATCTGCACGTAGAAATGTACTAGACAGTGAAAAGTAAATTGCTCTTTCCCCTTGAACTCATAACATTATACAATGTGACCGAAAGAGTTTCTGATCATCAAAATTATCATTTTACATAATCATCCATGCTTTTTTACCATATATTCCCGCAGCAACGCGCGGGGAATCATCTAGTTGCTTCAATGACTGAGATCATAGTTTGTTAGTTTTCAATGAAGTTTATGACTCATACTTTACTTTTTGAACAAATTTTTACTTTAGAATAATAAATCATATGTCATTATATGTTGTTGTTCTAAAGATGATCATGATGCCCTCATGTCCGTATTTTATTTTATCGAGATCACTATCTCTAAACATGTGGACATATTTTTCGATTTCGGCTTTCTCTTGAGGACTAGCGAAGTCTAAGCTTGGGGGCCTTGATACGTCCATTTTGCATCATGCTTTTATATTGATATTTATTGCATTATGGGCTGTTATTACACATTATATCACAATACTTATGCCTTTTCTCTCTTATTTTATTAGGTTTACATGAAGAGGGAGAATGCGGCAGTTGGAATTCTGGACTGGAAATGGAGCAAATATTATAGACCTATTCTGCACAACTACAAAAGTCCTGAAACTTCATGGAGAATATTTTTGGAATATATAAAAAATATTGGACGAAGAAAGCACCAAAGGGGGGCCACCAGCCATCCACAAGGGTCGAGGGCGCGCCCTACCCCCCTGGGGGCGGCCTCCGCTCTTGTGGGCCACCTGGCAGGCCCCCGACGCCCATCTTCTACTATATGGTGTGTTTTGACCTGGAAAAAATCAGGAGGAAGCTTTCGGGACGAAGCGCCGCCATCTCGAGGTGGGACTTGGGCAGAACCAATCTAGGGCTCCGGTGGAGCTGTTCTGCCGGGGAAACTTCCCTTCGGGAGGGGGAAATCATCGCCATCGTCATCACCAATGATCCTCTCATCGAGAGGGGGTCAATCTCCATCAACATCTTCACCAACACCATCTCCTCTCAAATCCTAGTTCATCTCTTGTATCTGATCTTTATCTCAAAACCTCATATTGGTACGTGTGGGTTGCTAGTAGTGTTGATTACTCCTTGTAGTTGATGCTAGTTGGTTTATTCGGTGGAAGATCATATGTTTAGATCATTTATGATAATTAATACTCCTCTGATTATGAACATTAATATGCTTTGTGAGTAGTTATGTTTGTTCCTGAGGACATGGGAGAAGTCTTGTTATAAGTAATCATGTGAATTTGGTATTCGTTCGATATTTTGATGAGATGTATGTTGTATTTCCTCTAGTGGTGTTATGTGAACGTTGACTACATGACACTTCACCATTGTTTGGGCCTAGGGGAAGGCATTGGGAAGTAATAAGTAGATGATGGGTTGCTAGAGTGACAGAAGCTTAAACCCCTAGTTTATGCATTGCTTCGTAAGGGGCTGATTTGGATCCATATGTTTCATGCTATGATTAGATTTATCTTAATTCTTCTTTCGTAGTTGTGGATGCTTGCGAGAGGGGTTAATCATAATTGGGAGCCTTGTCTAAGGAAGGGCAGCACCCAAGCACCGGTCCAACCACATATCAAATTATCAAAGTAACGAGCGTGAATCATATGAGCATGATGGAAACTAACTTGACAACAATTCCCATGTGTCCTTGGGAGCGCTTTGGTTTATATAAGAGTTCGTCCAGGGTTGTCCTTTGCTACAAAAAGGATTGGGCCACCTTGCTGCACCTTGTTTACTTTTGTTACTTGTTACCCGTTACGAATTATCTTATCACACAACTATCTATTACCGATAATTTCAGTGCTTGCAGAGAATACCTTGCTGAAAACCGCTTGTCATTTCCTTCTGCTCCTCATTGGGTTCGACACTCTTACTTATCGAAAGGACTATGATAGATCCCTTATACTTGTGGGTCATCAGGCACGCCCCAGGGGGTAGGGCCTGCCCTGGGCCCTTGTGGCCACCCCGTAAGGCGGTTGGTGCCCTTCTTCGGCCGCAAGAAAGCTAATATCCAGATAAAAAACATGTTAAAATTCCAGCCCAATCGGAGTTACGGATCTCCGGGAATTTAAGAAACGGTGAAAGGCCAGAATCTGGGAGCACGAAAACAGAAGGAAAGAGAGAGAGAGAGAGAGAGAGAGAGAGAGAGAGAGAGAGAGAGAGAGAGAGAGAGAGAGAGAGAGATCCAATCTCGGAGGGTCTCCCGTCCCTCCGCCGCCATGGAGGCCATGGACCAGAGGGGAAACCCTCCTCCCAGCTAGGGGGCAGGTCAAGGAAGAAGAAGAAGGAGGAGGAGGCTCTCTCCTCGTCTCTCCTGGTGGCGCCGGAACGCCGCTGGGGCCATCATCGTGACGGCGATCTACACCAACAATTTCACCGTCGTCATCACCAACTCTCTCCCCCTCTATGAAGCGGTAGAACACCCCTTTTCCCCATTGTAATCTCTACTTAAACATGCTGCTCAACGCTATATATTATTTCCCAATGATGTATGGTTATCATATGATGTCTGAGTAGATCTGTTTTGTCCTATGGGTTGATTGCTGATCATGATTGGTTTGAGTTGCAGGTTTTATTATTGGTGCTGTCATATGGTGCTCTCCGTGTTGTGGAAGCATGAGGGATCCCCGATGTAGGGTTTGCAATATGTTCATGGTTTGCTTATTTTCTGCGTTGCGGGGGTGATAGCAGCATAAACACGGATAAGTGGGTTATGGCGTATGGGAATAAAGAGGACTTGATACTTTAATGCTATGGTTGGGTTTTACCTTAATGATCTTTAGTAGTTACGGATGTTTGCTAGAGTTCCAATCATAAGTGCATATGATCCAAGTAGATAAAGCATGTTAGCTTATGCCTCTCCCTCATATAAAATTGCAATAATGATTACCGGTCTAGTTATCGATTGCCTAAGGCCAAATAACTTTCTCGTGACAAAAAGCTCACTACTAAAACTAATTTAGTTGTTTCTTTATCTAAACAACCCCTAGTTTTTATTTACGTGCTCTTTATTATCTTGCAAACGTATCCTATCACACCTACAAAGTACTTCTAGTTTCATACTTGTTCTAGGTAAAGTGAACGTTAAGCGTGCATAGAGTTGTATCGGTGGTCGGTAGAACTTGAGGGGATATTTGTTCTAACTTTAGCTCCTCGTTGAGTTCGAAACTCTTACTTATCGAAAGAGGCTACAACTGATCCCCTATACTTGTGGGTTATCAAGAATCCATGTGCAAAATTTGGTGTTGTAAGCAGATTTTGTAGAGTAACGTCGTTTGCATTGTCCAGGTAATCGTATACAACTCTAAGGAAAGCTCGATGACCTGGATGCTTGTCCACAAGGCTACGAATGAGTCCATAAGATCAACAGAGTTAATTTATCGCAGCCCTCTCATCCAACTGCCAATTAGTAATAGCATCAGCCACAGTCATGCTCTTGGCTCTTGAGAGACTAAACAATTGCGGGTAGCAATCCTTAAGAGTCGTGCCATCCAACCAATGATCAGACCAAAACATAGCATGTTTGCCATCGCCAATCAAAATTTGGGTAAAAGATTGGAACAATTGTCGATCAGTGGTGTCATGGGAAAGAGTCATGCCCTTCCATGATCTTGGACTAGAATCCCAGTCATACCATGCCCATCTCAATCTTAGTGCCCTGTTGTATGCATGGATATCTTTTATGCCCAAGCCTCCAACGGCCTTTGGGGCACATATCTGCTTCTAGTAAACAAGACACTTCCCACCATGAGCTTTATCATCCACATTCCAAAGGAAAATCCTTCTCATCCTATCAAACTTCTTTATGGCCCTTTTTTGTGGTGCAAATGAGGTGAGTAAAAATGTGGCAGTTATTGTGAGCGTTGAGTTGATTAGCTGTAGCCCTTTAGTTTCAGTTCATGAGCTTGCCCTTCCAAATTTTCAGCCTTGCATTACCCTTGTCAAGCACTGGTTGCATGTCAATGCGTCTGAGCTTGCTAGTTTAGAGCGGGAGCCCTAAATATTGGCGAAGGAAGTTTCCCAATGACCCTTTGAAACCCTCAAGTATGGTCGCAATGTCAATCTGCTCGCACTGGATCGGGTAGGCCACACACTTGGCCTCATTTATCATCAGACCCAAGGCTTTTCCAAAGTCCAGGAGGATAAGGTGGAGGGCAACAACCTCCTCGTGCACTGGGTTGATGAACAGGGTCACATCATCAGCGTAGAAACTTGCTCTTAGTGCAGTAGCCCTTGTTGGCATGGGTGATAGAATGCTCGAGGTCGTTGCTCTATCCAGGATTTTTTGGAGGGGTCCATTGCAAGTATAAAGAGAATCGGTGGGAGGGGTCACCCTGGCGCAGCCCACGCACATGTCCAAAAGGAGGCCCAGGCTTGCCATTTAGTAGCACTCGTAGTACAAAATTTGCTCTGTTTTGCGATGTTTCACTTATGTCATTGTAGGAACGAAGTATGTCTACCAGAGGGGGCTGAATGGGAGTTTTAAAATTTCTTTCGAAAACTTCAAAACTCTCAGAACACAGCAGCAGAATGAAGGATAATAGATATCAGTGAGTGAAAGTAAACTACCGAACTAAAACTAGATGCATTCATCAAAGAAAATCACATGGTTACATTCAGTCATGCACATCAATCCGAATGAAAAAAGGTGTGAAGAGATAACCAGTGATGCTCTATGGTGATAGATAATTTGGTAGAGTAGTTCGTCCTTCTGCACAAGGCCTATGTCTGGTTGGAGGGGTTGTGATTTAACACAGAAGATAAACTCCCTTCGCCTTATTCTCCTCGACAATTGGTTTGTCAACAAATGTCGATTACTCGTGGTAGATACTTGAGGTGATCTATGAACCTTCACAGACTTCTTCTTCAAGAACCACAATCACTCTTGGTCTCTGAATAAATTGACACCTAACCGTCTAGAGAGTTTGCAGCTCTCAAGAGTAATAGGTGGAGCGTACTGAATTTAGATTCGAGTGATGCTAAACCACTATCTAATTCTTTAGCTCTAGGGTTTTTCTCTTGGTGGATTTTAAACTCAAATCACTCTGGAGAGGGGTTGCTCAACAATCTTCTCAGAATCAAACGACACATTCGCAATGGTCTGATTTTGAAGTAATGGTAACATTACTCAAGGAACAAGTAATGCTAACTCTTCTGTCAGAGTCAAATCTCTCGCAGCGAAGAAGATCACTGTCTCTTGCTGGCAAGCATTTGCTCGAAACACAAAGAGGTTTCTCTCACAACTTTCATAGGATTGAGTTTAGCATCAGAGAACCAAAGCTTCGAACACTACAACCCTCTTAATAGTATTGTGCTCCTATGACTCAAAGAAAGAAAGGAAGAACAATGAAAAGAATGTTACGTCTTCACTTCGACCTCGACTTCTTTCGGCTGCAGTCCCTTCCTTCGGATGCCACCGAACAAACTGCTTTACGTCAGCAATTTTAGGGGTCTCTCTTCACAACATAAGCTTCTTGAATAATGCTCACTTCAATGCAGGGCATATTCTTCAGAGTTAATAGCGAACTCCTCATGACTTCAGTGACTTGTTACTCTGGGTGCACTAGCAAACACATTAGTCCCTTACTGCTTATGTCAACAATCTTCAAAACATAAGGAGGCAAATTATTGCACCAATAGTCACATAAAACCATTTTTTGTCACGAAAAATATCCCGGTGACGTTTTCCGGCGGTCACCCCCACCGCCACTGAAGCACCATCACAGAAAATAAAAATCTTGATGGTACCACTCCCGCCATCACGCAAGATCGTGTCTTATGTGACGAATCCAAATTCGTCGCCGCAACTATCTTCTGCGACGGCCAAAAAATGTCACTATAATGATCACCGTATACGATTTGGTCGTCCCTCATCATAGTTTTCCATGACCATACATCCATCACTAACAATAGCCCCACCATGTTTGACCAGTCAATGTTTCTGACATACGAGCTCAGAATATGATGATGTAGCATCTTATAGCTTGGCCCAACCGAGGTTTTATCACTGATGGTGCCCCGTTAGTAATAAGTCGGGCATCAGTTTTGACTGGTCAGCGCCGCTGACATATGAGCCCAGAGGATGCTGACATGGCTGCTTCCATGTGGGATCGGAGGTGGGTGACGTGGCTGCTTACGTGTGGGTTAATACGATGGTGATGGCATCCATAACCGTCATAGTCTGTAGACTCCGGTAATTTGTTTTATACTTAAATTTTGTACGGAATTGGAATAAATTTCATTATTTTCTCTCGCAGCTTTGATTCATAATTGGTGACATTACAATTAAGAACCATGTGACAAAGTATCGCGCAACAAAATAAGGCATTTGTTAGCTTCAACTGCATCTTGCTGCTCTCGAATGGCCTTTTGATGGCAGCTTTATGTCTTCCTGCAGGTTTAATAGGGCGTTACAACTTCATTGCTGTCTACCAGGGCCAATTTGAAACCTTCAAGTTCATCTTTGTGCTCTGGCAAGGCCTTCTTGACAGATTGAAGTTCTTACTGCTGCTTTGCGAGGGTCGTCTTGATACCTTCAAGTTCTTCCTACTGCTTTGACAGAGCCTTCTTGACAGCTTCAAGGTCTTCTTGACAGAGGGCGGTACGCTAGTCCTTGTGCCTTGCACGCGCACGCAAACTCACCTCGATCACATTGGTCGGTCGACACGTACATCGTATGTGCTGCGCACCGGTGCGTGCGCCCCCGATTGAGCAGCGACTCGGTGGATCCCGGTCGGGGCCCACTAAGAGCATGAACTATGGAAGCAACAACAAATTATAGCACCATCCTTTCCATGTAGATAGATTGTGTCAAAGCAGCAGCATGGGCCAACCAACCTGTGGTTGCATGGTTAGGAGGACAGTGGTATCCTCGGCCTACCAGAGTTCAAGTCCTAGACTTGACATTAGTTCTTGTATTATTCCTGAATTTATTTCAGGCTTCCGGCGATATTCATTCAGTGGGAGAAGACGTTCTCGTCGAGGGCGAGGCACCTATGATGACTTCATAAAATCTCAAGATGCTATGCCGGCTCGGTATCTCGTAGGTGCACATAGGGATAGGGTTTGCGTGCATCTGTTCATAAAGATGAGTGTATGCTCATTTATGTGAGCGTCTTTGATTGTACTGTGTTAAAAAATGCAAGGCAGTCTCATCGGCCCTACTTAATCTGCCTTTCTCCATCTTTTTCATTAAAATCCCAAGCGTGGATGGCGGTATCTCACCGTAGTCTCACCGGCCCCACTTAATCTTTCTTTCTCCATCTTTTTCATTAAAATCCCAAGCGTGGATGGAGGTATCTCACCGTGGAGAGCACATGCGTGCCCTAATCCATGACTTCTAGTATTGTCGCTATGTATGCACATAGCTTTTCCTTTCGAAAATGGAAAAGTCAACCCTATGCTTGCAATCTCTGAAATTAGCACACCGAACTCACTAATCTCGGTCTATTTTGAATCTTGAGAGCATTCCAAAAAAGGATTATCGATGTGGTAGTTCAAATCCTGGGATTGTTGATTGTGGACACAAGTGGGCCGGCCCTCGAGGCGTGGAGCGAGTTTTTCTTCTTTTTCATCACACACGATGTACCTCCGGAGCAATCGAACTTGCAACCCGACGATAATGAACTCCTCGGATAGCCAATACGGCCGATGGTTGTTAGTGCTATAATGAGAGGCCCGAGTAATTTAACCACGCACTACAGCATGGAGATTTGAAAGCATTTTTTAAGGGTAAACAAATATTGAAAACCTAAATAATATTTGAAATATAAGGAAAAATAAAGTGCAAGCACCTTTTGAAAATTCTGAATATTTTAGAAAATAGTGAATAATTCTTGAAAACAAAATCAATTTTGAACAAGCACACATTTTTTGAAACATAATTTTTTGGAAAAATAGGAACAAATTGTGAAACCTAAACAACATTTTAAAGTGCAAACACTTTTTGAAAATTTTCAAAATGGGTATAATTTTGAAACTTGAACAAGTGTGTAAAAATATATAAAAATGTACATAACATTCAAAAAAATATCTATACAATGTAACAATATATTTTTGTGATTCAAAAAATATTTCGTACATTCAAAAAAATGGTCATGAGTTTCAAAAAATGTGTATGTGACACTTAAAAAAGGGTATACAATTGCAAAACAATGTTTGTATAATGTAAAAAATGTGACATACCATTAGAAATATACATGACATGTATTTGAAAAAGTGTGTACACTTAAAAAATTGTTCATATAGTTTTATAAAATGTTTGTTCTCATTAGAAATTGATCAGAAGGCCACCATGGTGGAGATTGATCCTGTGGGGGGGTTCCTAAGAGCTCAAGTTGCAATTCCCGTGGATAAACCCCTGCGCAGATGGATTTTAATTGAGTCGGCAAAGAGGAAGAGTACGGACTGTTATGATATTCAGTATGAATATATCCCTCACTTTTGTTTCTCTTGCGGCCGTCTGGGACATTCAGACTTGTTCTGTCCCACGCCAGGGACTCGCGATGAGGAGGGGGAGCTACCTTTCAAGTCTAGTCTCAGGGCGCCGGAAGACAAGAAGAAAACAAACTCGGGGGAGCACCCGACAAAGGAGAAGCGAGACCTGCAGCCAAGATCTTGAGAATCTCGCACATCCAATACCAAATCAAAGTCAGGAGCGGAGGTCAACTCCCCGGTAAAGAACGCTCAACAGAACAAACGCAAAGGGGGGTCGCAGGTCAACCAGGTTTACCGTCAGGTGATCCCCAATATGCTAGCAATCACTGAGCATGGGGAGGCACATACAAAGCAGGATGCCGGAGCAGGGGCGTCTACTGTCACAGCAAAGGAAATCGGAGACCTTGATGACACGTTCCCAACAAGGGAGCCAAAGAAGAATAAACCCACCCACCCCCCCCCCCCCGACATCAGAGACTTCGGCAGCGGCTGCTAGTCAGCCCTGCCCGAGCCAATGAGTACCTTATCATGGAACTGCCGGGGGCTTGGGAACCCCTGGACAGTTCGAGAGCTTCGCAAATTAGTGAAGCAAGAAGGGCCCGCCCTGCTTTTTGTCATGGAGACGAAGATCATGGGCAAGCGAGTTGAGGATCTGAAGACTACTCTTGGGTTTTCAGGTTGTTTTGCCGTCGATAGCGACGGGCTTAGTGGAGGTATTGGCCTCTTTTGGTTAAGTGATGTTACCGTTACTTTGGATAATTATAGTGCTTCCCATATTGATGTAACCGTGAGACAAGAAAATAAAGTTTGGCGATTCACGGGCTTCTATGGTGAACCACGGGTGGAAAATAGACACCAGAGTTGGCGCTTTATGCGCACTTTATTTGTTGTCCCGCATGAAGCATGGATATTTATTGGCGACTTTAACGAAATACTTCAGGCGGACGAGCAGTTAGGAGTTAACGCAAGACCAGAAGGACAAATGCAGCCATTCCGGGACGCGGTAGCAGATTGTGCACTCCAAGATTTGGGGTGGCGGGGTGTCCCATTCACATGGGATAACAAACAGCAAAGTAACATGAATGTCAAGGCTAGACTTGATCGCGCCCTTGTAAATCAGAGGTTCCTTGATCTATTTGAATTTTCAAGCGTGAAGCACATTAGCAGCGTGGAATCTGACCATTGCTTTGTGCTTGCGGAATTGAAGGCCACAACGGCGACTGGATGGTCACGTGTACAGCGAACGTTCCGCTACGAAAATGTGTGGCAATCCCATCCTGACTATGATGATCTGGTGAGGAGAATATGGCGGACGGGAGCTGGACAAGGAGGCCTCCAGGGTCTCACAGATGCTCTCTCGGAGGTCCAAAACAATCTGGGCTCATGGGGGCAACGGGAATTTGGCAATCTGGCGAAAAAAGTACGTAAACTTCAGCAACGACTGGATCGGCTTAGAAGTGCCTCGTTGGGTCGTGGAGGAGGAGGAAAAATCGATGGCATCACAGTTGCGAGAAGCTCTTCGGCAAGAGGAAATATGGCTTAAGCAACTATCCCGTGTAACATGGCTAAAGGAGGGTGACCGGAACACTGGATACTTTCAGGCCCAGGCAGCCCACCGTAAGCGCATAAATCGTATTACGTCCCTGGAGACGGCTAGCGGTCAAGTATGCAGCAAACCAGCTGACATTAAACAGGAGATATCGAGTTTTTACCAACAGTTGTATCATACACAAGGGTACAGGCCGATGGAAGAACTGCTGGCGTGCATTCAGCCCCGAGTTTCTGAGGCCATGAATGATTTCATCCAGAGAGACTTTGTAGCCAAGGAAGTGAAGAAGGTGCTCTTTGATATGGCACCGTCCAAAGCCCCAGGTGTGGACGGCTTCACAGCTGGTTTCTACCAACGACACTGGGAAGTTGTTGGCGATGATGTGACAACGGATGTACTCGGTTTTCTTAACGGAGGTGAGCTACCCACCGAACTAAACGACACGGCAATTACTTTGATCCCAAAAGTTCGTCATCCGTAGAAGATCTCACAGTACAGGCCTATAGCGCTCTGCCCGGTGCTCTATAAGATCGTTGTCAAAGCGGTAGCCAACAGGGACGGACATTCTCGATGAAGTTATTGGAGAGGAACAAAGCGCATTTGTCCTGGGTCGGTTGATCACGGACAATGTGTTGGTCGCTTATGAAACTATCCACGCTATCAAGAGAAGGAAAAGAGGCAACAATGCTTGCTGTGCCATCAAATTAGACATGCTAAAAGCCTATGATAGAGTGGAATGGCATTATCTCGAGGCAATGTTAGTCAGACTGGGCTTCGGTGATTGTTTTGGCAGACTGATTATGAAGTGCGTTACATCGGTGCGGTTCACAATCAAGGTCAATGGTGAGCTTATCCCGTATTTCAACCCTTCCAGAGGATTGCGTCAGGGATGCCCTGTTTCACCATACCTCTTCCTTATCTGTGCTCAAGGCTTAACATCTCTACTGAATAATTATGCTGGAGCACATATCAATAGAGGTATACGGGTAAGCATCCATGCACCTTGGGTCAATCACCTGTTATTCGCTGATGACAGTCTAATTTTCATCAGTGCAAAGATCCAAAGTATAGACAGGCTCAATGATATTCTTAGGATTTACGCCGAGTGCTCTGGCCAGGCGGTAAACAAGGAGAAAAGTTTGGTTTTTTTCAGTGCGAACACAGGGGCGCCCCTTCGGGAAGCTCTGAAGATTGCTCTTGAGATTTCAGTTGAAGCTTTTTCGGAACGATATTTAAGGCTACCCACGGTAGTTGGAAGAATTACGAGCGGAACGTTCACACATATTGATGAACGGATTCGAAGTAAGGTCCGCGGCTGGTCAGAAAGAAACCTAGCATGCGCTGGCCGAGAGGTGTTGCTGAAATCAGTAGTTCAATCAATTCCCACGTATAGTATGAGTTGTTTTCAGCTAACAAAAAAAGTCTGCACGGGCATCTCCTCATGCATGGCAAAGTACTGGTGGGCTAGTTCCATTGATAAGCGGTCTTTACACTGGTTGTCTTGGGACAAACTGACGGCACCAAAAATCAAAGGTGGGATGGGCTTCAAAGATCTTCCACTCTTCAACCTTGCGATGCTCGGCAAACAAGGATGGAGGCTTCTGACACACCCAAACTCCCTTTGTGCTCGGTGTTGAAGGGTAAATATTATCCTGATACGGATTTTCTTCATGCTACTGTCCCGGCGAGGGCGTCTGCAACATGGAAAGCCATTGTGGCGGGCAGACAAGCATTGAAGATGGGCCTGATTCGTAGGATTGGCGATGGCACAAGTATTTCAACATGGGTTGATCCATGGATCCCTAATAATACTACTCTGAAACCCATGGGGCGCTTGGGTACTGCACCATTGCCATATGTTTCAGATTTGATAGATCCCTACACAGGGAACTGGAATATTGAGTTGGTTAGACAAAATTTCCTACATCCAGATGCGGAGGCTATCCTTAACATTCTTTTGAGTGCATCTGGGGGCGATGACAGCCTAGCCTGGGCTCTCGAAAAATTGGGCAACTACACTGTTAAATCGGCGTATCGATCTCTCGTGAATCGCAACGAGCTTCGGACTCTAGAGGAAGGGACGGTTACAGAAACTTCATCGGCAAACAAACAGTTGTGGGCAGCCCTATGGAGGCTACATGTGGTACCTAAAGTGAGGGTATTTGGTGGAGAGTACTTCGCGGCATTCTCCCGGACTCTATGACCTTGAAGTATAGACATATCAAACCAATTGGCATCTGCGGTGTATGCCAAGCTATGGAGGAGAATTTGATGCATGCATTGGTCGGATGCATTCATGCAAAAAAAATTCTAGATGGCAGCCAAAGACAGGTTCGACCTTCACCTGGCACGACTTCATCCAGAAACATGGGCTCGCGACATCTTGTTGGATCCAATGTTTTCAGAGGACGCAAGATGCAGGATCATCACCATTATGCATGCCATATGGTCTTCGCGAAATAGATGGACACACGACCGGGACGGTTACGATCCGGTTCAGGCCATCAAGTGGGTTCATGAAACTCTCTCCATCCTCGAGACCCCAAAGAGCTGTAAGGCACAGGGCGCTTAGTGCTGGAGACCGCCTGAGGCGGGTTGGATCACCATCAATACCGACGGCTCGGTCTTTGCTGATTCCATGGCGGGTGGAGCTGGTGGTGTGGCTCGGTCTCATCTACCGTTCCTTGGAGTATGGAGTAAGCCTCTACCAGGAGTGTCTGATCCTTTTGTTGCTGAGCTTCTAGCTCTCCACGAAGGGGTGATTTTTGCTCAATTGCGTGGGTACTCACATGTGATAATGGAGGTTGACTGTTTGGAGCTTGTCAACCTATGGAATTCGCGCCACATCTCTCGTTCGATAGCAGCGCCTATCTTAAATGAAGTGGAGGATATTGTGCCAAGCTTTACGTCCTTTTTGGTTCGTCATATTGGAAGGGAGCAAAACTTTCCGGCTCATTTATGTGCCCAGCGTGCCTGTACGCTAGAGGGTACTGATAGTTGGATTGATCATAGTCCAGACTTTCTCCTTGGTAGCGTACGGGCACATTGTAACCAAACCAATATCTCTTAATCGAATTCCCCTTTCGATGCAAAAAAAAACCTCAGCTTGCAATCTCTGAAATCAGCACACCGAACTCACTAATCTCGGTCTATTTTGAATCTTGAGAGCGTTCCAAAAAAGGATTGTCGATGTGGTAGTTCAAATCCTGGGATTGTTGATTGTGGACACAACTGGGCCGGCCCTCGAGGCGTGGAGCGAGTTTTTCTTCTTTTTCATCACACACGATGTACCTCCGGAGCAATCAAACTTGCAACCCGATGATAATGAACTCCTCGGATAGCCAATACGGTCGATGGTTGTTAGTGCTATAATGAGAGGCCCGAGTAATTTAACCACGCACTACAGCGTGGAGATTTGAAAGCATTTTTTAAGGGTAAACAAATATTGAAAACCTAAATAATATTTGAAATATAAGGAAAAATAAAGTGCAAGCACCTTTTGAAAATTCTGAATATTTTAGAAAATAGCGAATAATTCTTGAAAACAAAATCAATTCTGAACAAGCACACATTTTTTGAAACATAATTTTTTGGAAAAATAGGAACAAATTGTGAAACCTAAACAACATTTTAAAGTGCAAACACTTTTTTAAAAAATTCAAAATGGGTATAATTTTGAAACCTGAACAAGTGTGTAAAAATTTATAAAAATGTACATATATAACATTCAAAAAAATATCTATACAATGTAACAATATATTTTTGTGATTCAAAAAATATTTCGTACATTCAAAAAAATGGTCACGAGTTTCAAAAAATGTGTATGTGACACTTAAAAAAGGGTATACAATTTCAAAACAATGTTTGTATAATGTAAAAAAATGTGACATACCATTAGAAATATACATGACATGTATTTGAAAAAGTGTATACAATTAAAAAAATGTTCATATAGTTTTATAAAATGTTTGTTCTCATTTGAAAAAATGTAAAACGTGTATTTTGCAAAATGTTACTGTGTATTCAAAAAAAGTGTTGAAAACATGTATTTTAAAAAAAATACATAATGTATTTTAAAAAGTTATGAGTGTAGCAAAAAATGTTTCGTTTGTGCATCGAAAATGTACATTGTGTACTGTGAAAAAATAGACATATGTAAAAAATGAAACCGGTTAGAATTGGCAAAGAAACAAAAAACAATACAAAGAAAATCAATAAAGAAACAAAAGATAACTAAAAATATAGCGAAGAAAGAAAAACCAGGGAAAAAACAATGTATAACGAAGGAAAAAGAAAGCCAAAGAAAACAGATGAAAAAAACAAAGAAAAACCAAAGCGTAAACAAAAGAAGAAAACAAAGAAAAACCAGAGCAGAGCAAGCGCACGAGCGACTGCACTAATGGTCCGGCCCGATTTGTCTTGCCACGTCATCAAATACCAGCCTAACTTTCTCAAAGGTTTAAAATAGACCGAGATTAGAGAGTTTGATGCGCTGATTTCTGGGATTGAAAGATCAAGGTTCGATTTAGCTTTCATCTACAGGTTCAAGATTTGTTTTCGACTTTTTCCTTCGAAAATCAGGGAGCCCTTTTTTTAATTCGAATTATGGAGCTTTTCGCTCCCGATTTCATTTCAATGAAGATAAATTGACGTATATGGCAGTTGGCCTCTTGGCAAAAATAACAAAAGAAGAAAAACAGGTTATAGTTTCCTAGCTAGCTAGCTAGCTGCTCAGCTTAATGCTAAGCATCGCCTTGGATCGCCTTGTACTCCAACTCCCACTCCCAGCTGCCATGGCTCACGCACCTCTGATGCGTTTGTGGAGTACACTACGTGCGAATAAACAAGGACATGCAACACACATAGTATCAGTTCGCAGTAGCGCATCACTGAATCAGCAAGGAACGCGAGCTTCTGTTTATAACTTTATTTCCCAGGGCACACGTAGAATGGTAGATCAATCACTTGCCCGGCCAGCAGGTATACCTTGGACGACAACACACGAATGTATACTACTAATAATAAAACCATACCAAATTAAACGAACGACTGGAATCAAGGCAGCTGGTAACTATAGTACGAAGTAGTATTTGTGTTGGCCGATCATTAGTAAGCATGTCATCTTCCTGCATGCGTGCGTGGGTCGTCGATCGGATCAGAAGGCCTTGATGTAGCCCTTGCGCGGGGTGGGCGAGCTGATCTCCTGCTCCATCTTCTGCAGCTCCGCCAGCATCGGCAGCGTGCTCACCGTCAGCATGGCCACCGCCGGGTGGGTGCCCTCCGGCAGCTCCACCTCCTGCTGCGCCGCCGCCTCCGTGGACACGTCGTGGATCCCCGTCGGCAGGACCAGGGCCGACGTGTCGGGCTTGCGGTAGCAGAAGTAGAGCGTCATCTGGGCCACGCCAAAGAAGAACCCGCCCACGTTCGGGAGCTGCATGCATATGTTTTACACAGGAGTCAAGTACGTAAGTGCCATGGATATATAGCTAACGATGAAACTGATTGTGCAAGAAGACGTACGGTGACGTAGATGTCCTTGGTGAAGAGGCCGTAGAAGAACCAGGCGACGGCGCTGAGGGTGAGGAAGAAGGAGAGCGAGAAGGGCATGTACTCGGCACTCTTGGTCTTGATCACCACGAACTGCATGCATGCACGGTTAGTTAGATCTCATGTACGGTCTTGATCACTCGAACAAAAGCAGCAGTGGTAGAGCTTAATAGTAAGTACTTACGATGACGCTGAGCGGGGCGACGAAGACGGCCATGGAGAAGGCGAGGCAGACGCTGCCGAGGACCCTGACGCGGCTGGGCTGGGGCACGAGGAAGACGGTGACGACGACGATGAGGGCGAAGGCGGCGACGTCGAGGAGGAGGAAGAAGGCGAGGGCGCGGTGCCTGGCGTGCCTGGGCGCGTACACCACGTAGAGCAGGATGTAGAAGGACTCGACGACGCAGCCGAAGGCGTTGATCGTGAGCAGCGGGCTGGAGTTGGTCTTGACCAGCGCGTAGAAGATCCACAGCATGCAGCTGAAGAGCGCCACCACGTACGGCACCGCGCTGAACCCCTCCGTCGACTTCTTCCGGTACACCCGCAGGAACGTCGGCCTACACATACAAGTGCATGCACACATATATGCATGCTCATCAGACACGGTGATCACAACAGGAGATGCATGCAAAAAGATTAATGTGCTGGACCCGGCGGTGCTTACGTGGGTGCGAGGAACACCAGGAAGGATATGATGTTGCCTGCAGAAAAAAAAAAGGAACGAGAAATGGCACTTTGTGTCAGTGAGACTTAATCATGTGACAAAACAAATGGTTTGGAAATCATGCATGCAACAGCACTTGAAGAGCATGGGTACCTAGGATGCCAAAGGCGGAGGCCCACGGGTGAGCCATGGAGAAGAGCCCTTCTGCCATCCTGATCACGAGGACAAAGCACGGTAACTAAGCAGATCAGATGGATGTATCTACTGTGTGTTCTTCTCCTTCCCAGAGACTAGGGAAGGAAGGCAGTGCTTGTGTGGTTTTTCGAATGGGAACAAGCCATGTATATATAGCAGAGCCCTTCCCCATCCGCGCTCTACCTCTACGACGAGTATGTAGTGGAATTCCAGGGCAGCCACAGTGGTGAAAATCAACAAGTGTGCGTGAGTGCGTGGTTACGCGTGTACCGGTGTACCATGCATGTAAAAACATGTACGCATGCATCCTTTCCCAGATGAAGAAATACGTGCTCAGCATTTGGACATTACCGGAAACAAAAAAGGGCTATCGGTTACTGCCATATAGGAGTACTACTGTTATTACCACGTGCGTGCTGCGCGCGTAGCCACTCTACAGGGACACGTGATAAAACTGAAAATGGTAACACAAACGTGCATGTACATTAACTCCACAGAACCACTGTGTACGTAGTGGCTAAAACAGAGAGAAACCAAAGCATAAAACTTACTCCCTCCGTTTCTAAATATAAGTCTTTTAAAAGATTTTACTATAGACTACATACAGAGCAAAATAAGTGAATTTATAATCTAAAATGCTTCTACATATATCCGAATGTAGTCTCTATAGTGGAATCTCTAAAAAGACTTATACTCCCTTCGTAAACTAATATAAGAATGTTTAGAATCCTAAAATAGTGATCTAAACGCTTTTATATTAATTTACAGAGAGAGTATTTAGGAAGGGGGAGTATATGTGTAACCCTTTACACCAGTTAAATTACTCTTTGGAAAATCGGCGTGTACAATAACAATGCCATGGTGCATTAAATGGTATGAGCCTTGCATCACCGGTGGATGCATGCTCTGATCGATCGATCGCCAACAGGATACGATGCTATCGCTGAAAAGATATGTGCTTGCAGGCCAGCTAACAGGTAGGCAGGTAGCCGAAGCTGCTAGCTAAAACTTGCAGCGAGTGCCGAAGTGGCCGCCGCGGCGAGGACTATGCATTTTCTCTTCCGGTCAATGTGTGAACTGACCTGACCTGACCTTACAACCGACACGTCACGCCCACCCAGCACTCAACGATGCATCTTTGGGTCCTCCAGTTACACAACTCAAGTCCGGTTCACTAGCTCGACCGTTTTGATGCAGAGTAAGATAATAAGGGCCCGATCTTTCCCGACTTTTTGATGCATGATACATTGCACCTGCACGAGTAAGTTACCCATCACCGTCGATTGGTCTTTCTCCCCTGCCATTTCATCTCGGGCATTCCTCCTGTCTCTTTCACTTTACAGTTGCATCGCACCACTGTTCATGGAGAGAGGCATTTTACGCGCGTAGTTCATCTGCTGGTATGGTATGCAGCAGCGGTGCTTTTCTGCGCCGTGCCACTGGCGAGGCGAAGAAACGGAAACATCTCAGTGCTGGTTTCACGCGCATCATCGATGGATGATCCATGATCCATCAATTCGAGCTACCCAATACCTAGGCCGCGCGGGCAAATTATTACCTGCAGAGTAGCTGGCCGTGTAAGCATATGCGGCAACGGGGGCCTTTTCCTTCTCCGCCACTGGCGAGGTGACGAAACGGAAGGAAACTCCTCGGTGCTCGTTTCACTGGCGCCGATCCATCCTGTTGCTGCTGCTGTGAATAATGCAGCTGCCGTGCTTTTGTGCAAGAGAGGAGAGATCGGTCGACTGGCAAAGGTGACGGCGACACGAGTGGCTTGGCATCCATCCATGCACGCATGCACTGCTCATTTGGTCAAGCGAGGTAGTGGGGTTCGTACGTGTGCAACCGAACCGACCGACCTCGGAGACTCTTGGCCGGCCTCCTAGAGAAAAACTGGTGAATGTAATGGTGTGTGAGCAAGCTACGCGTGGATGCATGATCGAGCCAAGCCGGTACGGCACGGTACGTTCGGCGGCCAAGTGGCACCGATTCCACCTAGCGCATGCTGCCAAGATGCAGAGTCAGATTCTGTTGAGGTGCAGATCAACTGCATGCATGCACAAGAATATACTCCTCCCCTCCAGCCTTCATTCTGCCTTCCAGGTTTCCAGCCAGCACAGCACCTCGCCAAGGAACATGTGCATGGGCATCATTGCGGGTGCCATAGCCGTAGCCACCTCTGCCACCCCGTATTATCATCTGCACAAAGTCGCAGCCGATCGGCACGCCTAGCCAGCATTCGGCTCGCCGTGCTCGCTGCTCGGTGCTCCTCCTCATGTGCGCCACCACCCATCCATCTTAGTACTAGGAGTACTCTCCAACGAACGAGCCGGCCGTGTATCTTCTAGCATCGGATCATCTGCGACTTGCTGCGATCCGCTCGGCCACTGGCCTAGCGTAGCATCGTCGCTTGCAACTCTGCAAGTGCCTGCTCTGCTAGCTAGTGGTACTAGGAAGATGTGGGCGGCCGAGTGAGCATGCCATGAGTGTCACTCGATCCGGCGTCCTTGTGCATGATTAAGAGGGCAGTGGACCTTCCACTTCACCTACTGCTACTGCTCGCTCTACTTGCAGCCGGACAGGGGAACATATCAAGATATTTCATCCATTTCAATGGAAAAACCATTTCATTACTCGTCTTGTCGTCGGTTGAACCTCTCTCGTCATGCTACTTCACATCAATCTTTTCCATGTAGGAGAAGAAAAAGATAAGGCGCGCCGTTTCTGCATTTCTAGAAAAATAAGCAAGAAACAGCGGCAAGAGAAGCTGGAAATTCATAGTTCTAAAATGAGAACTCAAATACACCCGAAATCCTATTCAAAAGGGAAAATAACACCGGAAATGGTCGTCAAATTCAGTCAGCAGCGCACTACTGCCAGAGTTCCATGGGTGCAGTTAGCAAAAAGTCATGCCAGAGGAGCAGGAAAGTGCCAGCCCTCGCCATGAAGGTAGCACCGCTGGAAAGCTGGATGAGCTGTGGAATGCCTCCTTTTCTATTCGGGGAAGCTGTGGAATGTCTCTGCCCAGTTGAACCCCCTCGGGCGAATGAAGGAACAACGAGAGCGAGACTTCCAGATTCTAAAATATACTCCCTCCGTTTCAAAATATAAAAACGTTTTTGACACTAGTGTTATTGGACGGAGGTAGTAGTTTGGACGCCCACCTGCGGCTTATGCCCCTGCACCCATGTGTAAGCTATTGGTAGAATATATAATTCCAAGGAACTAGCCTCGAGTCTGTAGGGAGTTACAACTTGCCAACTAGACAACCATGCCTCACAAATCACAACCCTAAACTGGCTGATAACCCTAGTAAGCAGTACATTTATAAACCATGATTTCACAGCTAAGAATATTACAAGCAGCAAATCATACAGAGCACACTTTCTTACAGACTGTTCCAATAATAAATATATACACACAGATAAGACAATCCAAGCCACGCAGGAGTTTAATCTCTTCTGTTTTTTTTTTGTTTGCTTACTTTAAACACCAAATGAGAAGCGCATCAGAAGGAACGATGCCCTTCCAAGATGAAACAGACACAGTTAAGAAAGCATTGGCATATCTATATCCTAGGTGAAAGGCACAAGCTCACAGGATACACAGAAAGGCAGGTTCTTCATTTTGGAGATCAGACAGGGTTGTTCCTTGTTGAGATCAGACCCAGTGCGGCGTCAGAAAGCAGCGTACGGTTTGCTAGTGAGTTCCACTGGTTGTGCCGTGGCCACTGCTGACCGAGCCCCAGTTAGTTTCTCCACCTCCCATCTGCACAGCGATGCTGTCCATCGACTCTGAGGTTCCACTTCTGTGACCCCAGCTTGATCGTCTCGAATGCATACCAGCCCTGCCTTCCATGAGCTCAACTGGAAGGGCTTCTCTGCTGAGATCCGGTGACGCATGGGTTATTCTGCCCTCTTTCTCATCCAACATGCCCCCAACTTCTAAATCTCTTATATCAGCTCCTGACCGAGGTTCGTCCCATGATACTGGCTTCCTGCCCAATTCAAGGTCTCCAACAGGTTTGCCCATGTTTGGGCTCATGAAACCCCTGGTTTGTGGGCGTGATTGCTGTAAACCTTGCTCTACTGGGACCCTAGCTCGGAAGTTGTTCTTGGAAGCGGGGACAGCAGTGCAGAAGATCTCCAGAAAGTTGTTCACCACACCTACGTTATATGGGTTAGCCCGCCGGTCGTACCGATATCTGAAGTTCTCGTAGGTAGTCTGCAAAGGTGAAAGATTGGATGATTACCAAGTTGCGACAAAATGCTTTAAACATCAAAAGTCTTAAAACAGAGGAAAGGGAAGCAACCTGGTTGGTGCTCATCAGGTAGAAATGGAAGACAGAAAGACCCCCAACAAACCATACACAAATAAAACAGTAGATGATCAGAACCATTGAGGCGGGTGTCTTCAACATTGCCTTCCAAATCGATGAACCTTCTGCATCTCTGATCTTAATTATGTACACCCAGCAGAACCCAAATACGTAGAGGCAGAGTAATGTGGTCGAGAAGACAAACATATAGAAGAAGCGATAATTACGCTGCAGCAGAAAAGCTGGTAGTTAGCGCCGAACAGTGATTAATAGTAGCAATAGAGAGTCACCGTGCGCATTCGGATAACAATAAAATATTAGACTGTGAGGCATTAAGCTACTTACCAGTCCTATGCATTGACCAACCCAAGGACAGTGATGATCAAAACGCTCCACACAATTGTTACAGATAGAACAGTGAGAGCAACGAGGTGGCCGATACAGCATGCAGGTGTCGCAGTACTTGACCTTTACAACAACTCCATTTACATAAACATCCTTTGTCCGTGGTAAGCGCAATTGTTGTGGAGTCTGACCATTTCCAGTATCATTGTTCCCATCAAGGGATTCAGGTTCAGGGGGGTGCGTGTTACGAGGTACTATACCAGGATCTCTACCAGAGGTAAGAAGCAGCAGCGTCAAATCCTGGAAAATGAAAGGAACGAGGTTCAGACAAGTGTGAACTCTGCAACAGTGCATATTCATATGAACTGAGATAAGAACAGAATCATCAATTTTTAACTTCCGTATCAACCGCATCCACCCGCCTACCATGTTCATCTTCATGATTATTGTATTAGAAATGACAAACCTTTTCTCAAATACTGTGTTTCCTTCAATTAAAAGGATCCATAAAAGAGGTCAAGTGACAAGCATCGCCTTTGAAAGGTCACACAAAATGTTTCACAGGCATTCCCAAATAAGACTACTGCTCAACTAGTATTAGGTAAAATGAATTTAAGCTCTGAGCTCAGCTAGTTCAGGTAAAATGAACTAATCCTTCTGATCAACCTTGATCTGAGCAGAAAATCAACAAGATGGAAAGAATTGCAGCTCATCTGTATTGTTTGATTTTATATTAGAGAAATGGTTCAAAGGAATTTCAAAAGAATGTTGTAGGATTCCAATCCATAAGAGATTTTTCCTACGGAGTTCAAACGAATGAACCCATCAAAATTCTTTTTGATTGCTTTTCTACACTATAATTCCTAGGATTCCAAGCTAGCTGTTAGACCTCTTGGAAAATTCCCTCTGTGTCTATGACAACTATGACATGCACTCGCTATCTAGAGAAAATTCCTGTGTTTTTGCTGTGGTGCAACTAAACAACTTCTATTACTGATTTTTGTGTTTTCTATTCACGTGTAGGGTTCCACATCTTCACATGTCATGATATCCTATTCATGTGCTTTTATACTGCAAACCAAAGAGGTCCACTCATGGTATATGGCGTGGCTTCCCCAATCACCATTTTCCACAAAAGGGAGGTGCCATTTGGCCATCCATCCCAACACTATTTGTAGGTCATTGCCCGGCACTAGACAAAAGAGGATCATTGCTGGAATTTCAAAAAACATGGAACACAACAGCAAGAGATGCTGAGCTGAAAATAGTGCAATAGAAGATGGGGTGGAGATGGCGGACACAAGGAACCACTCTACTCTGAAAATACTCATTATCAAATATGTAAGGTGTAATAGTATCATCTTGCATTTCTAGGCGCTCTTATCATCACATTCAATCGAGGGTCACTTCTGACAGATTGGTGCAAGAATTTATCTAAAATAATATTGGAATTAACAATGTTTTAGCAACCAAAGCAAGGTAGGGAAGTTGGGGACCCTCTGTGTATGATAACTCGTCACTGTTCAATGAATAATTATGTATGCAGAGAAACTTCAATTAGCATGAAAGGGAGCATAGTGTAACTGTCAATAGAAATTACACAACTCCAGGCCAGCTGGTTAAGTTCTTCTAAAATGATCAGAGCAAAACAGAAGTGAAGTAATAACAACACTTACATATACTGTGAAGACAACCGCTACAACCATAACTGAAATCCCCCAGTGATCAGGAAAATCATTCATCAGATGTCTGGCAACAAATATACAGAAGACCAACACTGGTGCAAGGATGAGGAATATAGTGAGAAACAAGGATCTCACATCAGGTCCAAATATGAACCGCCCTTGCAAGAGAAACTCCTGAAAGAACATTCAAACTGTCGTCAACAAAGACCAATTGATGAAAGTAAAAGTGACAATTGCAAATACAAAAGTAGTAAACTCAAAATAACATGTATTCTATGAAAAATGATGTTATTTGCAATAATTTAGCCCCTTAGTCGCCAAGGAACACAAATATCCTCTCAGCATATTAAGATAAAGGTTAATGGAAAACACAAGCCAATAGGAAACTAAAAGCTCTAGAGAGTGAACAGTTACTCGAAACTAAAGAGATATGCTAACATATACTTGAGTGGCTGTGGATACGGAGTTCCAAAACAGCACTCGCGCAGACTCTATCATGCCTGGGCATGTGCGTTGTTACCATGAGGGCGGTTAAGAAAACATTAACCAAGGATTAGTAACTTGGTAACATCTCTAACTGGTTATAAATGGAAGGAAATTTCTACAATTCTATCTAATAAAATCTACAAAATGCAGAACCGCTACCGCCCAAGCAGACTCTCCTTGAAAGAATGCCTGCGTAGACCTTGTTTCATAGATGGATGACACGTTAATTTATTAGCAGTAAACGTGTGAGAGAAGAATTGGGGCTGCACATTACATGTGCAGGGGGGAGCTGCGCGGATGCCTCTTCTTCGAAGATAAGGTGATATTTACCACTAGATGGATGACACATATATTTATTGGCAGTACACGTGTGAGAGCAGAAATTGGCTGCACATTACACGTGTAGGGGCGCTGTTTTATTGGCAGTACACACGTGAGAGCAGAAATGGGCTGCACATTACACGTGGCGGGGGGCTGCACGAACAGGTGCTTCTTCTTTGCATATAAGGTGATATTTAGAACTAGATGGATGACCCATATATTTATTGGTACACGTGTGAGAGAAGAATTAGTGCTGCACATTACACGTGCAGGGCAGCGCTGCACAGGTGCCTCTTATTTGCAGATAAGGTGATATTTACTACTAGCATGAATATGCCATACTACATCAAGTGCATTAAAAGGCGGTTTGTGATCCCACGTAAATTGGTATTTCCCCGCCAAGCATGACCATGCACTACAAACATAAAGCTCTTATGCCAAATGTACTCAAAATAATGTCCGGTAGTAGCACACGCCTTTCCTACTTGCTAAAGACAAATCATGATGCATACATATCAGACCAGAACCAAGCCAAGTCCATAAAGAAGTTGAACATTTCCAACAAAAGTATTGGCGTCATGCAAACTAACTAGTACTTCCCAGGCAACTTGATAAAAACACTGAAAATATAAGAACTCTTTGCACTGCATGTAGTACACATATCCAAGATGCCGACCAACATTCCATAAGAGGTACAGCTACAACATACTAACAGATACTATTTATATCACAATCAGAACCATATTTCCAGCTAACAAGTAAAAACGACTACACCGCAACGCTCGGTTCAACATAGCACATCTTGTTGTCATCCAGCATGTACTGCCCAAGCACAAATTCCGATCAGGTGAACCAAGCACACAACACCATCAGAAAATGTGGGAACTCTTTACACTGCACGTACTATACATATCTAGGATGCCAACCAACAAACATTCCATAAGTGGCAGCCCAACAGCCACAACACACTACCAAGTGCTACTTAAATCAACTGGGCCATCCATATTTTCCAGCTAACAAAGTAAAAACGACTAGACGACATCGCTTTTGGTTCAACGCAGCACACCTTGACGCCGTCCAGTAAACTACCCGAGCATTCCAAACCTAGCAAGGCACGAATTCCAGTCATGTGAACAAAGGGCACCGCACCGCACCAGCTGAGCATCTGATTCCCCACCCAGCCGAACGGATTCTACACCCAAAAAGGGCTACATCGGCACGCAAACCCCTAGGCAGGCAGGCAATCATGGCGCGCACGAGCAGCACGACCAGATCCAGATCCGCTGCGCACGGCACCGAATCGAGGGAGAGGGAGGGGAGAGCGCTTACGTTGCTTCCCCGCCAGACTTGGTAAACCCTAGGCTGCTCCCCGGCGGAGCCGCCCCCGCCGCGGGACGACTGCGGCACGTACATCCCCGCCGTCACCCGCGCGACGACGGTGATGAGTTCTCCTCCTCCTGCTGCGACTCCGGCGACCACGGACCGCTAGGCCAGCTGGCCCCGCCCACCAACCGCCCCCGCCGCCTCCTCCACTACGGCGGCGCGCGCAGTAAACCCCGACCGAGATCTCGCCTCTCGCCGCACGGAGCAAGCCCGGACCCGACGCGGCCGCGCCGCGCAGGACGGGTGTGGAGGAGGAGGCGGCGGCGGCGGGGCGCGCGATGCGAAGACGAGAGGCGAAATGGCGAGGCAATCAGGGGAGAGGGAGGGGGGTGGGGGTGGGGGTGGGGGGCACGAATAGTCGAGCGCGACTACTCGCGAGATGTGTACGCGCGCTGGGGGGACAGGCCGGCGTGCGCCTAGCAGCATCGCCAGCCGCGCGGCCTGGTTAGTCGCGCGGTGGGGCCCGCGTGGGAGCGACGGGGGCGGGGGCCGTTGGGAGACCGATGGGGCGGGGTTTGAAGGCTGTGATGATGATGGTGGTGGGGGAGGATTTATCTGACTTTTTCTGTTGTGGAGGACTGACTGACTCGTGGTTAGCTGCTGATGGTGGGAGCGTGTACTGCTGCGGCGGGGACGACGAGTGGGTGAGCGGCCGATGAGCGATCGATCCATCGACCGCATTGATGCCGTCACTTGATTTGACCCGGGCCGTGCCTAGGTTGGTGATCGGAGAATTTCACGGTTTGCTAAGCTATCATCGTGAAGAAAAGAGGGAAATGAAATGTAGTGGGGTTTTCTTTTTGCAGAATAAATGTAGCGGTTGAATGTTCACCCTCCTTTGTCTTCCGAGCGAACGGTCGGTGGGGAAGGAGAAGATGTACGAGGAGGGGGGAGGGGCGGATCTCGCGGCAACTATCGGATGTATGGGTGTAGGCTGGGTGATACGATATTCATAATTGGCATGTTTGAGGGAAACGACACAGATTCGCCAGTGCCACGTGGGTAACGGCGTCCCTCGAGCTTGAATGGAAGCATCGTTAAACCTTCGGTATTGGTAGACATTCGGTTCTTAACAATGGTGGTCACCAGGAGGGGGAGAAGAGCAAGACGAGGAGAATGGGTGGAGGTGTCTAAAGAAGGGGGGAGGAGGGAGTAGCGATGCAGCAAAGACGCACCCTAGCCTTGTTCAAATTGAAATCATATGGCGTGGGGGCACATAAATAGAATTATCAATTCGTTGTGTCATGTTCTTGTGGAGACATGTTGCCCTAGTTCTCAAAACTAAAGAGATTAAAAAAAACGGTGTGACTCGACTAGAAATGATGCGGGAATTTCCTATCGTATCATTCGCCCGTCATTTTTACAGCCCTGGGCAACAAACAAGCGACCATTGGCAAGGGCGTCGCTGACAACAGTAGACTAGATATAGTCTATGATCCAACTGCGAGGAAATGGAGCGGCATAAGTCGTACAGTATAAAATGCAAAGTCGTACAAATACTGAACATACTGCACGTAAAGAAGCTGTTCAACGAGGAGGAGGGGGTGAAAACAACACGAAAACCATAATTAACAATGGTGGCTTGTTAATTCGTACTAAAACTATTGCTCTTCCAATATGTTTGAAGCATCGCCGTTGACTTCGTCGTCGGAATGACTTGGTACAAAGGCGGCGGCTGTTCCTCTACTCTCGCAATCTTACTTACTCTGAAGTTTCAAACTTGAACACCCGATCTCAGCTACTTCATCCCATCCCATAATATAAGACGTTGTTACATCTAAAATGGGACAGAGGGAATAGTAGCTAGTACTCGGAGACAAAAGAGACTAGGCGAGGAATCGTCAAAAAATAAATCAATCGTACTCCTACTTCAAAATAAGGGCAGAACGGCCACCATCAACGGCAAAAGTCATAGAGCACCAAGCGCTCCTCCCACGTGCCTATAATTGTGTTGTACTTGTACTAGTAGGCAATCGATCTGTATGAACCAAACCCGAGCCAGTTCATTTTGAGTCAATCATGGTATCTACAGTTGAGCCGTTGCACTTCACCTGGAATAAAATCTGGTTCGCTGTTTCTAGGATGATATAGAAGTAACTACTATCTCAAAGTACCGCTTAGAACCGTCCTATACACTTTAGGGTCATTGTAAGTGCATTGAGAAAGAGAAAATTATTGAACAAACATTCGTTAGTAACGTGTCGGCGTGGCTATTGTAAGTAGATATCTTCACAAGTCACAATAATAAACAATTTCCACCTCACAGGGCACATGGTGTACCCTACTAATGTCGTATCCCTTTTGATTAACGAGCTTACAAAGTTAAATGAGCAACTCGTTAGTTTGTCTCATTAAACTCGTTCTGTTAGTGGGTTTAGATTAAAACTGGGCTCGACTCGTTAGTTGCACATGGTGTACCCTACTAATGTCGTATCCCTTTTGATTAACGAGCTTACAGAGTTAAATGAGTAACTCGTTAGTTTGTCTCATTAAACTCGTTCTGTTAGTGGGTTTAGATTAAAACTGGGCTCGACTCATTAGTTAACGAGTTCGAGCTGAGTGATGACCTAGTCGTTTTGCTCACGAGCTTTGAATTTTTGTTTTTGCCAAACCTTTTCTTTTTCGGCCAATACGAGCGTTGAGTTTTAATTCCAGCCATACGCATAAGTATTGAGCAAGGAGATACCTATGCAAATTGGCAAAAAAAAAACTGTTCGTGACTAGGATAAACTCATAAAAGCAACAAAAAAAAAGTTCATGACTAGGATAATCTTAAACCATAGCATTCTCTTTTCTGACTTTCACCCGGATAGTAAATTGGTCATATTATTTTGCGAAATTTCCATGGATAATTTTTCACTTTCCATTTATTTTTTTGAACACTTGAAAATTACGCATTTTGTTAAGTTTTAAGAAGAGGTATATTGGAACCTATGATCATTTCGTTCTTGTAATTTGTTGTTAGAAACCAACACATTTGATTAAAAAAATGGCATCCCACAATGAGATTATTGCGTCCTTAATTATAGTATTTCCATCAAGATGCTTACCGTGTTTAGTGCACTTACACATGTACCATTTTTAATTGGTAAATAAGAAGTGTTAAGGGTTAGAAGCATCGTTACTCGGGTAACGCCGTATGGGCATGTTTGCTTGCACACAAAGTCACAAAGTAGGGCGTAGGAAAATTTATTATGGTTTCTGATCCTACAAGTCAAACATGATCTATAGATATATTCTCTAAGAAAACTAATCCTTCTGTGAAATTACTTTGAACAAAAGAGGAATTTCACCTCAGGGGCGACGTGGACTTGCATCCATGTCATGGGCGAGCCAGTAATTTCACCTGCACACGTAATGCAAAGCCAACTTCCATGCATGCACGTCCAAGCCGGCTCGTCGTCGTCGGAGGGTGAGCATCAGACTGACTAAGCGCCGATCAGCATTCAGCAATGCTCCGTCGTTCCAGGATCGGCATGCAGCTCCTGGCAACACACGTCATCTCGTGTTCATCGTCTCGATCTCGATCGCGACGATGTTTTACTCCAACAGGCAACAGAGTTGATCCACGGTCTCGTTCATGGATTTCTACATAAAAAACACAGCTCAACCCCCATGTGTCAACAAATGGAGCCATGACGAAGCGTGGGGCGGTTCGATGTACTCTACATGCACGTGGTGGACGGCCGGCCGGTCCGGCGGCGGAGACAACCATGACGACGGACTGACTCTCTCTGAGAGCAATCGTCATGGATGGCTGCAGAACACCGTAAATGCTACCATTAATACCAGAATGTGCCACTCTACTTTAGGTGTCTAGACGGGAGACTTGTAGACTTGTAGTATAGGGTACGGGTGGATATGAATGGTACTTATGATTGTTTTGTATACACATTGATCGTGATATATATACTTCATCTGTTTCACAATGCAGTGCGTATAAATTCTTTTTAAAGTCAAATTAAGCAAACTTTGGCCGAATTTACTGAGAAAACTATTTATATATACAGTTCCAATCATATACAACATGAGAATATAACCGATGGTGTATCCAACGATATGCATTAAGTATTTTAAACGTACATACTTTTGTCTATAAACATGGTCAAAGTTTGTAATGTTTGACTTGTAAAAAAATCTATACGCACTAAATATCCTAAGTTACATACATGTCATAAATGATAGTGATATATTCCCTCAAAAAACACATATGTTTTCTCATACGATTCATAGAACTGAATCGGGTTCCACTATCAAGAGATAACGGAACAAAATAGTTGGGGCCACCAAAGGCGTTCCAAAATGCGATCACCACAAAACATGCTAACAAAAGGACAAACAAAAACTAGGTAGTTAAACTAACACATATGTTTTTATTTGTACTCCACGCGAATTAATTTTGACATTTTACAAAAGACTTGGATTTTTTTTTTGCTAAGTTGAAAATAACGTGATCTTATGATACTGGGATTTATTCTCTAGTTCTTGACTAGACACGCTTGAGGAAAATGGGCACACATGAGAGATGACAAGACTATCGACAATTGAGCAAATCTTAATCCACTGACCCATTATAAACTAGGGGTTATAAACTAGGGGGGGTGGGGGTTGTATAGTCCATGGTGGAGTAGAGTAGACCATGGCTTTTTTTTTTCTCCTCCCAAGCTCACATGCACATGTATGAACAGACAAATTCAAACAACAAACATGGTCGAGTGTTTCATATACGTATATTGTTCACGAAAATCTACACATAGGAAGAGCACTGTCACGCCCTGGCCACAACACTACTAGAAAAAGGGCTATAGACGGGATTGACACTAATGGCGCACCAGACAAGTGGTGCGCCATTAGTATATGCTAATGGCGCACCACCTTCAGATAAGCCATTAGTGTTGGAACTACTAATGGCGCACCAGGCCTGGGGTGCGCCATTAGTGTCCTAAATTTTTTTTTTTGAACTAGCGCGTCTGGCCAAACATACTAATGGCGCATCCTTGTAAGGTGCGCCATTACTAGTTGTAACTAGTAATGGCGCACCAGTGAAAGGGTGCGCCACTAATGATTTTTTTTTAATTATATTTTTTATTCCTTTTGTTGGAAAACTACTAATGGCGCACTGCCGCGAAGTGCGCCATTAGTAGTTCAAACTACTAATGGCGCACTGAGGCAGAGTGCGCCATTAGTATGATTTACTTTTTTCGCAAAACTACTAATGGCGCATCAGGCTGTGGTGCGCCATTAGTAACCTGGATTACTAATGGCGCATTTATGTCAGGTGCGCCATTAGTAAGTGGGCAGCAACAAGATATTTTGGGCAGCCTCTCCTACCCACACTCACTTTCTCCCCCACTTCATTCTCCACCTCCTCCTTGTCTCGGGTGCCTCCTCTCTTTCTTCTCATTTCCACCATAGATTCATTCAAATTAAGTGGTTAAATTACCTTGTTTTGATAGGTAAGTAAGGGGGAAACTATATTTACGTTGTTCTTCCTACAACAATGTGCACATGCACTTTTTATGGCCTAGCTAGATCTATGTATGTTCGTGGTGTTGCATATGTTAGTGGTGTTGCATATGTGTTTGTGGTTGGAGGTGTACCGGTATTTGAAATGCAATAGTTGCCAATATTTTGCCGGAATGTTGATTCATTTCCGTTTCGGCGATAATTTTGGCATTAAGCATTCTTTTTGGTCCTATTTTTAGGGAAAGTCATGCCAAATTTTTTCTTGGTTCTAAAATATTGTTTTGCTCTACCCCGCAGGCAACCATGGTCCGCACGATGACCGAAGGCATCGTGAATAGGTTTTTGAGGTCCGCGAAGGCCGAGATGCTTGAAAAGAACGAGACGGAGATAAGATGTCCGTGTCGAAGATGCAAGCTGCAGAGCCTTATTGCGGACCCGGATTCCGGGCAGGTGCGGGACCACCTGCTCTTGCGTGGTTTCATGGATGGCTATCGGTGGCAAGGTGATGAAGATGACTACGAAGTCGTCCATGGGGGCTGGGCAAGAAATGAGGAAGGGCAGCAAGACAACCACCGCGGCTCGGGCGGGCGAGAAGACGAAGAATCCCCAGGAGATGATCATGACGGTGATGCTGTACACAGTCATGATGATGAGGAAGATGCCGGAGCAGACGACGGGCATGATCATGAAGATGATGATGCCGGCGGAGCAGACGACGGTGGACCATCGATGGGCTGGGTGCAGGACCCTTATATTCAAAAGTTGCTTCTCAAGCAGACGGATAACGCAAGAGCTGCCGCCCGAGAGAAAGCCAAGGTGGATCAACTTGAGTTAGACGCGGTTACTCCATTGTATGAAGGATGCAGGCCCGAGGATACCCGCCTGAAAGTAACGCTCATGGCTCTGGAGATGAAGGTAAAACACAAAATGACGGACGCATGCTTCGACGAGAACATGTCATTCTGGCACGAACGTCTTCCAAAGGGGAACAAGTGCCCGACCAGTTTGGAGGAGGCGAAGAAAATCGTGTGTCCTCTGGATTTACCGCACGTGAAATACCATGTCTGCATGAACAATTGCATCATTTATCGGGGCGAGCACGCGGAGTCTACCATATGTCCGGTGTGCGGCGTCACTCGATACAAGAAGAGGAAGAAAGCTCCTCGAAAAGTGGTGTGGTACTTTCCGATCACTCCTCGTCTGCAGCGGTATTTCGCGGATCCTAAGGTAGCAAAGCTCCTGCGTTGGCACGCGGATAGGGAGGAGAAGAAGCGAGAAGATGACGCAAATGATCCGGAGATAGATAAAAAAGACAAGATGCTGAGTCACCCTAAGGATGCGAGCCAGTGGCAAGCGTTGAATTTTGAATACCCAGAATTTGGGAAGGATCCAAGGAACATCGTGCTGGGCGCGAGCACCGATGGAGTCAATCCGTTTGGCAGCCAGAGAAGCACACATAGCACATGGCCTGTGTTTGTGTGGATGTACAACCTTCCCCCCTGGTTGTGCATGAAGAGGAAGTACATTCACATGAGTATGCTAATTGAAGGGCCGAAACAACCAGGGAACGACATCAATCTGTATCTGGGGCTGCTGAAGGAGGAGCTAGACACGCTGTGGAAAACGCCAGCCAATACGTGGGACGCCGCAGAGAAAGAATATTTCCCTATGAGAGCCGCACTGCTCACGACAGTGCACGACTATCTCGGTTATGGATATCTCGCGGGGCAGGTAGTCCACGGATTTTCTGGATGCGTACGGTGCATGGACGACACAACGTATCGCCAGCTAGATAGAGATCCCGGGTCTTCGAAAACCGTGTTCATGGGACATCGAAGGTGGCTTCGCGACGATGACCCGTGGAGGAAACGCAAGGATCTGTTCGATGGTGAAACCGAACCCCGAAAACGCCCGTGTACGAGGAGCGGCGAGGAAATAGACAAGCTGTTGAAAAATTGGAAAGACTGCCCACTGCCGGGAAAGAAGCAAAATGCGCCAGAGCCGGGAAAGAAGCGAAAGGCGCCAGAGCCGCTACTGAAGGTATGGAAAACGAGGTCTGTTTTCTGGGACTTGCCGTACTGGAAGATCCACCGTGTGCCTCACAGCCTTGATGTCATGCATATCACGAAGAACGTGTGCGAGAGTCTACTTAGTACCCTGCTCAACATGCCAGAGAGGACCAAAGATGGGCCGAAAGCAAGGGCAGACTTGAAATCAATGGGCATCAGGCAGGAGCTTCACGCTATATATGATGATGATGATGATGATGAGGCGAAGCAGGACACAGAATGTCGTCGCAAAGGCAAAAAGGCCAAGAAGACCGGAAATGACTACCCTCCCGCGTGCTTCACTCTAAGTCAGGAGGAGATCGAGCAGATACCTAGACCCAGCGAAGCAGAAGTTCAGCGGGATGAAGTCTCACGACTGTCATGTGCTGATGACGCAGATACTTCCAGTTGCAATCCGTGGGATCATGGACGCTCACGTCCGTGAAACGCTATTTGGCCTATGCAACTTCTTCGACGTCATCTCTCGGAAGTCGATTGGCGTGAGGCAACTCAGAAGGCTACAGGAAGAGATCGTGGTGATACTATGCGAGCTTGAGATGTACTTCCCGCCCGCATTCTTCGACGTTATGGTGCATCTGCTGGTCCATATAGTGGAGGATATCATCCAACTCGGGCCGACGTTCCTGCACAGCATGATGCCGTTCGAAAGGATGAATGGTGTCATCAAAGGATACGTTCGTAACATGTCACGTCCAGAGGGAAGCATAGCCAGGGGCTTTCTAACCGAAGAGTGCATCTCGTACTGCACGAATTATCTAGGCATCGAGAACCCCGTTGGTCTGCCCGTCAACAGGCACCTCGGCAGGCTCGCTGGATGGGGTCACCGTGAGGGTCGCCGCGAAATGCATGTCGACTTCGAGGGTCGACTCGCCGACTTTGAAAGAGCAAACCTAGTCGCGCTACAACACATAGACGTGGTCGATCCTTGGGTGGTAGAGCACAAAACCTTTATTAAGAAGACGTACAATGACCGAGGCCAACAGAGGACGGACGGAGATATACTCAAAGAGCACAACTCATGTTTCACGCGTTGGTTCAAGCAGAAGCTTCTGTCGTACCCTTTACATGAGGATTCTTCCGCGGAAGAACAATTCATATTCGCCTTGTCACAGGGCGCCGAGCACAACCTGATGACCTATGAGGCGTACGATATCAACGGCTACACATTCTACACTGAGGCCAAGGACATGAAGAGCGATGGTTATCAGAACTCCGGGGTAACGATGGAATCCTACACCGGTAACGACAAGGACAGATACTACGGAAGGATCGAGGAGATCTGGGAGCTGAGCTACGCTGGAGAGAAGGTCCCGATGTTCCGTGTCAGATGGGCCAAGAGCGTCCTAAAAGAAGACCGGTATTTCACCACCATGGTTATACCCGAAGCCAAATCCAAGACCGCGGGCGCAAACGTCACCGCGAAAAATGAGCCATGGGTACTGGCTTCCCAAGTGGACCAATGCTTCTTCATTACCGACCCATCAAAGACCAGCCGTGTTGTCGTGAGGAGAGGCAAAAGGAAGATCATCGGAATGGATGGCGTAGCCAATGAGCAAGACTTCGACAAGTACGGCGACCCGAGGATCGAACATGACGACGATGATGAAGTAGCAGCATACACCACAAGAAGAAGCAGGACCACCCTACCTAAAGGACGTCCGTTCCACAGAAGAACTCCATTTGCGAAAAAGAAGGGCAAGAAGATTGTATTTAATTAAATCGTAGCCTTCATTTCTCGATTGTATTTCATGGGCACTTTTTGAACTATCATGAATATTTTTAAATTTCCTGGACACTCGATCTCGATTCCCCTCCATCTCGATCGCTATCCCACCTTGCCAGATCCGGTCCCACTCACCGCCGAGCACCCCCCCGGTCCACCGGCCGCCGTCGCCCCCCGCACCCTCGATTCCCCTACTCAACCGCCGCCGCCAACCCCCCGCACCCCTCCCCTACTCAACCGCCGCCACCGACCCCCCTTTTAAAATTATTATTGTCTTATAAAAAAAATTAATGTTATGATTTAAACAAGTTTGAACATATTTAAACACAAATAATTATCAAACAGCATTTTAAATGCATAAAAAAAATTTGTGGAGCCTGGGAATCGAACACAGGACCTCTTGGTGTGAGAACAGGCACCTGACCAGTCGAGCTAGTAGAGGGGAGTTGATGTGGAAAAGGTCAGGTGTGAGATAACCTGTTGGCTCGAGCGAAAATAAAAAAAATACTAATGGCGCACCAGGGTGAGGTGCGCCATTAGCATGTATATACTTATGGCGCACCGAGGGGTGGTGCGCCATTAGTATTGTGCCGCCCCTCCTTTGTCCCGCGCCCCCCCTCGATCCCCTTCCCCTCTCTCTCCCTCGCCCTCGCACGCCCTCGATCCCCTTCCCCTCTCCTCTCCCAACGCCGCCGCCCCGCCCGCCCCCTGTCTCTTCCCCCTCACCGCCCCTTCCTCGCGCCGCCGCCTCGCCGTCACCCTCCGGCACCGGCCCCTCCTCGCCGCCGCCTCACCTCGCCCTCTCACCACGGCCACAGAGGCTCCTGGATCTGAACCAGCCGCCGCCGGACAGCAGCAGGTCAGTAAGCCTCTCTCTCTCTCTCTCTCTCTCTCTCTCTCTCTTTCTCTCTCTCTCTCTCTCTCTCCATTCATGTACCTTCACCTGGCCTGTTGTGACTCACTCAACCCCCATTTGCATCTAGGCAGGCGGCATCCGTCACCGGCAGGCAGGCGACATCCATCACCGGCAAACCTCCCACGCACCGTGCCTCGGACGCACAGCAGCAGGTCAGACCCCCCCCCTCTCTCTCTGGCACGATGAGTTATAGGATCAATGCCTAAGTTTTGTTGAGCACACAGATTTCTTTTCTGTAAGCATTGGTATTATGTGCTTCCCATAGTTTGTATAAAAATAAAGAAAACAATTTAGTTCTGTTTCTGTTCTCTCTGTCTTGTGAATGGAAATGGTATTTCGCTTGTGAGTTGTGATTCGAAATTCTCTGGCCTCCTGGTGCCTTAATTATGTTTCTCTTGTGATTGCAAAATTCCTATCAGGAACAGGTACACACTTCCCTGGCTGTGTTGCAGCTCAACCCCCCATTTATAGCAGCAGCAAGGTAATTGGCAGGCAGACGGCAGCGGCATCGATCCGTTGCCGGCAGAAGGCAGGCAGGCAGCATCCATCACCAGCGCGCTTGCGCCAACGTACGTTGCTATACACGCACTCATATCCATTCATTTGCAGCTTACAGCAGCCTACTCTGAAATGATCTATCTTTTTTATCAAATTCGGATAGCACTATATTTCAGTCAACTATATATTTGTTCAGTGTCACCTTGAGTTTGAGTTAATTAGTTGAATTATCTGTTATCCTCACTGAAAGCTATTCACATACAAGTCACACAGGTCTAGAGGAAGACTAATATAAGTATCACATTAATGCAAGAGATATATCTCGCAAAAAGAAATTTAATGCAAGAGATATACATGTATCGCATGTATATGAGAATGATTATTAGAAAAGAAAAAGGTGCCTGTGAGCAGAGTTGTCAAAACATAAAGCATGTGTATCATGATAGTGATTATAATTAGCTAGTCTAGAATCATTATATCTGAAATTCTGAATAGCATATATCCCTTTGAAACATAGACTATAAGTATGTATGACAAGCCAACTGGTTGGTACAAAGTATTCTCTGGATGTATGGCCACATTACAATTAATTAATATATTGTCAAACTAAACAGAAAATTTAAACTAGCAGTATGCATATACACTGGTGTGTTCAAATAGTACACCTAGAAAGTAAGTGAGGTTTGGTCGAGCAAATTGGCTGGTTACCATTGCCTCTGTTTGTCAGGGCATATGAGTCGTTGTGCTGCTCGAAAATCCATCACTCTCTTGTTTGCCGGCCACTTACCCTGGGGTTGGTGAGCGAGGCCGGGCGAACATATTTTTCCTTGGTTTAATTAGTCAGTTGGCCCTCCTTGCTGCTGTAGTATTCTTACCGTTGAGTAATTGAGGTCTGTTTTTGTTGGCTATGGCTGAATGTGTTTTACGCTCTAGAGAAGATAGATGATACTAATCTGCTGATTCTTTTGAATTTGTTGGTTGATATGTTCAGATTGTGGTTTGCTATCTATTACTGGAACCGCTCTTCCTAACCAGCATTTTCGTAATGGTTTGTTCACTTGGTTAGTTTGTTGGTTTCTTATCAGGCTAAAACCAAATTAGTGAAAGTTTATGCAAGCAAAATGGTAGGTTACTAGTTACCTCAGTTTCTCATTGCATCGGAGTCGTTTTGTTGCTTGGGGATCCATCAGTCCCTGGTTCTCGCGCTGTTTGCTGGCCACTTTCCCTGTGGCTGGTGCGCGAGGCCATGTGAACTATGCTATTTTGTTGAATTAGTCAGCTGGCTTCCTTGCCCTGCAGTTTCCTTACTGTCCAGTGACCGAGTTCTGCTTTTGTTGGCATAGTCATCTCTGTATCGTTGTTGGTTAGTCATGCATAGTTATAATCTGTTTGTCTATTAAAAACAGTAGCTCATTGCATCACTCTTTTAGGTTGATCACTTCATCTTGTGCTCAGCCAATTGAACCAAGTTTGAAATATGAGGATGTGGTGCCCTTCTGAGAAAATAGTTGTCTGACCTGAACTTTTGAATGTTCAGTGCTAGGATAACAAAATGGTACCATGTAGGCTCCTGATTGCTGGTATCTGAAAACTGAATTTGTAGCAGTCAGAACTCAGTTTCCAATGTGTTGAAGCAGAGCACATTTGTGTTGAAGCAGAGCACATTTGTGTTGAAGCAGAGCACATTTGTTAGCAGAGCTCCTGGGATAATGATTTTGCAGGTACCCCGAGAGGCCCTTGAGTTTGCCGGAATGTCGATTAACTTCCGTTCCGGCAAATTCGGGTACTCCATATGTCCTATTTTCAGCAAAGGTCATGCTGAAATTTTCCGTGAATTTTAGCATGACTTTGCTAAAAATAGGACATATGGGGTACTTGTGACTAATGCATGGGCCAGGGTATCTTAGTAGTTAATTAAGTAGGATCAAGTGCCCCGGGGTATCTTAGTAGTTAATTAAGTAGGATCAAGTACCCTCAATGATAAAAGCTTAGATTTTAGGATGCCTCGGTGTCGACAAACCCTAAATGATGAGACCATGATCTTGTTCCTTGACAATAACCAACTTTTTGACCAAACTTTGTTTCTATTTAGAGAGAAACATGGCCCACAACGATGAGGCCGGGGGTTCGGGCGGCAAGGCATTCTGGGAGCTGTCCCAGGAGATGGAGGAACAACCTCACTTGTATGAGGACACCGCCTTCCCCACCGATCCTGAGACCACTGATGGTGCCGCCGAGGATGACCCCACTGATGCCACCACTGATGGTGCCGCCGAGGATGACCCCACTGATGCCACCACTGATGGTGCCGCCGAGGATGCCACCACTGATGATGGCGGCGCACGCACAGATGGCAGCCAGAAGAGGCAACGGAAGGACCGGCGCCCGACCGTGCTCCGCACCCTCAAGGAGGAAGTTACTGAAGTGGACTCCGACGGGAATCCAACGGCGCCCGAACGAATAGTCAAGGGGTACTCGCTTCAGCTCGGGTGCATTCTCCGGAGCACCGTCTCGATCAACACCGAGAACCTGAGGCATCCTGACCGAGGGAATTTGCGCAACCTCCTCTTCACGAAGCTGCACGAACGATACAAGTTCCCCGCTGAATTTGAAAACACAAGCCTCAAAGGGAATAAAGTGAACAATGCTGCCCTCACGAAGATGAGCAAGGCCCTGTCTACTTGGAAAAGCAATGTGAAGAGAATGATCGAGAAAGGTGAGAGTTATGAGAAGATCAAGGAGAAAAATCCTTCGATCACCGAAGATGACTACAATGACTTCAAGATCAATTGCTCGAGCACCGCACACTCCCAATCAAGTCAGTGGGGGAAAGAAATGCGGGAGCTGAACTTAGGGGAACACACACTCGGTCCCGGCGGTTATAGAGTGGCGGAGCCTATATGGGACAAGGAGGAGGCGGACCGTGCCGAGCAAGGCCTACCGCCCCTCTTCGATAAATACGGTGACAAGCAGACCAGGAACTATGTCAGGGCCCGGTACAAGAAGGACCCGAAAACAAAGGAGCTTACCACGGATCCGAAGACCAGGGCGCTTGAGCTTGTTCTGGTAAGGAATACACCCCCGCGTAATTAGCTCCATATGGTTGCATTCTAATTAATGAAGCCAAATTTCTAAATGGTTCACATTCCTTCCGCAGGCGAGTGAAAGCAGTAGCGCGGGTTCGACTAAGAGCAACCCTTGGGACACCACTCTAAATAGGGCGTTGAATGTAATGAAGAACAAGGATAAGCTCAGTAAGCCGACGTCAGCTGGTCGTGTGGCCGGCAAAGGCTTGTCGACAAAATGGGGGTCATACTATAACACTGGTGGACGAAAGGAGAAAAAGACCAGCTCGGAAAGCCAGGCGCGCGAGGTTCAAGAACTCAGGGCACAGGTGGCGCGGATTCCGGAGATTGTCCAAGAGCAAGTGCAACAACAACTCGGAGCGACGATCACCGCCATTGTGCCTACCTTGATGCAGGGGTTGAGTGCGTGGATTGCGGGCGGCCAACAGGGGCCGCCCCCGATTCCTAGCTTCACGGCCAGCAACTCGCAGAACGCGATGGCGGGGCCATTGGGGTCTCCGGCGGAGGCGGCATTGGTGTCTCCGACGCCGGCACGGGAGCTTAATGCACCCGGGTGTACGCCGGCCGGCACCTCTGCGGCAAGCGGCCCCTCCGTCAACTGCACGCCCGCCGTTGGTGGTGCCTCGACATTAGCCGAGCTCGACGCCATCATCACGGTAACTAATTAAGCCTCTCTCGGCCGAGGACTTCATCTCCTTGCCTTTGACTGGGCATCCCTGACGCCCTACATGTTTTCGCAGGGCGCCGCCGACGTTCCGTGCACTCTCCTGCACTTCGTGAACAATGAGTTGGTCGATGTCGCCAAGGGCAAAATCGTTCAACCGGGCAACCCCTTGTTCCACGGTACGCAGATGCCACCCAACTTGTTTAGGGTTCAACTGGTTCGGGTGCTGCCAGGCTGCGATGAGTTGCTACCTCCGATTCGACCTGTCGGGGCCGACGATGATGACGTGATGACCCTCAGCGCCTGCCTGAGCGGCTGGCCCCTGCTTTGGCCGAAGAGCCAGATTCGTTTGGGGGCGGGGGACACCACCCCAAAGACAACACCGCCAGTCGTGCCAGCGCCAAGTCGGCCCCATGGCAAGACCGCCGCAACGGTGCCGGACATCCCTATGCCACTGGATCCAAACATGCATATGGCACAGGATCAGAACGACGACGACGACGATACATTTGTCAACGTCGATCGGTACTTTGCCGATCATGGGTACGATGGCGACTTCATGGGGCCTGCTTCTCAAGAACCCAACCCAACAAAAGACGTGCGCGATGTAGCTGGTACCGCGGGGAAGCCAAGTTGCAACAGGCGTCGTCTGCCGTTCAGCTCTCAGGAGACGCCTCCAGCTGCCGACTTCACCGAGCCTCAGATAGGCGAGGTGCGAAATATTCTCAGCCCCAACACACTCAAGAAGGCGGTCTGTGAGCAGAACTCGGTCCCATTACAGGAGAAGAAGAAGGCACGCAAAAGAAAGACAAACAAGGGTGCGGGCCAGCCGGCAACGAGTACGATCCGTGCTCAGGACGGGCCACCTTCACCTGAGGATTTAATGAGGAGGGTGCATGTGGCCGGTAGGCCGATGCTACCGAGAAATATGCTCGATGTTGCAACCGGTTCTATGCGGAGTCTGCATGACAGTGTTCTTGCTTTGGAGAAGCGGCGTCTCAGAGAGAAGGATGTGGCATACCCGGTTTTCGTGGCCAAGGTGCCAGAGGGCAAGGGCTTTGTGGATAACTCCATCGGGGGTACGATCGTCCTGCGGTTTGATGACATCCACGCTATGTTGAACCTTCATCCGCTGCACTACACCTTCGTTCGGCTATTTTCGCTGAGTATGGAGATGCGGATCATTCGCGACAAGACCCCGGACATCGTGATAGTCGACCCCTTCTACATGCGTGCCAAGATCTTGGGCAGCGCTGGGGACCGGCAAGTCGCGAGTTCTTACCTCGAAGGCGTCATTCTGGCAAACCCAGATAAGGATAACTTCCTCGTGCCTTACTTTCCCGAGTAAGTCCTCCCCTCAACCGCCCCTAACATACGAATTCTTAGATTTCGATCGTTTTTTTAACATTCCGTGTTTTCTGCAGTGACACACATTGCACGCTCATCCTCCTAAGCCCCAAATATTCCATGGCCACGTATTTCGACCCGGACCGTCAGTCGAACGTAGACTACACAAATGTCAAGAAGGTTCTTGATGATGTTCTCCCCGGCTACGCCCAATCTGGAGGCACCTTCAACAGGCCTATTCGTAAGTACGGCAAGCACGTGTTCTCCCACAATACGACGTTCTGCTGCGTCAAGCAGCCGACTGGCGGTCAGAAGGGTGCCTACTACGCCATCCATCACATGCGGGCGATCGTACGGGACCATCATCAACTTCTGCTACCGAGTAAACTCAAAGATTGGGCCGCGAGCGTGTCGGCAATCCAGGACGCGGACATCAGACAAGAATTCTTTCGCATCCAGTCGGAGTTTGCGGAAATCATCCATCAAGATGTCCTTCGTACCTCGGGGCAGTTCTACCTCAGAAATCAACCGTCCAACAGTGAGATAGACGGAATGCTACAAATGCAGGCTGACAACGCCCGTAATTTCATGACTCCCACGATAGACGGCGGCTTCATCCACGCTCCGGTCCCTTGAGTCGAGAGTCGCTCCTTGTAATTAAACTTTAATGAACTTGTAGTATGTCTCTTTGGTTTCGATAGTCGTTAAACTTAGATGTAATCGATGCTATTAATGTCTTGCTTTTCTCTTCCGATCGTTCTGTTGCATACTTATATATTGCTTATGTATTGTTTGTGAATTGGTACTAACGTTTGGCTAGTGCATAGCGATGCCATCGTATGTCGTCTACAAGGGTAAGGTTCCCGGAGTCTACGACGACTGGGAGGAGTGTCGGAGACAGGTTCACCGATTCAGCGGAAACAGTTACAAAGGGTACACCACTAGGGCCAAGGCCGAATCTAGATACGCCCGCTATCTAGCGGGAGAGGGGAGGGAGCGTTGGAGGAACCGGATGAAGACGAGTTCCATCGTGATGATGCTCATCGTGATGACCGCCGCTCTCTTCTATGTGATGGTAGTTTAGATGATCGATATCGACTTGTAATGTGAAGACAAACTCGCTACTCGCGGTCTCGAGACTTGTAATATAATGTTCTATCTTTGTTCGGTCTTTTCAATTCGGAGACTAATATGATGAATTGTATTCGGAGACTAATATGATGAATTGTATTCGGAGACTAATATGATGAATTGTATTCAGAGACTAATCTTTTATTGTATTCGATGAATCTGTTGTTGATGTGTGCTGTTTATATTTTGTCCAATTATACATTTTGTAACCTGTGCAAAAAAACAGAAAACTAAAAAATAAAAAAAAACCTAATATTCATACTAATGGCGCATCACATAAAAGTGCGCCATTAGTATTCAAGAGGATACTAATGGCGCATCCCCAAAAAGTGCGCCATTAGTATGCCTAGGTTACTAATGGCGCATCACCCAGAGGTGCGCCATTAGTATACCAAAGCACCTGGCTATACATGGTGCTGGTAGGCATACTAATGGCGCACCGTGCCCCATACTAATGGCGCGCTGCTGGTGCGCCATTAGTATACCAGATACTAATGGCGCACCGGTGGTGCGCCATTAGTAAATATTACTAATGGCGTGCTACTAATGGCGCACCACTAATGCGCCATTAATGGCCAAATTAGGTGCGCCATTAGTAGCCCTTTTTCTAGTAGTGCAACCATCAGTTTCCTGTCGTTATGCCTGGCGGGATTTAGACTGGCTCCACAAACCAACATTAGTATTTCCCATGCACTTTGTCCTCACTCAGGCGCGCACGGGGTCAACTTTCCAGTCGGTCACATTGCTCAAATGGGCTCTCGAAAAAGAAAAATTCCATTATTGATATGAGTAATTGTCATTCCTGTTAAGACAACATGCCATGGTCACTTTAACCATGCTGGGGATTAGACAAAATATACATATTTAAGACCATGTTTTTCTTGACCTTGTATTTTTTTCCTTCGATACTTTTCACTGACTGGATTGCAGGAATTTAGAAACATAGGAATAAGAAAAACATAGGATTGAGATGTCATGATCTATGAATACCTACATGATTTTGAAAACATAGGAACTTTATTAGACGTATCTTTGGATGATGCACATAAAACGAACCAAGAAATTTTAGATGATTGATGAGAGAGAGAGGAAGTGCATTGGACTTGTCAAAGTAAAAGTAAAATTATGTTGGAGCGCATGTTTATAGAGTCTTCATAGGAATTGATTCCATTAGAATTTGGTGAACCAATTACTATGATCCAGATGGCTTCCATAGGAAAATATTCTATGAATCCTATCAAATTCCTTTGAGCCAAATAAGAAAAGTGAACTCTAGTGCAAGTCCATCCTTTTGGTCTCATTGATAATGGAGGCCAGACCGAAAACAAAAGAGGTAATATCACCCAAGGTCATAGAACTTGCGCTCGATGTTTAGTTTGGTTCTAGATCTTTAAAAATACGGAATTGCAGTCACTTAACTTGACTGAAGTGTGCACATACGGTCACAAAATACATATGCATGCGTAGCCATGTTAATGGCCCACCTGTCATTGAGTGAAGGCACCCAGGTCATGCATTTTTGCATCAAACACCCTTCTATTTATTTGGGGAAAAAGGAAACAATTGCAATGATTTTTTTCCCACAAAATCCCCTCGCAACTTTTGTATTCTCAGAAAAACGAACCATTGTACTGCAAAAATTAAATCCAAATGCAGCCACCAGGTGTCGAACCAACGATCAACGTTAAATTCACGAGCTAGCATAGCCACTCCACAAATCATGTTCACATCTCTAAATAAGATAACAAATCTATGTGTATTGAACGGTGGCTCACAATGTTACTTCAGAATAAAAAGTAACACAAAAAATAGTAGAAGCCAGGTGTCGAACCGATGACCAGAGCCTAGGAAACAAGCCACGCTAACAAGTACGACGTGCACACTTACATGTTCCATATGGATGACAAAGAAAAATGTATTATTCCCTCCATTCCTAAATATAAGTATTTTTATAAATTTCAATAAGTGCTACATACGAATGTATAAAATCATATTTCACATTGTAAATTCACTCATTTTGTTTCGTATGTAGTCCATATTGGAGTACCTAAAAGGACTTGCATTTAGGAATGGAGGGAGTAGAGTAAAGGCACCCGTCGAGCTGGAATGGGCTATGGTCATTGCAGCCCATTTTGCACCTGTTAATTTTTTTAGAAATTTGTATATAATATGTAATTATAATATCAGTAATAAAAACAACCTTCAGATAATCGTCTGTTATAAATATTGTACATACAAACTAAATAACCTACTTTTAAAATTCTCCCTTTATTATTTAAAAATATTTATATAGCTAAAATAATATTTATGAATAAAAATGTTTTTATAGATAAAAATATTCATAATTTAAAATTTAATATTTTCATATCTATATTCAATTGTGTCTAACATTTAAATTATATAATTTTTTAATATAAGTCATGAGTAAAACTTATACAAAAGTGAATATAAAATATATTTGATAAGTGTTTTTATACGTCATTTTGTATAATTTAAATATAAGCCATGAATGTATAATTTTTTAGTTATGTTTTTTTGTGAGGAACCAAGGGCTTTATTGGATTATAACAATGTTCTCAGGAATACAAATAATCTCTGGTAAAAAAAACTAGCCAACATGGCGCCCTATGGCTAAAAAATTGCTCGTGCAAAATGGGCTGCAATATCTGCAGCCAATTTAAGCTCCATATGCATTCTCGTTTACTACATATTGTCATTGTTATCTGTACCAGACAAGTGAATGTGATGGGGGGAGTGGCTAGAGTGACTACTGTTGTAAAGTTGGGTCTGTTTGTTTGAGTCTGGGCGCCCCCATTTTTCGTCTTTATTTTTGCAGTACAGTGGTGTATGCTTTTTTTGGAAAAAAAATTGAAAGCGGTTCGGTGCAAAAATGTGTCGCTATAGTCGGCTTTTTACAGGAATAAAAAGTACAAGGGTGTTTTGTGCAAAAAATGCATCTGCCTAGAGCCCCACTCACTGACAGGTAGGGCCAAACATATGGATTCGTCTGCATACACATTTTGTGACTGTATGTGCACGCTTGAGTCAAGTTAATTGACTGCTATTTCGTATTTTTAAATTTCTAGCACCAAACTGAACATTAGACGCAAGTTCCGTGACTTCTAGGGATATTACCTCAAAACAAAACTTATAGATGTGCAAACACTCGTCGAGATAAACTGCAAGATTACAGGGCGGACTGGTGATAGCATGAACGTCATGTCAATCGTATCGTTGGTGAAGAGTGAAGACTGAAGCAGTGAACAGAACGCGGATCGTTCAGAAGAGCAGTTGGAAGCAGGACTCGAGCGTGGGCAGCGTCCTCCCTCAGAAGGCTTGTCCGATAAGACATGCGTGTAAAAACCCGGAGGGCAACAGCACTCCCCGCGAAAATAATAAGCGTTCCTCCGGTGTCTGATCCAAAGATTATTATTTTTTGAACTTTGATCCAAAGATTTGGCCGACGCAAGAAGGAATGCATAGCTCGTCGCTCGGGCCTGGGGCTAAGGGGGCGTATTGCAATAACGTGAACGTTTCCCACCACGGCCTGCGGCAACAGCACACGGTTCTTGACCGAACCCCTTGTTCCCGACGTTCATCTCGCGAGTTTTTTCCCGCCCGGCCTGACCTCGCTCAGATGTGAACCCCTTGCCTCATCTTGTGAATTGCACGCCGCCAGCGCCAGGAATGGCCGCACAACAAGCCATGCGCTTTTCATCTTTGACGGTTTGACCTCGCGCAGATCATCTACGCTAAAAGCACAGGCACGCCAGACGCCACAGCACCTCCCTGCCCTGTGCTGCGCCTGCGGCCTCCGGCACACACACGCCAGCAGCCTGCGGCATGCAGCATGGGCGAGCTGAAAACAGTAGGCACGCGTGAGCCGGCTTCACAAACATCCAACTTGTATGCATGCACGTCCAAGCCGGCTCGTCACAGGGTAAGCGTCAGACTAAACACCGATCAGCATTTAGCAATGCTCCGTCGTCCGAAGGATCGGCATGCAGCTCCTGGCAACACACTTCATTTCGTGTTCATCGTCTCGATCTCGATCGCGACGATGTTTTACACCAACAGGCCACAGAGTTGATCCACGGTCTCGTTCATGGATTTCTATGTAAAAACACAGCTCAACCCCCATGTGTCAACAAATGGAGCCATGACGAAGCGCGGCGCGGTTCGGTGTACGTACCTTCGCCGCTGCTACATGCACATGGTGGACGGCCGGCCGGTCCGGTGGTGGAGACAACCGTGACGACGGACTGACTCTCTCTGAGAGCAATCGTCATGGTCTCATGGATGGCTGCAGAACACCGTAAATGCTACCATTAATACCAGAATGTGCCACTCTACTTTAGGTGTCTAGACGGGAGACTTGTAGTATAGGGTACGGGTGAATATGAATGGTACTTATGATTGTTTTGTATAGAGTACATTGATCGTGATATATACTCCATCCGTTTCACAATCACTCAACCATGTTTGTTTTGCTGTTTTTCTTTGGATTTTGCTGTTCATCATAGGTGTATAGGAGCTGGAGATTAGACAAAATATGCACATGTTTTTCTTGAGCATGTATTTTTTTTCTTTGATTTTTTTTCACTATCTAGATTGCAGTAAGGGCTTATTTGGATTGCAGGGATTTAAAAACATAGAAATAAGAAAAAACATGGGATTGAGATGTCATGTCCTATGAATTCCTACATGATTTCGAAAACATAGGAACTTTATTAGATGTATCTTTGGATGATGCACAGAATATGAACCAAGAAATTTTAGATGATTGATGAGAGAGAGAGAGAGAGAGAGAGAGAGTGAGAGTGCATTGGACTTGTCAAAGTAAAAATAAAATGATGTTGGAACCCTTTTTTTTGAAAAGGAGGATGACCCAGGCTCTGCATCTGGGAGATGCATGCGGCCACTTTATTGATTATTTTCGAGGACCTTACAAAGTATTACAACAATGTGGATGAATCCGCCATCGTGGCATCATATGCCACTACTCCTATCCATATGATGAAGGGGCGCTAATTGGGCCAAATACCCAGTCCACTCACCTAAGCCTATCATCAAAAGCCAGAAGGCCCAGCCAAGCCACATACCGGGTCTAGGACATGAACTGGTCTGACGCACTCACATGTGTCGTCGCCGCCATCTTCCACTGGTCCGTCTTCAGAGCAGATATTGAGCCTTCTACCTTATCAGGCCACTCTGCCATCGACGCCACCATGACGCCAGACAGTAACCCCCTCCTGCGCGAGTCCAGCACCGGGCATCGAGCGCCGAGTCTTCACTGCATCATGCCGCCGAGATCCGCCGTCATCAATGTGCAGGATGATAACTATCACATGATATATGATATATGAAACTCTCCACAAAAAAGCCGCACACTGGTTCCTCGAACCCGTGTACGCCTCCAAGAATGACGCCCTCAAGGAGGAAACGACACCAACGCGCCGCCGTCATCTGATCTACTGATCTAGGGTTTCCCCCAAAGGTAGCGGATAGAGGTCTGGAGTTTCTCCACGACGATGCCTTCAAGAAGGTAATGACACAAAAGAGTGCCGCCAACGCCCGTCTTGGCATCAAGCCAAGAACCAGGTTTTCACCCGGATCCGCTCAAGAAGCCTCCATCAAGCATCGTGTGCACGGGTCGCCGCCGATCTGAGCCGCCGCACATTGAGCAGGTCGCACCGGCCAGAATAGATCTGTCCGGAGGGCAAACCGCACATGGCGGCCATGTTGATGGATTCTTTATAGGAATGGATTCCATAGGAATTTGGTGAACCCATTAGAAAAAATTCATAGGAAAAATTTCTATGAATCCTATGAAATTCCTTTGATCCAAATAGAAAAAAGGAACTCTATTGCAAATTGAACCTTTCGCCTCATGAAAACCGGAGGCCAGAAAGAAAGAAAGAGAAAACCTATAAATATGCAAACACTCGTCGACACAAACTGCAAGGTTCGAGGGCGGACAGGTGATAGCATGAGATGAAAGGTCACGTCAATCGTATCGTTAGTGAAGACTGAAGCGATGAACAGCACGCGGATCGTTCAGAAGAGCAGTTGGAAGCAGGGATTCGAGCGTGGGCAGCTTCCTCCCTCAGAACTCAGAAGGCTTGTCCGATACGACATGCGTGAAAATACCCGAGGGGCAACAGCATTCGCCGCGAAAATAGAACAGTTATTAAGCGTTCATCCGGTCTCTGATCCAAAGATTACTATTTTCTTGAACTTTGATCCAAAGATTTGGCCGACGCAAGAACGGGAAATGGGGCTAGCCGGCTAGGGGGCAGCACGTCCAAGTCGCCGCTGCAATCACGTGAACGTTTCCCACCACGGCCTGCACCAACAGCACGCGGTTCTTCTCTCGAGTTTTTTCCCGCCCGGCCTCACCTCGCCAAGCTCAGATGTGAACCCCTTGATCTTGAATCGCACGCCGCCAGGAATGACGGCACAAGGCATGTGCTTTTCGTCGTTGACGGTTTGACCTCGCTCAAATCATCTACTCTACGCTAAAAACACAGGCACGCCAGACGCCACAGCACCTCCCAGCTCCACTCTGCGCTGCGGCACACACACACGGCTGCAGCATGGGCGAGCTGAAAAACTGTAAGCACGCGTGAACCGGCTTCACAAACATCCAACTGCACCACGTATCATATCAATGCCGGTACCAGACCTCATCAGACTTGGCGCCGAACCATTACTACGATCCAAAAGGGCTTTCAAAGAAATTTTTTCCTGTGAATCCTGTAATTTTTTTATGAAATACATTCGTCTCCAGATAGGGCGAAGTGTAAAGTGCTCCAGAAGGCCAATAGGAAAAATGAACTCCAGTGCAATTCGATCCTTCGTCTCATGAATACTGGAGCCCAGGCAGGAAAAGAAACATGTAAATGTGACAACGCACGTCGACATAAACTGCAAGGTTACAGGGGCGACTGGTGATAGTAGCATGAAAGGTCACGTCGACCGTAAAATGAAGACTGTAGTGGTAAACAGGACGCGGATCGTTCCGAAGAGCAGCTGGAAGCAGCACTGGAGCGTGGGCAGGGTGCCCGGAAGCAGGCTTGTCCGATAAGACATGCGTGGAACCCGGAGCGGAGAGCAACAACGGCACTGTTTGGATACTCTAACTCGGTTAGAGGTTAGAGTTAGATTCTAACCCAGAACTATCCCAGAACTAACTCTAACCAAAAAGGTGTTTGGATGGTAGGGTTAGATTAGCAATCTCAATCATTTGGCTACTTTGAACCCTATTTCCTGCGGGATTTGATGTGGCCGACTTTTATGTGGCCTCCTCGCACTCACAATTGACATAACAAATGATCTTTACAAATTAAGGGTCCAAAACATGATACATTTTATTTTCTCCATACAAATGAGAAGTCCCAATTAAACATACAAGTCATCAATCAAGTTTCATAAAAAAAATTACACTCCATAAAACAAAGCATGAGCAAACTCATCACGGAAGGCATTCATGTCGATATCTTCAACAAGAGGTTCGTCTTCTGACCATGCAGATGCAGAAGAATTAGGCATTGGGTTATAATTTTCATCCGCATCACAGGCATCAAATTCCCTATCCGGAATTCTGCTCTCTCGAATGAAATTATGAAGAGCCATACAAGCAACAATAATTCTAGTTTGCTTGTCCTCTGGAAATTTTGGCATGTTCAATAAAATCCTAAATTTCATCTTCAACACTCCAAAGGACCGCTCAACGACATTCCTAACTTTGGCATGTGCATGGTTGAAGGTTTCTTTCATACCTTGTGGCGGCGGGCCGTTTTGCCATTGTTGCACATGGTACCTTGTACATCTGTATGGTGAAAGGTAGCCCGGACGGTTTGGGTACCCCGCATCAACCACATAATACTTCCCTGCATATTGCGAAAGACACACAATGAGACTTAGATGAACAAGTGTAATTGGATAAAAAATGTTGCAAGACATTTCAAGTAGCAAACCTGGTGGTGGATGTGGAAATTTTTTATGATGAGTAGTTCTGGCATCTTTCAAAACTCTCATGTCATGTGCTGAACCAGGCCATCCCGACATCACAAATGTAAATCTCATGTCGAAATCACAAACAGCAAGCACATTCTGACTGGTTTCATTGTGCCTGTTCAAGTATGGAACCCTCTTACTCTTATCCACCACAACATTCACATGTGTCCCATCTATAGCTCCTATGCAGTCATTGAAGTGTGGCTAGAATGCTGGATTTTCTAAGTTTGGGTGCACCTCTGAAAATGTTGGGTCATTGGGTACAATTATGTCATGTGCTAACCTGAGGAGGCATGTCAAAACTCTGTTAAATGTCCTACTTACTGTCTCCATGGACCTCCTAAAACGGTTCTCAGCCTGTCTAACTGACTGTGGTGATCCAACAATCCATAAAAACATAGCTAGAGCCACTACAGATGTCATTTTTGTAGTGGACTTCAAGCCATATGATTGCACCAAAGTATTATGTAGCCTGTTAAACAAAGGTCTCTCAACCCTAAACATGTTATAGCATTGGGTATCTCGGGCTAGTGTCTCCTGCACCCACTCCAAACCAGAATATCCACTGACCCTCCTAGGTAGTTTCACAAAGTAGTTATCAGAGTACATACCCAAGACAGGAACCAACTTCAAGATTAAATTCTCGGACTGCTGTTGGAAATATGCCCTAGAGGCAATAATAAATTGATTATTATTATATTTCCTTGTTCATGATAATCGTTTATTATCCATGCTAGAATTGTATTGATAGGAAACTCAGATACATGTGTGGATACATAGAGAACACCATGTCCCTAGTATGCCTCTAGTTGACTAGCTCGTTGATCAATAGATGGTTACGGTTTCCTGACCATGGACATTGGATGTCATTGATAACGGGATCACATCATTAGAAGAATGACGTGATGGACAAGACCCAATCCTAAGCCTAGCACAAGATCATGTAGTTCGTATGCTAAAGCTTTTATAATGTCAAGTATCATTTCCTTAGACCATGAGATTGTGCAACTCCCGGATACCGTAGGAATGCTTTGGGTGTGCCAAACGTCACAACGTAACTGGGTGACTATAAAGGTACACTACAGGTATCTCCGAAAGTGTCTGTTGGGTTGGCACGAATCGAGACTGGGATTTGTCACTCCGTGTGACGGAGAGGTATCTCTGGGCCCACTCGGTAGGACATCATCATAATATGCACAATGTGATCAAGGAGTTGATCACGGGATGATGTGTTGCGGAACGAGTAAAAGAGACTTGTCGGTAACGAGATTGAACAAGGTATCGGGATACTGACGATCGAATCTCGGGCAAGTATCGTACCGATAGACAAAGGGAATTGTATACGGGATTGATTAAGTCCTTGACATCGTGGTTCATCCGATGAGATCATCGTGGAACATGTGGGAGCCAACATGGGTATCCAGATCCCGCTGTTGGTTATTGACCGGAGAACATCTCGGTCATGTCTGCATGTCTCCCGAACCCGTAGGGTCTACACACTTAAGGTTCGATGACGCTAGGGTTATAAAGGAAGCTTATATGTGGTTACCGAATGTTGTTCCGAGTCCCGGATGAGATCCCGGACGTCACGAGGAGTTCCGGAATGGTCCGGAGGTAAAGATTTATATATAGGAAGTATAGTTTTGGCCACCGGAAGTGTTCTGGGCATCACCGGTAGTGTACCGGGACCACCGGAGGTGTCCGGGGGTCCACCAAGTGGGGCCACCATCCCCGGAGGGTTACTTGGGCCAAGTGTGGGAGGGGACCAGCCCCAGGTGGGCTGGTGCGCCCCCCACAAGTGCCCAAGGCGCAAGGAAGAGGAGAAGGGGGCAAACCCTAGGGCAGATGGGCCCTAAGGCCCATGCTCCCTGCGCCTCCCTCTCCTCCCCTCTTGGCCGCCTCCCCCTTCCCCATCTAGGGCTGCCGCCCCCCCTAGGGGTGGGAACCCTAGAGGGGGCGCACCCTCCTCCCTCTCCCCTATATATAGTGAGGCCTAGGGCTGCCCATAACACACGTGATTCGATCTCTCTCTCGTTGGTGCAGCCCTGTGTCTCTTCTTCCTCCTCTCTTGCGGTGCTTGGCGAAGCCCTGCTGGATTGCCACGCTCCTCCACCACCACCACGCCGTTGTGCTGCTGCTGGATGGAGTCTTCCTCAACCTCTCCCTCTCTCCTTGCTGGATCAAGGCATGGGAGACGTCACCGGGCTGTACGTGTGTTAAACGCGGAGGTGCCGTCCGTTCGGCACTTGGTCATCGGTGATTTGGATCACGACGAGTACGACTCCATCAACCCCGTTCACTTGAACGCTTCCGCTTAGCGATCTACAAGGGTATGTAGATGCACTCTCTTTCCCCTCGTTGCTGGTTTCTCCATAGATAGATCTTGGTGACACGTAGGAAAATTTTAAATTTCTGCTACGTTCCCCAACAGTGGCATCATGAGCTAGGTCTATTGCGTAGATTCTTTGCACGAGTAGAACACAAAGTAGTTGTGGGCGTTGATTTTGTTCAATATGCTTACCGTTACTAGTCAATCTTGATTCGGCGGCATTGTGGGATGAAGCGGCCCGGACCGACCTTACACGTACATTTACGTGAGACAGGTTCCACCGACTGACATGCACTAGTTGCATAAGGTGGCTAGCGGGTGCCAGTCTCTCCCACTTTAGTCGGATCGGATTCGATGAAAAGGGTCCTTATGAAGGGTAAATAGCAATTGACATATCACGTTGTGGTTTTGCGTAGATAAGAAACGTTCTTGCTAGAAACCCATAGCAGCCACGTAAAACATGCAAACAACAATTAGAGGACGTCTAACTTGTTTTTGCAGGGTATGCCTTGTGATGTGATATGGCCAAAGGATGTGATGTATGATATATGTGATGTATGAGATGATCATGTTCTTGTAATAGGAATCACGACTTGCATGTCGATGAGTATGACAACCGGCAGGAGCCATAGGAGTTGTCTTTAATTTATTTATGACCTGCGTTTCAACATAAACGTCATGTAATTACTTTACTTTATTGCTAACCGTTAGCCATAGTAGTAGAAGTAATAGTTGACGAGACAACTTCACGGAGATCATGATGATGAAGATCATGGTGTCATGCCGGTGACGACGATGATCATGGAGCCCCGAAGATGGAGATCAAAAGGAGCAAAGTGATGATGGCCATATCATGTCACTATTTGATTGCATGTGATGTTTATCATGTTTTTGCATCTTATTTACTTAGAACGACGGTAGTAAATAAGATGATCCCTCATTAAAATTTCAAGAAAGTGTTCCCCCTAACTGTGCACCGTTGCGAAAGTTCGTCGTTTCGAAGCACCACGTGATGATCGGGTGTGATAGATTCTTACGTTCACATACAACGGGTGTAAGACTGATTTACACACGCGAAACACTTCGGTTGACTTGACGAGCCTAGCATGTACAGACATGGCCTCGGAACACAGAAGACCGAAAGGTCGAGCATGAGTCGTATGACAGATACATCAACATGAAGATGTTCACCGATGTTGACTAGTCCGTCTCACCTGATGATCGGACACGGCCTGGTTGACTCGGATCATGTAATCACTTAGATAACTAGAGGGATGTCTATCTGAGTGGGAGTTCATAAGATGAACTTAATTATCCTGAACATAGTCAAAAGATCCTTTGCAAATTATGTCGTAAGCTCGCGCTTTAGTTCTACTGTTTTAGATATGTTCCTAGAGAAAATATAGTTGAAAGTTGATAGTAGCAATTATGCGGACAGTAGAAGGCTTGTGTCCTTAATGCACCGCTCGGTGTGCTGGACCTCGAACGTGGTCTGTGGATGTTGCGAACATCTGACATACACGTTTTGATGACTACATGATAGTTCGGTAATGTTAAATGGTTTAGAATTGAGGCACCAAAGACATTTTTGAAATGTCGCGGAACATATGAGATGTTTCGAGGGCTGAAATTGGGATTTCAGGCTCGTGCCCACGTCAAGAGGTATAAGACCTCCGACGATTTTCTTGGCCTGCAATCTAAGGGAGAAAAGCTCAATCGTTGAGCTTGTGCTCAAATTGTCTGAGTACAACAATCACTTGAATCGAGTGGGAGTTGATCTTCCAGATAAGATAGTGATGTTTCTCCAAAGTCATTGCCACCAAGCTGCTAGAGCTTCGTGATGAACTATAACATATCAGGGATAGATATGATGATCCTTGAAATATTTGCGATGTTTGACACCGCGAAAGTAGAAATCAAGAAGGAGCATCAATTATTGATGGTTAGTGAAACCACTAGTTTCAAGAAGGGCAAGGGCAAGAAGGGATACTTCATGAAATGGCAAATCAGCTGCTGCTCTAGTGGAGAAACCCAAGGTTGAACCCAAACCCGAGACTGAGTGCTTCTGTAATAAGGGGAACATCCACTGGAGCAGAATTACCCTAGATACTTGGTAGATGAGAAGGCTGTCGATAGAAGTATATTGGATATACATTATGTGAATGTGTACTTTACTAGTACTCCTAGTAGCATCAGGGTATTAGATACCGGTTCGGTTGCTAAGTGTTAGTAACTCGAAATAAAAGCTACGGAATAAACGGAGACTAGCTAAAGGTGAGCTGACGAGATGTGTTGGAAGTGCTTCCAAGGTTGATATGATCAAGCATCGCACGCTTCCTCTACCATTGAAATTGGTGTTAAACCTAAATAATTGTTATTTGGTGCTTGCGTTGAGCATAGACATGATTGGATTATGTCTATTGCAATACGGTTATTCATTTAAGGAGAATAATGGTTACTCTATTTATTTGAATAATACCTTCAATGGTCTTGCACCTAAAATGAATGGTTTATTGAATCTCGATCATAGTGATACACATGTTCATGCCAAAAGATATAAGATAGTAATGATAGTACCACCTACTTGTGGCACTGCCATGTAAGTCATATTGGTGTAAAACGCATGAAGAAGCTCCATGTTGATGGATCTTTGGACTCACTCATTTTTCTGAAAAAAGGATTGAGACATGTGAACCATGTCTATTGGTATATACGCATGAAGAAACTCCATGCAGATGGACCGTTTGGACTCACTTGATTTTGAATCGCTTGAGACATGCAGATCATACCACATGGGCAAGATGACTGAAAGCTTCGGTTTCAGTAAAATGGAACAAGAAAGCAACTTGTTGGAAGTAACACATTTTGATGTGTGCAGTCCAATGAGTGCTGAGGCACGCAGTGGATATTGTTATGCTCTTACTTCACAGATGATTTGAGTAGATACTGAGCATATTTACTTGATGAAACACAAGTCTGAATTATTGAATGGTTCAAGTAATTTCAGAATGAAGTTGAAGATCTTCGTGACAAGAGGATAAAATGTCTATGATATGATCACAGAAATGAATATCTGAGTTACGAGTTTGGCACTGTGAAAATTGTTTCACGACTAGTACCGCCTGGAACACCATAGAGTGATGGTGTGTCCGAACATCATAACTGCACCCTATTGGATATGATGCATACCATGATGTCTCTTATCGAATTACCACTATCGTTCATGGGTTAGGCATTGGAGACAACCGCACTCACTTTAAATAGGGAACCACACAAATCCGTTGAGACGACACCGTATGAACTATGGTTTAGAGAAACCTAAGCTGTTGTTTCTTAAAGGTTTGGGGCTGCGACGCTTATATGAAAAGGTTTCAGGTTGATAAGCTCGAACCCAAAGCGGATAACTGCATCTTCATAGGTCACCCAAAACAGTTGGGTATACCTCCTGTCTCAGATCCGAAAGCAATAGGGATTGTTTCTCAAATCGGGTCCTTTCTCGAGGAAAAGTTTCTCTCGAAAGAATTGAGTGGGAGGATGGTGGAGACTTGATGAGGTTATTGAACCGTCACTTCAACTAGTGTGTAGCAGGGCACAAGAGTTGTTCCTATGGCACCTACACCAATTGAAGTGGAAGCTTATGATAGTGATCATGAGACTTCGGATCAAGTCACTCCCAAACCTCGTAGGATGACAAGGATGCGTACTACTACAGAGTGGTATGTAATCCTGTCTTGGAAGTCATGTTGCTAGACAACAATGAACCTACGAGCTATGGAGAAGCGATGGTGGGCCCGGATTCCGATGAATGGCTCGAGGCCATAAAATCCGAGAGAGGATCCATGTATGAAAACAAAGTGTAGACTTTGGCAGAGCGGCTCGATGGTCGTGAGGTTGTTGAGTACAGATGGATTTTAAAAGAAAGACGGACAATGATGGTAAATGTCACCATTAAGAAAGCTCGACTTGTCATTAAGATGTTTCCCGACAAGTTCAAGGAGTTGACTGCGATGAGACTTTCTCACTCGTAGCGATGCTAAGAGTCTGTTGGAATTATGTTAGCGATTACTGCATTATTTATGAAATTGTGCAGATAGGATGTCAAAACATTGTTTCCTCGACGATTTTCTTGAGGAAAGGTTGTATGTGATACAACCAGAAGATTTTTGTCAATCCTGAAAGATGCTAACAAGTATGCAAAGCTCCAGCAATCCTTCTAAGGACTGGAGTAAGCATCTCGGAGTTGGAATGTACGCTTTGATGAGATGATCAAAGATTTGGGTTTATACAAAGTTTATGAGAAACTTGTATTTCCAAAGAAGTGAGTGGGAGCACTATAGAATTTCTGATAAGTATATGTTGTTGACATATTGTTGATCAGAAATGATGTAGAATTTCTAGAAAGCATATAGGGTTATTTGAAAAGTGTTTTTCAATGGAAAACCTGGATTAAGCTACTTGAACATTGAGCATCAAGATCTATAAGGATAGATCAAAATCGCTTAATAGTACTTTCAAACAAACACACACAACGACAAGATTTTGAAGGAGTTCAAAATAGATCGGCAGAGAAGGAGTTCTTGGCTGTGAGTAAGACTGGAAACCTGACCACGGCAGAATAGAGAGAAAGGACGAAGGTCGTCCCCTATGCTTTAGTCGTAGGCTCTAAAGTATGCTATGTTGTGTACCACACCTGAAGTGTGCCAAACCATGAGTCAGTCAAGGGGTACAAGTGTGATCTAGAAATGGATCACAAGACGGCGGTCAAAGTTATCCTTAGTAACTAGTGGACTAAGGAATTTTCTCGATTATGGAGGTGGAAAAAGAGTTCGTCGTAAAGGGTTACGCCGATGCAAACTTTGACACTAATCCAGATTATTCTAAGTAGTAAATTGGATTCATATAGTAGAACAGTTATTTGGAATAGCACCAAATAGAGCGTTGTAACTGCATCTAGGAGATGACATAGATATTTGTAAAGCACACACGGATCTGAAAGGTTCAGACCCGTTGACTATAACCTCTCTCACAAGCATAACATGATCAAACCCAGAACTCTTGGGTGTTAGTCACATAGGGATGTGACCTTGAGTGTTAATCACATATCGATGTGAACTAGATTATTGACTCTAGTGCAAGTGGGAGACTGTTGGAAATATGCCCTAGAGGCAATAATAAATTGATTATTATTATATTTCCTTGTTCATGATAATCGTTTATTATCCATGCTAGAATTGTATTGATAGGAAACTCAGATACATGTGTGGATACATAGACAACACCATGTCCCTAGTAAGCCTCTAGTTGACTAGCTCGTTGATCAATAGATGGTTACGGTTTCCTGACCATGGACATTGGATGTCATTGATAACGGGATCACATCATTAGAAGAATGACGTGATGGACAAGACCCAATCCTAAGCCTAGCACAAGATCATGTAGTTCGTATGCTAAAGCTTTTATAATGTCAAGTATCATTTCCTTAGACCATGAGATTGTGCAACTCCCGGATACCGTAGGAATGCTTTGGGTGTGCCAAACGTCACAACGTAACTGGGTGACTATAAAGGTACACTACAAGTATCTCCGAAAGTGTCTGTTGGGTTGGCACGAATCGAGACTGGGATTTGTCACTCCGTGTGACGGAGAGGTATCTCTGGGCCCACTCGGTAGGACATCATCATAATGTGCACAATGTGATCAAGGAGTTGATCACGGGATGATGTGTTGCGGAACGAGTAAAAGAGACTTGTCGGTAACGAGATTGAACAAGGTATCGGGATACCGACGATCGAATCTCGGGCAAGTATCGTACCGATAGACAAAGGGAATTGTATACGGGATTGATTAAGTCCTTGACATCGTGGTTCATCCGATGAGATCATCGTGGAACATGTGGGAGCCAACATGGGTATCCAGATCCCGCTGTTGGTTATTGACCGGAGAACATCTCGGTCATGTCTGCATGTCTCCCGAACCCGTAGGGTCTACACACTTAAGGTTCGATGACGCTAGGGTTATAAAGGAAGCTTATATGTGGTTACCGAATGTTGTTCCGAGTCCCGGATGAGATCCCGGACGTCACGAGGAGTTCCGGAATGGTCCGGAGGTAAAGATTTATATATAGGAAGTATAGTTTTGGCCACCGGAAGTGTTCTGGGCATCACCGGTAGTGTACCGGGACCACCGGAGGTGTCCGGGGGTCCACCAAGTGGGGCCACCATCCCCGGAGGGTTACTTGGGCCAAGTGTGGGAGGGGACCAGCCCCAGGTGGGCTGGTGCGCCCCCCACAAGTGCCCAAGGCGCAAGGGAGAGGAGAAGGGGGCAAACCCTAGGGCAGATGGGCCCTAAGGCCCATGCTCCCTGCGCCTCCCTCTCCTCCCCTCTTGGCCGCCTGCCCCTTCCCCATCTAGGGCTGCCGCCCCCCCTAGGGGTGGGAACCCTAGAGGGGGCGCACCCTCCTCCCTCTCCCCTATATATAGTGAGGCCTAGGGCTGCCCATAACACACATGATTCGATCTCTCTCTCGTTGGTGCAGCCCTGCGTCTCTTCTTCCTCCTCTCTTGCGGTGCTTGGCGAAGCCCTGCTGGATTGCCACGCTCCTCCACCACCACCACGCCGTTGTGCTGCTGCTGGATGGTGTCTTCCTCAACCTCTCCCTCTCTCCTTGCTGGATCAAGGCATGGGAGACGTCACCGGGCTGTACGTGTGTTGAACGCGGAGGTGCCGTCCGTTCGGCACTTGGTCATCGGTGATTTGGATCACGACGAGTACGACTCCATCAACCCCGTTCACTTGAACGCTTCCGCTTAGCGATCTACAAGGGTATGTAGATGCACTCTCTTTCCCCTCGTTGCTGGTTTCTCCATAGATAGATCTTGGTGACACGTAGGAAAATTTTAAATTTCTGCTACGTTCCCCAACAACTGCACCAAATTGTTGCGGCACATGGATATGATCTCATCCTCACTTGTGCTACCTCCATCATATTCTTCTTCCTCAGTCATGGGGACATGATGTTTTCCTGTTTCAACACATGTATCAAATTGTCAACACATATCATAAAACATGAAGGAATGTAAGCAAATGAAATTAATTCAGCCCGCAGATAAAACAAAATAGGTTCAACACAGATAATAGTTCAACACCTCACAAACACATGAGAGGTTTAACATACAACAAGTTAAATAGATTCAACATCTTAACACACACTTCAGAACTACTCCAAATTGTTGTCCCTGCGCCATTTCTTGAAGTAACCCAACCTAAGCTCAGGAGTTAACATGCCACAAAAGAACTCCCTTTGGTACTCTGTTTCGAACATCTTAGACATAGCATAGACAGAGTCAACTGTTTGCTCAACGCCACACTCAAATGCCAGCTCCTGACACCTCTTCACAGAATATGCAGCCTTCTCATTTGCACGTTTCTGCATTTTTTTAGTGTTGGCTGCGACAGACTCCTTGTAGGTATTGGCTATGTCCTTGACAATCTTCACCATTGGGCTCTTGCTCTTCTTCAATGGACTGGTCAAAGTGCTTGAAGTGCTTAATGACCTCTTGCCCCTCTGGCTCCTCTGGTTGCTTGTACTTGTAGGTGTTCCTTGAAACTCCTCCTCTTCCTCTTCTGCCCCTGCATCTTGCCCTTGATTCTGACCATAATCATCTCCAGGCACAAAGGCTGTGCTTCCATCCACAGTGTAACCTCTGAATAGTCGATCAAGCAACTCCTCGTTTGCTGGAGGACCCCACTGCAACTTCCTAAGGTATGGTTTCTTCTGTAGGATAGTGAAAAAGTGAAACTAGTTAAGATATGAGAGATTCATCAAGATTTACTCAGCACACACTCATTTGTACAAAAGTAGTATATACTCAGTAAAAATAAAAGTAGATCACAAGTAGTCAGTACCTATTCATTCTGAATGAAAAAACACCCAGTATATGCATATTACGAAACCAAGCAGTATATACTGTATACGCAAAAGAAAAACAGTACACATTCGTTTGGATAGAAGTAGTATATACTCAATAAATACAGTATGTATCCATTCTTTCTTCCTGGGACATAAAAAAACTTGGTCACAACCGCGGATAAATCTTCACAGCAGCGACCCAACATATTTAAAGATATACTACATTGATATAGACAGTAAAAGTGTACCTCTGTGTGTGTAATCCAGAACTCGGAGTCGACATCAATGGTTCCATCTGGTTTCCTCCCCAACCCTGTGTGCACTTGCATGTATTGCCAAAAAGAGTGGGTGTTTTTGATTACAACTATCTGGTTCTTCACCTGCACACGAGAATACACCAACCCCCTTCTAGCAAGCAAGCCATCGACAACAGCTTGGTACCCTTCAGCACTCATCACCACACCATTATACGTTCCTGCTGCACGTTGCTCAATGCACAATTCTAACAAGCAAGCACTATTAGCATCACTCCATTGGGCTCGATTGCTTTGGCTCACCAGGGGACCTCCGGAGCTCGCTAACTCCTCCACATCATCCTCCAATTCTTCATCACCATTGTCGAAGGGGCCGCCGGAGCCGGATGCTTGCCCACGGATGGCACTCCTCGGAGCCCGGCGGCTGGGTGCCGCGGCGGCCGAGTTGGCGCGCTGCCGAATGTCGCCGCCATGCAACTAACTGAAACTAACCCCATCTGTTTGGATCCTTTTGGGCTATTTGAGCCCAAAACAACTCAAACTAACACTAACTCTAGGATCCAAACAGGGCCAACATTCCCCGTGAAAGAAAAATAATTACTAAATGTTTTTCATTTTTCAACAAATTTTCAATCTATTCATCTTCAATCATGGTAAAAAAAATTACAACCATGTCTGCGGACCACCTAGCGACGACTAAAGCACCGAACAAGCCGAAGACGCGTCACCGTCATTGCCCCACCCTCACTGGAGCTGGGCAAACCTTATTGTACTAAACAGTCGGAAAGTCGTCGTGCTGACGCCCCTTAGAAGCAGCGCACAAGGGCAACAACCACCGCCAATGGAAAACTTGTAGATCAGAAGGATCAAATATGTGAACACTCAAGCGAAGACGAACGAAAACCGAATCCAAACGGATACTGAAGACCAACACCAACCGATTCCCGCGAGATCAGACGGAGAGACACCTCTACACTTCCTCCGACAATGCTAGACGCACCATCGGACGGGAATATAATCTATGAGACATTATTCCTACTAAAAGACATCGTCACCGTCATACAGCCCCAACCACGTTGAATCTAACAAGAACGGAAACGTGGTCCCTCCTTCCGACAGGGGTGACGAGATCCTCGGCACCTCCATGGCCCAAAGGCCATTGGAGAAGAGGCTTTTCTTGTGGAGGAAAGAGACGAGCAAATCAAAACCTCTGGTCTCTGATCCAAGGATTTGTCCGACGTAAAAGCATGCATATCCCTCTTACCCTCTCTTTCCACAGGTACTATCCCAGTCCGGTGATGAGTGTACATCTAGAAATTTTAGAACAAATTATGGAGTTAAGTAAAAAATGCATTGGAAATGTGCAAGCCACCATCTCTCTCCTCTTTAAGAGCATCTCCAACAGGCGTCGGACGCGCCGCACGCAAATAACAGATTTGCCGCGCGCGCATCGCCTGGTTTGGCGCGGCGCGCAACGCTGGCTCTAGCAGCCGCGCTAAAATGCAGCGCGCGCGCGCCGCTCCAGCAGCGCGCAAAAATGCAGCGCGCACGACTCGCCGAATATGTTGTGCGCGTCGGCCGCCGGCTCAACGAGTGAGCTCGCCGGCGCTTCGGCAGCCGCCGCGCCCGTCGCACGCCCCGCAAGCTTCTTCCTCCTCGCCTTGGAGGTGCCGGAGCCGTCCGTCGCCTTGTTTTTCTTCGCCGATGTCTTGCCCTTCTTTTGCCGCGCCGCATTGGGGAGCTTTCAGGAGGAGGGGGCGGCGGCTCGGGCCGGCGCCGGCGCTACGCCACCCGCCGCCGAGGTCATCCGCGGCTGCATGAAGAGGCCGCGCGCGAGGCCGATGGTCGGAGGAGCTCCGGCGGAGGCGAGGCCAACGCCACCCGGGCTAGGGTTTGTGGCGGCGGCGGGGGGCCGCGGCTATAGGTTGGGGTGAGCGGGGTCCGGCGCGTGCGTCCATGGGTGCGGGTCGCCGGCGCCGGCGCGCGCGGGGCTTTGGAGGGGGAGAAGCCAGAACGCAGCGCGAGCGCTCGAGTGTGCCGCGCGCGGAAGCTGGCGCCGCAAATACACCGCGCGAGGTAGAGCTTCCTGCCACGCGCCCAACTGCTTATACCGCGCGCGTGGTTATTGCGCGCCCGCTGGAGCCATCCGCCGGGTTGCGCGCGCGCTAAAGTGGGTATATTTACGGCGCGACGCCTGTTTAGCGTGCTTGTTGGAGATGCTCTAATTACCCAACCCCCAATCAGCTAAGTGCAGATAGAATTTAAGAAGACCATGTGTAAATTGTAATTGATCTTGATTACGGTGTGATGGAAGAGGTATATTTTTTTATTTTAAAATGTATTGAGAAGATAGAAGTATATTTTTTTATGGACAAATTTTGAAGCTAGATTTACATATTCACCGAACGGAGGGAGTAAGAATATATAATGAACCTGAGCCGTTGATTTCACTAATTAGTGAGCTGATCAATTCTTATCTTTTTATCTCACATATAGAAAGAGAGGGTAATCTCACATATAAAAAGAGAGGGTAAGAGAAAGCATGTTCTATATATGGCTCGTCGCTCGGGCCTGGCCTCTCCACAATGTGTACCAAGGGCTAGGGGCCAGTAGGTCCAGGTGACCGGTGCAACCACGTAAACGTGTTCTCGCCACGGCGCGGCGCACACCAACAGCAAGCGCACGGTTCCTGACCCCTTGCTCTTGACGTTCATCTCTCGAGTGCCTCGCTCTCATGTGAACCCGTTGAATCGCGCGCAGCCAGAGCCAGGACTGGCCGGCCGCACAGGTCAATGAGCTTTTCGTCTGTGACGGTTTGACCATGCTCAAACTATCTACGCGCCCCCTCTGCTCTGCTCTGCGCTGCGCTGCGGCATGCAGCATGGGCGAGCTGAAAACGGTAGGCACGCGTGAGTCGGCGTCGCAAACATCCAACTGCACCACGTATCAATGCCGGTACCAGACCTCATCAGAGCTGGCGGCCCCGCATGCTGCATGCACGACTGCTCATGAGCCCCCGTTGCCTATTGCGGTCTCTGATACAGTAGACTGCCGTGGGCACACGACCCCGGGATGCATAGGGCCAACGAAACTACTATGTAGGGCCAAGCCCGGACACAATGTCGCCGTGTCCTCTCGTGCAATGCAGTGTGATGTGAGAGCTCGTTTGTTTGCAAGTTAAACTTGATAAGAACTGTAAACATTGTGCCTCTCGGGCTGATGAATGGAAATAGTGAAACCAACGTGCTAACGCAGAAATGTTGCATTCTGAAACCTCACCCACGTTACATTACACAAAAAATAGAGTAGAAATTCCAACTCGAAAAGAGTAGCGGTAATAACTATCTTGCCACAAGCCAAGAGATCATCACGAACATCGCAGAGAGCGAGAGAGATGGAACCACCCAACTACAAGAGAAAGTGAAAATGTAAATACTACTCCGGTATAAACACGCAGCATGCATCCCGTCTGGTCAGCACAGGAGAGGTTCAGGGCTTCAGGCGACGCAGCCCAGGCACCCCATCATCCACAGGCTCCTCCTCTGCTGCACAAGCCGCATTCAAACAACGAAAGATCAGTCGGTAAGTTCCAACCATTACGACAAACAATTAAAGAAACCCGCTCCAGCAGTAATTACACATTCTTTTCCGGAGGCCGTACGTACCTTCATCGGCCGCCGGTTGGGGGTGAACTCCGGCGGCGGCACCTGGTACAGGTCCGCGTCGACCGGCCGCACCACCCGCCTGGAGGCGCCGCCCTTGGCCGTTGCAGCGGCGTCCAGGGACGGCCTCGCGCGCTGGTGCTCCCGGGACACGCTGTCGCAGTCCGCCGGCCGCCGCCGCCTCGCCTGCTGCTTCTTGGGCGCGGGCTTGTGCGGGGGCGGCGAGTACTTGAACCACACGTCACTGCAGGCCTGCGGCTCCGGCATGGCGTACCACGCCGCCTCCGGCTCGTCGTAGTGGTAGTAGTAGTTCCACTCCCCGAACGCCGGCACCTGAGGCCTTCTCGCCTTCTGCAACACCAAGACAGACCGACCACAAGGATGAACACCACACCCATGATCCTCCATGAACTCGCTACCACTACTAGTATGGGATCCTTACCTCCATCTGGCTCAACTCGGGGCAGGCCGGCAGGGTAGGGGAGACAGAACGAGCTTGAGAAGAAGAAGAGAAGCGAGCACGCTCGGGTCGACCGGTCAGTGTGGGATGGAACCTCCTCCAATGGCTGGCTGGCTGGACACGCGTGTACTATATTTATAGCGAGAACGCCACGCCGGGCGCGCGCTCCGGTGCGCGGCGTTGAAGTGAGGAACGGGGCTTCGGGTTCGGGACCGGCGAGGTTTGACAAAGGGCGAGCGAGCGAGAGGAGAGAGAGGGAGGCAGTATGGAAGGCCGGACCTTTTCAGCGGGGTAGGAGCACTGCTGCTAGCACTGTAGCCTGCAGCGGGCTAGGCATCGACGGGCAGAGCGGTATCTGTCCGGCCGGGCCGGCCGTGGTCCCTCGTTTGGCGGGCGGGCTTTTACTGCGCGCGCATCGGGCGCCGTTCCTTTTCCACGCTCCGCTGCGTCTGCATGTCGTCGCCGGGTTCGCCGCTGACCCCCGCGGCCCTCTTGTCGCGCGCCCGCGTTGTTGTGTTTCGGCATCATCGCCGGCTGATTATTAGAAAATCGGAGTGAGCGTCGCGAAGCTGGCACGCCCTGCTGCTACCCGGATGACTCCGAGGTGTGGCGGTAACACGCTTTGACAAGATGGCTTCTACCGCAAGCTTTGTTACTGTATTATTATTGCTTCTGCTCTCGTGTCGACAAGTGTGGCTCGGAATCTCGGATTGTGTTACTCGAGGTAGTACTATTCAAATGAGTGAGTACACCTATCGTAAACGTTGGATGCTCTTAACTCTGAACGATGGAAATTTTGCTCTCTAAATGCACATGGAGCACAAAAGGTATTGTGGGGCTTTTGCTCTAGTGGCGAGAATTGCACGGTTTGGGCAACTGTGACTTCCTTGGCAGGGACAAACTGAACAAATGACTTTTAGTGGTCCGGCGCTAGTGCGCCTGTTTTTTATCTTCTCAAAATCGTACTCAGAGTTTCATGGTGAAACACATTAACGAACGAGCTAAAAAGCATCATGATTTCAAAAACAGTAATTGTGTGTGCGTGTGTGTGCGTGCACGCGCGCCCATTTTGTGTAGCTCATGTGTCAATGTAATATTTTATAACTCCATATTTATAAATCCTAACCATCATGTCTGACAGTAAGAATAGGGAGACGTAGGAGGAGGCAAGGCCCTAGCTATGGCAAGGTTGTACACGCGAGTTTACGAGTTCAGGCCCTTCTCGGAGGAGGTAACAGACCTACGTCTCGGTGCCCGAAGGCTTGTTGACTGGAATATGCGTGTGAGTTACAGGGGGTGCGAACCCTTGTGCCAGAGGAGGGGGTGGCTTATATAGAGTGCGCCAGGCCCCTCGAGCCCTCAGTTACACAGGGTTCAATATAAGTTAAGGCAGGGGCGTTACTGGTAACGCGTGCTATAAATGACTATTAATGCTCTTCAAGACTACGCAGTGAACGCCTGGCCGTTGCTATACCGGGGCGACTGTAGATCTTCTGTGCCCCGAGTGATTCTTTAATATGGTCGAGTGACGCTATCTTGGTCGAGTGGAATTGGGGTATCCGAGTGGAATAGCTAGTCGAGTGGATTACACTCCAAGGTGATTTCAGTCGGTATCTTCTGTTGTACTTTGAATATCTTTGACTCTAGGGCAGTGTCCTTAGGTAGGGTGTCTAGGTCAGGCCTATAGCTAGGGCCTTGCCTCCTCATACGTCCCCCTAGGTACATGTCATCGTCATTAGCCCCCGAATGGATTGAGGTCCGAGTGAGGAAGGGTTGAAGTTGGTTCCGACTCGATTCTATGCTTCGGAGGCATTTCATCGGAGTCTGGAAATCATATTGGAACTTCAACCTTGCACCAGTCGCCTTGATCGATTCTGAGGTCATCGAGTGAATTATGTCATAAATCTCTGAGTGGATTTGAGTATGATATCTTCGATGCGATTGATTGCCCTGCGGTTCCCGGATCTCATGGGATTCAAAATTTTGGAGAAGTGCGCTGGACAGAGCATGGCGCAGTAAGCGGAGCAGATAGACAAAGGCGCCTCGATTGCTCCGCCGCCTTTTTCGCCACGTATCGAGCGAGCGTCTGTTGCGGGATGTGGTAGGATTGCTCAGGCCCACGGGTCAGCCATTCAGAAAGGGGCCCCATAAAAGGCGCCGAGGCCAATGCATGATAATGTGCGTTCCATTCCATCCCTTTCCTCTCAGCTCCTCCACCGCGCCCTCCTCTGCTCTCGACGTGTCCGCCCGGCCCGCACGCGTTCCGCCGCCATGGTGAAGGACAAGACTACGGCCCTGGAGTGCGCAAAGAAGGCGACGACGGTGGCGAAAGGCAAGAAGACGGCGAGGGGGTTGTCGTTGCAGTTCGGTCCACCTCTTGGTTGGATCCAGGGGGACTGGATCCGCTCCACCGTCCTGAAGGAGGACCTAAAGAATCTCGCCAACGATGGCTTGATTGCTCACGGGTCTTGGAGGCGGTCGGGAAATGAATCTGAGCCCCAGCCGCACGAAGGTGAGTGTGTCCTCCTCACCACCCATGTCGACTAGGGTTTCTCTCTGCCTCCACATCCATTTTTCCATGGTTTCTTGAATTTCTTCGGCGCTCAGATCCACCATTTTCCTTCCAACACAATCTTCTATCTTGCTGCATTTATTTCTATGCGTGAGAACTTCTTGGGCTGCCAGCCGCACTGGGGCTTATTCAAACACACCTTCACTTGTCGTTCCCAGTCGGTGAAGAAGGCTAATCCGAGTGATGGAACGACGCATGTGATCCAGATGTGTGGGGGTTAGGGATCCAAACTAGAGGTAGAAGTAACTTTCCTCCTATGACCTTTCCCGAGTCTATCAGGGGCTGGCACTCGACCTGGTTATCTGCAAGGACATTCCGACTACTGGTCAGTCGACCTACCTCGCCCCTTTCACCATGGATAGACTACGTCAGCCTTCTTCCCTGATCATAACCACTGAAGAGAAAGGCGAGGTGGCCATTTTGGTCGACGCAGTTGTCAATTTAGTCCAGGAGTGTGTGACCGGTATGGATCTGTTGGAGGTATTTCTCAGTCAACGAACCCAGCCTCTCCAAGCTCGTGATCACCCGATGTGGATGTACTCGGGCCCAGAAGACACAACCCGAATCCACCCGGAAGAGGTTGATAAGGGGACGGTGGACCAGTGGCTTAAGAGCATCACTGGAAACATGGATAACCCTAGGGGGTCCAGGAGGGTTCTGCCATTCGGCGCCAACCATGCTCCAGAAGAGGTCGGGCTCAATTTATCGAGTGTTCTTTCTTTCCGATCTACGGTCGTTCTTGAATCTGACTGATATATGTGACTTGTGTTTTGCAGGCTTTCACCCAGATGTACTCGATGCCGAACGGAGAACAATATCAAGAAGGAGTTGCGAGTGATGGTGACAGCGTTGATATTCATTATGTAGATGACAGTGAAGATGATAGTGAGGACTCGGGCAACAGCAAAGAAGTCGACTCACCGCCCCGCTCGGAGCGTCGTTCCAAACAGTCCCAAGATCCTGCAGGGGAGCGTGGCCAGGTGGCAGCGTCGAGTGTGAAAATCCCAAAACACACTTGGACGTCGACTCTTGAGCCATCAGAGAAGGCCGTGAAGCAGGCCAAAGTTGCCCCGTCCAATCCTCGGAAGGCTCTGCCTAGGATCAAGGTGGTTGTTCCTGTTGCCTCTGCGTAAGTGTTGCGCTCCTTTTCTTTGTCTTCACTACAAACTTCTTTTCTTGTTTGACCGGGTGAAATTCGGAACTTTCAGTGCTGCTACTTCTAACTTCCATGGACGTTGACGAGGAGCGGGGTGACGCGGAAACCGCAGACGCGGCCACTTCTCGGGCAGGTATGATTCCACAGCCAAACTCTCACTTCGCCAACTGTTTCGAGGGTCGACTGAATTCTTATGGTCGAGTGTTTTGCAACGCCAACAAATGTTATCAAACTTCCAGACGATGATGATGATGAAGAAGTGACTCAAAGGAATACATGGAGAAGGGGTAGGACTCTGAGCAAGAGGGTGCCTGCCAGCAAAGCGTCTCGCTCGGCATCAGAGCCAGTCTTCAACAACTTGGCGATCCAGTTCAGACTTCTATTTCTTTCGCTGATCCTTTGTCGACTGGCCAGCCTTCGGCGTCGATTGCCCAGGCCCCTGCTCTAACTGTGCAACTTCAAGCTTCAGCTCCAGCGGTTACGTCATCTGTTCCAACAACTTCTTTTTTGTTACTCATCACGTCCCGGAGGACCAAGTAGGAGCTGCCAAGGAGGCCATGATCCAGGCGAGTCTGATGATGGACCGACTGAAGGTGGTGTATGACACCAGCAAGGCCGCCTATGACGCCAGTCCTGCCCTCCAAATCAACGTCCGAGTAAGTGGGATTGTAAGTTGATTTCCGATTGGCTTCTAGCTTGACATTTGCCGTGCTAGGATATGCTGCCTGAAAACTGCTACTTTATTATCCGTAAGATGTCGATCTGTTTCTTGCATCTTTACACCCAATGGGTGTGTCATGTAGCTATGTGTAGCTATTTTCACTCGAATTAGACAGGTCGTGTCGAGTGAAGTTTTGGTCCAGTGGGGGCACGCTGAGTGCACCCACTAGGTGTAGTCCCCGAGACCGCTGTTGACTGCCGGCAGTCGACGACGGTCTTAGAACTGTCTAATCTCTTCTCCTTTTTTACTCTTTTCACTCGTGCTGGGCGGACCATGTCGAGTGGGAAAAGGAACCAGTGGAGGCACGCCAAGTGCACCCACTGGGTGTAGTCCCCGAGACTACTGTTGAATGTTTGATTCAGCAGTAGTCTTAGAACTCTTTTTGTCATAATAATCTGACCTTGCGTTTTATCACTCGGAAGTGACTGATCTTTGTTTCTGTCGGTTGGCGTGTCTTGTTGTTGATTGCAGAAATCTTGTGAGCTTGGAACCAAGTTTGCTGATTCGGAGAAGAAGCAGATCCAACTCAATCTCGACCTGGAGTTGGCTAAGGAGAACCTGAAGAAGGCCCAGGATGAAGTAGCTTTCATGGGAGGTAACAATTTGTCAACTTCTCGCCTTGTCATCTTTTCCTTTCATCCTTTGAACTGAGTGATTCCACTCGAGAAGATGTGCGTAGTGAAAACCGTCAACTCCAAGCTTGTCTGAAGAATGTTATTTCTTTAGACAAAATGAAGTAGGCTCTGAAGCAGAAGGATCTTGACCTTGCAGCAGTGCAGAAGACGGCGCGGGAGAAGACTGAACTTGCTGACAAGAAGCTGGCTTCAGTCGGAAAGTTGGAAGAAGAGAACGCCAAGTTGAAAACTTTTATTGATGAAGCGAAGAAAGAAGTCGTGCAGCTGAAGGAGGAGAAGGTGGCCTTGGCTGAAAAAGTTGATGTTCTCACTCGGAAGAGAGACAAAATGGAAACTTATCTGGGAGGTCTTGCCAAGAAGATGTTCCTCATGCTTGAAGGTACTTTCCTTTATTCGACTGACTGCAGAAAACTTTTTCACTATGTTACTGTCAATTCAACACCTTTCTGTGCGTGCAGAATTCTGTCAGAACTTCGAGTTAGAAACTGGGCGGATCGGGACAAGTCTAGATCCTATCAACTCTCTCATCAAGGATGAAGCTGCGATGAACGTGTCGCGACTGGAATCTCGCCTTGCTAGCATCTTGGATTACATCGCTCGGCTGAAGGTCGCGCTGTCCCGAATCGACAAGGAGTTATGGCCAGAGGATGTACTTCTGAATGACCTCGAGTCACTGATGACTAGACTCAGCAGCATCCCTGATCGAGTGCAGGCGTGGAAGAAGTCAGCTGCCCATTGCGGCACTAACGTGGCTTTATCACTCGTCCGTGTTCATTGCAAGGAAGTCAAGGGAGAGAAGCTGAAGGCTCTTCAGGTGGCCAACACTAGGAAACTTCAATTCCAATCTTTCATGGAGGCCTTCATCGACGCAACCACTCACATTGCAGACGGCATCGACTTGGACAGTTTTGTCGAGCCAGCAAGTCCTCCTCCTGCCGAGTGAAAAACTTGACTTTATTTTCCTTGGAATGCTGAGTGATTTTGTAATCGTTAAACTCTTTCGGGCTTGTTGCTCGAGTACTTCTGCTGGTGGTTCTAAACTTTGATGGATTTATCTGAACTTGGTGGTTTCTTTTGACTGCAGTTTCTTTGTCTTTATTATCTTCAGATTTCTTGACTCGGGCGAATTTAGAATCGCAGCTGAATCTCCGAGTGAGAGGATCGCTCTCCACTCGGAATAGACGTTATACTTGTGGCACAGCTCAGAGTGGAACCATACATTGTACTTGTAGCGCAGCTCGGAGCGTAACCAGACGTTGTACTTGTGGTGCAGCTCAGAGTGCTACCATATGTTGTACTTGTGGCGCAGCTCAAAGTGCAACCAGACGTTGTACTTGTGGCGCAGCTCAGAGTGCAACAATACGTTGTACTTGTGGCGCAGCTCAGAATGCAACCATACGTTGTATTTGTGGCGCAGCTGAGAGTGCGTGCCCAAGCCTCCGAGTGAAAGGGTGGCTCTTCACTCGGAGTGTGTTTTGAAACTTAGGTGAATCGGGTTCGCAACTAAGCCCCCGAGTGGGAGGGTTGCTCTTCACTCGGAGTGTTTTTTTGAAACTTAGGCGAGTACGGGGTCACAGCTAAGCCCCTGAGTGAGAGGATTGCTCTTCACTCGGAGTATTTTTTGAAACTTAGGCGAGTACGGGGTCGCAACTAACTGCGCTAAGCCCTCGAGTGAGAGGATTTCTCTGCACTCAGAGTATTTTTTTGAAACTTAGGCGAGTACGGGGTCGCAGCTAAGCCCCCTCCCCGAGTGAGAGGATTGCTCTTCACTCGGAGTATTTTTGGAACTTAGGTGAGTACGGGGTCGCAACTAAGCCCCCGAGTGAGAGGGTTGCTCTTCACTCAGATTATGTTTTGTAACTTAGGCGAGTATGAGATTGCAGCTAAGCCCCCGAGTGAGAGGGTTGCTCTCCACTCAGAGTGTGTTTTGAAACTTAGGCGAATCGGGTTCGTAGCTAAGCCCCCGAGTGAGAGGATTTCTCTTCACTCGGAGTGTTTTTTGAAACTTAGGCGAGTACGGGGTTGCAGCTAAGCCCCCGAGTGAGAGGGTTACTCTTCACTCGGAGTATGTGTTGTAACTTAGGCGAGTACGGGATCGCGGCTAAGCCCTCGAGTGAGAGGGTTGCTCTTCACTCGGAGTGTATTTTGTAACTTAGGCGAGTACGGGGTCACGGTTAAGCCCCCAAGTGAGAGGGTTGCTATTCACTCGGAGTGTATTTTGTAACTTAGGCGAGTACAGGGTCGCAGCTAAGCCCCCGAGTGAGAGAGCTGATACGTTTCCGTCGTATCTATATTTTTTGATTGTTTCATGCCAATATTATACATCTTGCACATATTTTTGGCAACTTTTTATATGATTTATTGCACTAACGTATTGATCCAGTGCCCAGTGCCAGTTCCTGTTTATTGCATGTTTTTTTGTATCGCGGAAAATCCATATCAAACGAAGTCCAAACACGATAAAAATTTACGGAGATTTATTTGGAATTTATGTGATTTTTGGGAGGTGGAATCAACGCAAACGGGGGCCCACAGAGCCCACTGAAGGAAATATGCCCTAGAGGTAATAATAAAGTTGTTATTTATATTTCCTTATATCATGATAAATGTTTATTATTCATGCTAGAATTGTATTAACCAGAAACTTAGTACATGTGTGAATACATAGACAAACAGAGTGTCCCTAGTACGCCTCTACTAGACTAGCTCGTTAATCAAAGATGGTTAAGTTTCCTAGCCATAGACATGTGTTGTCATTTGATGAACGGGATCACATCATCAGAGAATGATGTGATGGACAAGACCCACCCATTAGCTTAGCACTATGATCGTTTAGTTTATTGCTATTGCTTTTTCTTCATGACTTATACATGTTCCTATGACTATGAGATTATGCAACTCCCGAATACCGAAGGAACACTTTGTGCGCTATCAAACGTCACAACGTAACTGGGTGATTATAAAGATGCTCTACAGGTGTCTCCGATGATGTTTGTTGAGTTGGCATAGATCGAGATTAGGATTTGTCACTCCGATTGTTGGAGAGGTATCTCTGGGCCCCCTTGGTAATGCACATCACTATAAGCCTTGCAAACAATGTGACTAATGAGTTAGTTACCGGATGATGCAGTACGAAACGAGTAAAGAGACTTGCCAGTAACGTGGTTGAACTAGCTATGATGATATCGACGATCGAATCTCGGGCAAGTAACATACCGATGACAAAGGGAACAACGTATGTTGTTGTGCGGTTTGACCAATAAAGATCTTTGTAGAATATGTAGGAGCCAATATGAGCATCTAGGTTTCATTATTGGTTATTGACCGGAGATGTGTCTCGGTCATGTCTACATAGATCTCAAACCCGTAGGGTCCGCACGCTTAACGTTTGATGACGATTCTATTATGAGTTTATGTGATTTGATGTAGTGTAGGTTGTTCGGAGTCCCGGATGAGATCACAAACGTGACAAGGAGTCTCGAAATGGTCGAAACATAAAGATTCATATATTGGAAGGCTACATTCAGACACCAGAATGGTTTGGGTCATTTCGGAGTACCGGGGGTTACCGGAACCCCCCCGAGAAGTTATTGGGCGTCATGGGCCTAGTGGTGGAAGAGAGGAGGCAGGCCAAGGTGTGGCACGCGCCCCTAGCCCAAAACGAATTGGACTAGGGCTAGGGGGGGCCGGGCCCCCTTTCCTTCTTTTCTCCCTCTCCTTCCCCCCTTCTCCTTGTGGAATTAGGAAAGGGGGGGGGGGGCGAATCATACTAGGAGTAGGACTCCCCCCTTGGGCGCGCCTCCTCCTCCCTCCCTCCTTTATATACATGGGGAGGGGGCACCCAAAGACACAACAGACAATCTCTTAGCCGTGTGCGGTGCCCCCTCCATAGTTTTACACCTCATTCATATCGTCGTAGTGCTTAGGCGAAGCCCTGCATCGGTAACTTCATCATCACCGTCACCATGCCATCATGCTAGCAGAACTCTCCCTCGGCCTCAGTTGGATCAAGAGTTCGAGGGACGTCACTGGGCTGAACGTGTGTGCTACCTCTTGAGCACGGCGTTGGTTTTCCCTTGAAGAGGAAAGGGTGATGCAGTAAAGTAGCATAAGTATTTCCCTCAATTTTTGAGAACCAAGGTATCAATCCAGTAGGAGGCCACACTCAAGAACCTCGCACCTACAGAAACAAATAAAAACCTCGCAACCAACGCAATAAAGGGGTTGTCAATCCCTTCACGGTCACTTACGAAAGTGAGATCTGATAGATATGATAAGATAATATTTTTGGTATTTTTATAATAAAAATGCAAAGTAAAATAAAAGGCAATAAAAATAGCTAAGTGTTGGAAGATTAATATGATGGAAAATAGACCCGGGGACCATAGGTTTCACTAGTGGCTTCTCTCAAGAGCATAAGTATTACGGTGGGTGAACAAATTACTGTTGAGCAATTGATAGAATTGAGCATAATTATGAGAATATCTAGGTATGATCATGTATATAGGCATCACGTCCGTGACAAGTAGACCGACTCCTGCCTGCATCTACTACTATTACTCCACACATCGACCGCTATCCAGCATGCATCTAGAGTATTAAGTTCATAAGAACAGAGTAATGCTTTAAGTAAGATGACATGATGTAGAGGAATAAACTCATGCAATATGATATAAACCCCATCTTGTTATCCTCGATGGTAATAATACAATACGTGCCTTGCTGCCCCTCCTGTCACTGGGAAAGGACACCGCAAGATTGAACCCAAAGCTAAGCACTTCTCCCATTGCAAGAAAGATCAATCTAGTAGGCCAAACCAAACTGATAATTCGAAGAGACTTGCAAAGATAACCAATCATACATAAAAGAATTCAGAGAAGATTCAAATATTGTTCATAGATAAACTTGATCATAACCCACAAATCATCGGTCTCAACAAACACACTGCAAAAGAAGATTACATCGAATAGATCTCCACGAGAATCGTGGAGAACTTTGTATTGAGATCCAAAGAGAGAGAAGAAGCCATCTAGCTAATAACTATGGACCCGAAGTTCTGAGGTAAACTGCTCACACATCATCGGAGAGGCTATGGTGTTGATGTAGAAGCCCTCCATGATCAATGCCCCCTCCGGCAGGACGCCGGAAAAGGCCCCAAGATGAGATCTCACGGGTACAGAAGGTTGCGGCGGTGGAATTAGGTTTCGTGGATGCTTTTGTTGGTTTGGGGGTACGTAGGTATATATAGGAGGAAGAAGTACGTCGGTGGAGCAACGTGGGCCCCACGAGGGTGGAGGGCGCGCCCCTGCCTCGTGCTCTCCTGGTTGATTTCTTGACGTAGACTCCAAGTCCTCTGGATCACGTTTGTTCCGGAAATCACGTTCCCGAAGGTTTCATTCGGTTTGGACTCCGTTTGATCTTCTTTTTCTGTGAAACTCTGAAATAGGAAAAACAACAATTTGGGCTAGGCCTTCGATTAATAGGTTAGTCCCAAAAATAATATAAAAGTGTATAATAAAGCCCATTAATCATCCAAAATAGAATATAATATAGCATGAAGCAATAAAAATTATAGATACGTTGGAGACGTATCAAGCATCCCCAAGCTTAATTCCTGCTCGTCCTCGAGTAGGTAAATGATAAAAATAGAATTTTTGATGCGGAATGCTACTTGGCATAATTTTTAATGTAACCCTCTTAATTGTGGTATGAATATTCAGATCCGAAAGATTCAAGATAAAACTTTAATATTGACACAAAGCAATAATACTTCAAGTATACTAACTAAGCAATTATGTCTTCTCAAAATAACATGGCCAAAGAAAGTTCATCCCTACAAAATCATATAGTTTAGTCATGCTCCATTTTCATCACACAAGAATGCTCTCATCATGCACAACCCCGATGACAAGCCAATCAATTGTTTCATACTTTAGTAATCTCAAACTTTTTCAACCTTCACGCAATACATGAGCGTGAGCCATGGATATAGCACTATGGGTGGAATAGAATATAATGATGGGGGTTATGTGGAGAAGACAAAAAAGGAGAAAGTCTCACATCAACGAGGCTAATCAACGGGCTATGGAGATGACCATCGATTGATGTTAATGCAAGGAGTAGGGATTGCCATGCAATGGATGCACTAGAGCTATAAATGCATGAAAGCTCAACAAAAGAAACTAAGTGGGTGTGCATCCAACTTGCTTGCTCACGAAGACCTAGGGCATTTGAGGAAGACAATTGTTGGAATATACAAGACAAGTTCTATAATGAAAAATTCCCACTAGTATATGAAAGTGACAAAACAAGAGACTTTCTATCATGAAGATCATGGTGCTACTTTGAAGTACCAGTGTGGAAAAAAGGATAGTAGCATTGTCCCTTTTTATTAATTTTTTTGGGCCTTCCCTTTTTTTATTTGGTCTTTCTCTCTCTTTTATTATTATTTATTTATTGGGACAATGCTCTATGAATGATGATCATCACACTTCTATTTATTTACAACTCAATGATTACAACTCGATACTAGAACAAAGTATGACTCTATATGAATGCCTCCGGCCGTATACCGGGATAGGCAATGAATCAAGAGTGACATGTATGAAAAATTATGAACGGTGGCTTTGCCACAAATACGATGTCAACTACATGATCATGCAAAGCAATATGACAATGATGAACGTGTCATGATAAACGGAACGGTGGAAAGTTGCATGACAATATATCTCGGAATGGCTATGGAAATGCCATAATAGGTAGGTATGGTGGCTGTTTTGAGGAAGATATAAGGAGGTTTATGTGTGACAAAGCGTATCATATCACGGGGTTTGGATGCACCGGCGAAGTTTGCACCAACTCTCAATGTGAGAAAGGGCAATGCACGGTACCGAAGAGGCTAGCAATGATGGAAGGGTAAGAGTGCGTATAATCCATGGACTCAACATTAGTCATAAAGAACTCACATACTTATTGCAAAGATCTACAAGTCATAAAAAACCAAGTACTACGCGCATGCTCCTAGGGGGATAGATTGGTAGGAAAAGACCATCGCTCGTCCCCGACCGCCACTCATAAGGAAGACAATCAAAGAACACCTCATGTTTCAAATTTGTTACATAACATTTACCATACGTGCATGCTACGGGACTTGCAAACTTTAACACAAGTATTTCTCAATTTCACAACTACTAAACTAGCACAACTTTAATATCACTACATCCATATCTCAAAACAATCATCAAGCATCAAACTTCTCTTAGTATTTAACGCACTCATAAGAAAGTTTTTTACTAGTCTTGAATACCTAATGTATTAGGATTAATTTCCCAATTTAAGCAAATTACCATGCTGTTTAAGACTCTCAAAATAATATAAGTGAAGAATGAGAGAATAATAGTTTCTATAAAACAAAACCACCGCCGTGCTCTAAAAGATATAAGCGAAGCACTAGGGCAAAAACTATATAGCTCAAAAGATATAAGCGAAGCGCATAGAGTATTCTAATAAATTTTGAATCATTTGTGTCTCTCTCAGAAGGTGTATACAGCAAAGATGATTGTGTTAAACTAAAAAGCAAAGACTCAAATCATACAAGACGCTCCAAGGAAAACACTTATCATGTGGTGAATAAAAATATAGCTCCAAGTAAAGTTACCGATGGAAGTAGACGAAAGAGGGGATGCCTTCCGGGGCATCCCCAAGCTTTGGCTTTTTGGTGTCCTTAGATTATCTTGGGGTGCCATGGGCATCCCCAAGCTTAGGCTCTTGCCACTCCTTGTTCCATAAACCATCAAATCTTTTACCCAAAACTTGAAAACTTCACAACACAAAACTTAACAGAAAATCTCGTGAGCTTCGTTAGCGAAAGAAAACAAAACACCACTTCAAGGTACTGTAATGAACTCATATTTTATTTATATTGGTGTTAAACCTACTGTATTCCAACTTCTCTATGGTTTATAAACTATTTAACTAGCCATAGATTCATCAAAATAAGCAAACAACACACAAAAACAGAATCCGTAAAAAACAGAACAGTCTGTAGTAATCTGTAACTAGCGCAAACTTCTGGAACTCAAAAAAAAACTACCAAAATAGGACGACCTAGATAATTTGTTTAATAATATTATGAAATTGGAATCAATATTTTATCACATTCTGGTGATTTTTAATAATGTTTTCATGAACATAAAGTTTCTGGAATTTTCAGCAAGATCAAATAACTATCATCCAAGAAGATCCTATAGGTTTAACTTGGCACAAACACTAATTAAAACATAAAAAAACCTAACCAGAGGCTAGATAAAAGATTTATTCCTAAACATAAGCAAAAAGCAAAAAACTAAAAATAAAATTGGGTTGCCTCCCAACAAGCGTTATCGTTTAACGCCCCTAGCTAGGCCTAAAAGCAAGGATAGATCTAGGTATTGCCATCGTTGGAAGGCAATCCATAAGTGGCTCTCATAATAGATTCATAAGGTAGTTCTAAGGAAAGGTCTACCAAGAATAATAGGACATGAACGATTGCAATCTATGTCAAGAACGATGAAATCTATGGGCACATAGTTCCTATTTGAAATAATAAGAACATCATTAATTCTTCCCATAGGTTTCATAATGGTGGAATCCGCAAGGTGCAAGTTCAAAGAACAATCATCAAATTCACGGAATCCTAGCAAATCACACAAAGTTTTTGGAATCGTGGAAACACTAGCACCCAAATCACACAAAGCATAGCATTCATCATCTTTAATTTTAATTTTAATAGTAGGTTCCCACTCATCATAAAGTTTTCTAGGGTTAGAAACTTCCAACTCAAGTTTTTCTTCATAAGATTGCATCAAAGCATCAACGATATGTTTAGTAAAAGCTTTATGTTGACTATAAGCATGTGGAGAATTTAGCACAGATTGCAACAAGGAAATACAATCTATCAAAGAGCAATTATCATATTTAAATTCCTTGAAATCCAAAATAGTGGGTTCATTAATATCTAGAGTTTTGATCCCTTCAATCCCACTTTTACCAATTTTTGCATCAAGATCTAAAAATTCTGAATTTTTGGAACGCCTTCTAGGTAAAGGTGGCTCATAATCAGTCCCATCATTATCAAGATTCATATTGGAAAACAAAGGTTTAATAGGGGACACATCAATAAATTTTAGATCTTCATCTTTATTCTCATAAAAATTAGAAGAACAAGCCTTCACAAAACAATCTTTCTTAGCATGCATCCTAGCGGTTCTTTCTTTGCACTCATCAATGGAAATTCTCATAGCTTTGGGAGACTCATTGATATCATGCTTAGGTGGGATAGATCTAAGTTTTAAGGAATCAACATCAAGAGAAATTCAATCAACGTTCCTAGCCAATTCATCAATCTTAGGCAACTTTTCTTCAATCAAAGCATTGAAATTCTTTTGCGAATTCATAAAATATTTAACACTAGTCTCAAATTCAGAGGGCATCTTGTTAAAATTTCCATAAGAATTGTTGTAGGAATTACCATAATTATTAGAGGGATTACTAGGATACGGTCTAGGATTAAAGTTTCCTATATACGCGTTGTTACCAAAATTATTCCTACCAACAAAATTCACATCCATAGATTCATTATTATTTTCAATCAAAGTAGACAAAGGCATATCATTAGGATCAGAAAAAACACTTTTATTAGCAAATAATTTCATAAGTTCATCCATCTTTCCACTCAAAACATTAATTTCTTCTATCGCATGCACTTTTTTATTAGTAGATCTTTCAGTGTGCCATTGAGAATAATTAGCCATAATATTATATAGGAGTTTATTAGCTTCTCCTAAAGTGATTTCCATCAAAGGGCCTCCCGCGGCCGAATCTAAAAGATTTCTAAAAGCAAAATTCAACCCGGCATATTTTTTTTGTATAATCATCCAAAGATTTAAACCATGTGTAGGGCAATTACGTATCATTAATTTCATCCTCTCCCAAGCTTGTGCAACATGTTCATGATCAAGTTGCTTAAAATTCATAATATCGTTTCTAAGAGAGATGATCTTAGCGGGAGGAAAATACTTAGAGATAAAAGCATCTTTGCACTTATTCCAAGAATCAATACTATTTTTAGGCAAAGACGAAAACCAAGCTTTAGCATGATCTCTAAGCAAAAAGGAAATAGATTCAATTTAACAATATCATTGTCCACATCTTTCTTCTTTTGCATATCACACAAATCGACGAAGCTATTTAGGTGGGTAGCGGCATCTTCACTAGGAAGGCCGGCGAATTGATCTTTCATGACAAGATTCAACAAAGCAGCATTAATTTCACAAGGTTCAGTATCGGTAAGAGGAGCAATCGGAGTGCTAAGAAAATCATTGTTGTTGGTATTGGTAAAGCCACACAATTTGGTATTATCTTGAGCCATCATGACAAGCAAGAAATCTAACACACGAGCAAACAAGAAGCAAGCGAAAGAGAGGCGAACGGAAAAGAGAGGGCGAATAAAACGGCAAGGGTGAAGTGGGGGAGAGGAAAACGAGAAGCAAATGGAAAATAATGTAATGCGGGAGATAAGAGTTTGTGATGGGTACTTGGTATGTTGACTTTTGCGTAGACTCCCTGGCAACGGCGCCAGAAATCCTTCTTGCTACCTCTTGAGCATTGCGTTGGTTTTCCTTGAAGAGGAAACGGTGATGCAGTAAAGTAGCGTAAGTATTTCCCTCTGTTTTTGAGAACCAAGGTATCAATCCAGTAGGAGGCCACGCTCAAGTCCCTCGCACCTACACAAACAAATAAAAACCTCGCAACCAACGCAATAAAGGGGTTGTCAATCCCTTCACGGTCACTTACAAAAGTGAGATCTGATAGATATGATAAGATAATATTTTTGGTATTTTTATAATAAACATGCACAGTAAAATAAAAGGCAATAAAAATAGCTAAGTGCTGGAAGATTAATATGATGGAAAATAGACCCGGGGACCATAGGTTTCACTAGTGGCTTTTCTCAAGAGCATAAGTATTACGGTGGGTGAACAAATTACTGTTGAGCAATTGATAGAATTGAGCATAATTATGAGAATATCTAGGTATGATCATGTATATAGGCATCACATCCGTGACAAGTAGACCGACTCCTGCCTGCATCTACTACTGTTACTCCACACATCGACCGCTATCCAACATGCATCTAGAGTATTAAGTTCATAAGAACAGAGTAATACTTTAAGTAAGATGACATGATGTAGAGGGATAAACTCGTGCAATATGATATAAATCCCATCTTGTTATCCTCGATGGCAACAATACAATACGTGCCTTGCTGCCCCTGCTGTCACTGGGAAAGGACACCGCAAGATTGAACCCAAAGCTAAGCACTTCTCCCATTGCAAGAAAGATCAATCTAGTAGGCCAAACCAAACTGATAATTCGAAGAGACTTGCAAAGATAACCAATCATACATAAAATAATTCAGAGAAGATTCAAATATTGTTCATAGATAACTTGATCATAAACCCACAATTCATCGGTCTCAACAAACACACCGCAAAAGAAGATTACATCGAATAGATCTCCACGAGAATCGTGGAGAACTTTGTATTGAGATCCAAAGAGAGAGAAGAAGCCATCTAGCTAATAACTATGGACCCGAAGGTCTGAGGTAAACTACTCACACATCATCGGAGAGGCTATGGTGTTGGTGTAGAAGCCCTCCATGATCAACGCCCCCTCCGGCAGGACGCCGTAAAAGGCCCCAAGATGAGATCTCACGGGTACAGAAGGTTGCGGCAGTGGAATTAGGTTTTCGTGGATGCTTCTGTTGGTTTGGGGGTACGTAGGTATATATAGGAGGAAGAAGTACGTCGGTGGAGCAACGTGGGCCCCATGAGGGTGGAGGGCGCGCCCAGGGGGGTAGGCGCGCCCCCTGCCTCGTGCTCTCCTGGTTGATTTATTTACGTAGACTCCAAGTCCTCTGGATCACGTTTGTTCCGAAAATCACGTTCCCGAAGGTTTCATTCCGTTTGGACTCCGTTTGATATTCTTTTTCTGCGAAACTCTGAAATAGGCAAAAAACAACAATTTGGGCAGGGCCTCCGGTTAATAGGTTAGTCCCAAAAATATATAAAATTGTATAATAAAGCCCATTAATCATCCAAAACAGAATAAAATATAGCATGAAGGAATAAAAAATTATAGATACATTGGAGACGTATCAGTGTGCAGATCGCGGAGGTGGTCATGCATTCGGTACTTGATCGGTTGGATCGCGAAGACGTTCGACTACATCAACCGCGTTACTAAACGCTTCCGCTTTCGGTTTATGAGGGTACGTAGACACACTCTCCCCGCTCGTTGTTATGCTTCTCCTAGATAGATCTTGCGTGATCGTAGGTAATTTTTCTGAAATACTACGTTCCCCAACAGTGGTATCAGAGTCAGGTCTATGCGTAGATGTTATATGCACGAGTAGAACACAAAGAGTTGTGGACGATAATAGTCATACTTCTTACCTGCATGTCATACTTTGATTCGGTGGTATTGTTGGATGAAGTGGCCCAGACCGACATTACATGACCGCGTTCATGAGACTGGTTCTACTGCCGTGCTTTGCACACAGGTGGCTAGTGGGTGTCTGTTTCTCCAACTTTATTTGAATCGAGTGTGACTATGCCCGTTCCTTGTTGATGGTTAAAATAACACACTTTACAAAAAATCATTATGGTTTTGATGCGTAGGTAAGAACGGTTCTTGATAGAAACCCGTAGCAGCCATGTAAAACTTGCAACAACAAAGTAGAGGACGTCTGACTTGTTTTTGCAGGGCTTGCTGTGATGTGATATGGTCAAGACGTGATGATATACGAATTGTTGTATGAGATGATCATGTTTTGTAACAGTTATTAGCAACTGGCAGGAGCCATATGGTTGTCGCTTTATTGTATGAAATGCAATCGCCATGTAATTGCTTTACTTTATCACTAAGCGGTAGCGATAGTCGTAGAAGAAATAGTTGGCGAGACGACAACAATTCTTCGATGGAGATCAAGGTGTCAAGGCGGTGACGATGGTGATCATGACGGTGCTTTGGAGATGGAGATCAAAGGCACAAGATGATGATGGCCATATCATATCACTTATTTGATTGCATGTGATATTTCTCTTTTTATGCATCTTATTTTGTTTAGTATGGCGGTAGCATTATAAAATGATCTCTCACTAAATTTCAAGGTACAAGTGTTCTCCCTGAGTATGCACCGTTGCTACAGTTCGTCATGCCAAGACACCACGTGATGATTGGGTGTGATAAGCTCTACGTTCACATACAACGGGTGCAAGCCAGTTTTGCAAACGCAGAATACTCGGGTTAAATTTGACGAGCCTAGCATATGCAGATATGGCCTCGGAACACTAAGACCGAAAGGTCAAGCATGAATCATATAGTAGATATGATCAACATAGTGATGTTCACCATTGAAAGCTACTCCATCTCACATGATGATCGGACATGGTTTAGTTGATATGGATCACGTGATCACTTAGATGATTAGAGGGATGTCTATCTAAGTGGGAGTTCTTAAGTAATATGATTAACTGAACGTTAATTTATCATGAACTTAGTACTTGATAGTATTTTGCATGTCTATGTTGTTGTAGATAAATGGCCCGTGCTACTGTTTTGGTGAATTTCAATGCGTTCCTAGAGAAAGCTAAGTCGAAAGATGATGGTAGCAACTACACGGATTGGGTCCATAACTTGAGGATTATCCTCATTGCTGCACAGAAGAATTACGTCCTTGAAGCACTGCTAGGTGCAAGACCCGTTGCAGGAGCAACACCGGACGTTGTGAACGCCTGGCAGAGCAAAGCTGATGACTACTCGATAGTTCAGTGTGCCATGCTTTACGACTTGGAACCGGGACTTCAACGACATTTTGAACGTCACGGAGCATATGAGATGTTCCAGGAGTTGAAGTTAATATTTCAAGCAAATGCCCGAATTGAGAGATATGAAGTCTCCAATAAGTTCTACAGCTGCAAAATGGAGGAGAATAGTTATGTTAGTGAGCATATACTCAGAATGTTTGGGTACCACAATTACTTGAGTCAATTGGGAGTTAATCTTCTGGTTGATAGTGTCATTGACAGAGTTCTTCAATCACTGCCACCAAGCTACAAAAGCTTCGTGGTGAACTATAATATGCAAGGAATGGGTAAGACAATTCCTGAGCTCTTCGCGATGCTAAAGGCCGCGGAGGTAGAAATCAAGAAGGAGCCTCAAGTGTTGATGGTCAGCAAGACCACTAGTTTCAAAAAAAGGGCAAAGGGAAGAAGGTGAACTTCAAGAAGAACGGTAAGCAAGTTGCTGCTCAAGTGAAGAAGCCCAAGTCTGGACCTAAGCCTGAGACTGAGTGCTTCTACTTCAAAGGGACTGGTCACTAGAAGCGGAACTGCCCCAAGTATTTGGCGGATAAGAAGGATGGCAAAGTGAAAGGTATATTTGATATACATGTTATTGATGTGTACCTTACTAATTCTTGTAGTAGCGCCTGGGTATTTGATACTGGTTCTGTTGCTCACATTTGCAACTCGAAACAGGGGCTACAGATTAAGCGGAGATTGGCTAAGGACGAGGTGACGATGCGCGTAGGAAATGGTTCCAAAGTCGATGTGATCGCCGTCGGCACGCTACCTCTACATCTACCTTCGGGATTAGTTTTAGACCTGAATAATTGTTATTTGGTGCCAGCGTTAAGCATGAACATTATATCTGGATCTTGTTTTATGTGAGACGGTTATTCATTTAAATCAGAGAATAATGGTTGTTCTATTTATATGAGTAATATCTTTTATGGTCATGCACCCTTGATGATTGGTCTATTTTTGTTGAATCTCGATAGTAGTGATACACATATTCATAGAATTGAAGCCAAAAGATATAAGTTTAATAATGATAGTGCAACTTATTTGTGGCACTGCCGTTTAGGTCATATTGGTGTGAAGCGCATGAAGAAACTCCATGCTGATAGAATTTTGGAATCAGTTGATTATGAATCAGTTGATGCTTGCGAACCATGCCTCATGGGCAAGATGACTAAGACTCCGTTCTCCGGAACAATGGAGCGAGCAACAGACTTATTGGAAATAATACATACTGATGTATGCGGTCCGATGAGTGTTGATGCTCGCGGCGGGTATCGTTATTTTCTAACCTTCAGAGGTGATTTGAGCAGATATGGGTATATCTACTTGATGAAGCATAAGTCTGAAACATTTGAAAAGTTCAAATAATTTCAGAGTGAAGTGGAAAATCATCATAACAAGAAAATAATGTTTCTACGATCTGATCGTGGAGGTGAATATTTGAGTAACGAATTCGGTCTTCATTTGAAACAATGCGGAATAGTTTCGCAACTTATGCCACTAGGTACAACACAGCGTAATAGTGTATCCGAAAATCGTAATTGAACTTTATTAGATATGGTGCGATCTATGATCTCTCTTACTGATTTACCGCTATCGTTTTTGGGTTATGCTTTAGAGACGGCTGCATTCACGTTAAATAGGGTACCATCTAAATCCGTTGAGACGACACCATATGAACTGTGGTTTGGCAAGAAACCCAAGTTGTCATTTCTTAAAGTTTGAGGCTGCGATGCTTATGTGAAAAAGCTTCAACCTGATAAGCTCGAACCCAAATCGGAGAAATGTGTCTTCATAGGATACCCAAAGGAGATTGTTGGGTACACCTTCTATCACAGATCTGAAGGCAAGATATTCGTTGCTAAGAATGGATCCTTTCTAGAGAAGGAGTTTCTCTGGAAAAAAGTGAGTGGGAGGAAAGTAGAACTTGATGAGGTAATTGTACCTGCTCCCTTATTGGAAAGTAGTTCATCATAGAAATCAGTTCCAGTGATTCCTACACCAATTAGTGAGGAAGCTAATGATGATGATAATGAAACTTCTGATCAAGTTACTACCGAACCTCGTAGGTCAACCAGAGTAAGATCCGCTCAAGAGTGGTACGGTAATCCTGTTCTGGAAGTCATGTTATTTGACCATGACGAACCTACGAACCATGAGGAAACAATGATGAACCCAGATTCCGTAAAATGGCTTGAGGCCATGAAACCTGAGATGGGATCCATGTATGAGAACAAAGTGTGGACTTTGGTTGACTTGCCCGATGATCGGCAAGCCATAGAGAATAAATGGATCTTCAAGAAGAAGACTGACGCTGACGGTAATGTTACTGTCTACAAATCTCGACTTGTTGCGAAAGGTTTTTGAAAGTTTAAGGAGTTGACTATGAGGAGACCTTCTCACCCGTAGTGATGCTTAAGTCCATCGAATCATGTTAGCAATTTCCGCATTTTATGAATATGAAATTTGGCAAATGGATGTCAAAACTGCATTCCTTAATGGATATCTTAAAGAAGAGTTGTATATGATGCAATCAGAAGGTTTTGTCGATTCAAAAGGTGCTAACAAAGTGTGCAAGCTCCAGCGATCCATTTATGGACTGGTGCAAGCATCTCGGAGTTGGAATATACGCTTTGGTAGTGTGATCAAATCATACGGTTTTATACAGACTTTTGGAGAAGCCTGTATTTACAAGAAAGTGAGTGGGAGCTCCATAGCATTTCTAATATTATATGTGGATAACATATTGTTGATCAGAAATTATACTGAATTTCTAGATAGCATAAAAGGATACTTGAATAAGAATTTTTCAATGAAAGACCTCGGTGAAGCTGCTTATATATTGGGCATCAAGATCTATAGAGATAGATCAAGACGCTTAATTGGACTTTCACAAAGCACATACCTTGATAAAGTTTTGAAGAAGTTCAAAATATATCAAGCAAAGAAAGGGTTCTTGCCCGTGTTACAAGGTGTGAAGTTGAGTCAGAATCAATGCCCGACCACTGCAAAAGATAGAGAGAAAATGGAAGTCATTCCCTATGCGTCAGCCATAGGTTCTATCATATTTGCAATGCTGTGTACCAGACCTGATGTGTGCCTTGCTATTAATTTAGGTGGGAGGTACCAAAGTAATCTAGGAGTGTATCACTGGACAACGGTCAAGAACATCCTCAAATACCTAAAAGGGACTAAGGATATGTTTCTCGTTTATGGAGGTGACAAAGAGCTCGTCATAAACGGTTACGTCGATGCAAGCTTTGACACTGATCTGGATGACTCGAAGTCACAAACTCGATACGTGTTTATATTGAATGGTGGAGCTGTCAGTTGGTGCAGTTCCAAACAGAGCATCGTGGCAGGATCTACGTGTGAAGCGGAGTACATATCTGCTTCGGAAGCAACAAATGAAGGAGTCTGGATGAAGGAGTTCATATCCGATCTAGGTGTCATACCTAGAGCATCGAGTCCAATGAAAATCTTTTGTGACAATACTGGTGCAATTACCTTGGCAAAGGAATCCATATTTCACAAGAGAACCAAGCACATCAAGAGACACTTCAATTCCATCCGTGATCAAGTCAAGGAGGGAGACATAGAGATTTGCAAGACACATACGGATCTGAATGTTGCAGACACGTTGACTAAGCCTCTCTCACGAGCAAAACATGATCAACACCAAGACTCCATGGGTGTTAGAATCATTACTATGTAATCTAGATTACTGACTCTAGTGCAAGTGGGGGTCTGAAGGAAATATGCCCTAGAGGCAACAATAAAGTTGTTATTTATATTTCCTTATATCATGATAAATATTGATTATTCATGCTAGAATTGTATTAACCGGAAACTTAGTACATGTGTGAATACATAGACAAACAGAGTGTCCCTAGTACGCCTCTACTAGACTAGCTCGTTAATCAAAGATGGTTAAGTTTCCTAGCCATAGACATGTGTTGTCATTTGATGAACGGGCTCACATCATTAGAGAATGATGTGATGGACAAGACCCACCCGTTAGCTTAGCACTATGATCGCTTAGTTTATTGCTATTGCTTTCTTCATGACTTACACATGTTCTTATGACTATGAGATTATGAAACTCCCAAATACTGGAGGAACACTTAGTGTGCTATCAAATGTCACAACGTAACTGGGTGATTATAAAGATGCTCTACATGTGTCTTTGATGGTGTTTGTTGAGTTGGCATAGATCGAGATTAGGATTTGTCACTCCGATTGTTGGAGAGGTATCTCTGGGCCCTCTCGGTAATGCACATTACTATAAGCCTTGCAAGCAATGTGACTATTGAGTTAGTTACGGGATGATGCATTACAGAACGAGTAAAGAGACTTGCCGGTAACGATATTGAACTAGGTACGATGATACCGACGATCGAATCTCGGGCAAGTAACATACCGCTGACAAAGGGAACAACGTATGTTGTTGTGCGGTTTGACCGATAAAGATCTTCGTAGAATATGTAGGATCCAATATGAGCATCCAGGTTCCGCTATTGGTTATTGACCGGAGGTGTGTCTCAGTCACGTCTACATAGTTCTCGAACCCGTAGGGTCCGCACGCTTAACGTTTGATGACGATTCGTATTATGAGTTTATGTGATTTGATGTACCGAAGATTTTTTGGAGTCCCGGATGAGATCACGGACGTGACGAGGAGTATCAAAATGGTCGAGTCATAAAGATTCATATATTGGAAGGCTACATTCGGACACCGAAATGGTTCGGGTCGTTTCGAATAAGTCTCGGAGTACTGGGGGTTACCGGAACCCCCCCGAGAAGTTATTGGGCGTCATGGGCCTAGTGGTGGAAGAGAAGAGGCAGGCCAAGGTGTGGCGTGCGCCCCCTAGCCCAAACTGAATTGGACTAGGGCTAGGAGGGCCGGCCCCCCTTTCCGTCTCTTCTCCCTCTCCTTCCCCCCTTCTCCTCGTGGAAGTAAGAAGGGGGGGGGGGGGCGAATCTTACTTGGAGTAGGACTCCCCCCTTGGGTGCGCCTCCTCCAGGACGGCCTCCTCCTCCCTCCCTCCTTTATATACATGGAGAGGGGGGCACCCAAAGGCACAACACACAATCTCTTAGCCGTGTGTGGTGCCCCCCTCCACAGTTTTACACCTTTGTCATATCGTCGTAGTGCTTAGGCGAAGCCCTGCGTCGGTAACTTCATCATCACCGTCACCACGCCATCGTGCTGACGGAACTCTCCCTCGGCCTCAGCTGGATCAAGAGTTCGAGGGACGTCACTGAGCTGAACGTGTGCGGATCGCGGAGGTGTCGTGCGTTTGGTACTTGATCGGTTGGATCGCGAAGACGTTCGACTACATCAACCATGTTAGTAAACGCTTCCGCTTTTGGTCTACGAGGGTACATAGACACACTCTCCCCGCTTATTGCTATGCTTCTCCTAGATAGATCTTGCATGATCGTAGGTAATTTTTTGAAATACTACGTTCCCCAACACCCACAACCCACCAGGGCACGCCAGGCACCCCCTGGCGCACCCAGGTGTCTTGTGCCCTCCTCGAAGGTCGGTTGGGGCCCTTCTTCTGGCGCAAGAAAGATAATTTATGGAAAACATCGTGTAAAAAATTCAGCACAATCGGAGTTAGGGATATCCGGGAATTTAAGAAACGGTGAAGGGCGAGATGTGAGGAATGTGAAACAGAAGAAAACACATAGAGAGAGATCCAATCTTGGAGGGGCTCCCGCCCCTCCGCCGTCATGGAGACCAAGGACCAGAGGGGGAACTCTCCTCCCATCTAGGGGGGAGGCCAAGGAAGAAGAAGGGGGGTCTCTCCCCCTCGCTTCCGGTGGCGCCGGAGTGCCACCGGGGCAATGATTGGGACGGCGATCTACATCAACAATCTTGCTACCGTCTGATACGTCTCCAACGTATCTATAATTTTTTATTGTTCCATGCTATTATATTATCTGTTTTGGATGTTTAATGGGCTTTATTATACACTTTTATATTATTTTTGGGAGTAACCAATTAACCGGAAGTCCAGCCCAAATTAATGTTTTCTTGCCTATTTCACTGTTCCGAAGAAAAGGAATATCAAACAGAGTCCAAACGAATGAAACCTTCGGTAGAGTTATTTTTTGGAACGGAAGCAATCCAGGAGACTTGGAGTAGACACCAGGAAAGCTTCGAGGTGGCCATGAGGCAGGGAGGCGCGCCTGCCCCCTGGGCGCGCCCCCACTCTCGTGGGCCCCTCGTGGTTCCCCCGACCGACTTCTTTCGCCTATATATGTCCATATACCGTAAAAACATCGAAGACCAGAATAGATCGGGAGTTCCACCGCCGCAAGCCTCTGTAGCCACCAAAAACCAATCGAGACCCTGTTCCGGCACCCTGCCGGAGGGGGAACCCTCACCGGTGGCCATCTTCATCATCCCGGCGCTCTCCATGATGAGGAGGGAGTAGTTCACCCTCGGGGCTGAGGGTATGTACCAGTAGCTATGTGTTTGATCTCTCTCTCTCTCTCTCTCTCTCTCTCGTGTTCTTGATTTAGCACGATCTTGATGTATCGCGAGCTTCGCTACAAAAGTTGGATCTTATGATGTTTCTCCCCCTCTACTCTCTTGTAATGGATTGAGTTTTCCCTTTGAATTTATCTTATCGGATTGAGTCTTTAAGGATTTGAGAACACTTGATGTATGTCTTGCATGTGCTTATCTGTGGTGACAATGGGATATCATGTGATTCACTTGATGTATGTTTTGGTGATCAACTTGTGGGTTCCATGACCTCGTGAACTTATGCATAGGGGTTGGCACACATTTTCGTCCTGACTCTCTGGTAGAAACTTTGGGGCACTCTTTGAAGTACTTTGTGTTGGTTGAATAGATGAATCTGAGATTGTGTGATGCATATCATATAATCATACCCACGGATACTTGAGGTGACATTGGAGTATCTAGGCGGCATTAGGTTTTTGATTGATTTGTGTCTTAAGGTGCTATTCTAGTACGAACTCTATGATAGATCGATCCGAAAGAATAACTTTGAGGTGGTTTCGTACCCTACAATAATCTCTTCGTTTGTTCTCCGCTATTAGTGACTCTGGGGTGACTCTTTGTTGCAGGTTGAGGGATATTTATATGATCCAATTATGTTATTATTATTGAGAGAACTTGCACTAGTGAAAATATGAACCCTAGGCCTTGTTTCCTAGCATTGCAATACCGTTTACGCTCACTTTTACCATTAGTTACCTTGCTGTTTTTATAATTTCAGATTACAAAAACCTATATCTACCGTCCATATTGCACTTTGTATCACCATCTCTTCGCCGAACTAGTGCACCTATACAATTTACCATTGTATTGGGTGTGTTGGAGACACAAGAGACTCTTTGTTATTTGGTTGCAGGGTTGTTTGAGAGAGACCATCTTCATCCTACGCCTCCCACGGATTGATAAACCTTAGGTCATCCACTTGAGGGAAATTTTCTACTGTCCTCCAAACCTCTGCACTTGGAGGCCCAACAACGTCTACAAGAAGAAGGTTGCGTGGTAGACATCACCGTCAACACCAACTCTCTCTCTCCCTCTATGCCACGGTGTAACACCTCTTCTCCCTGACGAGGATACGTACCTAGGGTAGGATAACTTATCATACCTGAGGTACCCAATCAAGGACATGACTCCTACAATGAAAGACATTCTAAGAAGTATCGACAGGTCAGTCGACCTGGTCAGCCCAGTCGACGGACACGAGCGTACTCGACCAGAAGTACAAGCAGTCGACCATGAAGACAGCCACTCGACCATAAGAAGACCTAAAGGCACTGCCTACAAACGGTCACCTCATAAGTAGCTTTTATGGCCTTCATGGTCGTTTATTACAGGCGTTACCAGTAACCCCCTCTCTTTATGTACATTAAACTCCTTGTAATGTGGGCTGGCTGGGGTCCTGGCGAACTCTATATAAGCCACCCCCCTCCACTAGGACAAGGGTTCGGAACTTTGTAACACATACACTCATAATCCAGTCGACCGCCTCCGGGCTCCGAGACGTAGGGCTGTTACTTCCTCAGAGAAGGGCCCGAACTCATAAAACTCCTTGCTCATACAACTACTCCATAGCTAGGATCTTGCCTCTCCATACTTACCCCCCATTCTCACTGTCAGACTTAGAACCACGACAGTTGGCGCCCACCGTGGGGCAGGTGTCCTAGCGATTTGTTGGAGGAGTTGGGATTCTTTCAACCCACATCATGTTTTCGAGCGGAGTCATGGTCGAGAGCCGCGAGATCCGTCTCGGCGCTCTCTCCTTCATCATCGACAACTCTGCTTGGTTGCAGGAGGCTCCACTCGACGTGGACGCGCTTCCCGCCCGCGGAGCCACACATTTTCGCGCATGCGTCCGCGGCGTCCTCTTGCGGCAACCGTCGACCCAGTACGGGTCGGCATTTGTTGCGCCGTCATCGCCATCATCGTCATCAGTTTCCCACCGGCGCAAGCGCACCGGTCGGTCGAGACTCCAGCGGTGGGTGAAGCACGCACTGGCCCGCTAGTCGGTCATCCCCCAAGTCGCGGCAATCGAGCCTGACGAGTCACTCTACGGCCTGTTCGACCGGCTCCGCAGAGACTGCGTCCGAGTGCGACAGCAGCGATCCAGCGGCGGAAGTACTAATGGTCGACGGACCACGTAGCCCCCCCGGATTCCCCCATACCGAAGAGGTTACCGCAGGGGGGATTCCGGCGCGGGGTCACGAAGAGTACAGGCCCGAGCCCCTTACCTCAGTGCAGAGGGAGGAACTCCGTCGCCGGAACGTGGACGCCCTTCACACTCCTATCGTTGGAGAAACCCCTGAGGCGCGAGCCCTGGAGGAGACGTGCTTGGCCAACTTGGCTGAACGTACTCGATTGGAGAATCTCCAGAGAGCACTTGACGAGCGCGCACGACCGCCCGCTCCCGAGTCCAGTCGTCGTCGCGTCTTCCAGCCACCGACCCAGGTATACCGTACCCCGATTCAGAATTTGGCAGCTGCGGCTCGCATAGCGGAGTCGATCCAGCCTTCACAGTCAGAGGCAGGGATCGGTCTATTGCAGATCAGAGATTTGCTTCGTGCAGCGGGTGACCAGAATTCAGCCGTATCTCAGTCGCGCAACAGGATTCACAGTCGATCCGTCACTGCGAATTCCGTTCAGTCGGCTCATAGTCCAAGGTCGCCCCCGAGGCGTGAAGGACACAGAGGCTGGCACGAGGATCAATACCAAGGGCACGAGCGATATGAGCGCCGATTTGATCGCAACGCTCAACGTCGAGTGCCTTCTCCTCCCCCAAGAGCCGGGTCGTACGTTCCTCGACGGCAAGAAGACAGACGCCAGTTCAGTGCTGGGCGAAGGGTCCCAGTCGACCCCAGGGAACCAGGCTTTGATGCGAGATCCATCATCGTTCAAGGTCTGGTCGACCGAAATAGAGCTCACCGAGAAGACCGTGACAGAGGCGCCCCGTCCAGCAGCAGAGTTCGCGTCTCAGGTCCCGAGTGTTTCAGCAGGGCAATCAGAGCTGCAGTGATTCCTCCCAACTTCAGGTTGGCGGCCGGAGTCAGCAAGTTCACCGGAGAGTCCAAGCCGGACACATGGCTCGAGGATTACCGAGTGGCTGTTCAGATCGGAGGCGGCAATGACGAGGTGGCCATGAAGCATTTGCCTCTCATGTTGGAAGGATCAGCCAGAGCGTGGTTGAATCAGTTGGCTCCCAGCAGTATTTATACTTGGGAAGGTCTAGCCCAGGTGTTTGTCAGGACATTCGAAGGGACTTGCAAGCGACCTGCAGGGTTGACAGAATTGCAGTCATGTGTTCAGAAGTCGAGTGAAACCCTGAGGGATTATATACAGAGGTGGATCACTCTGAATCACACGGTCGAGAATGTATCCGACCATCAGGCAGTTTGCGCCTTCAAGGAAGGCGTCAGAAACAGGGAGTTAACTTTGAAGTTTGGTCGAACCGGAGATATGACCCTGAGTCGAATGATGGAAATCGCCACCAAGTACGCGAACGGAGAAGAGGAAGATAGACTCCGGAGTGGCAAGTATAAGGCAGCCGCCAATGAGGCCGGCGGAGGACACTCCAGTCGGAAGCAGAAGCGCAAGGTCGAGCCAGTCGCCCCCGGGGAAGCCTTAGCTGTGACCCCAGGGAAGTTTAAGGGGAAACCCAAGGGTCCTTGGAACCCCAAGAAAGTGAAAGACCAGGACGGGAACGATGTGATGGACTTACCATGCCACATTCACACGAAGAAAGATGAAGAAGGAAATCTCATTTACCCTAAGCATACCACTCGACAATGTCGACTCCTGATGCAACAGTTCCAAGGGAAGCAGGCAAAGGACAAAGAAAAAGAGTCAGACAAAGTTGAAGACAGAGAAGACAGCGGTGAAGAATACCCCCAAGTCAATTCCACTCTGATGATTTTCGCTGATGTCGAAAGTAAGAGTCGACTGAAGGTCATCAATCGCGAAGTAAACATGGTCGCTCCGGTGACGCCCAATTACCTGAAGTGGTCCCAGACCGCCATCACCTTCGACCAGTCCGATCATCCGACTCATATTGCCACCCCAGGGAGGCAAGCGTTGGTGGTCGACCCAATTATTGAAGGCACTCGACTGACCAAGGTTCTGATGGACGGCGGCAGTGGGCTAAACTTGTTGTATGCAGAGACATTGAAGGGGATGGGCATTCCGATGTCCCGACTCGGCCCCAGCAACATGAGCTTCCACGGAGTCATTCCTGGGAACAGAGCTGAGTCACTCGGTCAAATCACTCTCGACGTCGTCTTCGGTGACTCGAAGAATTTCCGGAAAGAAAAGTTAACCTTTGAGGTCGTGGACTTTCAGAGTGCGTACCACGCCATTCTTGGGAGGCTAGCCTATGCTCGTTTCATGGCTCGACCATGCTACGTATACCTCAAGCTGAAGATGCCTGGCCCCAAAGGTGTAATCACCATCGTTGGCAATCGGAAGAAGGCAGAGGAGTGCTTCCAGAAAGGCGCCAAAATTGCTGACGCTCAGATGGCCAAGATAGAGATGCAAGAGTACCAGAAGACTGCGGATCCGAGCGAGTTGTTGCGAGCCAAGAAGCCCGCCACGGAGTCGGCATTTCAGTCGACTGGTGAGACCAAGCAAGTCCACATCCACCCGACCGATCCAAATGCGGCTCCAACCAACATCTCCACTACACTCGACCCCAAATAGGAAGAAGCGCTCGTCCAGTTCCTCCGTGAGAACTGGGACATCTTTGCATGGAAGCCTGCTGGCATGCCAGGTGTGCCCAGGGGACTGGCCGAGCACCGCCTTCGAGTCGACCCAAAGGCCAAACCAGTCAAGGAGCATCTCCGACGGTCCGCCGTTCAGAAGAGAAAGGCCATTGGCGAAGAAGTGGCCCGACTCCTAGCAGCAGAATTCATTCGCGAGATCTACCACTCCGAGTGGCTCGCTAATGTTGTGATGGTCCCTAAGAAGGACAGATCGTTGCGCATGTGCATCGATTTCAAGCATATCAATCGGGCCTGCCCGAAAGATCATTTTCCTCTTCCTCGCATCGATCAAATAGTCGACTCGACTGCAGGATGCGAGAGGTTATCTTTTTTAGATGCTTACTCTGGATACCATCAGATCCGTCTGTATGGACCCGATGAAATAAAAACAGCCTTCATCACCCCTTTTGGGTGTTTCTGCTATGTTACCATGCCTTTCGGTCTCAAGAACGCCGGAGCTACATTCATGAGAATGATTCAGAAGTGCCTAATCACTCAAATCAATCGGAATGTAGAAGCATACATGGATGACATAGTGGTCAAGTCACGGAAAGGTTCCGACCTGCTGACTGACCTAGCTGAAACTTTTGCCAATCTCAGGAGTTATGATATCAAGCTCAATCCGTCGAAGTGCACATTTGGAGTCCCTGGAGGAAAGTTACTCGGTTTCCTTGTTTCCGAACGAGGAATCGACGCTAACCCTGAAAAAGTTGGCACCATACTCCGGATGAAACGCCCCGTGCGTGTGCACGACGTCCAGAAACTTACTGGATGCTTGGCCGCCCTAAGTCGATTCATCTCCAGGCTCGGTGAAAAGGCGCTGCCTCTTTACCGACTGATGAAGAAGTCAGACACGTTCGAATGGACTCCAGAAGCTGATGCAGCATTTGCAGAGCTAAAAGCTCTGCTCTCCACCCAGCCGGTGCTTGCTGCTCCTGTCAGCAAAGAGCCATTGTTGCTTTACATAGCAGCCACGGGACAAGTCGTTAGTACCGTTCTTACGGTCGAGCAGGAAGAGGAAGGAAAGACCTTCAAAGTTCAACGCCCAGTTTATTATCTCTCTAAAGTTCTGACCCCGTCGAAGCAAAGATATCCCCACTATCAGAAGCTCGTTTACGGGATTTACATGACCACGAAGAAGGTTGCTCACTATTTCTCTGATCACTCTATCACAGTCATCAGCGACGCTCCATTATCAGAGATTCTTCATAACAGAGATGCAACCGGTCGAGTGGCAAAATGGGCAATTGAACTTCTTCCTCTTGATATCAAGTTCGAGGCAAAGAAAGCTATTAAGTCCCAGGCAATAGCTGATTTCCTCGCCGAGTGGACCGAGCAGGAGCTTCCGACTCAAGTTCACTCGGAGCACTGGACTATGTTTTTCGATGGCTCCAAGATGCTGAACGGATCCGGTGCGGGGGTTGTACTGGTTTCCCCCCGAGGAGATAAGCTCAAGTATGTCCTCCAGATTCACTTTGATTCCTCCAACAATGAGGCAGAGTATGAAGCGCTTCTATACGGATTACGTATGGCCATTTCACTCGGCGTCCGTCGCCTCATGGTCTACGGCGACTCAGATCTGGTTGTTAATCAAGTGATGAAGGAGTGGGACGTCCGAAGCCCATCCATGACGGGGTATTGCAGCGCAGTGAGGAAGCTGGAGAAACGATTCGAGGGGTTGGAGCTCCATCATATACCCCGACTGAAAAATCAAGCTGTAGATGATTTGGCGAAGATAGGGTCCAAAAGGAAGGCCATCCCTAAAGATGTGTGTTTGGAGCACATTCACACACCATCAGTGCAAGAAGATCCTTTCACAGAAGAGCCTCCACAACCAAAAAGCGCCTCTGACTCGACCGAAGTGGAGGTTCCAGCTGTGGTCGACCTGATTATGGAGGTTATGATCACCACTCCCGATTGGACAGTGCCGTACATTGCGTATATCATGAGAAAAGAGCTCCCAGAAGATGAAGAAGAGGCTCGGCAGATCGTCCGTCGATCCAAAGCCTTTACAGTAATCAAAGGACAACTATACAGAGAAAGCGTGACTAGAGTTGGTCAGAAGTGCATCACACCTGAAGAAGGACAGATAATTCTCGAGGACATCCACTCGGGGACCTGCGGCCATCACGCGTCCTCTCGGACCATCGTGGCTAAAGCATACCGAGCGGGTTTTTACTGGCCAAAGGCGAACGAAATGGCAAAGGATATAGTCGACAAGTGCGAGGGGTGCCAGTTTTATTCCAACATGTCTCACAAGCCCGCCTCCGCCTTGAGGACCATTCCACTCGTCTGGCCTTTCGCTGTCTGGGGTCTAGATATGATCGGACCACTGAGAACTGGTAGGAGTGGCTTCACCCACTTGTTGGTCGCAGTCGACAAGTTCACGAAGTGGATAGAAGCCAAACCCATAAAGGACCTCGACGCAAACACTGCCATCAGTTTTATCAGGGGATTGATATTCAGATATGGAGTTCCGCACAGCATCATCACAGATAACGGATCAAACTTTGATAATGACAGATTCAAAGCCTTCTGCGCCTCTCAGGGCACTCGAGTCGACTACGCTTCAGTTGCTCATCCTCAGTCGAATGGACAGGCCGAACGCGCGAATGGCCTCATCCTCAAAGGACTAAAACCCCGACTGATGCGTGATCTCAAACACGCAGCAGGCGCCTGGGTCGACGAACTTCCGTCAATTCTATGGGGGTTGAGGACCACCCCTAACCGGTCGACTGGAAGAACACCATTCTTTCTGGTCTATGGAGCCGAAGCGGTTTTGCCAAGCGACCTGCTCCACAACGCGCCTCGAGTCGAGTTGTATTCCGAAGCAGAAGCAGAACAGGCCCGGCAAGATGCAGTCGACCTCTTAGAGGAGGAAAGAGAGATGGCTCTAATCCGCTCGACCATCTACCAGCAAGAGTTGCGTCGGTTCTATGCTAGAAATGTGAAGGGTCGAGCCTTTCAGGAAGGAGATTTGGTCCTTCGCGTGGATCAGCAAAAACCTCACAAACTTGCCCCGACCTGGGAAGGCCCCTTCATCATCACCAAAGTCCTGCACAACGGAGCATATCACCTCTACAACATCGATCGGCGGATCGACGAGCCTCGAGCATGGAACGCGGACCTGCTCCGTCCTTTTTACACTTAAAAAACTCACTCGACTGAGATGTAATAAAAGTACCTCTGTAGTTCTTTCGTTTCAAGCAAAAGACTGCTATTTCTTTTTCTGTTTGTCTAAATTTCCCCCAGTTGGGTGACTTAGTTGCGAATCCGCTTCGCCTAAGTTTTCAGAAAATCCTACCGAGTGGAGAACCAGCCTCCCACTCGGGGGCTTAGCTGCGAATCCGTTTCACCTAAGTAATCGAAATCCTACCGAGTGGAGAGCCAGCCTCCCACTCGGGGGCTTAGCTGCGAACCCGTTTCGCCTAAGAAATTAAAATCCTACCGAGTGGAGAGCAAACCTCCCACTCGGAGGCTTAGCTGCAGCCCAGTGCTCGCCTAAGTGTATAAAAATCCTACCGAGTGGAGAGCAAACCTCCCACTCAGAGGCTTAGCTGCAGTCCAAGTAGTCGCCTAAGTAATTGAAATCCTACCGAGTGGAGAGCAAACCTCCCACTCGGGGGCTTAGCTGCAGTCCAAGTACTCGCCTAAGTAATTGAAATCCTACCGAGTGGAGAGCAAACCTCCCACTCGGGGGGCTTAGCTGCAGTCCAGGTACTCGCCTAAGTAATTGAAATCCTACCGAGTGGAGAGCAAACCTCCCACTCGGGGGCTTAGCTGCAGTCCAAGTACTCGCCTAAGTAATTGAAATCCTACCGAGTGGAGAGCAAACCTCCCACTCGGGGGCTTAGCTGCAGTCCAAGCACTCGCCTAAGTATTCAAAATCCTACCGAGTGGAGAGCAAACCTCCCACTCGGGAGGCTTAGCTGCAGTCCAAGTACTCGCCTAAGTAATTGAAATCCTACCGAGTGGAGAGCAAACCTCCCACTCGGGGGCTTAGCTGCAGTCCAAGTACTCGCCTAAGTAATTGAAATCCTACCGAGTGGAGAGCAAACCTCCCACTCGGGGGCTTAGCTGCAGTCCAAGTACTCGCCTAAGTAATTGAAATCCTACCGAGTGGAGAGCAAACCTCCCACTCGGGGGCTTAGCTGCAGTCCAAGCACTCGCCTAAGTATTCAAAATCCTACCGAGTGGAGAGCAAACCTCCCACTCGGGGGCTTAGCTGCAGTCCAAGCACTCGCCTAAGTATTCAAAATCCTACCGAGTGGAGAGCAAACCTCCCACTCGGGGGCTTAGCTGCAGTCCAAGCACTCGCCTAAGTATTCGAAATCCTACCGAGTGGAGAGCAAACCTCCCACTCGGGGGCTTAGCTGCAGTCCAAGCACTCGCCTAAGTATTCAAAATCCTACCGAGTGGAGAGCAAACCTCCCACTCGGGGGCTTAGCTGCAGTCCAAGCACTTGCCTAAGTATTCAAAATCCTACCGAGTGGAGAGCAAACCTCCCACTCGGGGGCTTAGCTGCAGTCCAAGTACTCGCCTAAGTAATTGGAATCCTACCGAGTGGAGAGCAAACCTCCCACTCGGGGACTTAGCTGCAGCCCAGTGCTCGCCTAAGCCATGTTGTCAGACACCATCGCGGCGATAAGCATCGTGCAAACCAAGCAGCCTCTGAGGGAACAACGAACAGTAGATCGGCGGATCAAGTCACGAAGACATTCAACGTCGAGCCAAGTTCGGATAAAATCAAAAGATCCTAGATCGCAAATAAAAGTACTCGAGCTATAAGCTCGGCGGAGTTTATCGGTTACATAAATCACTCGGCATTCCGAGGCAAATTTAAGGCAAGGAACATCAGTTTTTTACTCCTCCGGTGGAGGACTGGATGGTGCAACAAATTCGTCCAAGTCGATCCCATCAGAGATCCGAGTGGCAGCAGCGATGAAGGTCTCCATGAAATCCTGAAAGTTATGCTTCCTGGTATTGGCAACCTGGAGAGCGGCCAGCTTCTCTTCTCGCGCCTCCTTGCAGTGGACACGAACCAGTGACAGAGCCACGTCAGCACCGCACCTAGCAGAAGACTTCTTCCATTCTTGCACTCGACCTGGAACCTCGCTTAGTCGAGTGACCAAGGATTCAAGGTCGTTCTGAAGCGTCTCCTTGGGCCAGAGTGCGGGGTCGATCCGTGACACTGCAGCTTTCAGTCGAGCCAAGTAGTCCACCACACCAGCGACACGGGATTCCAACCGGAAGACATTCATGGCCACTTCGTCCTTCACAGGAGAGTTGATAGGGTCCAGGCGGGTTTCCACTCGACTGGTCTCTTCCTCAAAGTTCCGGCAGAATTCTGAAAGAAGTTTCGACAGATCAAAACTGTAACCAAATGGTGAGTCGACAACAACAAGGTTAATCGCACAAAGAGGGTTACCTTCAAGCATGAGGTATAGCTTCTTGGCAAGACCCCCAAGATAATCCTCCAAGTCCTTGTGCTTCCCCGCCAGCTGGCCGAGCTTGTCGTTCAGAGTACTCTTGTCAGTCTTCAGTCGACTCGCTTCCTTGTTGGCCGAGTCAAGAGCAGACTTCAGCCTAGCGTTCTCGCTCTCAAGTTGGTCGACTGAAGCAAGTTTCTCTTCAGCAAGCTTCAGCTTCTCCGCAGCCGCCTTTTGTGCCTCCGCAAGGTCAAGATCTTTCTTCTTCAGGGCCTTCTCCAGTTCGTCTGCAAAGCAACAATGAGCACAGAGTTGAGAGCAGGCAGGAGAACAGAGACAGCCGTCGAGTCCTCACCAGCCATACCTTTTGCTTCATCCTTCGCCTTCTGCACGTTTTCCTGAGCAAATTGTAAGTCAAGATTAAGCTGGATCTGCTTATTCTTCAGATCAGCGAGCTGAGCAACAAGCTCACAAGACTTCTGCAAAGAGTCAATCGACAAAGGGTGTCAAAGATAAGTTACTCCCGAGTGACTGAAAGAAAGAGCACAACACTTCTAAGACTACAGCCGAATCAAAACATTCGACAGTAGCCTCGGGGACTACACCCAGTGGGTGCACTCAGCGTGCCCCCACCAGTTTTCAAAAAAAAAAAGTCGACTGCCCGCAGTCGACCGGATACAGTTTCATTCGACATGGCCTGACCAAACCGTTCTCAGAAAACCCTACCGAGTGGAGAGGGACAACTACAGAAAGACAGTATAAAGACCGCAGTCGACTGCCAGCAGTCGACCGTGGCCTCGGGGACTACACCCAGTGGGTGCACTCAGCGTGCCCCCACCAATGAGAAATTTCGGATCAACAGCACCCAGTGGGTGTACAACGCAAGTGAAGACCAACTAACCTGGACGTTCTGCTGCAACGCCGAGCTGATGTCATAGGCCGCTTGACTGGAATCCCGAGCCGCTTTGGTCTGCTCCATCACGAGCCCCGCCTGACGTATGGCCTCCTTAGCAGCACTCACTTGATCCTCCGGGGTCTGGTAGGCGGCGAAGAACGAGGGCGGGTCGACCAGTGAGGGAGCAGTCGACGACGAAGGCCGGGCAGTCGTCACTGGTTCAGCAAAAGTCATAGTAGTCCGGGCGGTGTTGTCACCCCCTTGGACCACCGCCTCGGCAGTCGACGCGATCTGAGGAGCCTGGTCGACCGGGGTCCTCCGGCCTCTCCTCCCAAAAGGCCTGAGCGGCACTTCCGCCTCCTCCTCATCATCCGGAAGGTCAATAATGTTGGTCGGAGCTACAAAAGTCCAGAAATGAATATCCAATCGACTCAACAGTTAAACAGTCGGATCATATCAAAGATTATACCTAAGTTGGAAGTGATGGCGTCCTCCATCGTCTCATCAACATTCTGCATGGAAGTCTCGGAAGTAGCGGCGCTGCACGATTCCAAGCAAATAATTTGAAAGCGAATCGACTAAGAATCCGTTCTAGTCGACTCAAGAAAGATAAAAACAGTCGCTTACCCGGAGATGACAGGGATGGCGACCCTGATCTTAGGCAAGGCCTTGGGTGGCTTGGTCGGGACGGCTCTGGGCTGCTTGGGTGCCTTCTCAGTTGGGGCCGGTGACGTGGTCCGAGGGCGCTTGGATGACTGGCCCACCAGAGCACTCGACTGACTGCGCCCGGCGGGATCCTGAGCGTTCTTGGAGCGCCTCTCGCGTCGAGGAGGATCGACCTCCACCTCCTCATCCTCGTCACCCGAGTCGTCGCTGGCCTCCTCCTCTACGTCGTCGTCAGATTCCCACTCCTCGACTTCACCCTCGACTTCAACTTCATTCTCACTTCCTTCGCCTCCACTCCCTCCTCCTTCAGATACTTGCGCCTGGTTCCCATTCGGCATCGAATACATGTCGTTGATCTCCTGCAAGACAACGGGCAGAGCAAGGATCAGTCGACTTATCGCAAGCCAGTTACTAAACGGAGTGAGAATTTCAGTCGGAAGAAGTAAAGCATACCTTGTCTGTCTCCATCATCCCATCTAGCGGAGCAATCCTCCTAGAACCCCTGGGGTTGTCCTTGTTCCCGGTCATACTGGTCAGCCAGCTCTCCAGTACAGAATCCTCGACCGCCTCCGGGTGGATCCGAGTGGAGTCGTCGGGCCCGGAATACAACCACATCGAGTGATCCCGAGCCTGGAGAGGTTGGATTCGTCGCTGGAGGAAGACTTCGAGCAAGTCCATGCCGGTCACGCCTTCCCGAACCAACTCAACCACTCGACTGACTAGTACCTTCACCTGAGCCTTCTCCTCTGGAACCACTTTCAAAGAAGCGGGTTTCTGCACTCGGTCCAAGGTAAAAGGAGGAAGGCCGGTCGAGTGGCCAGGGGTCGGCTGGTCCTTGCAGTAGAACCAAGTCGACTGCCACCCGCGCACGGAATCGGGAAGTGTCATGGGAGGAAAACAACTCTTACCCCTCGTCTGGATCCCGAGGCCCCCGCACATCTGGATCACCTGCGTCCTTTCCCCGTCCGGGTTAAGCTTTTTAACCGACTGGGATCGGCAAGTGAAGATATGCTTGAAGAGGCCCCAGTGGGGTCGACAACCTAAGAAACACTCACACAGAGACACGAATGCAGCGAGATAGACTATGGAGTTGGGCGTGAAATGGTGGAGCTGCGCTCCGAAGAAGTTCAGGAAAGCCCTAAAAAAAGGACTCGGGGGCAGGGAAAACCCCCGGTCGACATGGGTGGCTACCAGGACGCGCTCACCCTCGCGAGGTTTCGGCTCCGTCTCCTTCCCAGGAAGGCGAGCAGCCTTGTGGGGAATGAGTCCCCCCTCCACCATGTCGTCGATATCCGCCTGAGTAAGGATGGAGGGCATCCAATCCCCCTGCAACCAGCCGGACGGCAGAGCGGCCCGCGAGGACGACCCGCCTCGGCCGGATTTCTTCCCTTTGCCCTTTGCCGCGGCCTTCTTCGCGCGTTCCGCCGCCGCCGTCTTGTTCGTCCCCATCGTCTCGAACGAGGTCTTGGCCGAGCGGCGGTGTCGAGGTTGCGGCGGAGAGCGAGGCGGAAGCTTACGGAGGAAGGGGGAAGAAGAGCGAGGGCGCACAGTAAAAAAATCAGAATCATTGCTTTATATAAGGCCACATCCGAGTGGCTGATCAGTGGGCCTGCGCCTCCCAGTCAGATCCCGCAACAGGCGCGCGCGCAGTACGTGGCGAAAAAGGTGGCGCGGAGATCGAGGCGCCCCTGCCTTATCCAGCCGATTCGCGCGATTTTCTCCGTCCGGTGCGCTTCTCAATTTTCAAATCCCGCGAGATCCGCGATCGACAGGACGGTTTGTCAGACAAAAAGATCCGTTTCCTTAAGTCTCCCAAGGGACTCGTTACGTAAACGCACTCGACGGTAATCTGAAACCACTCGACCGACATCTGAATGGATCAAGGCAACTGAAGAATGAGTTCCCACCATAACTTCCATTTATCCGAAGACAGACGCAACCGAGGCATGGAGGTTGAGTCGGAAGCATAGGCTCGGCCCCATTCTCACTTAACCCCTGACCCATTCGGGGGCTAATGACGAGGATACGTACCTAGGGTAGGATAACTTATCATACCTGAGGTACCCAATCAAGGACATGACTCCTACAATGAAAGACAGTCTAAGAAGTATCGACAGGTCAGTCGACCTGGTCAGCCCAGTCGACGGACACGAGCGTACTCGACCAGAAGTACAAGCAGTCGACCATGAAGACAGCCACTCGACCATAAGAAGACCTAAAGGCACTGCCTACAAACGGTCACCTCATAAGTAGCTTTTATGCCCTTCATGGTCGTTTATTACAGGCGTTACCAGTAACCCCCTCTCTTTATGTACATTAAACTCCTTGTAACGTGGGCTGGCTGGGGTCCTGGCGAACTCTATATAAGCCACCCCCCTCCACTAGGACAAGGGTTCGGAACTTTGTAACACATACACTCATAATCCAGTCGACCGCCTCCGGGCTCCGAGACGTAGGGCTGTTACTTCCTCAGAGAAGGGCCCGAACTCGTAAAACTCCTTGCTCATACAACTACTCCATAGCTAGGATCTTGCCTCTCCATACTTACCCCCCATTCTCACTGTCAGACTTAGAACCACGACACTCCCCGCTGTAATCTCTCCTTAAACATGGCACTCAACTCCATATATTATTTTCCAATGATATATGGTTATCCTATGATGTTTGAGTAGATCCGTTTTGTCCTGTGGGTTAATCGTGATCTTGGTTGGTATGATTGCATATTTTATTTATGGCGCTGTCCTATGGTGCGCTCGGTTCTCGCACAAACGTGAGGGGGCCCCGCTGTAGGTTGTTGCAATATGTTCATGGTTCACTTATGGTGGGTTGCGAGAGTGACAGAAGCTTAAACCCGAGTAAGTGGGGTATGACGTATGGGAGTAAAGAGGACTTGATACTTAATGCTATGGTTGGGTTTCACGACCTTAATGATCTTTAGTAGTTGCGGATGCTTGCTATAGTTCCAATCATAAGTGCATATGATCCAAGTAGAGAAAGTATGTTAACTCATGTCTCTCCCTCGTATAAAACTACAAGAACGATTACCGGTACTTGTTATCGATTGCCTAGGGACAAATAACTTTCTTGTTGACACAAACCCTTTTACTAAACACCTAACTTTAAGTATCTTGCAAACTACTTCCAGTTTTATTCTTGCAAAGTAGTTCTAGCATCACTCCTACAAACTAGTTTCGTACTTGTTTTTGGTAAAGCAGACGTCAAGTGTGCATAGAGTTGTATTAGTGGTCGATAGAACTTGAGAGGATATTTGTTCTACCTTTAGCTCCTCATTGGATTCGACACTCTTATTTATCGAAAAAGGCTACAAACGACCCCCTATACTTGTGGGTTATCAAGACCTCTTTCTGGCGCCGTTGCCGGGGAGTGATAGTGTGGGGTGAATATTCTCGTGTGTGCTTGTTTGCTTGATCACCAAGTAGTTTTTATTTCCTGTTCTAAGTTGTCCTCAATCTTTAGTTATGGATATGGAACACGAAACACCAAAAAATTAGTTGTACCAGCTACTCATGGAGATGGGGAACCTCCTAAAACCCTCGATGCTTGTTATGTGAAAAATATTATGCACTACTTTGATAATCCTAAGAAAACCCCATTCAACTTGATAATGGGAGTAACGCTAGATCAACGTGAATACTTTAGGGATTATCGGTTGACACAAAAAGGGAAACTTTTATGGGATCAAATTAATATGTTGTGTTGGTAGGCTCGGGATCTATGCTTGAGGCATGATTATACTTGTTGCTCTAGGATGAATGCTCCACATCTTCCCTTCTCACGCAAATTTAATGATAATGAAACTTTAGCTTCTTATGCTAATGGTATATATGATTACTATGATGTGCAACAAATAGAAGAATTTGTTGCTGATGTCTACTACGCAACCTTCTTCTTGTAGACGTTGTTGGGCCTCCAAATGCAGAGGTTTGTAGGACAGTATCAAATTTCCCTCAAGTGGATGACCTAAGGTTTATCAATTCGTGGGAGGCGTGGGATGAAGATGGTCTCTCTCAAACAACCCTGCAACCAAATAGCAGAGAGTCTCTTATGTCCCCAACACACCCAATACAATGGAAAATTGTATAGGTGCACTAGTTCGGCGAAGAGATGGTGATGCAAGTGCAATATGGATGGTAGATATAGGTTTTTTTAATCCGAATTTATAAAAACAGCAAGGTAACAAGCGATAAAAGTGAGCACAAACGGTATTGCAATGCTAGGAAACAAGGCCTAGGGTTCATACTTACGCTAATGCAAGTTCTCTCAATAATAATAACATAATTGGATCATATAACTATCCCTCAACATGCAACAAAGAGTCACTCCAAAGTCACTAATAGAGGAGAACAAACTAAGAGATTATGGTAGGGTACGAAACCACCTGAAAGTTATCTTTCTGATCGATCTATTCAAGAGTCCGTAGTAAAATAACATGAAGCTATTCTTTCCGTTCGATCTATCATAGAGTTCGTACTATAATAACACCTTAAGACACAAATCAAGCAAAACACTAATGTCACCTAGATACTCCAATGTCACCTCAAGTATCCGTGGGTATGATTATACGATATGCATCACACAATCTCAGATTAATCTTTTCAAACCAACACAGAGTACTTCAAAGAGTGCCCCAAAGTTTCTACCGGAGAGTCAAGACGAAAACGTGTGCCAACCCCTATGCATAAGTTCACGAGGTCACGGAACCCGCAAGTTGATCACCAAAACATACATCAAGTGAATCACGTGATATCCCATTGTCACCACAGATACGCACATGCAAGACATACATCAAGTGTTCTCAAATCCTTAAAGACTCAATTCGATAAGATAACTTCAAAGGGAAAACTCAATCCATTACAAGAGAGAAGAGGAGAAACATCATAAGATCCAACTATAATAGCAAAGCTCGTGGTACATCAAAATCGTACCATCTCAATAACACGAGAGAGAGAGAGATCAAACACATAGCTACTGGTACATACCCTCAGCCCCGAGGGTGAACTACTCCCTCCTCGTCATGGAGAGCATCGGGATGATGAAGATGGCCACCGGTGAGGGTTCCCCCCTCCGGCAGGGTGCCGGAACAGGGTTCCGATTGGTTTTTGTTGTCTACAGAGGCTTGCGGCGGCGGAGCTCCCGATCTCTTCTTCTCCCCGATGGTTTTAGGGTATATGGATATATATATATAGGCGAAAGAAGTCGGTCAGGGGAGCCACGAGGGGCCCACGAGGGTGGGAGGCGCGCCTCCCTGCCTCGTGGCCACCTCGTTGCTTCCCTGACGTACACTCCAAGTCTCCTGGATTGCTTTCGTTCCAAAAATAACTCTCCCGAAGGTTTCATTCCGTTTGGACTCCATTTGATATTCCTTTTCTGCGAAACCCTGAAACAAGGGAAAAACAGAAACTGGCACTGGGCTCTAGGTTAATAGGTTAGTCCCAAAAATCACATAAAAGTGCTTAGTAAAGCCCATTAAACATCCAAAAGAGATAATATAATAGCATGGAACAATAAAAAATTATTGATACGTTGGAGACGTATCAACACCCCCAAACTTAATTCCTGCTCGTCCTCGAGTAGGTAAATGATAAAAACAGAATATTTTATGTGGAATGCTACCTATCATATTTATCCATGTAATCTTATTTGTTATGGCAAGAATATTTAGATCCATAAGATTCAAAACAAAAGTTTAATATTGACATGAAAACAATAATACTTCAAGCATACTAACAAAGAAGTCATGTCTTCTCCAAATAACATGGCCAAAGAAAGTTATCCCTACAAAATCATATAGTCTGGCTATGCTCTGTCTTCACCACACAAAATATTTAAATCATGCACAACCCCGATGACAAGCCAAGCAATTGTTTCATACTTTTGATGTTCTCAAACCTTTTCAATCTTCACGCAATACATGAGCGTGAGCCATGGACATAGCACTATAGGTGGAATAGAATGTTGGTTGTGGAGAAAAAAAGGAGAAGATAGTCTCACATCAACTAGGCGTATCAAAGGGCTATGGAGATGCCCATCAATAGATATCAATGTCAGTGAGTAGGGATTTCCATGCAACAGATGCACTAGAGCTATAAGTGTATGAAAGCTCAACAAAAGAAACTAAGTGGGTGTGCATCCAACTCGCTTGCTCACGACGACCTAGGGCATTTTAAGGAAGCCCGTCATTGGAATATACAAGCCAAGTTCTACAATGAAAGATTCCCACTAGTATATGAAAGTGATAACATAGGAGACTCTCTATCATGAAGATCATGGTGCTACTTTGAAGCACAAGTGTGGTAAAAGGATAGTAGCATTGTCCCTTCTCTCTTTTTCTCTCATTTTTTATTTTTTTATTTTATTTTTTTATTTTTTATTTGGGCCTTTTCTTTTTTTATGGCCTCTTTTTTCTCCTTTTTTATTTGGGCTTGTCGGTGTCAAAACCGGCGGATCTCGGGTAGGGGGTCCCGATCTATGCGTCAAGGCCGGATGGTAACAGGAGACAAGGGACACGATGTTTTTACCCAGGTTCGGGCCCTCTCGATGGAGGTAATACCCTACTCCTGCTTGATTAATATTGATGATATGGGTAGTACAAGAGTAGATCTACCACGAGATCAAGGAGGCTAAACCCTAGAAGCTAGCCTATGGTATGATTGTGTATGAAGATGATTGTCCTATGGACTACAACCCTCCGTTTATATAGACACCGGATAGGGTTAGGGTTACACAGAGTCGGTTGCATAGGTAGGAGATTTTGAATATCCGCATCGCCAAGCTTGCCTTCCACGCCAAGGAAAGTCCCATCCGGACAAGGGACAAAATCTTCAATCTTGTATCTTCATAGTCCTGGAGTCCGGCTGAAGGTATAGTCCGGCTACCCGAACACCCCCTAATCCAGGACTCTCTCAGTAGCCCCCGAACCAGGCTTCAATGACGACGAGTCCGTCACGCATATTGTTTTCGGCATTGCAAGGCGGGTTCTTCTCCACATTCTGTGTACCTGTAAGAATAATGTCCGATTTTTTATAATGCTGTGCTCCTCGGCTTCCACGCCCAATAATGGCTGTCTTCCACGTGTTAAACGGATGCGAAAAGCCGGAGTGTTTTTACATCCACACCCCTGGCCGTACAAACGAGCCGCCTATTTAACGGGATGAGGATTCAGATCCAAACCACATCTTCTCCTCTCTGCGAGTTATCATCAGAGCGCTCCCAACAAAGGTCCATTCCAACATGACCAGCCGTCGCAGCTTCTCCCCTCGCCCCTTCGGTCCTAAACCCGGGGACTGGGAGAGTTGCACCATCCCGCATAGCGAATTAGTGTCACTTCAAGCCAAGGGATTTCTCCCTCAGACATACATGGTCCCGGTCCGAGCCAGTCTCGCCACCTACAATGGCGGAAAACAAGCGGAGAGCACCCCCAATCCCTCTAAAGGAGAGAGGGTGTGCCTCGTCCCCTATCTAACAAGGGGACTGGGATTTCCAATTCATCCATTTCTCCGCGGGCTCCTGGAGTACTATGGCCTCCAGCTGCACAATCTTACGCCCACCTCCGTATTGCATATTGCGGGTTTCGTCGCCCTTTGCGAGCTATTTTTAGGCGTTGAGGCTCATTTCGCGCTGTGGAAGAGGTTATTCTGCCTAGTGCCCCGTTCTCAAGAGGGGTCTATATATCAAGTGGGCGGAGCCGAAGTATGGCGCATCGCCGGGACCGGATACTTATCCGAAACCCCAAAGAAGGCGTCCGAGGACTGGCCTTCGAAATGGTTTTACATGGATGACGTCCCGCTACCGGATCCTATCCGGATCGGTCTCCCCAAGTTCAACAGTGCTCCATTGAAGAAACGCTTGAGCTGGCGTCCGCGGAGCTCTCAGAGAGAAAGCGACAGAGACGTCCTTTACCTGATGGGCCGGATAAGACTGCTGGCTCATTCCGGACTAACCATGATTGGAGTCATGGCCACATGCATTATGCGCGGGGTGCAGCCGCTTCAATATAGAGGCCACCCCATGTGGGATTTCAACGGGGAGGATGACGCCACCCGTTACGGTCGTAAGGGGCCAGCCTCGGCTGCCGCTCTAATAAAGATTTTATCCTCTTTGTACAAGGAGAAAAGGAGGAATTCCTCTGTGTCAATCCGCGGGCCGGATTCACTATGTATGAACCTCCAAGTTGGGTAAGTGAACAATTTCGCCTGCCCGTTAGTTTTATACTCCCACAGTTAGATATGTAGTCTAACGACTTCGGCGCAGGAACTGCGACAGGAAGTAAAGAATATAAACAGCCGCCCTCCACAGCCCGAGGACCCAGCACGGTCCCTTGATCCGGACTCCGAAGAGGATCCGGACATATCGGTGGAGCTTATCGACGGGGTGTTCCATCAATTAAGCAAGGACAATACCTTGGTAGCCATTACGGCTGATTACCCCGGGTTAATCCCGGCGTCCCAGGTGACAGAAACCGGAGCTTTTATTCCCTGAGAGAGATTCCATTCTCATGTATTCCGGCATTTCTAATGACAACCGTGTTTTGCAGGGGAGATTTCCGAGGCGGGAGGCCGAACCTGCGGCGACTGGCCAGCGAGGGGCCGCAGGGCCCCGAGGGGCAAAAAAATGTAGTCCGGACTGAGATGCCGGCGCAAAGGTATAGCGCACCCTCTGTTTCCCTGGTGTTATTCTGTCAGGGCATATTAACGTTCGTGCTGTCTTCAGGACGAAGAGACCTCGCCGGACTATATCCGGAGAGGTTGCCAATCACGCCTCCACCAGCCAGGCTCCAACGTCTGGCCAGGAAGCGGAGGCGAGCACCAGGCGCGCATCGGACGCTCCTCCGACAGAGGATGCAGACAGGCTGTCTGCCACAAATTCAGAAGTGGAGAGCGCCATGAACCACAGGCGTCGCCGGTCAATTCTACGCGACGCTTGTTTCTCCCAAGAGGCTTTAAATGCCTTTAATTCGGGAGACGCGTACCTCCGTGCCGCTCAAAATGGTTTAGCTAGAGCCATGGAGCAGTATGTGAAAGACATACTGGTAAGAAAATTTTGGTTAAATATATATATATACCAGTAGCCCCCGAGACTTGAAACAGTTAAAGTAACTGATTTAAGGATCATATAATATGCAGGTTCTTACCGAGAAGAACACCGTACTGTCCCAGGAGCTGGAAAAGTGCAAGGCCCAACTAGAGGCCGCACTGGCCGCAACAGGGGAGCCCAAAGGGGCCCCCACACGTAAGATACACTTCGAAAGATTAGTGTTATGCGGTTTGGGTGCAAATCTGACAGTCATATTGCAGATGGCGCCGGATTCGATCCGGAAAAGCAACAACTCTTACGCCGGCTAAAGGCCGGTGAGAGTACGTTGACAAAGGTGAGGCGAGAGAAGAATGACCTTCAGGATGCCAACACCAAGCTGGACGTCGAACTTAAAGATGTTCGTGGCCAGCTGTCGGACTCCACGAAGGAGAATCAGCGGCTTCGACGCGGCATATTTAGTAAGTGCTTGAACAAACTTTGAAAAAAGAGTTCGGCGAGGAAGTCGACTAACAGAGTAATATCTGTAGGTATGCTCACAGGTCGTCCTGCAGAGGAGATGCCCGGTTCTACGGGTGACCTTCTTCCCGAACTCCTGCAACTGCACGAGCGAATTCGGCAGGTGATGCGAGGCATTGCCCAAGCCTTATGGCCTTCCCACTCCATGCCCGAGGGTCTTGGAGAGCTTGTGGAGAAGCTGAAGGGAGCTCGGCGGCGCTTCCGGTTGTGGAAGATATCGGCCTGCCGACAAGGCGCTAGGGAGGCCTGGGCCATGGTGAAGACCCGTTTTACAAGGTCTGACCCAAACCACATGGCCGAGGTCGGACCAGTGGGGCCGGACGGGAAGGAGATCCCTGTAAGCTTAGTATACGACCAAGTAGAGTTGGCCGCGAAGTATTCCCAGCAGGACTGTAAATTAGACACCTGTTAGAAGGTATAGAAGAGGAATACGGTCAGTCAGAATGACTATGTAAGTTTAAAATGACATTTGTAATGCCTTCTAGCCGGATTGTAGATCGTTTGTCTTTGCCGACCTTTTCGCTTCAACCTCGGGACCTGACGGTCCGGAGTGTGTCCGAATACCGCAATGGTTATATAAGAACCGGGGTATGCATGGAGACCAGGCGTATGGGTCATTAGTGCTTTATCAGACAAGTGTCCAACTAGTTATGTTATATTACATGGTTAGTAAGAAACATCTTCCAGAGAGAATAGTTTCGTTAAGGGTTCCTTTCGCTGGGGAGGCATGCCCTAAAGTGCATGTCCGGACTGCGAAAAAAACCCGCAGAAAAAGCATCTGGTGGCGCATAAAATTAGTAAAGAGATCATCTTTTATTTCACCGACCGAATATTCCCTTAAGAACGCTAGCTTTCGGCTTCACCCAGTCTGAGGTACACATCCGGCTGACCCGGCAGTAACAATCGCAGAGGTGCTCCCTTTACCGCCTAGCCGAACAATTGGGAACGTAGGGGCAAGCACAGGAGCCAGGCAACCCAGCTTGGCCAAAACTTAAGTCATATCGATGCATATAATGGTGAAGAAAAAAGGTACATGCGGAAGTTTAACACATGTGATGGGCGTGAAGCCCGTATAGATAAACTTCTGTTAAAGAAGCCCCCAGGTTTAATGAGCGCGAGTGGTGCATCACTTGATGAGCCTTTAAGGGCTATAAAAAGAAAAAGAGGAGAAGAGGAGAAATAGAAGACAGAAAAATGTAAAAAATGGACAGAGGAAGGAGACGAACACAGAATCCGGCGCTAGGCATAGAATCTTGGAAGGCGAGTGGCGTTCCATGGGTTCGGCTCGAGTCGGTTATCCGACGCATCTCGCAGGCGGTACGCTCCACCAGTCAGGACTTGGTCGATTATGAATGGACCTTCCCACTTGGGCTTGAGTTTGTCCTTTTTCTTATCCGGCAGGCATAGAACTAGTTCGCCAATATTGTAATTTTTGGCCCGTACTTCTCTGCTTTGATATCTTTGGGCCTCCGGTTGATAGAATGTGGAACGCGCTTTTGCCACGTCGCGCTCCTCCTCCAATGCGTCCAAGGTGTCCTGCCGATCGAGCTCGGCTTCTCTTTCTTCGTACATACGCACTCGAGGTGAGTCATGAATTATGTCGCAGGGCAGAACTGCTTCTGCGCCGTACACCATAAAGAATGGTGTGTATCCGGTGGTGCGATTCGGTGTGGTCCGCAGCCCCTAGAGTACGGACTCGAGCTCCTCTACCCAGTGCATATTAGATTCCTTGAGGGACTGCACTAGTCTGGGTTTAATGCCGCGCATAATAAGACCATTTGCACATTTGACCTGACCGTTAGTTTGTGGGTGATAGACGGAAGCATAGTCGAGCTTGATGCCCATATTTTTGCACCAGAGTTTTACCTCGTCGGCTGTAAAGTTTGTACCGTTATCGGTTATGATGCTGTGGGGGACGCCATAACGGTGTACAACCCCGGATATGAAGTCTATCACAGGTCCGGATTCAGCCGTTTTAATAGGCTTGGCTTCTATCCATTTAGTGAACTTATCCACCATGACCATTAAGTATTTTTTCTTATGGGTTCCACCTTTAAGGGGTCCGAGCATGTCAAGCCCCCAGACCGCAAAAGGCCAGGTGATGGGTATAGTTTGGAGTGCGGTGGGTGGCATATGGCTTTGGTTGGCAAAAAGTTGGCAACCAACGCAACGTTGGACTAGGTCCTGAGCGTCTGCCCGGGCCGTCGGCCAATAAAAGCCTGTACGGAAAGCCTTGCTAACAAGGGACCAAGCAGCAGCGTGATGACCACCGAGTCCGGCGTGAATTTCAGCCAGAAGGTTCCGCCCTTCCTCTTCGGAGATGCACCTTTGAAGGACTCCGGTAGTGCTTTTCTTATAAAGCTCCCCCACGTGGACTTTGTAGGCTTTAGATCGCCGCACTATGCAGCGGGCCTCGTTTTGGTCCTCTGGGAGTTCCTGCCTAGTAAGGTAGGCTAGGAATGGTTCTGTCCACGGGGCGATAACCGCCATTATTACGTGGGCTGAAGGTGTAATTTCATTGACAGGACCTCCAATTATGTCAGGTTGTTCGACGTCGAGTGGTGCGGCTGCGTCCGGGCTGTTAATTGTGGGTTCCCCCTCCCATGTTACTGATGGCTTGAACAATCTTTCCAAAAAGATGTTGGGGGGGGGGACTGCATCGCGTTTTGCTCCGATGCGTGCCAGGACGTCCGCTGCTTGATTGTTTTCTCGGGCTATATGGTGAAACTACAGCCCTTCGAACCGGGCTGACATTTTTAGGACGGCATTGCGGTAAGCTGCCTTTTTTGGATCCTTGGCGTCAAAGTCTCCATTTATCTGGGATATCGCGAGGTTCGAATCCCCGCGTACCTCTAGGCGTTGAATGCCCATGGATACTGCCATCCGGAGACCATGTAAGAGGGCCTCATATTCGGCTGCATTGTTGGAGTCCGTGTACATAATTTGGAGTACATATTGGATTGTGTCTCCTGTGGGGGACGTCAAAACGACGCCAGCCCCCAGTCCGGCCAACATTTTGGAGCCATCGAAATGCATGATCCAGTTTGAGTATGTGCCATATTCTTTAGGGAGTTCGGCCTCCGTCCATTCCGCGACGAAGTCGGCCAACACTTGCGATTTGATAGCTCGTCGTGGCTTATAGGTTATATCGAACGGGAGGAGCTCAATGGCCCATTTTACGATCCGGCCTGTTGCATCGCAGTTATTGATAATGTCATTGAGTGGTACCTCCGAGGCTACTGTAATCGAACACTCTCAAAAGTAGTGTCGTAGCATCCGGGATGCCATGAATACCGCGTGTGCAATTTTCTGATAATGCGGGTACCGTGATTTGCATGGAGTGAGGACAGTGGACACGTAGTAGACCGACCTTTGAAGGGGGAATTTGTGTCCGTCCGTTTCCCGCTCGACGACAAGCACTGCGCTGACAACTTGATGGGTTGCCGCGATGTACAATAGCATTGTGTCGGTGTCAAAACCGGCGGATCTCGGGTAGGGGGTCCCGAACTATGCGTCAAGGTCGGATGGTAAAAGGAGACAAGGGACACTTTATTTTACCCATGTTCGGGCCCTCTCGATGGAGATAAAACCCTACTCCTGCTAGATTAATATTGATGGTATGGGTAGTACAAGAGTAGATCTACCACGAGATCGAGGAGGCTAAACCCTAGAAGCTAGCCTATGAGTATGATGATGGTTATAATGTGTTCGTCCTACGGACTACAACCCTCCAGTTTATATAGACACCGGATAGGGTTAGGGTTACATAGAGTTGGTTACATTGGTAGGAGATCTTGAATATTCGCACGCCTAGCTTGCCTTCCACGCCAAGGAAAGAACCTTCCGGACACGGGACGAAGTCTTCAATCTTGTATCTTCATAGTCCTGGAGTCCGGCTGAAGGTATAGTCCGGCTATCCGAACACCCCCTAATCCAGGACTCCCTCAGTAGCCCCCGAACCAGGCTTCAATGACGTCGAGTCCAGCGCACAAATTTGTCTTCGGCATTGCAAGGCGGGTTCCTCCTCCGAATCTTGTGTACATGTATGAATAATGTCCGATTTTTGTAACGTAGCGCTCCTCGGTCTCAGTGCCCAATAATTGCCGTCTTCCATGTGTTGAACGAATGCGAAAAGCCCGGGGGTGTTTTTATATTCACACCCTTAGTCATATAAACGAGCCGCCTATTTAACGGGATGGGGATCTAGATCCAAACCACATCTTCTCCTCTCCGCGAGTTATCATCAGAGTGTCTCCAGCAGAGGTCCATTCCAACATGGCCAGCCGTCGTAGCTCCTCCCCTCGCCCCTCCAGCCCCAAATCCGGAGACTGGGAGAGTTGCACCATCCCACACAGCGAGCTAGTGTCACTGCAGGCCAAGGGATTCCTTCCCCAGGCATATATGGTCCCGGTCCGAGTCGGACTCGCCACCTACAACGGTGGAAAGCAAGTGGAGAGCACCCCCAATCCTTCTAAAGGAGAGCGGGTGTGCCTCATCCCTTATTTATTAAGGGGACTGGGTTTCCAATTCATCCATTCCTCCGCGGGCTTCTGGAGTTCTACAGCCTCCAGCTGCACAATCTCACGCCCGGCTCTGTACTACATATTGCAGGCTTCGTTGCCCTTTGCGAGCTATTTTTAGGCGTCGAGGCTCATTTTGTGCTGTGGAAGAGCTTGTTCTACTTGGTGCCCCATTCTCAGAAGGGGTCTATATACCAAGTGGGCGGAGCCGAAATATGGCGCATCGCCGGGACCGGATACCTATCCGGAACCCCAAAGAAGGCGTCCGAGGATTGGCCTTCAGAATGGTTCTACATAGACGACGTCCCACCACCGGACCCTGTTCGGGTCGGCCTCCCTGAGTTCAGCATGGCTCCCTTAAAGAAACGCTTAAGTTGGCGTCCGCGGAGCTCTCAGAGAGAAAGCAACAGAGACGTTCTTTACCTGATGGGCCGGATAAGACTGTTGGCTCATTCCGGACTAACCATGATTGGAGTCATGGCCGCATGTATTATGCGGGGGGGTGCAGCCGCTTCAATATAGAAGCCATACCATGTGGGATTTCAACGGGGAGGATGACGCTACCCGTTATGGCCGTAAATGACCAACTTCAGCTGCCGCTTTGGTAGAGATATTAACATCTTTGTACAAGGGAGAAAAGGAGGATTTCCTCCGCGTCAACCCGCAGGCCGGATTCTCTATGTACGAACCTCCAAGTTGGGTAAGTGAATAATTACACCTGCCCGTTTGCTTTAATATTCCCATGTTTAGACGTGCAGTCTGACAACTTTTAGCGCAGGAACTGCGACAGGAAGTGAAGGACATCGACAGCCGCCCTCCACAGCCCGAGGACCCAGAGAGGTCCCACAATCCGGATTCCGAAGAGGATCCGGACATAGCAGTGGAGCTTATCGATGGGGTGTTCCATCAATTGAGCAAGGATAATACCTTGGTAGCCATTACGGCTGATTACCCTGGGTTAATCCCGGCCTCCCAGGTGACAGAAACCGGAGCGTTTATTCCCGCAAGAGAGATTCCGTCCTCACATATTCCGGCGTTTCTGATGACAATCGTATTTTACAGGGGAGATTTCCGAGGAGGGAGGCCGAACCTGCGGCGGCTAGCCAACGAGGAGCCGCCGGGCTCCGTGGGGTAAAAAGGGATGAAGTCCGGACTAAGAGTTCGGCACAAAGGTATAACGCGCCCTCTGTCTTCCTAGCGTTATTCTGTCAAGGCATGTTAACATCCGTACTGTTTCCAGGACGAAGAGGCCTCGCCGGACTATATCCAGAGGGGCCGCCAACCGCGCCTCTACCAGCCAGGCTCCAACGTCTGGTCCGGAGGCGGGGATGAACACTAGGCTTGCGCCGGACGCTCCTCCAACAGAGGACGCAGACCGGCTATCTGCCACAAATTCAGAAGTGGAGAGCGCCATGAACCATAGGCGTCGCCGGACAGTTCTACGCGAAGCTTGTTTCTCCCGAGAGGCCTTAGACGCCTTCAATTCGGGAGATGCGTACCTTCGTGCTGCTCAAGATGGTTTAGCCAGAGCCACGGAGCAGTATGTGAAAGACATACGGGTAAGAAAATTTAAATATATATATATATATATATACCAGTAGCCCCCGAGACTTGAAACAGTTAAACTAACTGATTTAAGGATCATATAATATGTAGGTTCTTACTGAGAAGAACACCGTGCTGTCCCAGGAGCTGGAAAAGTGCAAGGCCCAACTAGAGGCCGCACTAGCCGCAACAAGGGAGCCCAAAGGGACCCCCTCAGGTACGATATACTTTGAGAGATTAGTATTGTGCGACTTATGTGCGAATCTGACAATTAATGTTGCAGATGGTGCCAGACTAGATCCCGAGAGGCAACAACTCTTACGCCAGTTAAAGGCTGGCGAGAGTACGTTGACAAGGGTGAGGCGAGAGAAGAATGATCTTCAGGATGCCAACACCAAGCTGGATGTTGAACTGAAAGACGTTCGAAGCCAGCTATCTGACTCCACGAAGGAGAATCAGCGTCTTCGACGCGGCATATTTAGTAAGTGCTTGAGCGAACTCTTGAAAAAGGGGTTCGGCGAGGAAGACGAATAACAGAATTATGTCTGTAGGTATGCTCACAGGTCGTCCTGCAGAGGAGATGCCCGGTTCTATGGGTGACCTTCTCCCCGAACTTCTGCAACTGCACGAACGAATTCGGCAGGCAATGCAAGGGGTTGCCCGAGCCTTATGGCCTGCCCACTCCACGCCCGAGGGCCTTGGAGAGCTTGCGGAGAAGCTGACGGGAGCTCGGCGGCGCATCCGGTTATGGAAGATATCAGCCTGCCGACAAGGCGCGAGGGAGGCCTGGGCCATGGTGAAGACCCGCTTTACAAAGTCTGACCCTAATCATATGGCCGAGGTCGGACCAGTGGGGCTTGACGGGGAGGAGATCCCTGTGAGCTTGGTGTATGGCCAGGTAGAGCTGGCCTCAAAGTATTCCCAGCAGGACTGTAAATTAGACAGCCTGTTAGATGGTATAGAGGAGGAATACGATCAGTCAAGATGACTGTGTAATTTATAATTGACATGTGTAATGCCTTCTAGCCGGATTGTAGATCGTTTGTCGTTGCCGACCTTTTCGCTTCGACCTCGGGACCTGACGGTCCGGAGTGTGTCCGAATACCATAGCGGCTATATAAAAGCCGGGGTATGCATGGAGACCAGGCGTAGGGGTCATTAGTGCTTTATCAGACAAGTGCCCAACTAGTTATGTTATATTACATGGTTAGTAAGAAACATCTTCCAGAGAGAATAGTTCCGTTAAGGGTTCCTTTCGCTGGGGTGGCGTGCCCTAAAGTGCACGTCCGGACTGCAAATGCAGAAGATCATCTGGGGGCATGTATAAAATAAAAAGGTTCATCTTTAGTTCACCGACCGAATATTCCCTTAAGAATGCTAGCTTTCGGCTTCACCCAGTCTGAGGTACACATCCGGCTTATCCGGTAGTAACAATCGCAGAGGTGCTCCCTTTACCGCCTAGCCGAACAATTGGGAACGTAGGGGTAAGCACAGGAGCCAGGCAACCCAGCTTGGCCAAAACTTAAGTCATATCGATGCATATAATGGCGAAGAAAAGGTGCATGCGGAAGTCTGACGCATGCGTTGGGTGTGAAACCCATATAGACAAGCTTCTGTTAAAGAAGCCCCCAGGTTTAAGGAGCGCGGATAGCGCGTCACATAATGAGCCTTTTAAGGGCTAGAAAAGAAAAGAGTAGGAGACAAAGTAAAAAAAAAGTATAAATGTAAATAATGGATAGAGGAAGGAGACAAACACAGAGTCCGGCGCTAGGCATAGAATCTTCGGAGACGTGTGGCGTTCCATGGGTTTTGCTCGAGTCGGTTGTCCGGCGCATCTCGCAGGCGGTACGCTCCACCAGTTAGGACTTGGTCGATTATGAATGGACCTTCCCATTTGGGCTTGAGTTTGTTCTTTTGCTTATCCGGCAGGCGTAGAACTAGTTCACCAACATTGTAATTTTTGGCCCGTACTTCTCTGCTTTGATATCTTCGAGCTTGCTGTTGATAGAACGCGGAATGGGATTTAGCCACGTCTCGCTCCTCCTCTAAGGCGTCCAGGTTGTCCTGCCGATCGAGCTCGTCTTCTCTTTCTTCGTACATGCGCACTCGAGGTGAGTCATGAATTATGTCGCAGGGCAGAACCGCCTCAGCGCCGTACACCATGAAGAATGGTGTGAATCCGGTGGTGCGATTTGGCGTGGTTCACAGCCCCCAGAGTACGGAGTCGAGCTCCTCTACCCAGTGCATATCAGATTCCTTGAGGGACCGCACTAGTCTAGGTTTGATGCCGCTCATTATGAGACCATTAGCTCGTTCGACCTGACCGTTAGTTTGTGGGTGATAGACAGAAGCATAGTCGAGCTTAATGCCCATGTTTTTGCACCACAGCTTTACTTCATCAGAGGTGAAGTTTGTGCCGTTATCGGTGATAATGCTGTGGGGGACACCGTAACGGTGTACGAACCCGGATATGTAGTCTATCACAGGTCCGGATTCGGCCATCTTGACAGGCTTGGCTTCTATCCATTTGGTGAATTTATCCACCATGACCAATAAGTATTTTTTCTTGTGGGTTCCACCTTTAAGGGGTCCCACCATATCGAGCCCCCAGACCGCAAAAGGCCAAGTGATGGGGATAGTTCGGAGGGCGTTGGGTGGCATATGGCTTTGGTTGGCAAAGAGCTGGCAACCGACGCACCGTTTGACTAGGTCCTGAGCGTCTGCTCGAGCCGTCGGCCAATAGAAACCCGTACGGAAAGCCTTGCTTACAAGGGACCGAGCCACGGCGTGATGGCCACCGAGTCCGGCATGAATTTCAGCCAACAGACTCCGCCCTTCCTCTTCGGAGATACACCTTTGAAGTACTCCTGTAGTGCTTTTCTTGTATAGCTCTCCCTCGTGGACTTTATAGGCTTTAGATCGCCGCACTATGCAGCGTGCCTCGTTTTGGTCCTCCGGGAGTTCCTGCCTAGTAAGGTAGGCTAGGAATGGTTCCGTCCACGGGGCGATGACCGCCATTATTGCGTGGGATGAGGGTGTAATTTCGGTGGCGGGGCCGCCGATTATGTCTGATTGTTCGGCATTGGGTTGTGCGGTTATGCCCAGGCTATTATCCGAGGGTTCCCCCTCCCATGTTATGGATGGTTTGAATAATCTTTCTAAGAAGATGTTGGGGGGGGGGCTGCGTCTCGTTTTGCTCCGATGCGTGCGAGGACGTCTGCTGCCTGATTATTTTCTCGGGCTAGGTGATGGAACTCCAGTCCCTCGAACCGAGCTGACATTTTTAGTACGGCATTGTGATAAGCTGCCATTTTTGGGTCTTTGGCGTCGAAGTCGCCATTTATTTGGGATATCGCGAGGTTTGAGTCCCCGCGTACTTCTAGGCATTGAATGCCCATGGATACCGCCATCCGGAGGCCATGTAGAAGGGCCTCGTATTCGGCTGCATTGTTGGAGTCCGTGTACATAATTTGGAGTACATATTGGACTGTATCTCCTGTAGGGGACGTCAAAACGACGCCAGCCCCCAGTCCGGCCAGCATTTTGGAGCCGTCGAAATGCATGATCCAGTTTGAGTACGTGCCGTACTCTTTAGGGAGTTCGGCCTCTGTCCATTCGGCGACGAAGTCGGCTAGGACTTGCGATTTAATTGCTCGCCGTGGCTTGTAGGTTATATCGAACGGGAGGAGCTCTATGGCCCATTTTGCTATCCGTCCCGTTGCATCGCGGTTGTTGATAATATCGTTGAGTGGTACTTCCGAGGCTACTGTAATAGAACACTCTTGAAAGTAGTGTCGTAGCTTCCGGGATGCCATGAATACCGCGTATGCAATTTTTTGATAATGCGGGTACCGTGATTTGCATGGTGTGAGGAAAGTGGACACGTAGTAAACCGGCCTTTGAAGGGGTAATTTGTGTCCGTCCGTTATCCGTTCGACGACGAGTACTGTGCTAACAACTTGATGGGTTGCGGCAACACAGGGAGGCCGACTGACCTCCGGATTCTGAGATCCAGAGTCTTGTATGTTTTCCGGTTTGCCTGGTTCCAAGCCCAGGTCTTGGATTGTATCCTCCCCTCCGTAGATATCCGGCATGGATGGTTCCGGAATTCGGACGTAACTGGTCCTTAAGATTGATGAAGGGTCACCGCATTGTGTCTCCACCATAGCAACATGGTGGGTGGCTTGGGGGGAGTTGATTTCCCTTAGATCGGGTTTAAGCCCAACCTGGTCGTAGTTTGTAGTGACCCCCAAGGCGGCGATGCGATCCAGGAGCTCGTTTATGGAAGAGAGCTCCACCGGATCTAGCTGCTCGGCCAATTCCGAGCTGATGCGGAGATCGCTTTCGATGACCCGAGAGGTCACCGTTGGCGTAATGGCCGAACGGGCGGTCATGAGAAAACCACCCAGCCGGAGGGTTTGGCCGATATCCAAGGCTCCCTCAGTGACGGAGCCGTCTTTAAAGACGGGAAAAGGCATCCTTCCTGATCGCGACGGCACAGAGGAACTCTCAATGAAAGCACCAATGTCGGTGTCAAAATCGACGGATCTCGGGTAGGGGGTCCCGAACTGTGCGTCAAGGTCGGATGGTAACAGGAGACAAGGGACACTTTATTTTACCCAGGTTCGGGCCCTCTCGATGGAGGTAAAACCCTACTCCTGCTAGATTAATATTGATGATATGGGTAGTACAAGAGTAGATCTACCACGAGATCGAGGAGGCTAAACCCTAGAAGCTAGCCTATGAGTATGATGATGGTTATAATGTGTTCGTCCTACGGACTACAACCCTCCGGTTTATATAGACACCGAATAGGGTTAGGGTTACACAGAGTCGGTTACATTGGTAGGAGATCTTGAATATCCGCACGCCTAGCTTGCCTTCCACGCCAAGGAAAGAACCTTCCGGACACGGGACGAAGTCTTCAATCTTGTATCTTCATAGTCTTGGAGTCCGGCTGAAGGTATAGTCCGGCTATCCGAACACCCCCTAATCCAGGACTCCCTCACATTGGCTCGCCGGTGTTTGGCGCGGCCAGGACTGGGTTTATTGCCAATATGGCTTTTATTTCATCGAGTCCGGCCGTGGCGGCATCCGTCCACTCGAAGTGTTCGGTGCGCCGGAGGAGGCGATAAAGGGGCAGTGCCTTTTCTCCCAAGCGGGAGATGAAGCGGCTTAGAGCCGCCACACATCCGGTTAATTTCTGTATTTGTTTGAGGTCTTTTGGGACATCCAATTGTGACAAAGCTCGGATCTTGGCTGGATTTGCTTCAATTCCTCTATCGGATACGATGAAGCCCAAGAGCTTTCCGGCTGGAACGCCGAAGACGCATTTCTCCGAATTGAGCTTGATGTCGTATTTTCGGAGGTTATCGAATGTAAGACTCAAGTCATCTACTAGAGATTCGACATGTTTTGATTTGACGACCACATCATCCACATACGCCTCTACTGTTTTGCCGATCTGGTTTGCCAAACATGTCTGTATCATGCGCTGATATGTTGCGCCGACGTTTTTCAGCCCAAAGGGCATTGTGTTGAAGCAGAATGGGCCGTATGGTGTGATGAATGCTGTTGTAGCTTGGTCTGATTCTGCCATCTTGATTTGAAGGTAACCGGAGTATGCGTCGAGGAAACACAACGAATCGTGTCCTGCGGTGGCATCGATAATTTGATCGATACGGGGGAGGGGGAAGGGATCCTTTGGGCAGGCTTTGTTAAGGTCTTTAAAGTCGACACACAGGCACCAAGATTTATCCTTCTTTGGTACCATCACCAGGTTTGCTAGCCAGTCCGGATGTTTTATGTCTCTGATGAATCCGGACTCCAATAACTTGGCTAGCTCCTCTCCCATAGCCTGTCTCTTCGGTTCGGAAAAACGCCGAAGGGCTTGCTTGACAGGTTTGAATCCTTTCTGGGTATTTAAGCTATGTTTGGCCAGCCTGTGTGGGATTCCTGGCATGTCTGAAGGGTGCCAGGCGAAAATATCCCAGTTCTCTCGTAGGAACTCTCGCAGTGCGGCGTGTACATCAGGGTTCAGTCGTGCCCCGATGGAAGCTGTTTTATTGGGGTCCGTTGGATGGACCTGGAATTTTACTATCTCGTTTGCTGGCTTGAAGGATTGATCTCTTATCGAGTATCACATCATCCCTATTAACCGTGGAGCGCAGCACAGTTAGTTCTTCAGCTGCCAAGGCTTCGGATAGTGCCTCAAGGGCCAATGCGGCCGTCTTGTTTTCGGCGTGGAGTGCTGTGTCCGGATCACTAGCGAGAGTGATAATTCCGTTCGGCCCGGGCATCTTGAGCTTCATGTACCCGTAATGGGGTATTGCATGGAAGATTGTAAATGCCTCTCGCCCTAGTATAGCGTGGTATCCGCTATTGAACGGGGCCACCTGGAACGTGACCTCTTCGGACCTGTAATTATCCGGCGTGCCGAACACCACATCTAGTGTGATTTTTCCTGTGCAGCTCGCTTCCCGACTGGGGATTATTCCTCTAAAGGTTGTGCTGCTTCGCCCGATGCGGTTCCAGTCTATATCCATTTTTTGGAGGGTTTCCTCGTTAATGGGGTTCAATCTGCTGCCTCCATCCATGAGTACCTTGGTGACGCGAAAGCCGTCCACTATGGGACTGAGGACCAATGCGGCTGGTGCTCGGGCTGTTTGGAATTTAGGTTCATCACTCGCGTTGAAGGTGATAGCCGTGTCACTCCATGGGTTTATTGTTGCTACTTGATAGACTTCGGCGAGGTTGCGGAGTGTTCTTTTTCGCATATTATTTGATGCGAAAGTCTCGAAGACTGTGAGAACGGTACTGGTGTCCTGGGGCTGGCTTTCTGAGGCCTCCGAAATTAGGAGGTTCTTGCCAATTTTGGCCACCTCCCGGAGTATCCAACATGCTCTAAGGCTGTGAGTTGGTGTGGCGTCCTCTGTACTGTGAATTCTACAGGGTCCATCAAGCCACCTTTCCAGTACGGTTCTATGCCCTGTAGAGGGTTTTGGCTTTTTGATATTTAATCCGGGTGTCTTACTATGATGCACCCTCTTAGTTCGGACGGGATTGCTATTCAAGGCCGGATTATCCCAAAATTTTATTTCGGTGTTCCAGGCGCTTTCCATCGCACAGTACTTTTGTACTATGGACGCCAAGTCAGCGAAGCATGTAACATCGCGATGACTTATGGCGTTATGTATTCCTTCGTTCGTGCAATTACTGCAAAAGATTGAAATTGCGTCTCCCTCGCGGCAGTCCTTTGTCCTGTTCATAACCAGGAGGAATCTGGCCCAGTAGTAATGTAATGTCTCCTCGGGCTTTTGCTTGATTTGGGAAAGATCGCTAATGTTCGGGCGGGCGGGTTTCGTTGAATCTGAGACCTCACCCAATTTAAGATTCGGAGGCCGAAGATCTTCCGAACTCTGAAGTCCGGAGTCTTGGATGTTGTCCAATGAATCTATCCCATTGCCTGATTCTAAGCTCAGGCCTTGAGTTATATCCTCCCCTCCATGGGTATCCGTCTTGGAGGGTTCGGGAATTCGGACGTAGCTAGTCCTTAGAATAGATGAAGGGTCGCCGCACTGCGCCTCTACCACGGCAACGTGGTGGGTGACTTGGGGAGAGTTAATTTTTCTTAGATCGGGTTTAAGCCCAACCTGGTCGTAATTTGTAGCGACCCCCAGTGCGGCGATGCGATCCAAGAGCTCGTTTACGGAAGAGAGCTCCATCGGATCTAGCTGCTCAGCAAGTTCCGGGCTGACGTGAAGGTTGCTTTCAATGACCCAAGAGGTCACCGTCGGCGCAACGGCCGAACAGGCGGTCATGAGAAAACCACCTAGCCGGAGGGTTTGGCCGATAGCCAAGGCTCCCTTAGTAACGGCGCAGTCTTTAAAGACGGGAAGAGGCATCCTTCCTGATTGCGACGGCACAGAGGAACTCTCAATGAAAGCACCAATGTCGGTGTCAAAACCGGCGGATCTCAGGTAGGGGGTCCCGATCTGTGGGTCAAGGCCGGATGGTAACAGGAGACAAGGGACACGATGTTTTTACCCAGGTTCCGGCCCTCTCGATGGAGGTAATACCCTACTCCTGCTTGATTAATATTGATGATATGGGTAGTACAAGAGTAGATCTACCACGATATCAAGGAGGCTAAACCCTAGAAGCTAGCCTATGGTATGATTGTGTATGAAGATGATTGTCCTATGGACTACAGCCCTCCGGTTTATATAGACACCGGATAGGGTTAGGGTTACACAGAGTCGGTTACATAGGTAGGAGATCTTGAATATCCGCATCGCCAAGCTTGCCTTCCACGCCAAGGAAAGTCCCATCCGGACACGCGGCGAAGTCTTCAATCTTGTATCTTCATAGTCCTGGAGTCCGGCTGAAGGTATAGTCCGGCTACCCGAACACCCCCTAATCTAGGACTCCCTCAGGGCTTCTTTGGCCTCTTTTATTTATTTATTTGCCATCCGGAGTCTCATCCTGACTTGTGTAGGAATCATAGTCTCCATCATCCTTTCCTCACTGGGACAATGCTCTAAAAATGATGATCATCACACTTTTATTTACTTACAACTCAAGAATTACAACTCGATACTTAGAACAAAATATGACTCTATATGAATGCCTCCGGCGGTGTACCGGGATGTGCAATGACTCATGAGTGACATGTATGAAGGAATTATGAACGGTGGCTTTGCCACAAATACAATGTCAACTACATGATCATGCAAAGCAATATGACAATGATGGAGGGTGTCATAATAAACGAAACGGTGGAAAGTTGCATGGCAATATATCTCGGAGTGCCTATGGAAATGCCATAATAGGTAGGTATGGTGGTTGTTTTGAGGAAGGAATATGGTGGGTGTACGATACCGGCGAAAGTTGCGCGACACAAGAGAGGCTAGCAATGGTGGAAGGGTGAGAGTGCTTATAATCCATGGACTCAACATTAGTCATAAAGAACTCATATAATTATTGCAAAAATCTATTAGTAAGTACTACACGCATGCTCCTAGGGGGATAGATTGGTAGGAAAAGACCATCGCTCGTCCCCGACCGCCACTCATAAGAAAGACAATAAATAAATAAATCATGCTCCAACTTCATCACATAACGGTTAACCATATGTGCATGCTACGGGAATCACAAACTTTAACACAAGTATCTCTCAAATTCACAACTACTCACTAGCATGACTCTAATATTACCATCCTCATATCTCGAAACAATCATAAAGAATCAAACTTCTCATAGTATTCAATGCACTTTATATGAAAGTTTTTATCATATCCCTCTTGGATGCCCATCATATTAGGACTAAATTCATTACCCAAGCAAATTACCATGCTGTTCTAAAGACTCTCAAAATAATATAAGTGAAGCACTACAGCAAATGACAAACTACTCCGAAGGATATAAGTGAAGATCAATGAGTAGTTGAATAATTATGTAACTATGTGAAGACTCTCTAACATTTAAGAATTTCAGATCTTGGTATTTTATTCAAACAGCAAGCAAAACAAAAGAATATAAAATGACGCTCCAAGCAAAACACATATCATGTGGTGAATAAAAATATAGCTCCAAGTAAAGTTACCGATGAACGAAGACGAAAGAGGGGATGCCATCCGGGGCATCCCCAAGCTTAGGCTCTTGATATCCTTGAATATTACTTGGGGTGCCTTGGGCATCCCCAAGCTTAGGCTCTTTCCACTCCTTATTCCATAGTCCATCGAATCTTTACCCAAAACTTGAAAACTTCACAACACAAAACTTAATAGAAAACTCGTAAGCTCCGTTAGTATAAGAAAATAAATCACCACTTAGATACTGTTGTGAACTCATTATTTATTTATATTGGTGTAATATCTACTGTATTCCAACTTCTGTATGGTTCACACGCTCCGATACTACTCATAGATTCATCAAAATAAGCAAAAAACACATAGAAAACAAAATCTGTCAAAAACAGAACAGTCTGTAGTAATCTGTATCAAACGCATACTTATGGAACTCCAAAAATTCATAAATAAATTGTTGGACCTGAGGAATTTTTCTAGTAACCATCTTTAAAAATAATCAACTAAATAACACTCTCCAGTAAAAAGTTTTCGCTAATCTCGGGAGGGCTAAAGTTTTTGTTTTTTACAGCAAGATCATAAAGACTTCACCCAAGTCTTCCCAAAGGTTCTACTTGGCACAAACACTAATTAAATCATAAAACCACATATAAACAGAAGCTGGATGGATTATTTATTACTAAACATAACAAAAAAGCAAGAAGCTAAAATAAAATTGGGTTGCCTCCCAACAAGCGCTAACGTTTAATGCCTTTCTAGCTAGGCATGATGATTTCGATGATGCTCACATAAAAGGTAAGAATTGAAACATAAAGAGAGCATCATGAATAATATGACTATCACATTTAAGTCTAGCCCACTTCCTATGCATAGGGATTTATTGAGCAAACAACTTATGGGAACAATAATCAATTAGCATAGGAAGGCAAAACAAGCATAACTTCAAAACTTTAAGCACATAGAGAGGAAACTTGATATTATTGCAATTTCTACAAGCATATGCTCCTCCCTCATAATAATTTTCAGCAGCATCATGAATTAATTCAACAATATAACCAGCACCTAAAGCATTATTTTCATGATACACAAGCATAGAAATTTTATTACTCTCCACATAAGCAAATTTCTTCTCATTCGGAATAGTGGGAGTATCATAAGAGACTCGGATACTATAAATTGTTTCCACATTAAAAGCGTAATGTTCAGAAAAAGGATAATCATAATCATGACAAGTTTTATAAATATAATCATGACTACTTTTTATAACATAAGTGTCATCACAATAATTATCATAAGTAGCAACTTTGTTCTCATCATAATCAATTGACACCTCTTCCGAAATAGTGGAATCATTACAAAATAAAGTCATGACCTCTCCAAATACACTTTCATAATTATCATAATAAGATTCAACATCCTCCAAAATAGTGGGATCATTACTTCCTAAAATTGACACTCTTCCAAGCCCACTTTCATCAATATAATCATTATAAGTAGGAGGCATGCTATCATCATAACAAATTTGCATATCAAAACTTGGGAGACTAAAAATATCATCTTCATTAAACGTAGCATCCCCAAGCTTGGGACAAACATTAATTGCAGCAAATATATTCTCAAAAACATCATCTTCATCAAACATAGCACCCCCAAGCTTGGGCCTTTTCATATCATAAGCATAATCACTCTCATCATTAATAGTATGGATAACACCAATAGTATAGCAATTATCATCATCACAATGAGTAATAGGAGAAACATTATTTGGGAGAGATACCTTTCTACCTTTGCTTCTTCGTCTTTTCTTTTTCTTCTTCAAATCATGTGTGGGTTCAATCCTCTTTTTGGAGCTCCTTATTAATAAGATTGGTTGAATAGAAGGCTCCTACTCGTTACCTGATTCATCATAAGAAATAATAGGAGGATATTGGGAAGTCTCTTCCCTTTCATTAGTATTCTCTTCATATTCTATTTGTTTTCTTTTCTTTATGTAATTGGCAATATAAGGATTTTCAATGCAATTCACCACACAATATATATAAATTTCTTCTAGATCAATATCGAGGAATTTCTTGAGGTTATATTCTGGAATAATCTTAGTTTGACGTTTCATTTCTTCATAACCCAAAAGAAAACTAAGTTCATTATGATGTGCAAGGGAACTCAAGTCATCACAATTTTTGGACACGATTCAATCATGAAACAATTTGCATTTGATATTTAAATGACCATGTTCATTGCAAAGTTCACAAGTACGGCTAAGATATTTTAAATTTTCAGCACTAACATTTAGCCTTTCTTGCAACCATTTAGTTTCCAAATACTTATGCCTCTTGCAAAATCTATTTTCCCTAATTGGTGTGTACTTGCAAGCTCTATGCACTCCACAAAAGCCGACATGCTTATAAGAGACATTTTCATCATGACTAGTGCAATCATCATTAGTAGTATGGATATTAAAAGAGTTCATACTAACAACATTGCAATCATGCTCATCATTCAAAGATTTAGTGCCAAACATTTTAATGCATTCTTCTTCTAACACTTTTGGCACAATTTTCCTTTCCATCATACTCAGGAAAGATATTAAAAAGATGAAGCGTATGAGGCAAACTCAATTCCATTTTTTTCTACTTTCCTTTTATAAACTAAACTAGTGATAAAACAAGAAACTAAAAGATTTGATTGCAGGATCTAAAGATATACCTTCAAGCACTCACCTCCCCGGCAACGGCACCAGAAAAGAGCTTGATGTCTACTATGCAGCCTTCTTTTGTAGACGTTGTTAGGCCTCCAAGTGCAGAGGTTTGAGTACAAAATTTTCCTCAAGTGGATGACCTAAGGTTTATCAATCCGTGGGAGGCGTAGGATGAAGATGGTCTCTCTCAAACAACCCTGCAACTAAATAGCAAAGAGTCTCTTGTGTCCCCAACACACCCAATACAATGGTAAATTGTATAGGTGCACTGAGATGGTGATACAAGTGCAATATGGATGGTAGATATAGGTTTTTGTAATCTGAATTTATAAAAACAGCAAGGTAACAGGCGATAAAAGTGAGCACAAACAGTATTGCAATGCTAGGAAACAAGGCCTGGGGTTCGTACTTTCACTAGTGCAAGTTCTCTCAACAATAATAACATAATTGGATCATATAACTATCCCTCAACATGCAACAAAGAGTCACTCCAAAGTCACTAATAGAGGAGAACAAACGAAGAGATTATGGTAGGGTATGAAACCACCTCAAAGTTATCCTTTCTGATAGATCTATTCAAGAGTCCGTAGTAAAATAACATGAAGCTATTCTTTCCGTTCGATCTATCATAGAGTTCGTACTAGAATAACACTTTAAGACACAAATCAACCAAAACCCTAATGTCACCTAGATACTCCAATGTCACCTCAAGTATCCGTGGGTATGATTATACGATATGCATCACACAATCTTAGATTCATCTATTCAAACCAACACAAAGTACTTCAAAGAGTGCCCCAAAGTTTCTACCGGAGAGTCAAGACGAAAACGCGTGCCAACCCTATGCATAAGTTTACGAGGTCACGGAACCCGCAAGTTGATCACCAAAATATACATCAAGTGAATCATGTGATATCCCATTGTCACCACAGATACGCACATGCAAGACATACATCAAGTGTTCTCAAATCCTTAAAGACTCAATCTGATAAGATAACTTCAAAGGGAAAACTTAATCCATTACAAGAGAGAAGAGGGGGAGAAACATCATAAGATCCAACTATAATAGCAAAGCTCGCGGTACATCAAGATCGTACCATCTCAAGAACACGAGAGAGAGAGAGAGAGAGAGAGAGAGAGAGAGAGAGAGAGAGAGAGAGAGAGAGAGAGATCAAACACATAGCTACTGGTACATACCCTCAGCCCCGAGGTTGAACTACTCCCTCCTCGTCATGGAGAGCACCGGGATGATGAAGATGGCCACTGGTGAGGGTTTCCCCCTCCGACAGGGTGCCGGAACAGGGTCCCGATTGGTTTTTGGTGGCTACAGAGGCTTGCAGCAGCGGAACTCCCCATCTCTTCTTCTCCCCGATGGTTTTAGGGTATATGGATACTAGTAAGTTGCACGTGCTTTGCACGCTAACATATAAAGACGACACCCGAATAATCCATCATTTTTATTTGTAATGTTTATCTTAAAAATACTCAATATGGCTAGAAGTCTAATGCCGCATTGCAATTTTGTGAAATCCATATTCTAATGTCTAATCTCCCTCGCTAGGTGCTCTGGTTCATTGTCCATCAAGCGTGACGCTTAAGTATTGCACCCCAATGAATGTTACATATTAGTTATGTGCGTGCATAGAGACATTTCATTTGACATACATTGTTTTTTATATTGCTCACCATTCATGCCTAATGGTCCAAATACATGCAAGATGCAATGCGTATTTTTTGCATAATACATCTGACGATGGCACCTCTCTCAATATGCACGTGGACGAATCAGACCAAGTCAGGACCTGCAACCCTAAAAAAAAATAGGGCCTGCAATGACCACTTACCTACTTTTATGATTTAGATGTACATTTTCATTCCTATATGACCTAGTTGAACCTTTAGTAATTTTAGGACCTTGGTTGTATTTTACATTTTTACATATCAATATGAAATATTTTGGAATTTTTTGGAATAAATATGTATTACATAACTTGAATATCTTCAGAATACAATAAATGTCCCGACGCCATCAAGAGATATATGATGGAAGAAATCTTGGGTTATAATAGCGTAATAGAGTTTATGAGTTATACAAAAACGTGTGTTAGGTGAATGTAAATAAGATGACACAACTTAATTTTACCGTGGACAACTCAGTATCAAGATGTGGCTGTTATAACATTTCAAATAAATGTAAAGAGCGGTTTTAACCATACAAACTCTTTATTGAATTTGTCGCCTAATCAATTAATTCCAGCAAGTTTCAAATATGAATTGCAGAGTTGTAGCCAAATATTTCTAGTATTATAATAAAAACATATTTTAATACGTTCATGTCGGATACTGTTGGGGATATTGCTGTCTAGAGTAAACCGGCCTGCAGGGCCCGGGTTACCTCCGTCAATAGACCCGAGATGTTAAAGCCCAAGGAGAAATAAAAGGGCCCAAGGCCTATAATCGGTTTAGAGGTTTATGGCGTAAACCGGCCTGGGGTAAACTTGTATTGTAAGTTAGGAATAGAGAGACCGACCCGGGCACGTTTATAAGCCGGAGGTCGGGACTTTGCAGACCGACGGGCGTCACCCGTGTATATAAGGGGACGACCCGACGGCGGTTTGAGGAGAGAGAACAAGAACTCGAGGTTTAGGCGAAGCTTATCGCTCCCTAACCCTCGAAACCCATCAATCCCATCACAACTAGACGTAGGCTTTTACCTTCATCGAAGGGGCCGAACTAGTATAAACATCGTGTCCTTGTGTCCACTTTTAACCCCTTCAAGCAAACCCGTTGCGATGGCTCCACGACTAAGTCCTTCCACTAGGACATCTGCCGTGACAAATCCACGACAGTTGGCGCCCACCGTGGGGCTATCGCGAGATGGTTTCAAGTTCTTGGAGGGCCGCTTTGAAGGACTCGAGGGTTACGCTGTGGGTCGGATGACCAAGAGCCGCCGCGGAAAACTCTACATCGACAGCACAGGCTGGGGCCCCGACGCCGGCTCGGTCGAGTACGGGTACCGGGTCCCCTTTGGCGGCATCCATGTTTTCATCGGCAAGATCGGAGAACCAGGCCCCGAGTTAGGCATCTGCGCCGACCTCGTCGAGACAGCTCAGTGCACGAGATCGACCCTGGTTAAGCCGACCAGGAAGCACGCCTTCGTGGGAGTCATCCACGGAGGAAGCTACGAGGAAGGATCCGAATCCGGTGACGAAACCGCCATCTACTCTGGCGATGAAACGTCGACCGGGGAAACCGAATCTCTTTACCAGTTGCAAGATGATCGGATCGGGGGCGGCTCCGATGGCAACAGTATTCCGGACCCCTCTGATCTGCCATATCGGGTTGGGATTTTCATGGCTGGAACACAGGCGGTGCCACGATCATCAATTGCAGCAGCAACGATCTCCGGATCGGCAGCGGCAACGGCGGCGCGGGCAGGAGGCCCTACGGGTTCACCAGCCCAAGTTTTGTCAGACCTGTTTGACGCTCTGGCAGCGCTCATGGCGGAAGCCAACCCGGTGGATCAGGAGGTTCACGATGCTGAGATTGCCAAAGTAAAAGAGCAGATCACTCAAGTTAAGGCGGAACTGGCAGCGGAAGATATCAGGATGACGGCGGAGCGCGCCGCTTTGGATGCACAGGCTTACAGGCTCATGATGGACCAGAATGCGTCTCAGGAAGTCCTGAAGAGGAAATCCCGGTCTCGATTGCCCGCAGCCCTCGACGCCCGAAACCTCTTCAACACCCCGGGGGTAAACCGTGCGGAGGCGACAGTTGGCGCCCCGGTTCAGCACCGGATAATAAACCTGCCTCGTCACAACACTGGTACACCACAGGCCGTGCCAACACCGTCAGGTCATTATTCCAACCCGATGGATAACCTCGTCGCGGCGGCAGCTCGGCTGGAAGCCATTCCGATCGAAGGCGATTCGCCGCAAGACGTGGAGACACGCCGGGTCAAGGAGCTCCTTAGGACCGCATTGGCCCAACAAGAAGCATATTCACAAAGCCGTGATCGGATTCACTCCACCGCTCGCCCCAGCAGGAGCCATAGTAGGCGCATGGAGGAGCCGGCTGTGTCAAGCAATGCCAGGCGTGAAGCGCTCCGCGGCAACAACCCGGCGGGCGTCGGCAATGCTCAGGAGAATATGGATCGTGCCCGTGCGCGGGAGGCCGGATTAGCAGCGCAGCATCAGGCTCGGCAGCTTACACCTACCTTCCCAGCGGCTACGGTTGAACCGGGAGTGGTCTCCAGTTCTTTGGGAGTACCGTGCCTTGTTCCCGCTTTTCGCAACGTACGCCTGCCCAAAGACTTCAAAGGCCCCCGCAAGGTACCAAACTACACGGCAGATCAGCCTCCGGAGACATGGGTGGAGAGCTATGAAATGGCTATGGAGATGCTGGATGTGGATGACACGGCGTGTGCCAAGTATTTTACTATGATGTTAGAAGGAACGGCCCGGACTTGGCTAAAGAGCTTACCGCCTAATTCAATTAGTTCATGGGCCCAATTGCGCGCCCGGTTTATCAAAAATTTCAAGGACACGTGCAAACAGCCAATGTCGATAGTTGACCTAGCAGCCTGCGTTCAGCAAGAAGGGGAATCAACTACCCATTGGGTGCGGCGGGTATCAGATGTTTTGCACTCGTCAGATCGCATCAACGCAGACACCGCCGTGGTGCTGTTGGAAAGCAACTGTCGGTTTGGCCCTTTGAAGCTAAAGCTGGGCCGGATGAAGCGTGATTGTACAGATATAGGAACGCTCATGACCGCTTTAGTGAAGTATGCGGATTCTGACAGTACCAAGGATCCTGACTCTGGTGATGACAAAGCAGGGAAGGGAAAGAAGGATAGCAACACCAAAGGCCGGCAACATCGACCGACAGGTAGTGGAGGCGGAGGTAAGCGTAAACCGGACGGGAGCATGGATTTTGTGGCCAACGCAAGTGCACAAAATAAGGGCCAGCGGCGTAAGGGGAAACCGCCAAGTTTCCGCGCAAATCCCGGTCCTAATCCGGAGCGTTTGAACTTTTTCTTAAACCAGCCCTGTCCGAAGCACGGAACAAAAGAGGAACCGGCAACCCATCTTTGGAAGGATTGTTATATCATGAAGGAATTCAAAAGCTCAAACACTTTCCAATATGATCACAGCTCCGGCGGCGGTTCAGGTTCCGGATCAGGATACGGTGGCGGAAATTCCGGTCCAGGGTTCCAGGGTAATCCGGGCGGACAGGACAGTCAAAATAATCAAGGTAATCAAAGTGGTTACGAACAGCAGTAATCAGGTTATCAAAGCAACCCGAAACAGTTGAGTGGTGGACAGTATCATGTCTTTACTACAAGCTTGGATAAACGGGATAGAAAGCTTCAGAGGCGGGCAGTCAGTGCTATCGAACCGGCCACGCCTCACTATCTGCGCTGGTCGGAACAGCCTATCATATGGAGCCGAGAAGATCACCCTCCCAGGGTTTATAATCCGGGTCAGTTAGCATTGGTGGTGGCGCCTCAGGTGGGAGGTTATAAGCTCACCAAGGTGCTCATGGACGGAGGGAGCAGCATTAACATCTTGTATTATGAGACCTTCCGTCGCATGGGACTGGTAGATAAGGATCTCAAACCGACCAATACCGTGTTCCACGGGGTGGTGCCTGGCAAGTCTGCATATCCGGTTGGTAAGATAGCCCTTGAAGTGGTCTTTGGCGATAGTCACGATTCCAGATCAGAGACGCTGACGTTCGAAGTGGTTAAAATCCAAAGTCCGTACCACGCTTTGTTTGGACGGCCAGCCTATGCAAAATTTATGGCGCGGCCCTGCTATGTATATCTGCAACTTAAGATGCCGGGTTACAAGGGCACTATAACGGTTCATGGGAGCCGTCGAATCGCTTTGGAATGCGAGGAAGGAGATGCGACTTATGCAGAATCGGTTTGTGCTACGGAGGAGCTAAAACAGTACAAAGACAGGGTTGACCCGGAGGATATGACTTCGTTGAAAAAGCCAACCACGGACCACGATCCGGCCTTGAAGTTCAAATCGGCTGCCGAAACTAAGCTTGTTGACTTTGTGCCTGGCGACTCGTCCAAGCAGTTCAGCATCAGTGCAAACCTGGATCCAAAATAGGAAAGCGCGCTCATCGAGTTCATCCGTGAGAATCGGGACATCTTTGCATGGAAGCCATCTGACATGCCTGGTGTACCGAGGCGACTCGCTGAGCACACCCTTAATGTGGATCCTAAGTATAAACCGGTAAAACAATTCTTACGCCGGTTTAACGAAGAAAGACGTAAAGCGATTGGTGAGGAAGTGGCCAGGCTCCTGGCAGCTGGGTTTATCATTGAGGTTTTTCATCCCGAATGGCTTGCCAATCCGGTGCTGGTTCTTAAGAAAAACGGCACCTGGCGCATGTGTGTGGATTACACAGACTTGAATAAAGCTTGTCCAGCGGATCCTTTTGCTCTCCCCCGGATTGATCAGATTATTGATGCTACGGCGGGTTGTGAGCGTTTGAGTTTTTTGGATGCCTATTTGGGTTATCACCAGATCAAGATGGCAGTTAAGGACCAGGAGAAGACGGCGTTCATTACTCCCTTTGGAGCCTTCTGCTATGTGTCTATGCCCTTCGGGCTTAAGAGTGCGCAGGCTACTTATCAACGATGTGTGCAAAATTGCCTCCACGAGCAGATTGGTCGTAATGTGCATGCTTATGTGGATGATATTGTGGTCAAGTCACGGAAGAAGGAGACCCTGGTTGACGATTTGAAGGAGACTTTCAATAACTTGAGAGTGTACCAAATGATGCTCAACCCGGCTAAATGTGTTTTTGGTGTACCTGCAGGCAAGTTGTTGGGTTTTTTAGTGTCCCATAGAGGAATTGAGGCCAATCCGGAAAAGATTACAGCCATCACCTCCCTGGCCAAACCGAGATGCGTCAATGATGTTCAGCGCATGGCCGGGCGGATTGCAGCGTTGAGCCGGTTTATCAGTCGCCTCGGGGAAAAGGCGATCCCCTTGTATCAAATGCTCAAGAAGACGGATCAATTTGTCTGGAGTCCGGAGGCGGATAAAGCGTTTGAGGACTTGAAGCGACAGCTAGTCAATCCGCCAGTGTTGGCAGCCCCTGTAGATAAAGAGCCACTCCTGTTATATGTTGCAGCGAATGCCAGAGCGGTTAGTGTGGCGATGGTGGTAGAACGAAAGGAGGCTGGAAAGGAACATCCGGTTCAGCGACCGGTTTACTATATCAGTGAAGTACTTATCGAGTCCAAACAAAGGTATCCGCATTGGCAGAAGCTGGTATATGGTGTTTTTATGGCAAGCCGGAAGCTGAGGCAATATTTTCAAGGACACCCCATCACGGTGGTCAGTTCTGCTCCTTTGGGTGACATCATACAGAACCGGGAGGCGACCGGTCGGATTGCTAAGTGGGCTATCGAGCTTGGACAGCACGGTTTAAGATACGTGCCCCGGACGGCTATAAAGTCACAAGCACTTGTCGACTTCATAAACGATTGGACAGAGTTGCAAGCGCCTGAAGAGAAGCCAGATAACACCTATTGGACTATTCATTTTGACGGGTCCAGGCAATTGGAAGGCTCGGGGGCTGGAGTCGTTTTAACTTCCCCACGAGGTGATAAGTTTTGTTATGTCCTCCGTTTAATGTTCCCCTGTACAAATAATGCGGCTGAGTATGAAGCTTTGCTGCACGGTCTTCGGATGGCTAAAGAGATGAATCTGCGCAGAGTTAGGTGCTTTGGTGATTCGGATCTAGTGGCTCAGCAGGTATCTGGCACCTGGGATTCAAAGGACCCGCTCATGGCTGCATACCGATGTGAAGTAGATATGGTAGCCGGGCATTTCAAGGGCTATCAAGTGGACCATGTGGACCGCAGAAAGAATGAGGCAGCAGACGCTTTAAGCCGCTTGGGCTCTCAGCGTAAACCGATCCCACCCAATGTTTTCTTGGATGTATTGTATCACCCATCGGTACAGCTACCCGGTGAGCTGGAGTTGGCTGTTCCTGATCCGGAGGCTCAACTAGTGGCGGCTCTTCACGTCACCCCGGATTGGACGCTCCCTTATCTGGCATATATGAACTAGGGTGAGTTGCCAGAAGACGAAAGCTTGGCTCGACAGATAGTACGGCGGTCCAAGTCTATGACCATTCTCAAAGGAGAGCTACATCATCGCAGCGTGTCAGGAGCGCTGCAACGGTGCGTATCCCCTAAGGAGGGGTGTGAGATATTACGTGAAATACATGAAGGGGATTGCGGCCACCACGCCGGTTCAAAATCATTGGTGGCTAAAGCGTTCCGCCACGGTTTCTACTGGTTAACTGCTCATGCTGATGCGGAAGACCTGGTCAGATTATGTGATGGTTGCCAGAAATTTTCCAGACGAGCACACATACCGGCTCAAGAATTGAGGATGATTCCAATCACTTGGCCGTTTGCGACTTGGGGGCTTGATATGGTTGGGCCTTTTAAGCGTTCCAAAGATAAGAAGACCCACCTACTGGTGGCGGTTGACAAATTTACAAAGTGGGTGGAGGCAGAACCTGTCAGTAAATGTGATGCTGCCACGGCGGTTCGGTTTATAAAGAAGGTGATCTTCCGGTTTGGCTTTCCACACAGCATCATCACAGATAATGGTACCAATTTATCCAAGGGAGCCATGAAAGAGTTCTGTGCACGGGAGCATATACGGCTTGATGTTTCTACGGTAGCGCACCCGCAATCTAATGGTCAGGCAGAACGAGCGAATCAAGAGATCTTGAGAGGTATCAAACCTCGGCTTCTGGTCCCTTTGCAAAGGACGCCGGGTTGTTGGGTGGAGGAGCTACCGTCTGTATTATGGAGCATCAACACCACGCCTAACAGGTCCACGGGGTTTATGCCGTTCTTTATGGTCTATGGAGCAGAGGCGGTTCTCCCAAGTGATATACGCCATGACTCACCTCGTGTGGCAGCATATGTTGAAGCGGACAACGAGCAGGCACGGCAGAACGCTCTTGACTTGTTGGATGAGGAACGTGACTTAGCAGCTGCCCGTTCAGCGATTTACCAGCAAGATCTTCGCCGTTACCACAGCCGTCGGGTTAGGACCAGAACCTTTCAGGAGGGGGATTTGGTGCTTCGGCTCATCCAGGATCAGTCTGATCAGCATAAATTATCCCCGCCTTGGGAGGGACCTTTTGTGGTCAGCAAGAATCTGAATAATGGGTCATACTACCTGATTGATATTCGAGAGCGCAAGGATTCACGCACATCAGAGGAGGAGACCAGCAGGCCGTGGAACATAGCTCATCTTCGACCTTATTATACATGAGCCTTGGGCTCTGTTTATGTACATATCATGACCATGTATATATTATGATTAATACAATAAACCGGAGCCTCGAGTAAAGCGGGGTCTCTGCTGTTCTTCACATCATGTGTGTTTACCCCTGGAGGTCGCTTCACAGAAGTTCAAATTATAGATTCCGGTTTAAAAGCCGGTTCAAGGGAAGATGTCTCCTACAAGGCTGTGAAGCTCTTAATATCCGGTTCAATATCCCGGTTCAAGCATGAGGCTTCCTGTTCAAACATAGGTCATATTCGAACCAAAGAGAACATAGCTATTCAAACACGGGGCTTCCTGTTCAAACATAGGTCGTATTCGAACCAAAGAGAACATATCTATTCAAACACGGGGCTTCCTGTTCAAACATAGGTCGTATTCGAACCAAAGAGAACATAGCTATCCCTATAAAGTCAGTGGGGGACCTAGTCGGCCTGAACCGTAGCTACACCTCCGGGGGGCTTGGTCATGTCTTGACGACGGTAATGCCTTCTGGCTGGCACATTTGCCACTGAATCAGTTGGGGACCTAATCGACTTGAACCGTAGATTACGCCTTATGGGAGCTCGGTCATGTCTTGATGATGGTAATGCCTTCTGGTCGGCTTTTTAGCCAATGAATCATTTGGGGGCTTGGTCGTGTCCGAACCAACGCAATGCCACTTGATCGGCCCTTGGCCATTGAGTCACTTGGGGGCTTGGTCGAATCCGAACCAATGCAATGCCATTTGACCGGCATATTTGCCATGATTCAGTTAGGAGCCTAGTCGGCTTGAACCGTAGCTACACCTCTTGGGGGCTTGGTTTCTTGTCTTGACGACGGTCACGCCTTCTGAACGGTTCATAGCAACCACTATTTGCATGCGTTTTACCATCGTGTTGCCCTCTCGTATTTGGTTTTTGTTTTCTGCCTTTATTGTGGTGTTTTTTGTTCTTCGGAACGTCAAGTATTTTTAAACCGATTCAGCTGACACAGCCTGGTCCTTTTTTAACCCGGAGGCAAATTGCCCGGTTTGGCAAAGGCGCAGCACGGTTCATAGGGTCGAAAGATCTTGTGTGCTCAGTAAAGACAGGAAACAAAGTTGGAAAACGTCATTGGAAAGGGCATCAGTACCCGTGCGCGAAGGCACATTCAAACGCAGAGGTATTAAACTATCTTATTACAAGGCAGCGTAGTGCCTGAATATATTGTTTGTTGACGGATTAAACGTCACCAACTAAGGTGAATGGATTACGCCTGTTCGCCGCCTCGGTTCGAAGGCTGTGGATCGTCTTGCGCCGCTTCAGCTCTATCTTGGTTACCCATTGGCTGGAAATCAGCAGTGGTCCAGTCGATTCCCATTAGCGCTTGAAAGACAGCTTCTTCGTGAATCAGCAAAGACGGTTCAATGTCAGGGGCGTAGGTATGCTTACGGATTGGAGGAATAAGGTTTCCCGCTTCAGGGACCGGGGCAGCTACTCGTTTGTTCTGGTTATCGTATTGGGCTTGGTAATGTGACAGATCTGCTTCTTCAGCCAATCGACAAGCTAGGGGGCGCACCGCCCGGTTTATCGCCCTCAAATCGTCTTCACCAAAGTCTGAACCGTCTTCCTTCAAGCTGGGGTATCCTTGGGCCGCTTCGACAGGATCGAAATCTGGTACCCACGCTTTGGCCCGGATCAAGGCAGTGATGGCTCCAGTTCGAGCAGCTGATCTTTTCAACTCTTCAATCCGGGCTGGAAGCATGGACAGCCTCTTTAACGTGTCTTGAATCAGAGACGGCGCAGGGTTGTTATGCGATGCAGTGGTGATAGCTCTTTGTGCTCCGGTGTACAACTGTTCAATCAGAGTATAAGCAGCTTTGAGTTTCATCCGCACATCAGAACCCAAGTGTCCAATACGTGAGCCTGCAGTGTTTCAAGATGGATTACAAACCGGACATAGGATGTAGCAGACAAGGTACAAATTGGAAGAAGGGCGTCAAAAAGTTTACCAAAGACGGCAGAGGTCATGGAGTGTATTTGTCGCTTCACGGTGGATAATTCATCGACCACCGGTTTAAGAGCAGCTTCGGCATTTTCAGCCCTCTTCGTCAAAAGAGCTCTCTCAGTAGCCCAATCAGCCTGTTCTTTTTTACGGCTTTCTTTCAGCTGTTCCATAACGGTTAAGGCGTTGGTCAATTCATCCTTCGCTTTTTCAGTTTCAGCCTGTTGGGTTTTTAAGGTTTCCTGAAGGTCCGAGACTTGTTTTGCTTTGGTCTTCAGATCCCCCTGCAGCAGGTCGTCAACAGTGTTCAGAAAATATTGCACGGTTTGGAAGTATCAACCACACAAGCAAGTTATGTGCTCGATACTTGGGGGCTAATGCATACTTGATTTTAACGCAAGTTTCCCATTACAAAAAGTCCCAAGATTAATACAAGTATTTAAACTTGGCACTTGGGGGCTAATGGTTACCCAGAATAAAGATCCGGGGCGCTTAAAGCGGCGTACGTGGAGGAGTCAAGGTCCCATTTGCCCTTTATGGCCGAGATTTCGTCCTTGGCAGTATGTTTGGCTAAAGTAGCAGTGTTCCCCGGTTCAGAGTGACCGATGCCGGTAATCACAACATCATCATCCTTGGAATCGCTGCTCCGCAGTGGACCTGTCGGTTTATCAACAGTTCCAGAAGGGGGGATGGATTCCTCAACCCGAACAGGACTGGCAGGCGGTTCAGTACGGCTGGCAGGTTTGGTAGTCCTTTCTTCAGCACAGGTGTCATCTTGCGGAGATAGATAATTCTGAATATCTTCACGACCCAGAGCGTCAGCATCAGGAGTTTTCTCCGGTTCAGGAGCGGCAGTTCCTTCAGCCGGGTTATCCAGACGAGCCTTCTTGCTCGGTCTAGGTTTAGCCCTGGAAAAAACCCAAAGATTGAAAAAATGGTGTAAGATGGATTAAGAGACCCATACAGAGATATGTTGTGATCGGTCCAACTTACCCAATAACTGTCTTCAGCGGTGGCAGTTGAGTGGCTGAGGATTCACCAGAAGATGAATGGGAGGTGACCTGATAATCGGAGTCAGATGGATTAAGAGGCTGACGAATTAAACCTGTTTTAGGAGGAAAGCTAGCGCATAAATCGGAGACCTCTGTGCGGCGTTTCCGAACCGGGCTGTTCGGTAAACCGGCGGAGGTAACTACCTGGCCGCTATGCCGGGTGGTGCGTCGAGCTTCATGTTGCTGGGTCTTCACAAGAAATTTGGGATCCAAGTAAGCAAGAGGATGAGAAAATTTAATTTTCCGGTTTGCTTGGCGAGGTTTTTTCAAAGGCAAAGGAACGGCGTCAGAAGAAAGAATAGTTACCTCTGGGCCTTCAGCATTGCTCGCTTCAGCGTCGTCCTGACAAATATCATCATCAATAAGACGCATAAAAAGTAAGCCAACTGAATCGAGGTCTACCCCAAGGTCCGGATTACCCACATCATCCTCCTCTAAATCCGGGGTGGAGGAAGCGGTGTTCCGTTTTTTCTGAGCGGGTTTCTTCACCCTCGTTTTGGGTCGGGTTACCCTTTCGGTCGGCTCTTGAAACTTCTTGCTCCAAAACGGATCATCTCCCTGTGTCAGAAAGGACTGGAGTTAGCAATATGTGTATAAGGAGATCATAAATTCTATAACAAACAGAGGGGAAGTACTTACAGCAGGTGGTTTGTTTGTGGCACAAAATGGAAGCAGGCCGGTTCGGGCGCAAGCATATTCCGGTTCATTCAGCATCTTTTTCACAGCTTCGGTGACTTCGTCTTCCGTTAGCTGAATGTTGCAGTGCCTCAAAGGATCATCAATCCGGCCCGTGTATTGGCACATTAAACCGGAGCGGATGCTGAGGGGCAGGATGCTCCATGAAATCCAGCAGCGGGCAAGGTCTACCCCCGTCAAACCGTTAGCCATGAAGGCTCTGAGCTTGGACAGCTGAGGGGCATACTTACTCCTCTCTTTGGCGGTTAGCCTTTGGGGGAAGGGGTGGGTATTGCTAAGCCTCTCCGGACGGAAGCCGGGCAATGGATTTTCTTCAGCAGGGGAAGTATCCTTGCAATAGAACCAAGTGTGATTCCATTCTTGCGGATGACTATGCAGCTTGGCATGAGGATAAGTCACTTCTTTCCTCTTTTGAATCGTCACACCACCCAGTTCCATATTAGGGCCGTCGGTAAATTCGGTACGTCGGTTCAAATGAAAACAGTCCCGGAACAGCTCTACGGTAGGTTCCTCCTGGAAGTACGCCTCGCAAAGCACTTGAAAATGGCAGATATTCGTGACTGAGTTTGGACCAACGTCTTGTGGGCGCAACCTAAAGTTAGCCAGGACGTCCCGATAAAATTTTGAACCGGGTGGGTTAAAACCCCGGGCCAGGTGATCCGCAAACACTACCACTTCTCCCTCCTGTGGGGTAGGAGGACATTCATTTCCTGGAACCCTCCAATGGATGGCATTTTTGCTACTCAAAGCGCCAGTCAGAACTAAGTTGTTTAGTTGGGTCTCAGTGATGCGAGAGGGAACCCAGTTGCATTCGTACACCTGTTTTGCCATGAGGAAATCTACAAGACAAAGGTGTTCCGGTTTAAGAACAAATGTGAATGTAAACCGAAGATGCTCTTATATAGAGTAAGGTTATCTACGATGATATCATCCAGCGGTTGATCAAGGGGACTAATGGATGTGTGGATTGGTTTGCTCGCTCTGCTGGAAGTTAAACCGACCAGATCTAACAGTTGTGAATATGAAAGCAGAAACAGATCCCATACAGATTCTTTCAAAGCAGTGGATCTATAGCCAGGGCGAAAAAGAAATAAAAATATGAGGTTTGGCTCACAGCAGAACATCATAGGTTCGACAAGCAGGGAGATGAGTACAGATTTATAGAGATGAGTACATAGCATCATCATCTGTTCGCAAAAACTCTCAGCGGGTATCAAACTGACGATGTCGTCCTAGCGTCAAGGCTGCTATGGGGATGAACAAGGAACAGTGGCAGGATGACGAACCCTAGAACAGATCTAAAAACAAGAAGAACAGGGGCCTTACCGGGAGCCAAGCGGATGAGAAAGGTCGCCGCGGTGTTCTGATCCGATCAGGTTGATGCAGTGGCCGGAGTTGATGCAGCAGCTGACGGCGGCGGCGGAGCTCCGAGGTCTGGGTTGCGAGGAAGACGAAGAAGGGGGCGAAAGGGAGGAAAGGAAGATGGCCTTCAAGTCCTATTTATAAGGCGCGGCGCGCGTGCCAGGCGCGCGAATCCAGGGGCCGAGATTTCGGGAGCCCAGCCGTCGCCCTGATTCTTGCGGATTAGCAAAAGGAGACGATAACTTCGCACTGATGTCATATCGGTTCACCGCAGTAAAAGGAGACAAAGAAAACGGCGGTTCAACAGTTACTGGAAGACATTTGAAAGACAGAAATTTTTATTAAGGATTGACATGAACCTGTTCAAATCAATCTGGGGCCTAATGTTGGGGATATTGCTATCTAGAGTAAACCGGCCTGCAGGGCCCGGGTTACCTCCGTCAATAGACCCGAGATGTTAAAGCCCAAGGAGAAATAAAAGGGCCCAAGGCCTATAATCGGTTTAGAGGTTTATGGCGTAAACCGGCCTGGGGTAAAGTTGTATTGTAAGTTAGGAATAGAGAGACCGACCCGGGCACGTTTATAAGCCGGAGGTCGGGACTTTGCAGACCGACGGGCGTCACCCGTGTATATAAGGGGACGACCCGACGGCGGTTTGAGGAGAGAGAACAAGAACTCGAGGTTTAGGCGAAGCTTATCGCTCCCTAACCCTCGAAACCCATCAATCCCATCACAACTAGACGTAGGCTTTTACCTTCATCGAAGGGGCCGAACTAGTATAAACATCGTGTCCTTGTGTCCACTTTTAACCCCTTCAAGCAAACCCGTTGCGATGGCTCCACGACTAAGTCCTTCCACTAGGACATCTGCCGTGACAAATCCACGACAGATACAAATGTTTAATTCACTCATGTTGATGATTGTTCATTTGATGGTATATAATTTTTGTAAATTAACATCTCAAATTTGAAGTGTTGTATTCATTGCACATTTATTATTCCTTTAGTTTTACCTGTGAGTTCCGATCCAATAAATGGCACATCCATTCCGTGGCCTAATGTATCATCTAAAATTGAGACAGTGAGCATTAGAACGTGAAGCATCCCTTTAGTTTCTTCTATGTTTCTGGTATTAGTAGAATCTCTGTCTTAGCTTGGAAGAATGTGAATGTGACTGGTATTGCTACCTGGGCCAACTGCCCGCAAAATATCCTGCAGAGTGGCGCGTCATTTCTTCTTTTTACGACGGCTAAATCATACTCCAGGTTATGTGACTTTTTAATTTTTAAACACAAAAAAGGTTATACGACGACTCCAGGTACTGGCTCGGTCCAGCAAAAAAGAGCACATTCAGTGGGACCAACCAGAATCCCTTGGAGAGTGGGGTTGCATGGCATACGTTTCTAGAAAAGTCTTCCAGCTTCTCTTTATTTTACTCCTGGAGAGTGGGGTTGCAGTGGAGTACTACTTCGTATAGGAAAATCGCCTAGCTTCTAGATGCTCCGCACAGCTTGTTGCGTTTGGGACAGACCTCCTACTCACAGCGGGAGAGGCGAATCCAGCGCATGCCAGCCGTTGGATTCGTAGCGCACATGACTGATGAACGGTATATTTGAGCATACTGTGAGAAATCAACGGCTCGAATCAGTCCAATGTCGTTTTGGCGGGAAACTGAGAGGCAAGTGGTAAATCCAAATTCAAAACTGCTACACTATAGTAGTAGAGATATATAGGCAAAAGAAGTCGGTCAGGGGAGCCACGAGGGGCCCACGAGGGTGGGCGCGCGCCCAGGGTGGCAGGTGCGCCTCCTTGCCTCGTGGCCACCTCATTGCTTCCCTGACGTACACTCCAAGTCTCCTGGATTGCTTCCGTTCCAAAAATAACTCTCCCGAAGGTTTCATTCCATTTGGACTCCGTTTGATATTCCTTTTCTGCGAAACACTGAAACAAGGGAAAAAACAAAAACTGGCACTGGGCTCTAGGTTAATAGGTTAGTCCCAAAAATCATATGAAAGTGCTTAGTAAAGCCCATTAAACTTCTAAATGAGATAATATAATAGCATGAAACAATAAAAAATTCAACGTATCAGTTGCTTTTAAGGGTGCACATGGAATTGAATCTTTGTTTAAGAAGTTTGAAGATTTTGATGATTCAGTTTATAGGCCTGAAAATTTTGCTATCCTTAAATATTGCTATGATAATTATAAATACAATTACGATATTGATGTATTTATTGAGAATAACTCCGTTGTCCAAGAAGAGACTAGTATTTTGCAGGAGTCTATGGAAGAAGAAATTGATGAAACTACGAGCTCATTGGATGAAAAAGATGATGAGGAGAGCGAATAACAAACGGAGGAAGAGCGGGTTAGCTACCCGTGCCCACCTTCTAATGAGAGTAACTCTTCAACTCATACATTGTTGAATATCCCTTCGTTCTTACCGAATGATGAATGCTATGATAATTGCCATGATCCCGTTGATTCATTTGAAATATCGCTTTTCGATGAACTTGATGCTTGTTATGCTTGTGGCCAAGATGCCAATATGAATTATGCTTATGGATATGAACTCACTATACTTCCTTATGTTAAGAATGACATTGTTGCTATTGCACCCACACATGATAGTCCTATTATCTTTTTGAATTCTCCCAACTACACTATATCGGAGAAGTTAGCTCTTGTTAAGGATTATATTGATGGGTTGCCTTTTACCACTACACATGATGATTTTTATGAATATAATATGCATGTTATTTCTGCTCATACTTGCAATTATTATGAGAGAGGAACTACATCTCCGCCTCTTTATGTTTCCAACACGAAGAAGTTGCAAGAAACTGTTTATGCTATGTATTGGCCTTTACTTGATGTTCATGAATTGTTCTTGTATGACATGCCGATGCGTATGAAGAGAGTTAGACTTTGTCATTGCTTGATATATGTTGCATTATGCTCACTACTAAATGCTAAATCATTGTTGACTCTGATTGGCTTTGATATACCTTGGGATCCGGGTGGATCCATTACTTGAGCACTTTATGCCTAGCTTCATGGCTTTAAAGAAAGCGCTGCCAGGGAGATAACCCGGAAGTTTTAGAGAGTCATTTATTTCTATTGAGTGCTTTTATATAGTTTAAAAACAAAAAAAATATAGGGGAGAACATTAAAACTTCACAAAAAGAAAAGTGAAAGTGACAGAGACGAGCATTGTGAAAGTGGGGGGCGTCCTTGAACTTTGTTCATACTCATGGAAACTTTGTGAATGTTCAATGCAGAAACTTTTGAAAAAAAATAATTATCCCCTTGTACAATTCCATTGTATTATAAATATAATGTGCCAAGATTTTCCTTTAGGATGTTTAAATTGCTTGTTGGTTTGTGCAGTGCAAAACAGAAACTTTGGCTGTAGTGCTTGATTTTACATTTTTTACTGGAACATCAAACGGTTCTGAAACCTTTTGTACTGTCTTTCTATACAAAATGTTTATTTTTCCTAATGTTTTCAGAATTTTTAGAGTTACAAAAGTATGGTGGATGTCCGAATCTTTACAGACTGTTCTGTTTTCACAGATTGCTGTTATAGCTTCATTATTGGCATACGTTTGAATTCTTGTTGAAGCCTCCTTGACTTGGGGCCATAGAATTGTGATAGCATACAGTGGGTAAAGTTTGTTTATAATTATACAATAATGCTACAGCAGTACATGATGGGATTTCATTGCCATATTCACTAACCCCGCCACTAAAAGTTCGGTTAAGTTTTGTGTGGATGAAGTGTTCGAAGATCGAGGAGGTCTCGATGTGATGAGAAGGAGGAGAGGCAAGAGCTCAAGCTTGGGGATGCCCAAGGCACCCCAAGTAAATATTAAGGGAGACTCAAGCGTCTAAGCTTGGGGATGCCCCGGAAGACATCCCATCTTTCTTCAACAAGTATCAATTTGTTTTCGTCTTCGTTTCGTTTATGAGATATGTGTGAATCTTGGAGCGTCTTTTGCATTTAGTTTTCACTTTTCTTTTATGCACCATGCTGGTATGAGATAGTCCATGGTTGATTTATAGAATACTCATTGCACTTCACTTATATCTTTTGAGTGTTGCTTTATAGAATGCTTCATGTGCTTCAGTTATATCATTTGAAGTTTGGATTGCATGTTTCTCTTCACATAGAAAACCGTTGTTTGTAGAATGCTCTTTTGCTTCACTTATATTTATTAGAGCATGGTCTTTTGTAGAAAGAATTAAACTCTCATGCTTCACTTATATCTATTTAGAGAGTTAACTGGAATTGGTCAATTGCATGGTTAGTCAAAATCCTACATAAAACTTATGGATCACTGAATATGACATGTTTGTTTCCTTCCAATAGTTTTGCGATATAGAGATGGTAATATGTGGGAGGTACTAGTAAATAGTTGTGTTTAGTAGGAATATTGGTGTTAAGGTTTGTGATCCCTGAAGCATGCACATATAGTCTCTCGTTATGCTATGATGTTGGAGCATGATTTATTATTGATTGTCTTCCTTATGAATGGCGGTCGGGGATGAGCGATGGTCTTTTCCTACCAATATATCCCCCTAGGGGCATGCGTAGTAGTACTTTGCTTCGAGGGCTAATAAATTTTTTCAATAAGTATATGAGTTCTTTATGACTAATGTGAGTCCATGGATTATACGCACTCTTACCTTTCCGCAATTTGCTAGCCTCTACGGTACCGTGCATTGCCCTTTCTCGCCTCGAGAGTCGGTGCAAACTTCGTAGGTACATCCAAACCCCGTGATATGATATGCTCTATCACACATAAGCCTTTTTATATCTTCCTCAAAACAACCACCATACCTACCTATTATGGCTTTACCATGGCCACTCCGAGATATATTGCCGTGCAACTTCCACCGCTTTCGTTTGATGACTTGAGCATTCATTGTCATATTGCTTTGCATGATCACATATAGCTGACACAGTAGTTGTGGCTTAGCCAACGTTCATCATTTTTCATACATGTTATGCTAGATCATTGCACATCGTGGTACATGCCAGAGGCATTCATATAGAGTCATACTTTGTCATAATTATCGAGTTGTAATTTTTATTTCTTTTGAGTTATAAGTAAATAGAAGTGTGATGATCATTATTCATTTTTTCGAGTAGTGCCCCAGTGAGGAAAGGATGATCGAGACTATGATTGCCCCACAAGTCGGGATGAGACTCTGGACAATGAGAGAAAAAGAAAAAGAAAAAAAAGAAAAAAAGAAAAAAAAGAAAAGAAAGAAAAAGGAAAAGAAAGAACAAAAATGAATAAACAAAGAGAGAAGGGGCATTGTTAGTATCCTTTACCACACTTGTGCTTCAAAGTAGCACCATGTTTTTCATATGGAGAGTTTCCTATGTTGTCACTTTCATATACTAGTGGGAATTTTCATTATAGGATTAGATGCACGCCCACTTAGTTTTCATATTGAGCTTCCATACACTTATAGATCTTAGTGCATTCGTTGCATGGCAATCCCTACTCCTCGCATTGATATCAATTGATGGGAATCTCCATAGCCCGTTGGTTAGCCGCGTCGATGTGAGACTTTCTTACTTTTTTTCTTCTATATATTTACACCTATCATCATACTCTATTCCACTCGTAGTGCTATATCCATGGCTTGCGCTCATGTATTGCATGAGGGTTGAAAAGCTGAACCGCGTTAAAAAGTATGAACCAATTGCTCGGCTTATCATCGTGGTTGTGCATGATAAATACTTTGTGTTAAGAAAACAGAGCATGACAAGACTATATGATTTTGTAGGGATAGCTTTCTTTAGCATTGGTATTTTGAAAGACATGATTGTTTGTTGGGATGTCTGAGTATTGATGTCTTTATGTCAAATAATAGACTATTGCTTTGAATCACTTATGTCTTAATATTCATGCCATGATTAGATATATGATCAAGTTTATGTTAGGTAGCATTCCACATCAAAAATTAATTTTTTTATCATTTACCTACTCGAGGATAGGCAGGAATTAAGCTTGGGGATGCTGATACGTCTCCGTGGTATCTATAATTTTTTATTGTTTCATGCCAATATTGTACATCTTTCACATATTTTTGGTAACTTTTTATATGATTTATTGGACTAACCTATTGACCCAGTGCCCAGTGTCAGTTCCCGTTTGTTGCATTTTTTGTATCGCAGAAAATCCGTATCAAACGAAGTCCAAACGCGATAAAAATTTACGGAGATTTTTTTTGGAATTTATGTGATTTTTGAGGGGTGGAATCAACACAAACAGCGGCCCACAGAGCCCACAACCCACCAGGGCGCGCCAGGCACCCCCTGGCGTGCCCAGGTGTCTTGTGCCCTCCTCGAAGGTCGGTTTGGGACTTTCTTATGGCGCAAGAAAGATAATTTATGGGAAAAAATAGTGTAAAAATTTCAGCGCAATCGGAGTAACGGATCTCCGGGAATTTAAGAAACGGTGAAGGGCGAGATCTGGGGAACGCGAAACAGAAGAGAACAGAGAGGGAGGTCCAATCTCGGAGGGGCTCCCGCCCCTCCACCGCCATGGAGACCAAGGACCAGAGGGGGAACTCTCCTCCCATCTAGGGGGAGGCCAAGGAAGAAGAAGAAGGAGGGGGCTCTCTCCCCCTCGCTTCCGGTGGCGCCGGATTGCTGCCGAGGCAATGATCGGGACGACGATCTACATCAACAATCTTGCTACCGTCAACACCAACTCTTTCTCCCATTATGCAGCGGTGTAACACCTCTTCACCCTGCTGTAGTCTCTACTTAAACATGGTTCTCAACGCCATATATTATTTCCCAATGATCTATGGTTATCCTATGATGTTTGAGTAGATCCATTTTGTCCTGTGGGTTAATCATGATCTTGGTTGGTATGATGGTATATTTTATTTATGGTGATGTCCTATGGTGTCCTCCATTCTCGCGCAAACATGAGGGGCCCCTGCTGTAGGGTGTTGCAATATATTCATGGTTCGTTTATGGTGGGTTGCGAGAGTGACAAAAGCTTAAACCTGAGTAAGTGGGGTATGACGTATGGGAGTAAAGAGGACTTGATACTTAATGCTATGGTTGGGTTTCACGACCTTAATGATCTTTAGTAGTTGCAGATGCTTTCTAGAGTTCCAATCATAAGTGCATATGATCCAAGTAGAGAAAGTATGCTAGCTCATGCCTCTCCCTCATATAAAATTACAAGAATGATTACCGGTACTTGTTATCGATTGCCTAGGGACAAATAACTTTCTTGTTGACACAAACCCTTTTACTAAACACCTAAACTTCATTATCTTGCAAAGTACTTCCAGTTTTATTCTTGCAAATTAGTTCTTGCGTCACTCCAACAAACTAGTTTCATTCTTGTTTTCGGTAAAGCAGACGACAAGTGTGCGTAGAGTTGTATCGGTGGTCGATAGTACCTGAGGGAATATTTGTTCTACCTTTAGCTCCTCGTTGGGTTCGACACTCTTATTTATCGAAAAAGGCTACAAACGACCCCCTATACTTGTGGGTTATCAAGGGCTGCTCTTCACTCGGAGTGTATTTTGAAACTTAGGTGAATCGGGTTCCCGACTAAGCCCCCGAGTGAGAGGGCTGCTCTTCACTAGTAACCTCTCTCACCAGGAGTTGTTCCTATGGCACCTACACCAATTGAAGTGGAAGCTTATGATAGTGATCATGAGACTTCGGATCAAGTCACTCCCAAACCTCGTAGGATGACAAGGATGCGTACTACTTCAGAGTGGTACGTAATCCTGTCTTGGAAGTCATGTTGCTAGACAACAATGAACCTACGAGCTATGGAGAAGCGATGGTGGGCCCGGATTCCGATGAATGGCTCGAGGCCATAAAATCCGAGAGAGGATCCATGTATGAAAACAAAGTGTAGACTTTGGCAGAACGGCTTGACGGTCGTGAGGCTGTTGAGTACAGATGGATTTTAAAAGGAAGACGGACAATGATGGTAAATGTCACCATTGAGAAAGCTCGACTTGTCATTAAGATGTTTCCCGACAAGTTCAAGGAGTTGACTACGATGAGACTTTCTCACTCGTAGCGATGCTAAGAGTCTGTTGGAATTATGTTAGCGATTACTGCATTATTTATGAAATCGTGCAGATAGGATGTCAAAACATTGTTTCCTCGAAGATTTTCTTGAGGAAAGGTCGTATGTGATACAACCAGAAGATTTTTGTCAATCCTGAAAGATGCTAACAAGTATGCAAAGCCCCAGCAATCCTTCTAAGGACTGGAGTAAGCATCTCGGAGTTGGAATGTACACTTTGATGAGATGATCAAATATTTTGGGTTTATACAAAGTTTATGGGAAACTTGTATTTCCAAAGAAGTGAGTGGGAGCACTATAGAATTTCTGATGAGTATATGTTGTTGACATATTATTGATCAGAAATGAAGTAGAATTTCTGGAAAGCATATAGGGTTATTTGAAAAGTGTTTTTCAATGGAAAACCTGGATTAAGCTACTTGAACATTGAGCATCAATATCTATAAGGATAGATCAAAATCGCTTAATAGTACTTTCAAACGAACACATACCATGACAAGATTTTGAAGGAGTTCAAAATAGATCAGCAAAGAAGGAGTTCTCGGCTGTGTTACAAGGTGTGAGTATTGAGCAAGACTCAAGACATGACCACGTCAGAATAGAGAGAAAGGACGAAGGTCGTCCCCTATGCTTTAGTCGTAGGCTCTAAAGTATGCTATGTTGTGTACCGCACCTGAAGTGTGCCAAACCATGAGTCAGTCAAGGGGTACAAGTGTGATCTAGAAATGGATCACAGGACAACGGTCAAAGTTATCCTTAGTAACTAGTGTACTAAGGAATTTTCTCAATTATGGAGGTCGTAAAAGAGTTCGTCGTAAAGGGTTACGCCGATGCAAGCTTTGACACTAATCCAGATTATTCTGAGTAGTAAACTGGATTCGTATAGTAGAACAGTTATTTGGAATAGCTCCAAATAGAGCGTGGTAGCTGCATCTAGGATATGACATAGATATTTGTAAAGCACACACGGATCTGAAAGATTCAGACCCGTTGACTAGTAACCTCTCTCACAAGCGAGATATGATCAAACCCCATGGGTGTTGGAATCATTGCAATCACATGGCGATGTGAACTAGATTATTGACTCTAGTGCAAGTGGGAGACGGTTGGAAATATGCCCTAGAGGCAATAATAAATAGGTTATTATTATATTTCCTTGTTCATGATAATCGTTTATTATCCATGCTAGAATTGTATTGATAGGAAACTCAGATACATGTGTGGATGCATAGACAACACCATGTCCCTAGTAAGCCTCTAGTTGACTAGCTCGTTGATCAATAGATGGTTACGGTTTCCTGACCATGGACATTGGATGTCCTTGATAACGGGATCACATCATTACAAGAATGATGTGATGGACAAGACCCAATCCTAAGCCTAGCACAAGATCGTGTAGTTCGTATGCTAAAGCTTTTCTAATGTCAAGTATCATTTCCTTAGACCATGAGATTGTGCAACTCCCGGATACCGCAGGAATACTTTGGGTGTGCCAAACGTCACAACGTAACTGGGTGGCTATAAAGGTGCACTACGGGTATCTCCGAAAGTGTCTGTTGGGTTGGCACGAATCGAGACTGGGATTTGTCACTCCGTGTGACGGAGAGGTATCTCTGGGCCCACTTGGTAGGACATCATCATAATGTGCACAATGTGATCAAGGAGTTGATCACGGGATGATGTGCTATGGAACGAGTAAAAAGAGACTTACCGGTAACGAGATTGGACAAGGTGTCGAGATACCGACGATCGAATCTCGGGCAAGTACTATACCGCTAGACAAAGGGAATTGTATACGGGATTGATCGAATCCTCGACATCGTGGTTCATCCGATGAGATCATTGTGGAACATGTGGGAGCCAACATGGATATCTAGATCCCGCTGTTGGTTATTGGCCGGAGAGTTGTCTCGGTCATGTCTGCATGGTTCCCGAACCCGTAGGGTCTACACACTTAAGGTTCGATGACGCTAGGGTTATAAAGGAAGTTTGTATGTGGTTACCGAATGTTGTTCGGAGTCCCGGATGAGATCCCGGACGTCACGAGGAGTTCCGGAATGGTCCGGAGGTAAAGATTTATATATGGGAAGTCTTATTTTGGTCGCCAGAAAAGTTTCGCACTTTATCGGTATTGTACCGGGAGTGCCGAAAGGGGTCCGGGTGTCCACCGGGGGGTCCACCTGCCCCGGGGGGCCACATGGGCTGTATGGGGTGCGCCTTGGCCTATATGGTCCAAGGGCACCAGCCCCAAGAGGCCCATCCGCCAAGATATAAGAAAAAGGGGAGAGTCCTCAAAGGGGAAGGCACCTCCGAGGTGCCTTGGGGAGGATGGACTCCTCCCCCCCTTGGCCGCACCCCTTCCTTGGAGGAAGGGGCAAGGATGCGCCTCCCCCCTCTCCCTTGCCCCTATATATAGTGGATGGGAGGGAGGGCAGCCACACCTGAAGCCCTGGCGCCTCCCTCCCTCCCATGACACCTCCTCCTCTCCCGCAGGTGCTTGGCGAAGCCCTGCAGGATTGCCACGCTCCTCCACCCCCACCACGCCGTTGTGCTGCTGCTAGATGGAGTCTTCCTCAACCTCTCCCTCTCTCCTTGCTAGATCAAGGCATGGGAGACGTCACCGGGCTGTACGTGTGTTGAACGCGGAGGTGTCGTCCGTTCGGCACTTGGTCATCGGTGATTTGGATCACGACGAGTACGACTCCATCAACCCCGTTCACTTGAACGCTTTCGCTTAGCGATCTACAAGGGTATGTAGATGCACTCTCTTTCCCCTCGTTGCTGGTTTCTCCATAGATAGATCTTGGTGACACGTAGGAAAATTTTAAATTTCTGCTACGTTCCCCAACAGAACTGGCACCCTTCACACTTGTCAACGATGTCTTTTGCCATCACATTTGCCCGTGGCCAATAGAATCCTGCTCGGTATGCTTTGGCCACGATGGACCGAGAGGATGCATGGTGACCATAGGTCCCCGAGTGAATCTCATTTAAGATCAGTCGACCCTCCTCTGGAGAGATACACCGCTGAGCCATGCCAATAACACTTTCTCTGAAGAGTTGCCCACTTATCACTTTAAAGGCTTTTGATCTGCGCACGATCTAACGAGCCTCATCTTCATCTTCTGGAAGCTCCTGCCTGAGCAGGTATGCAAGATATGGCACTATCCAGTCGGGGGTGATTACCAAAACATCCATGATCAGGTCGACCACCGCTGACACTTCAACTTCAGTCGGATTGTTGAGCTTATCGGTTGCGGGGGCTCCTTGTAAAAGGATCTTCTTGAACTGATGGGATATGGAGATGCTCCAAGAACACATTACTAGGAATAGGCTTCCGAGTGGAACCTATCTTTGCCAGATCATTGATAATCCACAAGTATAGGGGATCGCAACAATTTTCGAGGGTAGACTATTCAACCCAAATTTATTGATTCGACACAAGGGGAGCCAAAGAATATTCTCAAGTATTAGAAGTTGAGTTGTCAATTCAACCACACCTGGGTAACTTAATATCTGCAGCAAAGTATTTAGTAGCAAAGTAGTATGGGAGTAACGGTAACGGTGGCAAAAGTAACAGTAGTAGTTTTTGTAGTAATTGTAACAGTGGCAACAAAAAAGTAACTAAGCAAAGATCAATATGTGAAAAGCTCGTAGGCTTCGGATCAGTGATGGATAATTATGTCGGATGCGATTCCTCATGCAATAGTTATAACCTAGGGTGACACAGAACTAGCTCCAGTTCATCAATGTAATGTAGGCATGTATTCCGAATATAGTCATACGTGCTTATGGAAAAGAACTTGCATGGCATGTTTTGTCCAACCCTCATGTGCTAGCGGGGTCCTATTGGAAACTAAGGGATAATAAGGCCTCCTTTTAATAGAGTACCAGACCATAGCATTAACACTTAGTGAATACATGAACTCCTCAAACTACGGTCATCACCGGTAAGTATCCTGATTATTGTCACTTCGGGGTTAACGGATCATAACACATAATAGGTGACTATAGACTTTCAAGATAGGATCAATAACTCACATATATTCATGAAAACATAATTGGTTCAGATCTGAAATCATGGAACTCGGGGCCTAGTGACAAGCATTAGGCATAGCAAAGTCATAGCAACATCAATCTCAGAACATAATGGACACTAGGGATCAAACCCTAACAAAACTAACTCGATTACATGGTAAATCTCATCCAACCCATCACCGTCCAGCAAGCCTACGATGGAATTACTCATGCACGATGGTGAGCATCATGAAATTGGTGATGGAGGAAGATTGATGATGATGACTGATACGTCTCCAACGTATCTATAATTTTTGATTGCTCCATGCTATATTATATACTGTTTTAGACAATACTGGGCTTTATTATCCACTTTTATATTATTTTTGGGACTAACCTATTAACTGGAGGCCCAACCCAGATTTGCCGTTTTATGCCTATTTCAGTGTTTCGAAGAAAAGGAATATCAAACGGAGTCGAAACAGAACGAAATCAACTGGAGAAGTTATTTTTGGAAGGAAAGCTACCGGATGGACTTGGACCCCATGTCAGGAGCCAAGGGAGGTGCTCACGAGGGTGGGGGGCGTGCCCACCCCCTCGGGCGTGCCCCCTGCCTCGTGGGGCCCCCGAAGCTCCACCGACGTACTTCCTGCACCCATATATACTCACGTACCCTAAAACTTCCAGAACAGAGAATAGATCGGGAGTTCCGCCGCCGCAAGCCTCTGTAGCCACCAAAAACCTCCCGAGACCCTGTTTCGGCACCCTGCCGGAGGGGGAAACCTTCACCAGTGGCCACCTTCATCATCCCGGCGCTCTCCATGACGAGGAGGGAGTAGTTCACCCTCGGGGCTGAGGGTATGTACCAGTAGCTATGTGTTTGATCTCTCTCTCTCTCTCTCTCGTGTTCTTGATTTGGCACGATCTTGATGTATCGCGAGCTTTGCTATTATAGTTGGATCTTATGTTTCTTCTCATCCTCTACTCTCTTGTAATGGATTGAGTTTTCCCCTTGAAGTAATCTTATCGGATTGAGTCTTTAAAGATTTGAGAACACTTGATGTATGTCTTGCCGTGCGTATCTGTGGTGACAAGGGATATCACGTGATTCACTTGATGTATGTTTGGTGATCAACTTGCGGGTTCCGCCCATGAACCTATGCATAGGGGTTGGCACACGTTTTCGTCTTGATTCTCCGGTAGAAACTTTGGGGCACTCTTTGAAGTACTTTGTGTTGGATTGAATAGATGAATCTGAGATTGTGTGATGCATATCGTATAATCATACCCACGGATACTCGAGGTGACATTAGAGTATCTAGGTGACATTAAGGTTTTGGTTGATTTGTGTCTTAAGGTGTTATTCCAGTACGAACTCTAGGGCTGTTTGTGACACTTATAGGAATAGCCCAACGGATTGATTGGAAAGAATAACTTTGAGGTGGTTTCATACCCTACCATAATCTCTTCGTTTATTCTTCGCTATTAGTGTCTTTGCAGTGACTCTTTGTTGCATGTTGAGGGATAGTTATATGATCCAACTATGTTATTATTGTTGAGAGGACTTGCACTAGTGAAAGTATGAACCCTAGGCCTTGTTTCCTATCATTGCAATACCGTTTATGCTCACTTTTACCGCTTGCTACCTTGCTGTTTTTATGTTTTCAGTTTACAAAAACCTATATCTACCATTCATATTGCACTTGTATCACTATCTCTTCGCCGAACTAGTGCACCTATACAATTTACCATTGTATTGGGTGTGTTGGGGACACAAGAGACTCTTTGTTATTTGGTTGCAGGGTTGCTTGAGAGAGACCATCTTCATCCTACGCCTCCCACGGATTGATAAACCTTAGGTCATCCACTTGAGGGAAATTTGCTACTATCCTACAAACCTCTGCACTTGGAGGCCCAACAATGTCTACAAGAAGAAGGTTGCGTAGTAGACATCAACCTCTTTTCTGGCGCCGTTGCCTGGGAGGTTAGTGCTTGAAGGTATATCTTTAGATCTTGTAATCGAATCTTTTTGTTTCTTGTTTTAGCACTAGTTAGTTTATAAAAGAAAATTAAAAAATGGAATTGAGTTTGCCACATACGCTTCATCTTTTTAATATCTTTCATGAGTATGATGGAAAGGAAAATTGTGCCAAAGTGTTAGAAGAGGAATGCTATAAAATATTTGGCACTAGATCTTTGTATGATGAGCATGACTGCAATGTTGTTAGTATGAATTCCTTGAATATCCATGATGCTAATGATATGAAAGGGCCCAAGCTTGGGGAAGCTATGTTTGATGAGGATGACATATTTGAGAATATATTTGCTGCGATTAATGTTTGTCTCAAGCTTGGGGATGCTATGTTTAATAATGATGATATTTTTAGCCTCCCAAGTTTTGATATACAAAGTAGTTATGATGACAACATGCCTTCTAGTTATGATGATTATATTGATGAATGTGGGTTTGGAAGAGTGTCAAATTTAGGAAGTAATGATCCCACTATTTTGGAGTATGTTTAATCTTATAATATTTATGAAAGTGGATTTGGAGAGGTCATGACTTTATTTAGTGATGTATCCACTATCTTGGAAGAGGTTTCAATCGATTATGATGAGAACAAAGTTGCTACTTATGATGATTATTGTGATAAAACTTATGCTATAAAGAGTAGTGATGATTATATTTATAGAACTTGTCATGATTATGAGTACCCTTTCTCTGTACATTACTCTTTTAATGTGGAAACAATTTATTGTATTCAAGTCTCTTATGATACTCCCACTATTACGAATGAGAAGAATTTTGCTTATGTGGTGAGTTATAAAATTTCTATGCTAGTAGATCATGAAAAGAATGATTTAGGTGCTTGTTATATTGTTGAATTCATTCATTATGCTACAGAAAATTATTATGAGTGAGGAATATATGCTTGTAGGAATTGCAATAATATCAAGTTTCCTCTCTATGTGCTTAAAATCTTGAAGTTATGCTTGTTTTACCTTCCTATGCAAGTTGATTCTTGTTCCCATAAGTTGTTTGCTCACAAAATCCCTATGCATAGGAAGTGGGTTAGACTTAAATGTGCTAGTCATATTCTTCATGATGCTCTCTTTATGTTTCAATTCCTAACCTTTATGTGAGCATCATTGAAATCATCATGCCTAGCTAGGGGCGTTAAACGATAGCGCTTCTTGGGAGGCAACCCAACTTTATTTTAGTTTCTTGCTTTTTGGTTCTGTTTAGGAATAAATAATCCATCTAGATTCTATTTAGATGTGGTCTTGTGTTTTAATTAGTGTTTGTGCCAAGTAGAACCTTTGGGAAGAGTTGGGTGAAGTCTTTATGATCATGTTGTAAAAAACAGAAACTTTAGCGCTCACGAGATTAGTTAAAACTTTTTACTGGAGAGTGCTATTTAGTTGATTATTTTTGCAGATGATTACTAGACAAATTCCTCAGGTACACCAATTTATTTTATAATTTTTGGAGTTCCAGAAGTTTGCGTTAGTTACATATTACTACAGACTGTTCTGTTTTTGACAGATTCTGTTTTTCGTGTGTTGTTTGCTTATTTTGATGACTCTATGGCTAGTAAAATAGTTTATAAACCATAGAGAAGTTGGAATACAGTAGGTTTAACACCAATAAAATAAAAAATGAGTTCATTACAGTAACATGAAGTGGTGTTTTGTTTTCTTTCGCTAACGGAGCTCACGAGTTATCTGTTAAGTTTTGTGTTGTGAAGTTTTCAAGTTTTGGGTAAAGATTCGATGGACTATGGAATAAGGACTGGCAAGAGCCTAAGCTTGTGGATGCCCAAGGCACCCCAAGGTAATATTCAAGGATAACCAAGCATCTAAGCTTGGGGATGCCCCGGAAGGCATTCCATCTTTCGTCTTCGTTCATCGGTAACTTTACTTGGAGCTATATTTTTATTCACCACATGATATGTGTTTTTCTTGGAGTGTCATTTTATTTTATTTTTCTTTGCTTGATGTTTGAATAAAGTACCAAGATCTGCAATTCTTAAATGTTAGAGAGTCTTCACATAGTTGCATAATTATCCGACTACTCATTGATCTTCACTTATATCTTTCGGAGTAGTTTGTTGTTTGCTCTAGTGCTTCACTTATATCTTTTAGAGAACGGTGGTGGATTTGTTTTATAGAAACTATTGATCTCTCATGCTTCACTTAGATTATTTTGAGAGTATTAAATAGCATGGTATTGTGCTTAATCCTAATATGCTAGGTATTCAAGAATAGTAAAAACTTTCTTATGAGTGTGTTGGATACTAAGAAAAGTTTGATGCTTGATAATTGTTTTGAGATATGGAGGTGATAATATCAAAGTCATGCTAGTTGAGTATTTGTGAATTTGATAAATGCTTGTGTTGAAGTTTGCAAGTCCCTTAGCATGCACGTATGGTAAACGTTATGTAACAAATTTGAAACATGAGGTGTTCTTTGATTGTCTTCCTTATGAGTGGCGGTCGGGGACGAGCGATGGTCTTTTCCTACCAATATATTCCCCTAGGAGCATGCGCGTAGTGCTTTGGTTTTTGATGGATTGTATATTTTTGCAATAAGTATGTGAGTTCTTTATGACTAATGTTGAGTCCATGGATTATACGCACTCTCACCCTTCCATCATTGCTAGCCTCTACGGTACCGTGCATTGCCCTTTCTCAAATTGAGAGTTGGTGCAAACTTTGCTGGTGCATCCAAACCCCGTGATATGATACGCTCTTTCACACATAAACCTCCTTATATCTTCCTCAAAACAGCCACCATACCTACCTATTATGGCATTTCCATAGCCATTCCGAGATATATTGCCATGAAACTTTCCACCATACCGTTCTTCATGACACATTCATCATTGTCATATTGCTAGCATGATCATGTAGTTGACATAGTATTCGTGGCAAAGCCACTGTTCATAATTCTTTCATACATGTCACTCTTGATTCATTGCATATCCCGGTACACCGCGGGAGGTATTCATATATAGTCATACTTTGTTCTAGTATCGAGTTGTAATCATTGAGTTGTAAATAAATAGAAGTGTGATGATCATCATTTTCTAGAGCATTGTCCCAAGTGAGGAATAAAAAAAGAGAAAGGCCATAAAAAAAGAGAAGGCCAACAAAAAGAGAAGGCCAAAAAAAATGAGAGAAAAATAGAGAAGGGACAATGTTGCTATCCTTTTACCACACTTGTGCTTCAAAGTAGCACCATGATCTTCATGATAGAGAGTCTCTTGTTCTGTCATTTTCATATACTAGTGGGAACTTTTCATTATAGAACTTGGCTTGTATATTCCAACGATGGGCTTCCTCAAATGCCCTAGGTCTTCATGAGCAAGCAAGTTGGATGCACAACCACTTAGTTTCTTTTGTTGAGCTTTCATACATTTATAGCTCTAGTGCATCCGTTGCATGGCAATCCCTACTCCTTGCATTAACATCAATCGATGGGCATCTCCATAGCCTATTGATTAGCCTCGTTGATGTGAGACTTTCTCCTTTTTTGTCTTCTCCACATAACCCCCATCATAATATTCTATTCCACCCATGGTGCTATATCCATGGCTCGGTCTCATGTATTGCGTGGAGGTTTATGAGTTTGAGATTATTAAAGTATGAAACAATTGCTTGGCTTGTCATCGGGGTTGTGCATGATGAGAGCATTCTTTTGTGACGAAAATGGAGCATGACTAAACGATATGATTTTGTAGGGATGAACTTTCTTTGGCCATGTTATTTTGAGAAGACATAATTGCTTAGTTTGTATGCTTGAAGTATTATTATTTTTATGTCAATATGAACTTTTGTCTTGAATCTTTCGGATCAGAATATTCATATCACAAGTAAGAAGAATTACATTGAAATTATGCCAACTGGCATTCCACATAAAAAATTATCTTTTTTATCATTTATCTACTCGAGGACGAGCAGGAATTAAGCTTGGGGATGCTTGGTACGTCTCCAACGTATCTATAATTTTTGATTGGTCCATGCTATCTTATCTACTGTTTTAGACAATATTGGGCTTTATTATCCACTTTTATATTATTTTTGGGACTAACCTATTAACCGGAGGCCCAACCCAGATTTGTTGTTTTATGACTATTTCAGTGTTTCGAAGAAAAGGAGTATCAAACAGAGTCGAAACGGAACGAAATCAACTGGAGAAGTTATTTTTGGAAGGAAAACTACCGGATGGACTTGGACCCACGTCAGGAGCCAAGGGAGGTGCTCACGAGGGTGGGGGCGTGACCACCCCCCTAGGGCGCGCCCCCTGCCTCGTGGGGCCCCGAAGCTCCACCGACGTACTTCCTGCACCCATATATACTCACGTACCCTAAAACTTCCAGAACAGAGAATAGATCAGAGTTCCGCCGCCGCAAGCCTTTGTAGCCACCAAAAACCTCTCGGGACCCTGTTCCGGCACCCTGCCGGAGGGGGGAACCTTCATCGGTGGCCATCTTCATCATCCCGGCGCTCTCCATGACGAGGAGGGAGTAGTTCACCCTCGGGGCTGAGGGTATGTACCAGTAGCTATGTGTTTGATCTCTCTCTCTCTTGTGTTCTTGATTTGGCACGATCTTGATGTATCGCGAGCTTTGCTATTATAGTTGGATCTTATGTTTCTTCTCCCCCTCTACGCTCTTGTAATGGATTGAGTTTTCCCCTTGAAGTAATCTTATCGGATTGAGTCTTTAAAGATTTGAGAACACTTGATGTATGTCTTGCCGTGCGTATCTGTGGTGACAATGGGATATCACGTGATTCACTTGATGTATGTTTTGGTGATCAATTTGCGGGTTCCGCCCATGAACCTATGCATAGGGGTTGGCACACATTTTTGTCTTGATTCTCCGGTAGAAACTTTGGGGCACTCTTTTAAGTACTTTGTGTTGGATTGAATAGATGAATCTGAGATTGTGTGATACATATCGTATAATCATACCCACGGATACTTGAGGTGACATTGGAGTATCTAGGTGACATTAGGGTTTTGGTTGATTTGTGTCTTAAGGTGTTATTCTAGTACGAACTCTAGGGCTGTTTGTGACACTTGTAGGAATAGCCCAACAAATTAATTGGAAAGAATAACTTTGAGGTGGTTTCGTACCCTACCATAATCTCTTCGTTTGTTCTCCGCTATTAGTGTCTTTGGATTGACTCTTTGTTGCATGTTGAGGGATAGTTATATGATCCAACTATGTTATTGTTGTGGAGAGGACTTGCACTAGTGAAAGTATGAACCCTAGGCCTTGTTTCCTATCATTGCAATACCGTTTACGCTAACTTTTACCGCTTGCTACCTTGCTGTTTTTATATTTTCAGTTTACAAAAAACTATATCTACCAACCATATTGCACTTGTATCACCATCTCTTCGCCGAACTAGTGCACCTATACAATTTACCATTGTATTGGGTGTGTTGGGGACACAAGAGACTCTTTGTTATTTGGTTGCAGGGTTGCTTGAGAGAGACCATCTTCATCCTACGCCTCCCACGGATTGATAAACCTTAGGTCATGCACTTGAGGGAAATTTGCTACTGTCCTACAAACCTCTCCACTTGGAGGCCCAACAACGTCTACAAGAAGAAGGTTGCGCAGTAGACATCAATGACGGCGACAGATTCCCCTCTCCGGAGCCCCGAAAGGACTCCAGATCAGCCCTCCCGAGAGAGATTAGGGCTTGGCGGCAGCTCCGTATCGTAAAACGCGATGAATCCTTCTCTCTGATTTTTTTCTCCCCGAACTTGAATATATAGAGTTGGAGTTGAGGTCGGTGGAGCCTCAGGGGGCCCACGAGGCAGGGGGCGCGCCCCCACCCTCATGGATAGGGTGTGGGTTCCCTGGCGTTGATTCTTTCGCCTATATTTTTTATTAATTCCAAAAATATTCTCCGTGAAGTTTCAGGTCATTCCGAGAACTTTTATTTCTGCACAAAAATAACACCATGGCAATTCTGCTGAAAACAACATTAGTCCAGGTTAGTTCCATTCAAATCATACAAGTTAGAGTCCAATACAAGGGCAAAAGTGTTTGGAAAAGTAGATACAATGGAGACGTATCAACTCCCCCAAGCTTAAACCTTTGCTTGTCCTCAAGCAATTCAGTTGATAAACTCAAAGTGATAAAGAAAAACTTTTACAAACTCTCTTTGCTCTTGTTGTTGTAAATATGTAAAGCCAGCATTCAAGTTTTCAACAAAGATTATGAACTAACCATATTCACAATAACACTTAGGTCTCATATTTACTCATATCAATGGCATAATGAACTAGGAGCAATAATAATAAATCTCGGATGACAACACTTTCTTAAAACAATCATAATATGATGTAACAAGATGGTATCTCGCTAGCCCTTTCTGAGACCGCAAAACATAAATGCAGAGCACCTGTGAAGATCAAGGACTGACTAAACATTGTAATTCATGGTGAAAGGGATCCAGTCATAGTCATACTCAATGTAAATTAATAGTAATGGATGCAAATGACAATGGTGCTCTCCAGCTGGTGCTTTTTAATAAGCGGGTGATGACTCAACATAAAAGTAAATAGATAGGCCGTTCGCACAGGGAAGCAGGGATTTGTAGAGGTGCCAAAGCTCGATTTTGAAATAGAGATAAATAATATTTTCAGCGACATACTTTCATTGTCAACATAACAACCGAGAGATCTCGATATCTTCCATGCTACACACATTATAGGCGGTTCCCAAGCAGAATGGTAAAGTTTATACTCCCCCACCACCAACAAGCATCAATCCATGGCTTGCTCAAAACAAACGGTGCCTCCAACTAACAACAGTCCTGGGGGAGTTTTGTTTGCAATTATTTTGATTTGATTTGAGCATGGGACTGGGCATCCCGATGACCAGCCATTTTCTCGTGAATGAGGAGCAGAGTCCACTCCTCTTGAGAATAACCCACCTAGCATGGAAGATACAGACATCCCTAGTTGATACATGAGCTATTCGAGCATACAAAACAGAATTTCATTTCAAGTTTTAGAGTTTGGCACATACAAATTTACTTGGACCCATCAAAGAACATAGTCTGTTCGTAGTGAACCTGGGTCGGTTGTTGCTGTTCAATCCACTCGGCTAGGAAATCTACTATTGCTCAAGACTTGATTGCCTTTTTGGCTTTGAACTTGATATCTAAAGGAAGGATTTCAATAGCCCACCTGGCCACCCGACCGGTTACATCTCGATTGTTCAAATTTTTTGATAATGGAGCATCGCTGATGACTAAAACCGAGTGGTCTGCAAAGCAATGTGCAACTTTCTTCGTGGTCTGATAAATCCCGTAGACAAGCTTCTGGTAATGCGGATACCTTTGCTTGGATGGAGTCAAGACTTCAGAGATATAGTACACTAGGCGTTGAACTTTGTAGGCTTTGCCTTCTTCTTCCCACTCGACTGTGAGCACTGTGCTGACAACTTGTCCAGTGGCTGTGATATATAACAGTAGAGGCTCTTTGCTGACTGGGGCAGCAAGCACCGGCTGGGTGGAAAGCAGGGCTTTGAGCTCTATAAACGCTGCTTCGGCTTCAGGAGTCCACTCGAACTTATCAGACTTCTTCATCAGTCGGTAAAGAGGCAATGTCTTTTCACCAAGACGGGAAATGAATCGTCTCAATGTAGCCAAGCAACTAGTAAGCTTCTGAACATCATGCACACGCACAGGGCATTTCATTCAGAGAATTGCTCCAATCTTTTCCGGGTTTGCGTCCATCCCTCGTTCGGAAGCGAGAAAACCGAGTAACTTTCCTCCTCGGACTCCGAATGTGCACTTCGATGGGTTGAGCTTGATATCATATCTTCTTAAGTTGGCAAATGTTTCTACGAGGTTAGCCAGTAGGTCGGGACCTTTGTGTGACTTGACCATGATATCATCCCTATATGCTTCCACGTTCCGACTGATTTGAGTGAGCAGGCACTTCTGAATCATTCACATGAACGTGGTGCCAGCATTCTTGAGACCAAAAGGCATGGTAAAATAGAAAAAGCACCCGAATGGGGTGATGAAGGCCGTTTTTATTTCATCGGGTCCATAGAGTTGGATGTGATGGTACTCGGAATGTGCGTCCAAAAAGGACAAGCGCTCAGACCCCATAGTTGAGTCGGCAATCTAGTCGATGCGGGGGAGAGGGAAGTGTTCTTTCGGGTAGGCCCGATTGATGTGCTTGAAGTCTATACACATACGAATCATCTTTCTTAGGGACCATGACAACATTGGCGAGCCACTCGGAGTGGTATATCTCGCGGATGAACTCAGCTGCCAGAAGCCGAGCACCTCTTCGCCAATTGCCTTCCTCTTCTCCACGACGGACCAATGGAGGTGTTCCTTGACGGGTTTTGCTTTTGGGTTGACACGCAAATGGTGCTCAGCCAATCCCCTGGGTACATCCAGTATGTCAGATGGCTTCCATGCGAAGATGTCCCAGTTCTCACGGAGAAACTGGATGAGCGCTTCTTCCTATTTGCTGTCGAGTGTTTTTGAGATGTGATTCGGAGCAGCATTGGGTTCTTCCCGGTGAATGTGGACAGGCTTTGTCTCTCCGGCAGACTGAAATGTGGATTCTGAAGCAGGTTTCTTATCTCGTAGCAAATCACTCAGATCTGCATTCTTCTTGTATTCTTCCATCTCTACTGCTGCCATCTGCTCATTGGCAATCTTTGAGCCCTTCTGGAGGCATTCTTCAGCCCTTTGCCGACTCCCTGTGACTGTGATCACGCCTCTGGGCCCAGACATCCTCAACTTGAGGTATACGTAACATGGTCGAGCCATGAAACGAGCATATGCGGGCCTGCCCAGAATAGCGTGGTAAGCACTGTGAAAATCCACCACCTCAAACATCAACTTCTCTTTAAGGTAATTCTTGGAATCACCGAAAACCACATCAAGAGCAATCTATCCGAGTGACTTCGCCTTTTTTCCTAGAATGACACGGTGGAACTGCATGTTACTTTCACCGAGTTTGGACATCGCCTATCCCCTGGAGGGTCTCAGCGTACAGAATGTCCAATCCACTGCCGCAATCCATCAGGACCTTAGTTAGCCGGGTGCCCCCAACGACTGGGTCGACCACCAATGCTTGCCGCCCAGGGTAGAAACGTGCGGTAGGTGATCGGACTGGTCGAATGTTATGGGAGTCTTCGACCACTTCAAGTACGTCGTAGTTGCCGGAGCAACCATGTTCACTTCTCTGTTGATAACCTTCAGTCGACTTTTGCCCTCTACGTCAGCAAAAATCACCAAAGTAGCATTCACATTGGGGTAACCATCATCTTCTTCTTTCTCTTCTTCCTTATCAAAGTCCTTCTCTGGGGGTTGAGCCTCTCGGAACTGCTGAATCAGGAGCCGACACTGTCGAGTGGTATGCTTGGGCAGAATCAAGTTACCCTCCTCATCTTTTTTTGTGTGTATGCGACATGGCAAATCAAGGACGTTGTTGCCAGACTGATCTTTCACCTTTTTGGGCATCCACGGCCCCTTAGGCTTTCCTTTGAATTTCCCTTGATTCAGAACTGTGGCCTCGGCGGGGCCTACAACTTCAGCTTTTCGTTTTTGCTTCCGACAGAAATTTCCACCCCCGGTGTCCTGGGCGACTGGTTTTCCCTTGCCACTATGGAGTCAGCCTTCCTCTTCGCCGTTAGCATACCGAGTTGCTATTTCCATCATTCTAGCTAGAGACATGTCGCCAGACCGACCGAATTTCAGGTTGAGCTCTCCGTATCGGACGCCCTCTTTGAAGGCGCAAACTGCCTAGTGCTCTGACACATTTTCTACAGTACGATGAAGGGTAGTCCATCTCTGGATGAAGTCTCTCAAAGTCTCATTCTGCTTCTGAACACAGTGCTGCAATTCAGTCAGCCTAGCAGGTCACTTGCAGGTGCCCTCGAATGTTTTGATAAACACTCGGCTAACTCTTCCTAACAGAAGATACTTCCAGGGGCCAACTGATTCAACCAAGCTCTGGCCGAACCCTCAAGCATCAGGGGGAGGTGCTTCATGGCTACATCACCGTTGCCTCCACCAATTTGCACTGCCACTCGGTAATCTTCTAGCCATGTGTCGGGCTTCGAATCGCCGGTGAACTTACTCACACCCGTCGCCGACCTGAAGTTGGGAGGGGTATCAGCAGCTCGAATGGCTCTACTGAAACATTCGGGCCTAGAAACAAATGCTCTGCTTCCAGTCGTACGGTCTCTGTCTTGTCCTTCTATGTGTGCCCGGCCCCTGTCGACCAAACCTTGTATGAGGAGTGATCTCGCATCGAACCTAGGCTCTCTTGGGTCGAGTGGAGCCCTCCGATCATCACCATACGGATGCCTATCATCATACTGTCGGGGCGCATACGATCTGCCCCTTGGAGGGGGCGTAGGGACTCGACGGTGGTCATCACGTGCATATCGATGATCATACTGTCCGTGGCCTCAACCCAGGTACTGATCCTGGCGGTGACCACGATCATCACGCCGGCGGAGGCGATCTTGGACTGTGAGCCGACTGAACTATGTCCGCAACCACAGATCTGCTATGGATTCTGTTGTGCGACTGAGAAGCAGCCGAGTTTTGTTCACCCGCTGCTTTGTGCAGCGCTCAGATCTGCAGCAAACCTGAGGTTCACGCGGAAACAATTGTCGATTGGATTTGGGGATCTGTCGACAGGCCCGTTCATCGAGTGAATGTTGGAGATTCTCCAGACGCGTGCGCTCAGCCAAGGTGGCCAGGCGCGCAGCCTCCAAGGCCCAAGCCTCGGAGGTCTCCCCCACGATGGGGGTCTGGAGTGCCTCCAAGTTGCGGCGATGCAGCTCCTCCCTCTGTTCTGAAGTGAGGGCTTGGGGATGATATTCATCGTGACCGTACGACGGGCTACCACCGTCGCCGCCGCCGCCGCGACGGAACCCAGGCAGGCTACGATGAGAGTCGACCATGAGGACTTCCGCCGCAGGGTCGCTGCTTCCGCACTCGGAAAGAGTGTCCGTGGAACAAGTCGACAGATCGAATGGTCCGTACAGAGATTCGTCGGCTCGATTGTAGCGACTTGAGGGGTGGTCGACTGTCTAACCACCGCATGCCTCGCCCACCGCTGGAGCCGCGATCGACCGGATCGCTTGTGACGGCGTACAACGGGGAGTGTGGACACTGTGGGAACCTGCCGGTACTGAGTCGACAGTTGCTGTAGGAGGACGCCACAAACGCTCGCGCGGAAGTGCGCCGCCCCACGGATGGGAAGGGCCTTGAGGGAGTCCTGGATTAGGGGGTGTTCGGATAGCCGGACTATGACCCTTGGCCGGACTCCTAGACTATGAAGATACAAGATTGAAGACTTCGTCCCATGTACGGATGGGACTTTCCTTGGCGTGGAAGGCAAGCTTGGTGATACGGATATGTAGATATCCTTCTGTTCTAACCGACTCTGTGTAACCCTAACCCTCTTCGGTGTCTATATAAACCGGAGGGTTTTAGTTCGTAGGACGAACAACAATCATACCATAGGCTAGCTTCTAGGGTTTAGCCTCTCTAATCTCGTGGTAGATTTACTCTTGTACTACCCATATCATCAATATTAATCAAGCAAGAGTAGGGTTTTACCTCCATCGAGAGGGTCCGAACCTGGGTAAAAACATCGTGTCCCTTGTCTCCTATTACCATCCGCCTAGACGCACAGTTCGGGACCCCCGACCCGAGATCCGCCTGTTTTGACACCGACATTGGTGCTTTCATTGAGAGTTCCTCTGTGTCGTCGCTTTTAGGCCCGATGGCTCCTCCGATCATCAACGACGATGCGATCCAGGGTGAGACCTTTCTCCCCCGACAGATCTTCGTATTCGGCGGCTTTGCACTGCGGGCCAATTCGCTTGGCCATCTAGAGCAGATCGAAAGCTACGCCCCTGGCCATCAGGTCAGATTTGGATGTTTGAACTACACGGCTGATATCCGCGGAGACTTGATCTTCGACGGATTCGAGCCACAGCCGGGCGCGCCGCACTATCACGAAGGGCATGATCTAGCTCTGCCGCCGGACAGTGCCCTGGAGGCCGCACCCGTGTCCGCTCCGACCCTTAGCTCGGAGCCGACTACGCCAATCGAGAACGGGTGGCTGGACACCGCCTCGGGGGCTGCAATCTCTATGGCGACCGAGCCGAACACCAGCCTTACCCTCTGCGAAGCCCGTGACTCCAAGGTGCCGGACTCCTCCCCGGACTCCGAGCCCCCCGTGCCCTTGCCAATCGAATCCGATTGGGCACCGGTCATGGAATTCACCGCCGCGGATATCTTTCAGCACTCGCCCTTCGGCGATATTCTGAATTCACTAAGGTCTCTCTCTTTGTCAGGAGAGTCCTGGCTGTATTATGGCCAACAGGATTGGGATGCGGACGACGAAGAAATTCGATGCCCACCCACCACGCACTTCGTAGCCACTGTCGATGATTTAACCGACATGCTAGACTTTGACTCCGAAGACATCGACGGTATGGACGATGATGTAGGGGACGAACAGGAACCAGCGCCTATAGGGCACTGGACAACCACCTCATCTCACGATGTATATATGGTGGACAAACCCAAAGGAAGCGACAACGAGGATCAACGGGACGCAACGAGGGATCATTCCCTCGAGAAGCAGTCAAAGCGGTGACGTAAGCGCCGCTCCAAGCCCCGCCTCGACAGAGACAGCAGTGAAAGTGCAACTATCCCTGGGTGGTTTTGGTAATTCCTAACAACATATAGCTCATTGAGCTAACATTATTCCAAGATTAATATTTCAGGAAAAGCTCAATGAATGGCATGGCATGGATGAGGAAAGTGGATCCCTCAAAATTCTAAGGACAAAAAGTTTGGCTCAAGCTTGAAGCTCAAAGACTCTACATTTTATATTTTAGTGATCCAAGATCACATTGAGTCTATAGGAAAAGCCAATACTATCAAGGAGGGATGAGGTGTTGCTTAATGGCTTGCTTGCTCAAAATGCTTAGTGATATGCTCCAAAATCCTCAACTACCTTCCCACATCCACATATGACCTAAACCAAAAGTCAAACTCGGCCCCACCGATTCCTTCTATCCGGTGCCACCGAGTTTCAAATGTCATAGCCACTGCCACAAACCCTAGGCAAATCGGTCTCACTGAGATGGGATTGTAAACTCTCTGTTTCCCTTTGTAACGTTTCGGTCTTACCGAGATGAGCGAACCGTCCCACCGAGATTGCAATGTAAACTCTCTGTTTCCCTTCTGTAACATTTCGGTCTCACCGAGATGAGCGAATTGGTCCCACCGAGTTTACCTGACCAACTCTCTGGTTAGCTTATTACCAAAATCGGTTCCACCGAGTTTGTGTAATCGGTCACACCGAGATTACGTTATGCCCTAACCCTAACCATATCGGTCCTACCGAGTTGCATCTCAGTCCCACCGAAAATCCTAACGGTCACTAGGTTTGTTGAATCGGTCCGATCGAGTTTAACAATTCGGTCCCACCGAGTTTGGCAAATTGTGTGTAACGGTTAGATTTTGTGTGGAGGCTATATATACCCCTCCACCCACTCTTCATTCGTGGAGAGAGCCATCAGAACATACCTACACTTCCAATACACATTTTCTGAGAGAGAACCACCTACACTTGTGTTGAGGTCAAGATATTCCATTCCAACCATATGAATCTTGATCTCTAGCCTTTTCCAAGTTGCTTTCCACTCAAATCTTCTTTCCACCAAATCCAAATCCTATGAGAAGTTGAGTGTTGGGGAGACTATCATTTGAAGCACAAGAGCAAGGAGTTCATCATCAACACACCATTTGTTACTTCTTGGAGAGTGGTGTCTCCTAGATTGGCTAGGTGTCACTTGGGAGCCTCCGACAAGATTGTGGAGTTGAACCAAGGAGTTTGTAAGGGCAAGGAGATTGCCTACTTTGTGAAGATCTACCGCTAGTGAGGCAAGTCCTTCGTGGGCGACGGCCCTGATGGAATAGACAAGGTTGCTTCTTCGTGGACCCTTCGTGGGCGGAGCTCTCCGCGGACTCGCGCAACTGTTACCCTCCGTGGGTTGAAGTCTCCATCAACGTGGATGTACGATAGCACCACCTATCGGAACCACGACAAAAACATCCATGTCTCCAATTGCGTTTGAATCCTCCAAACCCTTCCCTTTACACTCTTGCAAGTTGCATGCCTTACTTTCTGCTGCTCATATACTCTTTTGCATGCTTGAATTGTGTGGAGATTTCTTGACTTGTGCTAAGATAGCTAAAATCTGCCAAGAACTAAAATTGGGAAAAGGCTAGATTTTTATTTGGTCAAGTAGTCTAATCACCCCCCTCTAGACATACTTTCGATCCTATAAGTGGTATCAGAGCTTTGGTCTCCATTTGCTTTGATTTCCATAGCTTTTGGCGGTCCTATCCTTGGTTTCAGAACCTAGGAGAGTATGGCGTCTGGCGAGGGAAAATATCACCGTAGAGGTCCTTACTTTGATGATACTAATTTTGCTAGTTGGAAGCATAAGATGAAAATGCATATTCTTGGACATAACCCCGCCGTTTGGGCTATTGTGTGTATTGGCTTGCAAGGTGAATTCTTTGACGGGAAACAACCAAACCGTGAAGCCACCGCAAAAGAGTTGAGAATGCTGCAATACAACGCTCTAGCTTGTGATATCCTCTTCAACGGATTGTGCCCCGAAGAATTCAAAAAAATCAGCCGTCTTGAGAATGCAAAGAAAATTTGGGATACTTTGATTGATATGCACGAAGGTACCGATTCCGTCAAGGAATCCAAATTGGATGTGCTTCAAAGTCAACTTGACAAGTTCAAAATGAAGGATGGTGAGGGTGTCGCTGAAATGTACTCTAGGCTTGCTCTTATCACAAATGATATTGCCGGCTTAGGGAGTGAAGTGATGGCCGATACATTTATCATCAAGAAGATCCTAAGAGCCTTGGATGGAAAATATGATACCGTGTGCACATTGATCCAAATGATGCCAAATTACAAAGATCTCAAGCCAACGGAAGTCATCGGAAGAATTGTTGCTCATGAGATGTCACTCAAGGATAAAGAGGAACTTCACAACAAATCAAGTGGTGCTTACAAAGCCTCATGTGAAGCCCCCACATCATCGAGTGAGAAACAAACCTTCAATGAAGAATTGAGCTTAATGGTGAAGAACTTCAACAAGTTCTACAAGAGTAGAAGAAAAGAGAGAAGCTCCAAGTCAAGGTCCTACAATGACAAAAGATCTTCTAGTCGAGAGCAAAACTGCTACAATTGTGGAAGGCCCGGACACTATTCCAATGAGTGTACGGCCCCTACAAGAGAAGAGAAGATTCTCCCAAGAGAAGTAGAAGAGAAGAATCACCATCTAGAGAAAGAAGGAGTAGAGATGATCGTTATGAACGAAGATCCTCACGGAGAAGCAAGTATTCGGAAAGAAAGGACAAGTCATCAAGGAGCTACACAAAACGAAGACATCAAGCTCATGTTGTTGAATGGGTATCCGGCTCCGACTCCGACAACCACTCCGAGAGAAGCTATCACTCCGACTCCGAATATACTCAAGATGAAGGTGTTGCCGGTCTAGCACTTGTGACAACCAACTCCCACGACATATTTGACTCACCAAATGAAGGAGTTGGAACATGCTTCATGGCTAAAGGCCCAAAGGTATCACACCCCGAGTATGTTGATTTCAATAGTGATGAAGATGACTTGTTAGGTGATGATGATTTACTTGTTGACAACTCTAGTGATGAATACTATGATGAAACGCCAATTAATCATGCTAATCAAGATAAAAGAATGACAATGATAAGGAGAAGATTGAGTCTCTAACTAAAGAACTAAACACTCTTAAGTTAGCTCATGAAACTATCTTAGGAGATCATCGAGAACTTTTAAGGACTCATGAGAAATTACGCTTTGAAAAGCTCAACCTTGAGCAAGAGCATGAGTTCTTAAAAGCAATCAATGATGATCTTCGTAAGAAAAGTTCTTCTTACATTGCAAAGCGTTTACTCTTATCCACTTACATGCCTCAAGTAAAGTCTAGTAACAAGAACAAGAAAGATTCTTCCTCTAGTAGTAACAATAATCATGCTAAATCCAATATTGTTGCTTCTAGTAGTTCTCTTGATTCCACTAATGATTCTCTTAGCCAATTTACACTTGAGCAAGAAAATAGCTTATTAAAGGGAATTATAGAGAAAGGTGTTTACAAGAGCCTTGCTGGAAGTAAGCAATTCGAGGGAATTGTACGCAAGCAAGGAAGGCACCGGAAGAATCAAGGTGTTGGTTTTGAACGAAAGTTCAATGCCAATGGAGTTGAGTGGGAAGAAGATCAATACCCCAAGACGAAGTTTGTTCCTCAACAAGAGAATTATGATCCTACTTCTTTCAAAGGGACACAAGCTCAAGATGATTTTCCACCACAAGACCACAAGCAAAAAGGCAAGGACAAGCTTCAAAAGGAAATTGATGCATTTGAAGAAGCTCCTAAGGCCTTGGTCAAGTGGATTCCCAAGACTACACCAAGTTCCACTTCATCAAGTACAACTACAACTCCGAGGATTCCCATCAACATGGTGTGGATCCCGAAGAAGAAGAACTAGAGAGCTCTTGAGGGTGACTCCGCCAGCATACTTCACTCTTATCATCTTGGCAAGAACAAGTGCAATCAACTTCCACATCTTGCACTAGTTCAAGGAGTCACAAACCCTCTTGTTGGTAAGACAAGGGACAAGGTAACCTAAAAGCTTTCATAGACATCATCTTGTGTGTGCATCACTCAATGTCTATGGATATTCTTGTTTGTTCCTTGTGGGACTAACCCGTGTAGGTATTGAAAGTGCAACTCACTCCAATGGATAGCTCCAAATGATCTACATCAACATTGAGCATCCACATCTTCAACATCTACATGAAGTCATCATCGACAAAACCCAAGGTTAGTTCATCCCTCTTAAGGGGGGATCTCACATCTAGGGGGAGCTTTACTCTAAGAATTGAGCTAAAGCAACTCTAATGGTGTGAACACAACATGCTTTATGTAAAAGTGGTAACCCCACTTGTGTTAAACGATGAGTATGACCTATGATCAAATGTTCTCATTTGACTCCTAAGTCAATATACTCATATATGGATGACCTAGTCATCGCCAATTGTTTGATAGATGCTAGAATTGGTTGTGCATGCTTTGCCACATATTTCAATTGCCATTTTATTGTGTGAGCATGTTGATTGCATATTTTACTCATTCGAGGACATCCACTTGTTGTTTTGATTGATTGGTTTTATTTTCTTTTGCCAAGTGGATGGACAAGAATGCCTAAGAACCCTCTCTAGCTATCTATGCTTTTCTCGTCTCAAACTCTATTCATGCTACATCACAAAATTTGATCAAGTCAGATTCGAACCACTCTGTGTGACGAGCACTCGGAGTCCCCGATTCGTCATAGACTTAAACTTCCAAAACTTATTTGTGCGTTTCGGTCTGACCGATTCATCCATTTTGGTCATACCGAGATCACTAAGTCGATCTAGGTTTTCAATCTCGGTGCAACCGATTTGAACCTTTCGGTCACAACGAGTTTCAGTAACTGATTGCTGTTATGAATCTCGGTGCCACCGAGTTGTTCCACTCGGTCACACCGACAGGGTCGGACTATATACCCATGGGCAAAATTTTGGAAATTTCTCTAAAGTCTCTTTGCCCGCGCTTAGCCCGCTCTGCCTCCAGGGTCTCCGGATCGTGCTCCTCGTCGCCAGTTGCCTCCTGCCGCTGGTCTCCGCCGTCGTCAACGGAAATCATTCCCGCCGTTGCCGTCGTAGCAAGTTCATCGCTGTCGGTGTCAAAACCGGCGGATCTCGGGTAGGGGGTCCCGATCTGTGTGTCAAGGCCGGATGGTAACAGGAGACAAGGGACACGATGTTTTTACCCAGGTTCGGGCCCTCTCGATGGAGTTAATACCCTACTCCTGCTTGATTAATATTGATGATATGGGTAGTACAAGAGTAGATCTACCACGAGATCAAGGAGGCTAAACCCTAGAAGCTAGCCTATGGTATGATTGTGTATGAAGATGATTGTCCTACGGACTACAACCCTCCGGTTTATATAGACACCGGATAGGGTTAGGGTTACACAGAGTTGGTTACATAGGTAGGAGATCTTGAATATCCGCATCGCCAAGCTTGCCTTCCACGTCAAGGAAAGTCCCATCCGGACACGGGACGAAGTCTTCAATCTTGTATCTTCATAGTCCTGGAGTCCGGCTGAAGGTATAGTCCAGCTACCCGAACACCCCCTAATCCAGGACTCCCTCAGTAGCCCCCGAACCAGGCTTCAATGACGACGAGTCCGGCGCGCAAATTGTTTTCGGCATTGCAGGGCGGGTTCTTCTCCAAATTCTATGTACCTGTAAGAATAATGTCTGATTTTTTATAATGCTGTGCTCCTCGGCTTCCACGCCCAATAATGGTTGTCTTCCACGTGTTAAACGAATGCGAAAAGCCGGAGTGTTTTTACATCCACACCCCTGGCCGTACAAACGAGCCGCCTATTTAATGGGATGAGGATTCAGATCCAAACCACATCTTCCCCTCTCTGCGAGTTATCATCAGAGCGCTCCCAGCAAAGGTCCATTCCAACATGACCAGTCGTCGCCGCTCCTCCCCTCGCCCCTCCGGTCCTAAACCCAGGGACTGGGAGAGTTGCACCATCCCGCATAGCGAGTTAGTGTCGCTTCAAGCCAAGGGATTTCTCCCTCAGGCATACATGGTCCCGGTCCGAGCCGGTCTCGCCACCTACAATGGTGGAAAACAAGCGGAGAGCACCCCCAATCCCTCTAAAGGAGAGCGGGTGTGCCTCGTCTCCTGTCTAATAAGGGGACTCGGATTTCCAATTCATCCATTTCTCCGCGGGCTCCTGGAGTACTATGGCCTCTAGCTGCACAATCTTACGCCCGCCTCCGTATTGCATATTGCGGGTTTCCTCGCCCTTTGCGAGCTATTTTTAGGCGTTGAGGCTCATTTCGCGCTGTGGAAGAGGTTATTCTGCCTAGTGCCCCGTTCTCAAGAGGGGTCTATATATCAAGTGGGCGGAGCCGAAGTATGGCGCATCGCCGGGACCGGATACTTATCCGGAACCCCAAAGAAGGCGTCCGAGGACTGGCCTTCGGAATGCTTTTACATAGATGACGTCCCGCTACCGGATCCTATCCGGATCGGTCTCCCCAAGTTCAATAGTGCACCATTGAAGAAACGCTTGAGCTGGCGTCCGCGGAGCTCTCAGAGAGAAAGCGACAGAGACGTCCTTTAGGTGATGGGCCGGATAAGACTGTTGGCTCATTCCGGACTAACCATGATTGGAGTCATGGCCGCATGCATTATGCGGGGGGTGCAGCCGCTTCAATATAGAGTCCACCCCATGTGGGATTTCAACGGGGAGGATGACGCCACTCGTTACGGTCGTAAGGGGCCAGCCTCAGCTGCCGCTCTAATAAAGATTTTATCCTCTTTGTACAAGGGAGTAAAGGAGGAATTCCTCCGCGTCAATCCGCAGGCCGGATTCACTATGTACGAACCTCCAAGTTGGGTAAGTGAATAATTTTGCCTGCCCGTTCGTTTTATACTCCCACAGTTAGATATGTAGTCTAACGACTTCGGCGCAGGAGCTGCGACAGGAAGTAAAGAAAAAGAGCCGCCCTCCACAGCCCGAGGACCCAGCACGGGCCCTCGATCCAGACTCCGAGGAGGATCCGGACATATCGGTGGAGCTTATCGACGGGGTGTTCCTTCAATTAAGCAAGGACAATACCTTGGTAGCCGTTACGGCTGATTATCCCGGGTTAATCCCGGCCTCCCAGGTGACAGAAACCGGAGTTTTTATTCCCTGAGAGAGATTCCATTCTCATGTATTCCGGCATTTCTAACGACAACCGTGTTTTGCAGGGGAGATTTCCGAGGCGGGAGGCCGAACCTGCGGTGACAGGCCAGCGAGGGGCCGCAGGGCCCCGTGGGGCAAAAAGAAATGTAGTCCGAACTGAGATGCCGGCGCAAAGGTATAGCGCACCCTATGTTTCCCTGGTGTTATTCTGTCAGGGCATATTAACGTTCGTGCTGTATTCAGGATGAAGAGACCTCGCCAGACTATATCCGGAGAGGTTGCCAATCGCGCCTCCACCAGCCAGGCTCCAACGTCTGGCCAGGAAGCGGAGGCGAGCACCAGGCGTGCACCGGACGCTCCTCCGATAGAGGATGCGGACAGGCTGTCTGCCACAAATTCAGAAGTGGAGAGTGCCATGAACCACAGGCGTCGCCGGTCAATTCTACACGACGCTTGTTTCTCCCAAGAGGCTTTAAATGCCTTTAATTCGGGAGACGCGTACCTTCGTGTCGCTCAAAATGGTTTAGCCAGAGCCACGGAGCAGTATGTGAAAGACATACGGGTAAGAAAATTTTGGTTAAATATATATATACCAGTAGCCCCCGAGACTTGAAACAGTTAAAGTAACTGAATTAAGGATCATATAATATGCAGGTTCTTACAGAGAAGAACACCGTGCTGTCCCAGGAGCTGGAAAAGTGCAAGGCCCAACTAGAGGCCGCACTAGCCGCAGCAGGGGAGCCCAAAGGGACCCCCTCAGGCAAGATACACTTCGAAAGATTAGTATTGTGCGATTTGGGTGCAAATCTGACAATTCATGTTGCAGATGGTGCCGGACTTGATCCGGAAAAGCAACAACTCTTACGCCGGTTAAAGGCCGATGAGAGTATGTTGACAAAGGTGAGGCGAGAGAAGAACGATCTTCAGGATGCCAACACCAAGCTGGACGTTGAACTTAAAGACGTTCTTGGCCAGCTGTTGGACTCCACGAAGGAGAATCAGTGGCTTCGACGCGGCATATTTAGTAAGTGCTTGAACGAACTTTGAAAAATGAGTTCGGCGAGGAAGTCGACTAACGGACTATTGTCTGTAGGTATGCTCACAGGTCGTCCTGCAGAGGAGATGCCCGGTTCTACGGGTGACCTTCTTCCCGAACTCCTGCAACTGCACGAGCGGATTCGGCAGGCAATGCACGGCGTTGCCCAAGCCTTATGTCCCTCCCACTCCATGCCCGAGGGCCTTGGAGAGCTTGCGGAGAAGCTGAAGGGAGCTCGGCGGCGCTTCCGGTTATGGAAGATATCCGCCTGCCGACAAGGCGCTAGGTAGGCCTGGGCCATGGTGAAGACCCGTTTTACGAGGTCTGACCCAAACCACATGGCCGAGGTCGGACCGGTGGGGCCTGATGGGAAGGAGATCCCTGTAAGCTTAGTGTACGGTCAAGTAGAATTGGCCGCAAAGTATTCCCAGCAGGACTGGAAATTAGACAGCCTGTTAGATGGTATAGAGGAGGAATACAATCAGTCAAAATGACTATGTACTTTTGAATTGACATATGTAATGCCTTCTAGCCGGATTGTAGATCGTTTGTCGTTGCCGACCTTTTCGCTTCAACCTCGGGACCTGACGGTCCGGAGTGTGTCCGAATACCATCGCTGTTATACAAGAACCATGGTATGCGTGGAGACCAGGCGTAGGGGTCATTAGCGATTTATCAAACAAGTGCCCAACTAGTTATGTTATATTACATGGTTAGTAAGAAACATCTTCCAGAGAGAATAGTCCCGTTAAGGGTCCCTTTCGCTGTGGAGGCATGCCCTAGAGTGCATGTCCGAACTGCGTGAAAAAGACGCAGAAAGAGCACCTGGGGGCTTATGAAAATTAATAAAAAGATCATCTTTTATTTCACCGACCGAATATTCCCTTAAGAACGCTAGCTTTCGGCTTCACCCAGTCTGAGGTACACATCCGGCTGACCCGGCAGTAACAATTGCAAAGGTGCTCCCTTTACCGCCTAGCCGAACAATTGGGAACGTAGGGGTAAGCACAGGAGCCAGGCAACCCAGCTTGGCCAAAACTTAAGTCATATCGATGCATATAATGGTGAAGAAAAAAGGTACATGCGGAAGTTTTAACACATGTGATGGGCGTGAAGCCCGTATAGATAAACTTCTGTTAAAGAAGCCCCCAGGTTTCATGAGCGCGAGTGGCGCATCACTTGATGAGCCTTTAAGGGCTATAAAAAGAAAAGGAGGAGAAGAGGAGAAATAGAAGACAGAAAAATGTAAAAATGGGCAAAGGAAGGAGACGAACACAGAATCCGGCGCTAGGCATAGAATCTTCGAAGGCGGGTGGCGTTCCATGGGTTCGGCTCGAGTCGGTTATCTGACGCATCTCACAGGTGGTACGCTCCACCAGTCAGGACTTGGTCGATTATGAATGGACCTTCCCACTTGGGCTTGAGTTTGTCCTTTTTCTTATCCGGCAGGCGTAGAACTAGTTCGCCAATATTGTGATTTTTGGCCCGTACTTCTCTGCTTTGATATCTTCGGGCCTGCTGTTGATAGAATGCGGAACGGGCTTTTGCCACGTCGTGCTCCTACTCCAAGGCGTCCAAGTTGTCCTGCCGATCAAGCTCGGCTTCTCTTTCTTCGTACATACGCACTCAAGGTCAGTCACGAATTATGTCGCAGGGCAGAACTGCTTCTGCGCCGTACACCATAAAGAATGGTGTGTATCCGGTGGTGCGATTCAGTGTGGTCCGCAGCCCCCAGAGCACGGAGTCGAGCTCCTCTACCCAGTGTGTATTAGATTCCTTGAGGGACCGCACTAGTCTGGGTTTAATGCCGCTCATAATAAGACCATTTGCATGTTCGACCTGACCGTTAGTTTGTGGGTGATAGAACGAAGCATAGTCGAGCTTGATGCCCATATTTATGCACCAGAGTTTTACCTCGTCGGCTGTAAAGTTTGTACCGTTATCGGTTATGATGCTGTGGGGGACGCCATAGCGGTGTACAACCTCGGATATGAAGTCTATCACAGGTCCGGATTCAGCCGTTTTAACAGGCTTGGCTTCTATCCATTTGGTGAACTTATCCACCATGACCAGTAAGTATTTTTTTCTTATGGGTTCCACCTTTAAGGGGTCCGACCATGTCAAGCCACCAGACCACAAAAGGCCAGGTGATGGGTATAGTTTGGAGTTCGGTGGGTGGCATATGGCTTTGGTTGGCAAAAAGTTGGCAACCAACGCAACGTTGGACTAGGTCCTGAGCGTCTGGCCGGGCCGTCGGCCAATAAAAGCCTGTACAAAAAGCCTTGCTAACAAGGGACCGAGCAGCAGCGTGATGACCACCGAGTCCGGCGTGAATTTCAGCCAGAAGGTTCCGCCCTTCCTCTTCGGAGATGCACCTTTGAAGGACTCCGGTAGTGCTTTTCTTATAAAGCTCCCCCTCGTGGACTTTGTAGGCTTTAGATCGCCGCACTATGCAGCGGGCCTCGTTTTGGTCCTCTGGGAGTTCCTACCTAGTAAGGTAGGCTAGGAATGGTTCTGTCCACGGGGCGATAACCGCCATTATTACGTGGGCTGAAGGTGTAATTTCATTGGCAGGACTTCCAATTATGTCAGGTTGTTCGGCGTCGAGTGGTGCGGCTGCGTCCGGGCTGTTAATTGCGGGTTCCCCCTCCCATGTTACTGATGGCTTGAACAATCTTTCCAAAAAGATGTTGGGTGACTGCATCGCGTTTTGCTCCGATGCGTGCCAGGACGTCCGCTGCTTGATTGTTTTCTCGAGCTATATGGTGAAACTCCAGCCCTTCGAACCGGGCTAAAATTTTTAGGACGGCATTGCGGTCAGCTGCCATTTTTGGATCCTTGGCGTCGAAGTCGCCATTTATCTGGGATATCGCGAGGTTCGAATCCCCACGTACCTCTAGGCGTTGAATGCCCATGGATACTGCCATCCGGAGACCATGTAAGAGGGCCTCATATTCGGCTGCATTATTGGAGTCCGTGTACATAATTTGGAGTACATATTGAATTGTGTCTCCTATGGGGGACGTCAAAACGACGCCAGCCCCCAGTCCGGCCAACATTTTGGAGCCGTCGAAATGCATGATCCAGTTTGAGTATGTGCCGTATTCTTTAGGGAGTTCGGCCTCCGTCCATTCTGCGACGAAGTCGGCCAACACTTGCGATTTGATAGCTCGTCATGGCTTATAGGTTATATCGAACGGGAGGAGCTCAATGGCCCATTTTGCGATCTGGCCCGTTGCATCGCGGTTATTGATAATGTCATTGAGTGGTACCGCCGAGGCTACTGTAATCGAACACTCTTGAAAGTAGTGTCGTAGCTTCCGAGATGCCATGAATACCGCGTATGCAATTTGCATGGAGTGAGGACAGTGGACACGTAGTAGACCGGCCTTTGAAGGGGGAATTTGTGTCCGTCCGTTTCTCGCTCGACGACGAGCACTGCGCTGACAACTTGATGGGTTCCGTGATGTACAACAGCATTGGCTCACCGGTGTTTGGCGCGGCCATGACTGGGTTTGTTGCCAATATGGCTTTTCTTTCATCGAGTCCGGCCGTGGCGGCATCCGTCCACTCAAAGTGTTCGGTGCGCCGGAGGAGGCGATAAAGGGGCAGTGCCTTTTCTCCCAAGCGGGAGATGAAGCGGCTTAGAGCCGCCATGCATCCGGTTAATTTCTGTATTTGTTTGAGGTCTTTTGGGACATCCAATTGTGACAAAGCTCAGATCTTGGCTGGATTTGCTTCAATTCCTCTATCGGATACGATGAAGCCCAAGAGCTTTCCGGCTGGAACGCCGAAGACGCATTTCTCCGGATTGAGCTTGATGTCGTATTTTCGAAGGTTATCGAATGTAAGCCTCAATTCGTCTACTAGAGATTCGACATGTTTTGATTTGACGACCACATCATCCACATACACCTCTACTGTTTTGCCGATCTGGTTTGCCAGACATGTCTGTATCATGCGCAGATATGTTGCGCCGGCGTTTTTCAGCCCAAAGGGCATTGTGTTGAAGCAGAATGGGCCGTATGGTGTGATGAATGCTATTGCAGCTTGGCCTGATTCTGCCATCTTGATTTGATGGTACCCGGAGTATGCGCCGAGGAAACACAACGAATCGTGTCGTGCGGTGGCATCGGTAATTTGATCGATACGGGGGAGGGGGAAGGGATCCTTTGGGCAGGCTTTGTTAAGGCCTTTAAAGTCGACACACAGGCGCCAAGATTTGTCCTTCTTTGGCACCATCACCAGGTTTGCTAGCCAGTCCGGATGTTTTATGTCTCTGATGAATTCGGCCTCCAATAACTTGGCTAGCTCCTCTCCCATAGCCTGTCTCTTCGGTTCGGAAAAACGCCGAAGGGCTTGTTTGACATGTTTGAATCCTTTCTGGGTATTTAAGCTATGTTCGGCCAGCCTGCATGCGATTCCTGGCATGTCTGAAGGGTGCCAGGCAAAAATATCCCAGCTCTCTTGTAGGAACTCTCGCAGTGCGGCGTCTATATCAGGGTTCAGTCATGCCCCGATGGAAGCTGTTTTATTGGGGTCCGTTGGATGGACCTGGAATTTTACTATTTCGTCTGCTGGCTTGAAGGATGTGGACATTGATCTCTTATTGAGTATCACATCATCCCTATTAACCGTGGAGCGCAGCGCAGTCAGTTCTTCAGCTGCCACGGCTTCGGATAGTGCCTCAAGGGCGAATGCGGCCGTCTTGTTTTCGGCGCGGAGTGCTGTGTCCGGATCACTAGCGAGAGTGATAATTCCGTTCGGCCCGGGCATCTTGAGCTTCATGTACCCGTAATGGGGTATTGCTTGGAAGATTGTAAATGCCTCTCGCCCTAGTATAGCGTGGTATCCGCTATTGAACAGGGCCACCTGGAACGTGACCTCTTCGAACCTGTAATTATCCGGCGTGCCGAACACCACATCTAGTGTGATTTTCCTGTGCAGCGCGCTTCCCGACTGGGGATTATTCCTCTAAAGGTTGTGCTGCTTCGCTCGATGCGGTTCCATTCTATATCCATTTTTTGGAGGGTTTCCTCGTAAATGAGGTTCAATCCGCTGCCTCCATCCATGAGTACCTTGGTGAGGCGAAAGCCGTCCACTATGGGACTAAGGACCAATGCGGCTGGTGTTCGGGCTGTTTGGAATTTAGGTTCATCACTCGCGTTGAAGGTGATAGCCGTGTCGCTCCACGGGTTTATTGTTGCTACTTGATAGATTTCGGCGAGGCTGCACCCAATTTAAGATTCGGAGGCCGAAGAGCTTCCGAACTCTGAAGTCCAGAGTCTTGGATGTTGTCCAATGAATCTAGCCCATTGCCTGATTCTAAGCTCAGGCCTTGAGTTATATCCTCCCCTCCGTGGGTATTCGGCTTGGAGGGTTCGGGAATTCAGACGTAGCTAGTCCTTAGAATAGATGGAGGGTCGCCGCACTGCGCCTCTACCACGGCAACGTGGTGGGTGACTTGGGGAGAGTTAATTTTTCTTAGATCGGGTTTAAGCCCAACCAGGTCGTAATTTGTAGCGAACCCCAGTGCGGCGATGCGATCCAAGAGCTCATCTACGGAAGAGAGCTCCATCGGATCCAGCTGCTCGGCAAGTTCTGAGCTGACGTGAAGGTTGCTTTCGATGACCCGAGAGGTCACTGTCGGCACAACGGCCGAATAGGCGGTCGTGAGAAATCCACCTAGCCGAAGGGTTTAGCCGATAGCCAAGGCTCCCTTAGTAACGGCGCCGTCTTTAAAGACGGGAAGAGGCATCCTTCCTGATTGTGACGGCACAGAGGAACTCTCAATGAAAGCACCAATGTCGGTGTCAAAACCGGCGGATCTCGGGTAGGGGGTCCTGATCTGTGCGTCAAGGCCGGATGGTAACAGGAGACAAGGGACACGATGTTTTTACCCAGGTTCGGGCCCTCTCGATGGAGGTAATACCCCACTCCTTCTTGATTAATATTGATGATATGGGTAGTACAAGAGTAGATCTACCACGAGATCAAGGAGGCTAAACCCTAGAAGCTAGCCTATGGTATGATTGTGTATGAAGATGATTGTCCTACGGACTACAACCCTCCGGTTTATATAGACACCTGATAGAGTTAGGGTTACACAGAGTCGGTTACATAGGTAGGAGATCTTGAATATCCGCATCGCCAAGCTTGCCTTCCACGCCAAGGAAAGTCCCATCCGGACACGGGACGAAGTCTTCAATCTTGTATCTTCATAGTCCTGGAGTCCGGCTGAAGGTATAGTCCGGCTACCCGAACACCCCCTAATCCAGGACTCCCTCAATCGCCGAACTAAGGTATGAACTTGATCACTGTGCTATCCTCAATCCGATTCCTAGCACATTGTGTTTGCCATGAATCTTGCCACGATTGAAACAGTCTTATCCAGTCAAAACACTCCGTAGATTAGAGTTGAATTGAAAATTTAGGTTTAGGTTTTCGCCGGAACCATCTCGGACCATCCGAGTTGTGGAACTCGGTACCACCGATTCGACTCAGGCCATTGCACATGAGAGTCTCGGTCTGACCGAGAATTGAAAATCGATGTGACCGAGTTCGGGACTTTGTGAAACCCTAGCAGTCTCAGTGCCACCGAACTGTGACTCGGTCTGACCGAGTTCACTAGTTTTGGTTCCAACAGCTGCTTCAGTATCACCGAGTTTACAAATCGGTTGATCCAAAATGCTTTCTAAGGAAAACTAAAACTAAGTTTTCAATTCATTCTTTTGCAAAAACCTCTGTATTTTGTGATGCTTATCCACTCTACCTCATCTACAATCTATTCACAGGGTCATCTGTCAGTGTTTGCATCATGTCTGATCAGAGTGACAGTCAGAACAAGTCAGAGAGCAGGTTCACATGAGTGAGGGCACTAGTCCCTCTAGCAACTCAGATGCTGGAAGCAGGAGCACTCCCAGCAACTTACCCAAAGCTGCCACCAGAACAAGGAAGAAGAAAACTTCAGAGCCTGAGGATGAAGACTATGTGGCAGTTGAGGATGATTCCACATCAAAGAAGAAAGTGCTTAAAAGGGAAAATGGCAGAGCTGCTTCAACCAAGCCAGGTCTGAAGACCAAGAGGTCAGCAGGGAGACAGCCAATGTCTAAAGCCAGAGCCTCCTCTCAAGCATCTTTGGAATCTCAACCCAAAGAGGGTGCTGCAAAAGAGAAGAAGGAAAGAAAGAGGGGCAGATGGTGCAAGAAAGTTGATCCAATGGCAGAATTTGAGAAGCACTCTTCTGAAGAAGAAGATGAAGAGCATGTTCTGAGAAAATTGAAGCCAAAAATTCCAGACCACAATGATGCTCATCCTGTGGCTGAGAGCATGAAGATCAGGAGAGACTCAGGACTGAGGAAATGGAGAGAGACAGACCCATATGCTACAAGAAGAAGAACTGATGTGGATTACAGGTTCCACATAAAGAAACAGCAAGATTTCTATGAGACAGTGCTGCTGGACAAGAAACCTATAGTGTGTGACAAGAGGTGGGTCGAGTGGACTTACATGAAGGAGAATGAGGAACACTATCCTGGTGTGTATGACAGTTTCAAGGCTTGTGGAGTAGATGAGTTTGTGGCTCAAAAGCTCACTAAGTGGAATGATGAACTTATCATGCAATTCTACTCCACAGCTCATTTCTACCCAGATGGAAGAATTGTCTGGATGTCTGAAGGCACTAGATACCAGTCTACAGTTGCAGAATGGGCTCAGTTGATCAATGCCCCAGAAGAGCAAGAAGATGACTTGGATGTCTATGCCAAGAAGAAGAAGGATCACAACTCCATGGCCAGCACGTACAAGGAAATTCCATATGCAGACCTTGAGACTCACCAGTTTGTGTCAGTGAAACATTTGCTGTCAGGACTGCCTACTATTAATTGGATACTAAGGCATACTCTTCTGCCCAAGTCTGGAGATCACAGGATGATCATAGGCCACTCCATAAACTTCCTACATATATTTGATGTGCCACAGAAGTTCAAGGTCATGAGCCTTATAGTTGAGACTATCAAGAGGACTGCAGCTGACCAAAAAAGAAGTTGTGGATATGCTCCACAGATCCAGGAGTTGATAAACTCAAAGATGGGCACATGCACATACTTGTTGGATAAGGAACACTTGCCTATCTACCCAGACTTCGAGGACAACCAAGTTGTGATGAATGAAGATGAAACTTCCTCAGTGCAAGCACAAGCAAAGAAGGAGAAGGCAAAGATGGAGAAAGCTGCCAAGATGCCAACCATTGAAGAGGCATCTCAGTATTTTCTAAAGAGCAAACAAGATCAGCTTGGCTACTTGATTGCATCCACTCTAAGGATAGAGAAAGGACTGGCCACCCTGACTCGAAACCAGGAGAGCTTGGAAAGAATCATGGAGCAGAAGTTCTATGACATGGATGTGAAGGTAACTGAGATCCAGTCTGTTGTGGAGCAACTTCAGGATGACATGCAGGAGAGGAAGGGCAAGACAACAACTGAGGCATTTGCGAGAGTGCCTAGAGCTCAGAGGTCAACTACAGTACCAGTAACACACACTAGAGCCACTTCATGTGCACCAGCTACAGCTTCAGTGCCACCAGCTCCAGCACCTACCCCAGCAGCTCCATCGACTTCGACTGAAGCCTTCGTTCTTGGAGTTATCCGGACACCACCACCTGAAGACCAAGCTTGAGAGACGTTTTAGTGCTATGCATTTTCTGTGAACTTTTTGGTAACTTGTTGCCAAAGGGGAAGAAAAATGTATAGATCATAGGCTTCGAGAGAGAGCGTTGCTTCTTTTTATTCTCTCTTGCTTTGGTGGTTGAACTTTATTTGCTTGCTTGAGATACCTTTTGTCTGTGTGATACTTGGATGATCATGCGTGCTTGATCATATGCTACATTAATGCTTGTTGGATGATACTATCATTTTATCCCTATTTGATCATTCACTTTGCTTGGTGATGAGTGCATGTATTTAATTCTTATCATTTTGAGCGCTCCACCAAGATGTATGTGACATGGAAGAGTAACCCATGATCCTAACTCATTGTGCATTTGCAGTCCAAAGCAAATCTTAAGATATGCACAAATTTAGGGGGAGCTCTTGCTTTTCACATACTTCTCAAAGCGACAATATCTTTCACTCTTATTATCATTTGTTCAAGCTTTGATCTATATGTTGTCATCAATTACCAAAAAGGGGGAGATTGAAAGTGCAACTATCCCTAGGTGGTTTTGGTAATTCCTAACAACATATAGCTCATTGAGCTAACATTATTCCAAGATTAATATTTCAGGAAAAGCTCAATGAATGGCATGGCATGGATGAGGAAAGTGGATCCCTCAAAATTCTAAGGACAAAAAGTTGGGCTCAAGCTTTAAGCTAAAAGACTCTACATTTTATATTTTAGTGATCCAAGATCACATTGAGTCTATAGGAAAAGCCAATACTATCAAGGAGGGATGAGGTGTTGCTTAATGGCTTGCTTGCTCAAAATGCTTAGTGATATGCTCCAAAATCCTCAACTACCTTCCCACATCCACATATGACCTAAACCAAAAGTCAAACTCGGCCCCACCGATTCTTTCTATCCGGCGCCACCGAGTTTCAAATGTCATAGCCACTGCCACAAACCCTAGGCAAATCGGTCTCACCGATAGGGATCTCGGTCTCACCGAGATGGGATTGTAATCTCTCTGTTTCCCTTCGTAACGTTTCGGTCTTACCGAGATGAGCGATCGGTCCCACCGATATTGCAATGTAAACTCTCTGGTTCCCTTTTGTAACATTTCGGTCTCACCGAGATGAGCGAATCGGTCCCACCGAGTTTACCTGACCAACTCTCTGGTTAGCTTATTACCAAAATCGGTGCCACCGAGTTTGTGTAATCGGTCACACCGAGATTACGTTATGCCCTAACCCTAACCATATCGGTCCTACCGAGTTGCATCTCAGTCCCACCGAAAATCCTAACGGTCACTAGGTTTGCTGAATCGGCCCGGCCGAGTTTAACCATTCGGTCCCACCGAGTTTGGCAAATTGTGTGTAACGGTTAGATTTTGTGTGGAGGATATATATACCCCTCCACCCACTCTTCATTCATGGAGAGAGCCATCAGAACGTACCTACACTTCCAATACACATTTTCTGAGAGAGAACCACCTACACTTGTGTTGAGGTCAAGATATTCCATTCCAACCATATGAATCTTGATCTCTAGCCTTTCCCAAGTTGCTTTCCACTCAAATCTTCTTTCCACCAAATCCAAATCCTGTGAGAGAGAGTTGAGTGTTGGGGAGACTATCATTTGAAGCACAAGAGCAAGGAGTTCATCATCAACACACCATTTGTTACTTCTTGGAGAGTGGTGTCTCCTAGATTGGCTAGGTGTCACTTGGGAGCCTCCGACAAGATTGTGGAGTTGAACCAAGGAGTTTGCAAGGGCAAGGAGATCGCCTACTTTGTGAAGATCTACCGCTAGTGAGGCAAGTCCTTCGTGGGCGACGGCCGTGATGGAATAGACAAGGTTGCTTCTTCGTGGACCCTTCGTGGGTGGAGCCCTCCGTGGACTCGCGCAACCGTTACCCTCCGTGGGTTGAAGTCTCCATCAACGTGGATGTACGATAGCGCCACCTATCGGAACCACGACAAAAACATCCGTGTCTCCAATTGCATTTGAATCCTCCAAACCCTTCCCTTTACATTCTTGCAAGTTGCATGCTTTACTTTCCGCTGCTCATATACTCTTTTGCATGCTTGAATTGTGTGGAGATGGACCTAGCCACAGAGCAGGGCGAACCGGCGGTCGGCGAACATGCCATCGAGCAACCGTCCGAACAAGATAACTTGGATACACAAACCGCACAACCCGTCCTCGACAAAGATAACAGTCCGGACGACCTCACGCCGGACAAACTCCTAGAACAGGAAAACCTCCACAAAAGGCTCACCGCCACGGCGCGCAGCCTGAAAAAGCAGAAGCGGAAGCTCCAAACCGCGGAAGACGCACTCCGAATCAAATGGAGCAGAATATCCAACAGCGCAGAAAAAATATGGCGATAGTCACCACACAAAGAGCTACCTGAAGCGAAAGCTACTGCCCAAATTTGATGAAGAGGCCCTAGAGCCCCCAAAATCAAAAAATCAGGAAGCCACCCGGTCAGATAGACGACCCCATGGCCAACACAGAACGGCATATGACGCCGCACACAAATCAACACACGATCCACCCAAGGATTCGCATCAAAAGGATGGCCCAACAAGGTCTCTCTACGGTCCAAGAAAGCAAGCTCTAGTAAGCAATGTGACGCAACAAACATCCGCACAACACGGCACACCCAAATACAGGGGTGCCGCAGACCCCCTCTGTTTCACCGATGAGGTGCTGGACCATGAGTTTCCAGCGGGATTTAAGCCCGTAAACATAGAGGCATACGACGGAACCACAGACCCTGGAGTCTGGATTGAGGATTATATCCTCCACATACACATGGCCCGAGGAGACGACCTCCATGCCATAAAATACTTACCCCTCAAGCTCAAAAGGCCAGCCCGGCATTGGCTTAAATACCTTCCCGAAAACACCATTGGAAGTTGGGAAGAGCTCGAGGAGGCGTTTCGGGCAAATTTTCAAGGAACCTATGTCCGACCTCCGGATGCAGATGATCTAAGTCATATAACTCAACAGCCCGGAGAGTCAGCCCGGAAACTCTGGAACAAATTTCTTACTAAAAAGAACCAGATAGTCGACTGTCCAGACGCCGAAGCTTTAGCAGCTTTCAAACACAGCATTCGAGACGAATGGATCGCCAGACACCTCGGCCAAGAAAAGCCAAAAACAATGGCCGCATTAACAAGCCTCATGACCCGCTTTTGCACGGGAGAGGACAGCTGGTTGGCAAGACGTAGCACAAGCGACCCAAGTACTTCCGAAGTCAGGGATGGAAACGGAAAACCACGACGCAGTAAGGAACAGTGCCGGAATAAGGAAAGCGACTCAAAGAGCACGACAGTCAACGTCGAATTCAAAAGCTCTCGGCAGAATCAGAAAAAGCTACTCCCAAGGATAACAGGGATGAGCTATCTAACCTAAACAAAATCTTGGATAAGATATGTCAAATCCACAGCACCCCCGGGAAGCCTGCAAACCATACCCACAGAGAATGTTGGGTCTTCAAGCAATCCGGCCAACTCAACGCCGAACACAAGGGGCTCGACACACCAAGTGAGGACGATGACGAACCCCAGAAGCAGAGCACGGGGAAACAAAAGAATTTCCCACCCGATGTCAAAACAGTAAACTTACTTCACGTGACAAAAGGGAAAATAGAGTGGCGCCTATGCGGCCTAACCCAAAGGAGTCCCGCCACTGGTTGTTAAAACCGATCACCTTCGACCATCAGGATTACTCTAGAAGTATCCGGAGCGAAGGTTGGACTGCCTTAGTGCTAGATCCAATAATCGAAGGACTCCATTTTACACATGTCCTGGTGGACGGCGGCAGTGGTTTAAACCTGCTATATCAGGACACAATTCGCAAAATGGGGATAGACCCAACAACAATTCACCATAGCAACACTTCCTTTCTAGGAGTAATGCCAGGCCCCGATGCCCATTGCATGGGTTCTCTACGATTAGAAGTTATGTTCGGCTCCCCTGATAACTTCCGCCGCGAAAAGCAAACCTTCCACATCGCCCCATTTTCAAGTAGATATCAAGCACTACTGGGACGAGAGGCTTTTGCCCGCTTTAACACAATACCGCATTATGCATCTCTTACGCTTAAGATGCCCGGTCCACGAGGCATCATCTCACTAAAGGGAAATACCAAGTGTCCCGCGCGCGCGAAAGAATTTGTGGCTTCCTTGACAGCCATACATTAAAACAGCTTCACCAACAAAAGCATAAATAGGTCATCAAGACCACAGACTCGGTTAGGCGAGTCCGGAGAAAACATATAATTGATAAAGGTTTGGTAGCCGTACACCCCTATACAAGGGGCTCCATGTATGTAAAATACACGACAATAAGGCTCACATTTACCCATCTTAAATTATACATTGTTTATCTAGTACAAGCGTACATTCCGCACTACTATTCTTTTTCTTGTCAGCTAAGTTCCTCTCTTTGACAGATGAACACCATGCTACACCCGGCCAGGACACGACACAACGGAGACACAGGCGCAGACGTGCAGCAGGGACCCGTCCCCATGATTCTTTTAAGATTAAGACCCTGCGTAAACCTTTTTTACTGTCTCTTGTTGATATACATCCCCCGGATTTTCAAGATAACCAAGGAGGAGGCTGGCGTCTTGGCATGTGACCACGTCAGAATTTTGCACGTACCTGGACACCAGGGGCTTATTATCAAGGGCACTGCTTAGCCCGTTTTTCATAAAGACCAAATACCTTAGGGAGTGTTCAGCGTCGCGAGTTTGGCCTTATATGCATCTGCTCCGAATCATGTCTTTGGTCAAATGTTGGGTTTGCCCGGCTCCTGTGTTTTTTTGCCTTACGTTCCGCTCTATCAGCTAAGGCGACACCAGGAGAACTACTGCGATTGTGCCCCGGTTCAGCCAGGCGAGCACCTCAGTAGAGAAAGCCGAAAACTGACTGTCATGATATAGCGTGAGACTGGTCAACCACTCGATGACCCACCAGAATCTTTAGGATTCCTCCGCATTAACGAAGGGCCGTTTCCCGGCCAGGCACACACGCGCCCCGAATTCCGGCAAGCGCGGTGCCACCAGGGGCTATATAGTAGCTCCACGGTCAAACTCCTATGGCTAAGTGTAAGTGATAAAGCATTATCGTCCGGTTGCCTAGTTCGCTGCGCTACCACCTCCTTAATGGACCAAGACGTTGGATCAAGTGTGATGATGCGCCTTTTGCGAACACCCCCGCATTATATGCGTGGGGGCTGAAGCCAACGACTGCAATCTTTCAGGTTATATATACATATACGTAAACGGCCGCACAGGAGGCATTATAATTCTAGTAAGCACAAGTATAAAAAGCTATTCCATTCAATCAAAGTATTGTTTTACAATGCTACATGCTATTCGAACATAATATCCTTCAAGCACTGCGTCTCTATTAAACGAGCGCCCTCCAGGACTTCTTGAAAGTAGTGCTCGGCAGGTACTCGGCTTTCGCCCGAATCTTGGGCTGCAACAGCAGTGGCCTCCATCTCCGCCCGGTATGTCTTGACACGGGCAAGGGCCATCCGCGCACCCTACACACACGCTGACCTCTTTATCGCGTTGATATGCGGCACCGCACCAAGGAACTGCTGCACCAAGCTAAAATAACTGTTCGGCTTTGGCCTTTTCGGCCACAAATGATCCACGACATACTCCATGGCGAGTCCGGATAGCTAATTCAGCTCGGCCCATTCCGCCAAAGGATCGGGTGATGGAAGCGGACGCTCGGGATTGTGGAACTGCGACCAGAAAAGCTTTTCCACTTCATGACCTTCCTGATCTCGGAAGTGTTCGATCGCATCAGCGGCACTCGCCGCTAAATCCATATATGCGTCTGCCGAACTCCACATCCGGTCCAACGGAGCATGTTTAGGATCCCCGAACTTCATCCGCAGCATAAAGGGTTTTCCAGCCGCGATATCTCCGGCCTGACGCAGCTCCTCCTTCATCGCTCTCATCGCAGAACGAGCATCCTTGGCCGCCGTACTGGCCTTTTCCAGGTCTGTCCGCTCCGCCCGATCTTCTCTCTCAAAAAGTTTGCAGCGGTCAGCAGCGGTCTTCAACTCCACAGCCATCTCAGCCATCTCCTTTTTGCTTTGGCAATGAGCAGCCTGTTCGGCTTTCAGCTCCTCAGCCGCCTTTAAGGCAGCCGCATCACTTTCCCTGGCTTGCTCCTTGGCTTGGGCAAGCTCTGCCCGAAGGTCCTCCACAGAGGCAGCCCCATCTGCATCAGGTACAAACACTGTAAGATGCTGGCGTCAAGCTCCTCTTACCAGGTGTCTCCGGACAAACTACGTACCTTGTGCCTCGTCGAGCCGCTTGTTGACAAGCGCGATGTCATCATCTGCCACGTCAAGTTGTCGCTTTAGTTCGGCAAATTCATCAGTCCGGCTAGCCGCCGGACATTTCGCCACCTACACATGACAGGCGACATATTATTCCTGGGATTTTGATCCTCTGCGCGCCGTCACTTTTGACACCGCTTAGAGTCTCAGGGGCTACTATCTACACAGGACGCATCCTATATATGTGGAACTGGCAAAAGGTGCATCATTTCACATACCTCAAAACCTGTCAGTAAACTCTTGACGGCCTCGTGCAACCCGCTCTCCGTGGATGAAATCCTTTCAATCACCGTACCCATTAACGTACGGTGTTCTTCTGAGATAGACGCTCGCCCGAGCAGCTCCTTCAGCTCCTCCGGCCGTGCACCGAACGGTGCCGGACTCGTCCGATGGCCTTTTTGAGAGGCTAGATACGGAGGGCTTTGGGGGGACATATGACTGCCTTCCGGCCCTGCCGGATTCGGGGAAACCCTCCGTGATGACACCTCGGGGTCGCCCGCCTCGTGAGGCGGTATGGCAAGGGGAGGCGATCCACTCTCCATCATCTCCGGAAGAAGATCCCCTGAATATGTGCTCTGCTGAGAAGGGTTGAGATCCAAACTACAAGGTAGAAATTCGGTTATTTTCCTCAGGAATAAAACAGGGGTGTTTTTCATCTTAAACTCCCCTCTATACTTACGGCTCGGTGGAGGGCTGATCCCCTTGGGGGCACAGTACGGCCGAGGTATCCCTTGGCGCAGGACTCTCTGGCGAAGATTTCTTCCCCCTCTTTGAGACCATGGTCTCCGAGTCTTTTGATTCCTCCTTTCCCAACAGACTCCTTCGAGGAGCCCGTAGCTCCCTTGTCCCCCTCCTCGTTCTCTTCCAAGGGCACAATCTCCAGCATCCTGGTCAACACGGGATTCGGCGAGGCCTCGGGAAGGGGGGCCGGACACCTGATTAACTTCGCCTTCGCTACCCACTCCTATTTCAAAGACAACTCTTTTAAGGGTGATGTCGTCATAAATGAACGGATTGTGTGTCCGGAAACAGGGCTACTTACTTGAGTATCCGGAGGATTGCAGCTTAGTCCTACATCCTCCGTAGAATCCGGACACATTACCTGTGGTCCGAAGAACAACTTGTACATCTCCACGGGCGCCATGCTAAGAAAGTGTTGGAGAGCTCGTGGTCCCTCCGGGTTGAACTCCCATAGACGGAGAGGGCGACGTTTGCAAGGCAGGACTCGGCGAATTAACATAACCTGCGCCACCACGACCAGACTGGTATATCTTTCTAGGAGATCTCGGATGCGGCCTTGCAATAGGGGCACGTCTTTTGCCGGCCCCCAGTCCATCCCCTTATTGACCCACGACGCTAGTTGGGGCGGGGGACCCGAGCGGAAAACAGGCAGCGCCACCCACTTGGTGCCCCTGGGAGCGGTGATATAGAAACACTCTTGTTGCCATAAGCTCAACTCCTCCTGAAAAGAACCTTCGGGCCATGGAGCCTCAGCGTTCTTGCTTATAACAGCGCCTCCGCACTCCGCGTGCCGTCCCTCGATCATCTTCGGCTCTACTTTAAAAGTCTTAAGCCATAGTCCGAAGTGAGGGGTAATGCGAAGGAAGGCTTCGCACACAACGATGAATGATGAGATATGGAGGATGGACTCCGGAGCTAAGTCGTGAAATTCTAGCCCATAATAAAACATGAGCCCCCTCACGAAGGGATCCGTCGCAAAGTCGAGCCCTCGGAGGAAGTGAGACACGAATACCACACTCTCACCAGGCTCGGGAGTAGGAACAACCTGCCCTTGAGCAGGCAGCCTATGCGAAATTTTGCCGGTCAAGAACCTGGCTTCTCTCAGCTTCAGCACGTCCCCCTCAGTAATGGAGGAAGGCGTCCATCGGCCTCGAAGGTTGGATCTGGACATCGTCGAAGGTCCGAAGCGCCTGAAATCTTGAGCCTTGGGTGTTGGAACTCGAGGCGAAGGGCAAACTCGATAGAGATTGAAAGAAAGGAGTAAGGCCTTGGTCTCTTTATAAGGGGTTGAATACCAAGAGCCCTCCCCGTGACCGTTTGGGACTCGCCTTTAATTGAGGAGACACGCCAACGGGCACGACTGGGTTGCCCACGTCCGTATTGATGAGAATCCCGTAAATTAAGGTGACACGATCTCTGCTTCGATAGGAAGTGCCAAGGAAACCACCTCGCTAAACGTGCTGAGGTGGGACAGTAAAACGATTCGAATAAAGACTTGGCCGTGGTGTGATGTTACACTGCGGGGTACGTCAGCAGATTAGATTTGTGTAAATGTTATTCTCTCTATGGCAATATGTGGAACTTATTTTGCAGAGCCGAACACTATCCTTGTGTTCGCAATCTTCTACGAAGTATTCGGAGGAGGAACCCGCCTTGCAATGCCGAAGACAATTTGTGCGCCGGACTCGTCGTCATTGAAGCCTGGTTCAGGGGCTACTGAGGGAGTCCTGGATTAGGGGGTGTTCGGATAGCCGGACTATGACCCTTGGCCGGACTCCTAGACTATGAAGATACAAGATTTAAGACTTCGTCCCGTGTCCGGATGGGACTTTCCTTGGCACGGAAGGCAAGCTTGGCGATACGGATATGTAGATCTCCTTCTGTTGTAACCGACTCTGTGTAACCCTAACCCTCTCCGGTGTCTATATAAACCGGAGGGTTTTAGTCCGTAGGACAGAATCCCAACATACAACAATCATACCATAGGCTAGCTTCTAGGGTTTAGCCTCCTTGATCTCGTGGTAGATCTACTCTTGTACTACCCATATCATCAATATTAATCAAGCAGGACGTAGGGTTTTACCTCCATCGAGAGGGCTCGAACCTCGGTAAAACATCGTGTCCCTTGTCTCTTGTTACCATCCGCCTAGACGCACAGTTCGGGACCCCCTACCCGAGATCCGCCAGTTTTGACATCGACAGGCCTCGACGTCGAGGGGGGCTTCCTGGAGCCAGGCGGAGTCGTCAGCTATGAAAACGAGTGCACCGAGACGGATCACGCGGCCCAAAGCCAAACCACCGCCGGAAACCATGTTGATGGAGATCGGAAAAACTGCAACATCACCGGAAGTCGCTAAGACGCCTGCCCCACGGTGGGCGCCAACTATCGTGGGAGTAAGTCTGACAGTAAGAATAGGGGGACGTAGGAGGAGGCAAGGCCCTAGCTATGGCAAGGTTGTACACGCGAGTTTATGAGTTCAGGCCCCTCTCTGAGGAGGTAACAACCCTACGTCTCGGTGCCCGGAGGCTTGTCGACTGGAATATGTTGGGAAACGTAGTAATTTCAAAAAATTTCCTACGCACACGCAAGATCATGGTGATGCATAGCAACGAGAGGGGAGAGTGTTGTCTACGTACCCTCGTAGACCGAAGCGGAAGCGTTGACACAACGTAGAGGAAGTAGTCGTACGTTCTCCTCGTGATCCAACCGATCACAGCACCGTTACTCCAGCACCTCCGAGTTCTTGGCACACGTTCAGCTCGATGACGATCCCCGGGCTCCGATCCAGCAAAGCGTCGAGGAAGAGTTCCGTCAGCACGACGGCGTGGTGACGATCTTGATGTGTTACCGGCGCAGGGCTTCGCCTAAGCACTGCAACGATATGATCGAGGTGGAATTTGGTGGAAGGGGGCACCGCACACGGCTAAGGAACGATCCGTAGATCAACTTGTGTGTCTTTGGGGTGCCCCCTGCCCCCGTATATAAAGGAGCCAAGGGGGAGGGGCTGGCCGGCCAAGCCTTGGCGCGCCAGAGAGTCCTACTCCCTCTGGGAGTAGGATTCCCCCCCCCCAATCCTAGTTGGACTAGGATTCTCCAAGGGGGAGAGAGAGAGAGAGGGGGCGCCCACCTCTCCTAGTCCTAATAGGACTAGTGGAAGGGGGGAGGCGCGCAGCCCATGAGGGCAGCCCTCTCACCTCTCATCCAAGGCCCATGTTGGCCCATTATGCCCCCGGGGGGTTCCGGTAACCCTCCCGGTATTCCGGTAAAATCCTGATTTCACCTAGAATGCATCTGATGTCCAAACATAGGCTTCCAATATATAATTCTTTATGTCTCGACCATTTCGAGACTCCTCGTCCCGTCCGTGATCACATCCGGAACTCCGAACTCCTTCGGTACATCAAAATGCATAAACTCATAATAACTGTCATCGTAACGTTAAGCGTGCGGACCCTACGGTTCGAGAACAATGTAGACATGACCGAGACACGTCTCCGGTCAATAACCAATAGCGGGACCTGGATGCCCATATTGGCTCCTACATATTCTACGAAGATCTTTATCGGTCAGACCGCATAACAACATACGTTGTTCCCTTTGTCATCGGTATGTTACTTGCCCGAGATTCGATCGTCGGTATCCAATACCTAGTTCAATCTCGTTACCGGCAAGTCTCTTTACTCGTTTTGTAATACATCATCTCGCAACTAACTCATTGGTTGCAATGCTTGCAAGGCTTTATGTGATGTGCATTACCAAGAAGGCCCTGAGATACCTCTCCGACAATCGGAGTGACAAATCCTAATCTCGAAATACGCCAACCCAATATGTACCTTCGGAGACACCTGTAGAGCACCTTTATAATCACCCAGTTACGTTGTGACGTTTGGTAGCACACAAAGTGTTCCTACGGTAAATGGGAGTTGCATAATCTCATAGTTAAAGGAACATGTATAAGTCATGGATAAAAGCAATAGCAACATACTAAACGATCGGGTGCTATGCTAATGGAATGGGTCATGTCAATCAGATCATTCAACTAATGATGTGATCTCGTTAATCAAATAACAACTCTTTGTTCATGGCTAGGAAACATAACCATCTTTGATTAATGAGCTAGTCAAGTAGAGGCATACTAGTGACACTCTGTTTGTCTATGTATTCACACATGTATTATGTTTCCGATTAATACAATTCTAGCATGAATAATAAACATTTATCATGATATAAGGAAATAAATAATAACTTTATTATTGCCTCTAGGGCATATTTCCTTCAGTCTCCCACTTGCACTAGAGTCAATAATCTAGATTACAAAGTAATGATTCTAACACCCATGGAGTTTTGGTGCTGATCATGTTTTGCTCGTGGAAGAGGCTTAGTCAACGGGTCTGCAACATTCAGATCCGTATGTATCTTGCATATCTCTATGTCTCCCACCTGGACCAAATCCCGGATGGAGTTGAAGCGTCTTTTGATGTGTTTGGTTCTTTTGTGAAATCTGGATTCCTTTGCCAAGGCAATTGCACCAGTATTGTCACAAAAGATTTTCATTGGACCCGATACGCTAGGTACAACACCTAGATTGGATATGAACTCCTTCATCCAGACTCCTTCATTAGCTGCTTCCGAAGCGGCTATGTACTCAGCTTCACATGTAGATCCCGCCACGACGCTTTGTTTAGAACTGCACCAACTGACAGCTCCACCGTTTAATGTAAATACGTATCCGGTTTGCGATTTGGAATCATCCGGATCAGTGTCAAAGCTTGCATCGACGTAACCGTTTACGACGAGCTCTTTGTCACCTCCATAAATGAGAAACATATCCTTAGTCCTTCTCAAGTACTTAAGGATGTTCTTGACCGCTGTCCAGTGATCCACTCCTGGATTACTTTGGTACCTGCCTGCTAAACTTACAGCAAGGCACACATCAGGTCTGGTACACAGCATTGTATACATGATAGAGCCTATGGCTGAAGCATAGGGAACATTTTTCATTTTCTCTCTATCTTCTGCGGTGGTCGGGCCTTGAGTCTTACTCAACTTCACACCTTGTGCCACTGGCAAGAACCCTTTCTTTGCTTGATCCATTTTGAACTTTTTCAAAACTTTGTCAAGGTATGTGCTTTGTGAAAGTCCTATTAAGCGTCTTGATCTATCTCTATAGATCTTAATGCCCAATATGTAAGCAGCTTCACCGAGGTCTTTCATTGAAAAACTTTTATTCAAGTATCCCTTTATGCTATCCAGAAATTCTATATTATTTCCGATCAGCAATATGTCATCCACATATAATATCAGAAATGCTACAGAGCTCCCACTCACTTTCTTGTAAATACAGGCTTCTCCAAAGGTCTGTATAAAACCAAATGCTTTGATCACACTATCAAAGCGTTTATTCCAACTCCGAGAGGCTTGCACCAGTCCATAAATGGATCGCTGGAGCTTGCACACTTTGTTAGCTCCCTTTGGATCGACAAAACCTTCTGGTTGCATCATATACAACTCTTCTTCCAGAAATCCATTTAGGAATGCAGTTTTGACATCCATTTGCCAAATTTCATAATCATAAAATGCGGCAACTGCTAACATGATTCGGGCAGACTTAAGCATCGCTACGGGTGAGAAAGTCTCATCGTAGTCAATCCCTTGAACTTGTCGAAAACCTTTTGCAACAAGTCGAGCTTTATAGACAGTAACATTACCATCAGCGTCAGTCTTGTTCTTAAAAATCCATTTATTCTCAATTGCTTGCCGATCATCGGGCAAGTCAACCAAAGTCCACACTTTGTTTTCATACATGGATCCCATCTCATATTTCATGGCCTCAAGCCACTTTGCGGAATCTGGGCTCACCATCGCTTCTTCATAGTTCGTAGGTTCATCATGGTCTAGTAACATGACTTCCAAAATAGGATTACCGTACCACTCTGGTGCGGATCTTACTCTGGTTGATCTACGAAGTTCAGTAGAAACTTGTTCCGAAGTTTCATGATCATTATCATTAGCTTCCTCCCTATTTGATGTAGGTGTCACAGAAACAGATTTCTGTGATGTGCTACTTCTCAATAAGGGAGTAGATACTGTTATCTCATCAAGTTCTACTTTCCTCCCACTCACTTCTTTCGAGAGAAACTCCTTCTCTAGAAAGTTTCTGACTTTAGCAACAAAAATTTTGCCTTCGGATCTGTGATAGAAGGTATACCCAATAGTTTCCTTTGGGTATCCTATGAAGACACATTTTTCCGATTTGGGTTCGAGCTTATCAGGTTGAAGCTTTTTCACATAAGCATCGCAGCCCCAAACTTTAAGAAACGACAACTTTGGTTTCTTGCCAAACCACAGTTCATAAGGCGTCGTCTCAACGGATTTTGATGGTGCCCTATTTAACGTGAATGCGGTCGTCTCTAGAGCATAACCCCAAAAAGATAGCGGTAAATCGGTAAGAGACATCATAGATCGTACCATATCCAGTAAAGTACGATTACGACGTTCGGACACACCATTACGTTGTGGTGTTCCGGGTGGCGTGAGTTGCGAAACTATTCCGCATTGTTTCAAATGTAGACCAAACTCGTAACTCAAATATTCTCCTCCACGATCAGATCGTAGAAACTTTATTTTCTTGTTACGATGATTTTCCACTTCACTCTGAAATTCTTCGAACTTTTCAAATGTTTCAGACTTGTGTTTCATTAAGTAGATATACCCATATCTGCTTAAATCATCAGTGAAGGTGAGAAAATAACGATATCCGCCACGAGCCTCAACATTCATTGGACCACATACATCAGTATGTATGATTTCCAATAAATCTGTTGCTCTCTCCACAGTACCGGAGAACGGTGTTTTAGTCATCTTGCCCATAAGGCACGGTTCGCAAGTGCCAAGTGATTCATAATCAAGTGACTCCAAAAGTCCATCAGTATGGAGTTTCTTCATGCGTTTTACACCGATATGACCTAAACGGCAGTGCCACAAATAAGTTGCACTATCATTATCAACTCTGCATCTTTTGGCTTCAACATTATGAATATGTGTATTACTACTATCGAGATTAAGTAAGAACAAACCACTCTTCAATGGCGCATGACCATAAAAGATATTACTCATATAAATAGAACAACCATTATTCTCTGATTTAAATGAATAACCGTCTTGCATCAAACAAGATCCAGATATAATGTTCATGCTCAACGCTGGTACTAAATAACAATTATTTAGATCTAATATTAATCCCGAAGGTAGATGTAGAGGTAGCGTGCCGACCGCGATCACATCGACTTTGGAACCATTTCCCACGCGCATCGTCACCTCGTCCTTAGCCAATCTTCGCTTAATCCGTAGCCCCTGTTTTGAGTTGCAAATATTAGCAACAGAACCAGTATCAAATACCCAGGTGCTACTGCAAGAATTAGTAAGGTACACATCAATAACATGTATATCATATATACCTTTGTTAACCTTGCTATCCTTCTTATCCGCCAAATACTTGGGGCAGTTCCGCTTCCAGTGACCAGTCTGCTTGCAATAGAAGCACTCAGTTTCAGGCTTAGGTCCAGACTTGGGTTTCTTCTCTTGAGTAGCAACTTGCTTGCTGTTCTTTTTGAAGTTCCCCTTTTTCTTCCCTTTGCCCCTTTTCTTGAAACTAGTGGTTTTGTTAACCATCAACACTTGATGCTCCTTTTTGATTTCTACCTCCGCGGCTTTTAGCATCGCGAAGAGCTCGGGCATAGTTTTGGTCATCCCTTGCATATTATAGTTCATCACGAAGCTCTTGTAGCTTGGTGGCAGTGATTGGAGAATTCTGTCAATGACGCAATCATCCGGAAGATTAACTCCCAGTTGAATCAAGTGATTGTTATACCCAGACATTCTGAGTATATGCTCACTGACAGAACCGTTCTCCTCCATTTTACAGCTATAGAACTTATTGGAGACTTCATATCTCTCAATCCGGGCATTTGCTTGAAATATTAACTTCAACTCCTGGAACATCTCATATGCTCCATGGTGTTCAAAACATCGTTGAAGTCCCGGTTCTAAGCCGTAAAGCATGGCACACTGAACTATAGAGTAGTCATCAGCTTTGCTTTGCCAGACGTTCATAACATCTGGTGTAGCTCTTGCACCAGGCCTGGCACCCAGCGGTGCTTCCAGGACGTAATTCTTCTATGCAGCAATGAGGATAATCCTCAAGTTACGAACCCAGTCCGTGTAATTGCTACCATCATCTTTCAACTTTGCTTTCTCAAGGAACGCATTAAAATTCAACGGAACAACAGCACGAGCCATCTATCTACACAACATAGACAAGCAAGATACTATCAGGTACTAAGTTCATGATAAATTTAAGTTCAATTAATCATATTACTTAAGAACTCCCACTTAGATAGACATCCCTCTAATCCTCTAAGTGATCACGTGATCCAAATCAACTAAACCATGTCCGATCATCACGTGAGATGGAGTAGTTTCAATGGTGAACATCACTATGTTGATCATATCTACTATATGATTCACGCTCGACCTTTCGGTCTCCGTGTTCCGAGGCCATATCTGTTATATGCTAGGCTCGTCAAGTTAAACCTGAGTATTCCGCGTGTGCAACTGTTTTGCACCCGTTGTATTTGAACGTAGAGCCTATCACACCCGATCATCACGTGGTGTCTCAGCACGAAGAACTTTCGCAACGGTGCATACTGAGGGAGAACACTTCTTGATAATTTAGTGAGAGATCATCTTATAATGCTACCGTCAATCAAAGCAAGATAAGATGCATAAAAGGATAAACATCACATGCAATCAATATAAGTGATATGATATGGCCATCATCATCTTTGTGCTTGTGATCTCCATCTTCGAAGCACCGTCATGATCACCATCATCACCGGTGCGACACCTTGATCTTCATCGCAGCATCGTTGTCGTCTCGCCAATCTTATGCTTCCACGACTATCACTACCGTTTAGTAATAAAGTAAAGCATTACATCGCGATTGCATTGCATACAATAAAGCGACAACCATATGGCTCCTGCCAGTTGCCGATAACTCGGTTACAAAACATGATCATCTCATACAATAAAATTTTAGCATCATGTCTTAACCATATCACATCACAACATGCCCTGCAAAAACAAGTTAGACGTCCTCTACTTTGTTGTTGCAAGTTTTACGTGGCTGCTACGGGCTTAAGCAAGAACTCATCTTACCTACGCATCAAAACCACAACGATAGTTTGTCAAATAGACTCCGTTTTAACCTTCTCAAGGACCGGGCGTAGCCACACTCGGTTCAACTAAAGTTGGAGAGACAGTCTTCCGCAAGCCATCTATGTGCAAAGCACGTCGAGGGAACCGGTCTCGCGTAAGCGTATGCGTAAGGTTGGTCCGGATCGTCTCGTCCAACAATACCGCTGAACCAAAGTATGACATGCTGGTAGGCAGTATGACTTGTATCGTCCACAACTCACTTGTGTTCTACTCGTGCAAATAACATCAAACCATAAAAAACTAGGCTCGGATGCCACTGTTGGGAAACATAGTAATTTCAAAAAAATTCCTACGCACACGCAAGATCATGGTGATGCATAGCAACGAGAGGGGAGAGTGTTGTCTACGTACCCTCGTAGACCGAAGCGGAAGCGTTGACACAACGTAGAGGAAGTAGTCGTACGTTCTCCTCGTGATCCAACCGATCACAGCACCGTTACTCCGGCACCTCCGAGTTCTTGGCACACGTTCAGCTCGATGACGATCCCCGGGCTCCGATCCAGCAAAGCGTCGAGGAAGAGTTCCGTCAGCACGACGGCGTGGTGACGATCTTGATGTGTTACCGGCGCAGGGCTTCGCCTAAGCACTGCAACGATATGATCGAGGTGGAATTTGGTGGAAGGGGGCACCGCACATGGCTAAGGAACGATCCGTAGATCAACTTGTGTGTCTTTGGGGTGCCCCCTGCCCCCGTATATAAAGGAGCCAAGGGGGAGGGGCTGGCCGGCCAAGCCTTGGCGCGCCAGAGAGTCCTACTCCCTCTGGGAGTAGGATTCCCCCCCCCCCCCCCAATCCTAGTTGGACTAGGATTCTCCAAGGGGGAGAGAGAGAGGGGGGGGGCGCCCACCTCTCCTAGTCCTAATAGGACTAGGGGAAGGGGGGAGGCGCGCAGCCCATGAGGGCAGCCCTCTCACCTCTCCTCCAAGGCCCATGTTGGCCCATTATGCCCCCGGGGGGTTCCGGTAACCCTCCCGGTATTCCGGTAAAATCCTGATTTCACCTGGAATGCATCCGATGTCCAAACATAGGCTTCCAATATATAATTCTTTATGTCTCGACCATTTCGAGACTCCTCGTCACGTCCGTGATCACATCCGGGACTCCGAACTCCTTCGGTACATCAAAATGCATAAACTCATAATAACTGTCATCGTAACGTTAAGCGTGCGGACCCTACGGTTCGAGAACAATGTAGACATGACCGAGACACGTCTCCGGTCAATAACCAATAGCGGGACCTGGATGCCCATATTGGCTCCTACATATTCTACGAAGATCTTTATCGGTCAGACCGCATAACAACATACGTTGTTCCCTTTGTCATCGGTATGTTACTTGCCCGAGATTCGATCGTCGGTATCCAATACCTAGTTCAATCTCGTTACCGGCAAGTCTCTTTACTCGTTCTGTAATACATCATCTCGCAACTAACTCATTGGTTGCAATGCTTGCAAGGCTTTATGTGATGTGCATTACCGAGAAGGCCCTGAGATAACTCTCCGACAATCGGAGTGACAAATCCTAATCTCGAAATACGCCAACCCAATATGTACCTTCGGAGACACCTGTAGAGCACCTTTATAATCACCCAGTTACGTTGTGACGTTTGGTAGCACACAAAGTGTTCCTACGGTAAATGGGAGTTGCATAATCTCATAGTTAAAGGAACATGTATAAGTCATGGATAAAAGCAATAGCAACATACTAAACGATCGGGTGCTATGCTAATGGAATGGGTCATGTCAATCAGATCATTCAACTAATGATGTGATCTCGTTAATCAAATAACAACTCTTTGTTCATGGCTAGGAAACATAACCATCTTTGATTAATGAGCTAGTCAAGTAGAGGCATACTAGTGACACTCTGTTTATCTATGTATTCACACATGTATTATGTTTCCGATTAATATAATTCTAGCATGAATAATAAACATTTATCATGATATAAGGAAATAAATAATAACTTTATTATTGCCTCTAGGGCATATTTCCTTCAGAATATGCGTGTGAGTTAGGGGTGTGAACCCTTGTGCCAGAGGAGGGGGTGGCTTATATAGAGTGCGCCAAGCCCCTCTAGCCCTCAGTTACACAGGGTTCAATGTAAGTTAAGGTAGGGGCGTTACTGGTAATGTCTGCTATAAATGACTATTAATGCTCTTCAAGACTACGGAGTGAACGTCTGACCGTTGCTATACCGGGGCGACTGTAGATCTTCTGTGCCCCGAGTGATTCTTTAGTATGGTCGAGTGATGTTATCTTGGTCGAGTGGAATTGGGGTATCCGAGTGGAACAGCTGGTCGAGTGGATGACACTCCAAGGTGATTTCAGTCGGTATATATCTTCTGTTGTACTTTGAATATCTTTGACTCTAGGGCAGTGTCCTTGGGTAGGGCGTCTAGGTCCGACCTATGACCCTACCCTAGGTACATGTCATCGTCAGGAATCCCGCTAATCTTCCCCATAGCCCTCTTCTTGGCTGCTATGGGGGCCATCCCACCTTGGTCACCGATTTCGGTCGTCTGCAAGAAGTGAGATGCTTTTGTATAGGACCGCGGAAGGTTTGGCATTTGTGTACGTTTTAGATGGCAAGTTTAGTGGTATGAGGTTGACAGTTTCTTCAGAAACACACAGCAACTTCTAGGAGGTTTTGCAACAAAAGAGGGCAGGATTTGCCATCTCTTATCAAGTAAACTTGCAAAAACATTCGCCAGATAACATTTCCGTTTGTGTATTCCTTACAACATGCATGCTTACCGTCGGAGTGCATTTTTACATGTACAATAATTAGAGAATGAGAAATGTTATCATGTTAAGTGTTAACTTTTTCCGAGAATGTGTTAAGTGGTAACTAGCAACATTAATCGGGTGAATTCATCTCAAGTGCGACGTGAACTTGCTTGAGTTTTGCTTCAGTACGCCTCTGAATAAAAAGTTTACAGATTTCGATGCGGATCGAATGTAGAGATTAGTTTATTCTGATCTTTTGTTCGATCCATCAAGAGAATAGGGATTTTCTTCCTTTCGGGCATATCTCATCCGTTAGGAGTATATAAATAGTTTAAATTGCTTATCACACTGTCATGCGGTATCAACCGTTAGAAGTTACCATTAGGTCTACCATTATTGAAGCGAGCCGCGTACTGATCTCAACCGTAGTGCAAAAACCCACTTCCATGCATGCATGAACGCGATTACGCACCACGCACCGCGGGGCGCGGCGGGGGAGCTGTTCGAGACGGCCGGCATGCCAAGGTAAGCGAAAAGCAACCAGCAACGTGACGTTCATGGATTCTGCAATCTGCATAGTCTACAGTTCAACTCCCCGTGTCAACAGCTGAGGCCATCACGGTGCGGTGTGATGCGCCATTGCTGCTGCTACATGCTCGTGGTCCTGCTGGACGGCCGGCCGGTCCGGCGGTGAAGACAGCCATGACGAGGGACTGGCTCTCTCTGGGCAAGCGTGATGCATGCATGGATGGCCACAGAGCACCGTAAATGCCTACCATAAATACCATAATAATGTGCCGCCCTGGTTTAGGTCTCTAGACAGGGGATTTGCATAGGCTGGGCGTGAGCAGGAATATTCTGTTCCCATCATTTAATCTCGACGTACAGTAGCTTACTAAAAAATATTGAAAAATCAGTCGCGTAAAAGATGTGTGTAGACACACGCGTGCGAAAATTGCTTACCCCCTCGGTCTAGGTGTATAAGGAACTTAGAGTAGTAACATGTACTCCCTCCGTTTCTTTTTACTCCGCGTATAAAATTTGGTCAAAGTCAAACTACACGATGTTTGACCAAATTTATATGAAAAAATATGAACATCTATAATATTAAAACTATATAGTACGAAAATACATTTCATGGTGCATCTGATAATATTTATTTCATATTGTGGATGATGATATTTTTTAATATAAAATTGGTCAAACTTTACAAAGCTTGACTTTGACCAAACTTATATGCAGACTAAAAAGAAACGGAGGGAGTATATGTTACTACCTTCTATAGTGGGTAGTAACATAAGTTTAGTGCCATATGCAAGCCTTCATTTATTAGGTTATAGACACATTTTGCATTGGGGTGCGTTACGTTACAGTAACATATTATGTTACCACAGACACCTCTCTCCTCATTAACTCTTTGCCACATAAGCACATTTGTCTTAGGTTGCGTTATGTTACTAGCTAAGTTACTCCCACTATGACCAGCCTTAGTGGGAGTAACTTAGCAAGTAACATAACACACTCCGAGAAAAGTTTGCTTACATGGCATGTATTTAATGAAGAGAGAGATGGTTGGAGTAACATAATATGTTACTGTAACATAACACATCCCAAGGCAAAATGAGTCTATATCTTAATAAATGTTGGTTTACATGATACTGCATATATGTTACTCCTCACTATGAAGGTAGTAACATAGACTAGTAACATATGCATGTTACTAGTCTAAGTTACTTCCCACTATGACTAGCCTAAGTCATCTTAGGCTAACCATAATGGGGTAACATAAGTAGTATCATGCACTTGGGACTCGCAGACATGCTTATGTGGCAGACAATTAAAAAAAAGATAGTTATAGTAACATAGGTAGATACCGTAACATAATAAATATGATGCTACTATGTATCATGCATGACAATAAATGAGACCACTTATGATACTAATCTATAATATTATGCACTATAGAGGTAGTAACATAGACTAGTAACATATGCATGTTACTAGTCTAAGTTACTCCCCACTATGACCAGCCTTAGGTTGTGCATCGCAACCAAGGCGGAGGGGAAAACGAGAGAACTTAATGTCCTTTTGCTAATTAATAGCATTGCATGCAATCAACTAACCATTGCATGTCATGTTTGTTATTCTCAAGTCATTAAAAGCATGCACGACCCACATCTCTTATTGGTTGATACGTCATGAAACAAGAAACAAGGAGTGAGTTAATGTACCGTGCCTAAGTGTTCTGGGATTATTTCGTTTTTGTAAGATGACTTACACACCTAGACGGAGGGAGTAGATAATATTCCAATTTGAAAATCGCCGAGTCAAGTAAGCCGCACTTTGTATTGTGAAAATAAATCAAATCAATGTCCACAACATTAATATTAAAATCTATTAAAAGCCCTAAAATAATACTTTCTCTGTTCTAAAATCCCTCGCGTGGTTTCAGTTTAAATTTGAACTAAAACCAAGCGGAAGGAGAATGACAAATAATATTTGTATATAACACGCCATAAAATTTGAGAATCAGAATCCATAACACTGTCAAATCATTTGAAAATTCCGCCTAAGGTAAGTTTTGGTAAATTATCGACACTGATAGCAAATTTGCAAAGAAAAAACAGTTATGTCAATATTGAGACTTGGTCAGATTTTTTATCCGGTTTTCCTTATAATCTGGATCAATATTTTCTTTGAATGAGATCTAATTCACGCGAGGATCCACCCCCCCCCCTCCCTCGATGACTTTTCAAATAGAAAACATGTAGACTTGGTTTCAGTTGTGACATCATAGATTCACGGTATGGATATATGCTGCTTTGTTAACAGATCTTTTGAACTATATAAAAGTGTCAACTAAAGCGAGGTATAAACCAAGTGCACTAGGTGCGCATAGCTCAGATGGTTAAGTTCCTTGTGGTGAAACCAGCCCATCAAGGTTTGAGTCCTTACTTGACACTGATGCTCACGTTTTTCTAGATTTATTTTAGGCTTTCTGGTACTATTCATTCACTGCGAAGAGACGTTTCAATCGACTACGAGGCTTTGTGATGACTTCGCCAATCTCAAGATGTTGTGTCGACTCAGTATTTCAGAGGTGCCAATGGAGATAGAGTGTGAGTGCATGCATTCATTTATAGGAGTGAGTGTATATGCTTGTATATGAGCATATGCGATTGTATCGAGTTAGAAAAAAAAGCCATATTACTTATGTTACCATGACAGTGTTTCATCCACGTAAATCTCTTCTCTTGTTTTTCTTAAAGGAGGGTTAACCATGCCTTCTGAATCAAACAATGCACACAACTATCTTTATTAAACTATTCAATAGAGATTGGTGAAATAAATACAAGGATGAATTCAAAGCCACTTTCCTGACGAAAAATATTTACACCTATAAGGTTGATGTTGTGTCCTAACAGCACAACGCACCGGAGTCGAAAGCACCAACCGACCTAGCAGACGCAAAAGCGTGCACCGTATACACGCGCTTCGGTATGCATTGTTTTTCCTTTGATGAATAATAAATGCCACTTAGAGCAACTCCAAAGGGCCAACCCATTTTGTCGTGGGTTTGTCACGGCAGATGTCCTAGCCAAAGGACTTAGTCGTGGAGCCATCGCAACGGGTTAACTCGAAGGGGTTAAAGCGGACACAGGGACGCAGAGAGTTTATACTAGTTCGGCCCCTTCGATGAAGGTAAAAGCCTACGTCTAGTTTGTGGTGGAATTGATGAAGTCTCGATGACTATGGAGCAAACAAGCTTCGCCTAGGCCTCGAGTTGTGGTTGTCTCTCCATGAACCGCTATCGGGTCGTCCCCTTATATACACGGGTGACGCCTGTCGGTTCACAGAGTCCCAATCCCCGGTTTATACTCGTACCCGGGTTGGTATCTCTCTTTCCCTATCTTATAGTACAAGTTTACACAAGCCGGTTTACGGCTACAGATACTAAACCGACTACGGCCTTGGGCCTTTACAAGCTTATTGGGCTTTAACATCCTTGAACTACTGTTGAAGTTAATCCGGCCCAGGTAGGCCGGTTTACGCCCAGTAGTAATATCCCCAACATTAGGCCCCAGATTGATTTGAACGAGTTCATGTCAATCCTTAGCAGAAATCTTCATATTCAGCATCTTCCCATAATCACTAAACCGCCATGTCGTCATCTTCTTTGGTTGCTGTAAACCGGCATGACGTCATCATGAAGCTGGTTTTTATGATGCCTTCTTTGTTTAATAGATCCACAATAATCGAGGCGACAGCTCCACTTCCGAAATCTGTGGCTCCTGGATTCGCGCGCCTGACACATGTTTTTTGCCTTATAAATAGGGCCAAAGGGTCATTTCCTTTTCTCCCCTTCACCCCTTTCCTCTTCGTCTTCTTCGCGTCGCCAACTCCGGAGCTCCGCCGCCGTCGCTAACCTCCGCGTCATCTTGGGCCGCTGCATCAACCTGACCGTACCAGAAAACTGCAGCATCCTTCCGCATCTCTCCGAGCTTCGGTAAGATCTCCGCCTTCCCAACTTAGATCTGCTTTTAGGGTTTACTGTGTTCTTCGTGTTCTTCGTCCGCCTCAAACTTCGACCGAGATGTATCTTCAGATGATCCCATAACTTTTGCTCCGTACAGCGTTAGTTTTCAGCATCTGTTTTTACTGCGATATCCCTGGACCGTAGATCTGATCCATAGCTTTACCTTGCTGTTCTTGCACAACTTCTTTTAAATCATGAATATTTATCTTTTTTATGAAATCGCCCCAGATCCGATGCTATAATAAGATTGTGTGAAACCTGTTTCTGCACACTTGTTCATTTGTAATTCCCACTGTTCCACGGTTTTAGATCCAGCGGTTTAACTTTGTGGAAGAGGATCACTAAATCAGTATACACCATTAGTCCCCTTGTTGAACCGCCAGTAATCCCTTGATGAACCGCATCGCTTTACCAATGTCGGTTTATGATTGACTTCCTTCGGTTTAACATTGATAATATCAACATGTAATCTGTGCTCAACACGATCTTCAACCGGAATCATTTCGTTCTGTAGACTTCCTCATGGCTAAACAAGTGTACGAGTGCAACTGGGCTCCTTCTCGGGTCACGGAAATGCAACTGAACAATCTGGTCCTGACCGGCGCTTTAAGCAGCAGAAAAACCATTCACTGCAGGGTCCCAGGCAAAGAGTGTCCCCCTACACCTTGAGATGGAGAAGTTGTAGTCTTTCCAGATCACTTAGCCCGCGGTTTCAATCCGCCCGGTTCAAAATTTTACCGTGATGTTTTGGCTAACTTCCAACTCCATCCGCAAGATATCGGCCCCAATTTTGTCACCAACATATGTCATTTCCAAGTGCTCTGCGAGGTGTTCTTTCAAGAGGAACCCACAGTGGAGTTGTTCCGGGACTGTTTTCACTTAAACCGCCGTACAGAATTTCCTGACGGTTCGAACATGGAACTGGGTGGCGTATCAATCCAAAAGAGAAAAGAGGTCACTTATCCTCATGCGAAATTGCATAGTCATCCCCAAGAGTGGAATAACTCCTGGTTTTATTGTAAAGACACCTCCTCGAATAATGAGAATATCTTGCCCGGTTTTCGTCCAGAATGGCTCAGCAACACACATCCCTTTCCTCAGCGGCTGACTGGCAAAGAGAGGATGAAGTACGCTCCTCAACTATCCAAGCTCCGAGCCTTTATGGCTAACGGTTTAACAGGAGTCGATCTTGCTCGTTGCTGGATATCCTGGAGTATAGTGCCCCTCAGTCAACGCTCCGGTTTAATGTGTGAGTATACAGGCAGCATTGATGATCCGTTGCGTCACGTAAACATCCAGCTTACTGATGAAGAGGTCACAGAGGCTGTAAAGAAAATTCTGAATGAACCGGAACGCGTCTGTGCCAAAACCGGCCTTCTGCCTTTATGCGCCATCAACAAACCGCCAGCGGTAAATCTGAATTCCCTTTTCATTAAGTCTGATACTATTGCACTTGCTTATTACTGATATCAATATCCGTTGGTGCAGGGTGATGATCCGTTTTGGAGTAAAAAGCTCCCGCAAGAAAAAGCGGGTAAACCGGAAAAACCAACCCGGCCTAAGACAAGGGTCGTCAAGAAGTCTGCTCATAAGAGGAAGACTACAGCCTCCTCTGATCCACCCGCTGATGATGATGTGGGTAATCTGGACCTTGAAGCAGAACTTGATTCTCTCGGTTTACTGTTTATGCAACTTATTGATGATACTATTTGTCAGGATGATGCCGAAGCTAGCCACGCTGACGATGCAGAGGTAATTACTCTTTCTTCTGATTCAAGCCTTCCACCTTCACACAAAATCCGTCAGGCAAACCGAAAAGTTAAATTTTCCCATCCTCTTGCTTACTTGGATCCCAACTTTCTTATGAAGACCCAACAGCATGAGGTGCGCCGTACAACCCGACACAGTGGCCAGGTAGTTACCTCCGCCGGTTTACCGAACAGTCCGGTTCGGAAACGCCGTTCAGAGGTCTCTCATTTGCTTGTCAATATTTGTCCTAAAGCGGGCTATTTTCGTCAACCGCTTAATCCGTTTGACTCCGATTATCAGGTCACCTCGCACTAATCTTCTGGCGAGTCAACTGGTACCCAGCTGCCTCCACTCAAAACCGTGCTTGGGTACGCTTTTACCTTATCATGACGTTGCTGATTTTTGTAACCTTCAATATATACTGTCTTCAATTTTGCTGCTTCTTGTAGGGCCAAACCGAGGCCAAGCAAGAAAGCTCGCCAAGATAAGGCAGCTGAGGAAGATGCTACTCCTGAACTGGATGCTACCCCACAAGTTGAAGCGATCATCCATGAAGATGTAGTTAATGACCCACCAGTAAGGGATGAAGAAGGTTCTGTTAACCCCTCCGGTCCTGCTGACCAGCCAGCCAGTCCTATCCGTATCGAGAAAACCACCAGCCCCTCCAATCCTGCCGACAAACCGACTATACCAGTTCAAACCGGCGAGCCTAAGGATGATGAAGTCATAATTACTGGCATAGGACATACTGAACCGGGAAATCCCATCGCTTTAGCCAAGCATACTGCAAAAGAAGAATTTTCCGTCATGAGCAAAGGTAAATGGGATGTTGATCTGGCGACATACTCTGCTCTCAGTGCTCAAGACATTCATTCTGGGTATTTAAACCGGCTACATACTAGCCGTGACTATGAAGCCAATCTGGTAAACATGATGAAGGAAAATTTTGAGGTAATTTCCATGTATTTGTTCCTGTTTCTTGCCGCTATAGCCCCCAAGGGTCGGTTCAACTTTAGTATAATTGAAGCGAGACTTTTAATCTTCATACAGTAGCATCCGAAATACTACCAGAGCAAATGGCCATTAGCCCCCAAGTGCCAAGTTGAATACTTGTATTTAGCTTGGGACTTTGATGATTAATTGATAGCTGTAGATCAAATATGCATTAGCCCCCAAGTACAAAGCGCCTACCTTGTTATGTGGTTGGTACTTCCTTTGTTAAACCGTATAACTGTCGGAATGCAGGCTGAACTGAAGGTCAAAGAGAACCAAATCGCCGACCTTCACGAGAATTTGAAGTCCCAACAAGCAGAAACTTCCAAGGCCAAGGAGGAATTAACCAGCGCTTTAGGCAGTATGGAGCAGCTTAAGGAAGGTTTCAAGAAGGAACGGGCTGACTGGGCCACAGAAAAGGCCGTTTTAACCAAGAAGATTAAAGATGCAGAAGCTGCCCTTAAACCGGTAACTGATGAATTAACCAGTGTAAAGCGACAAGTGCACGCAATGACTGCCGCCATCTTTGGTAAGCTTCCTGTGACTTGTGTAATAGTCGTGATTCTCTTATAAACGGCTCGGTTTGTAAACTGCTGATTGTATTACAGGCACCCGCATTAATCACTTAGGGTCGAATGTGCGGATGAAACTGAAAGCCGCCTACACCTTAGTCGAGCAGCTGTATACTGGTGCGCAACGGATTATCACAATTGCGTCACACAACAATCCAGCACCCACGTTGATCCAGGATACACTGAAGAGATTGTCCATGCTCCCTGCTCGGATTGATGAGCTAAAAAAGTCTGCTGCTCGAACGGGAGCCATTAATGCCTTAATCCGGGCCAAAGCATGGGTGCCTGATTTTGACACCGTTGAAGCGGCTCAAGGCTATCCCAGCTTGAAGGAGGATGGCTCCGAATTCAGCGAAGAGGATTTAAGAAAGATAAACCGGGCGGTGCGCCCTCTGGCCTGCCAATTGGTAGAGGAAGCAGACTTGTCGCATTATCAAGCTCAATATGATGACCAGAACAAACGAGTGGCTGCACCAATTCCTGAAGCGGAAAACCTGATTCCTCCAATTCGTAAGCACACTTATGCCCCTGATATTGAACCGTCTTCACTGATACATGAAGAAGCTGTCTTTCAAGCATTAATGGGGATCGACTGGACCACTGTTGACTTCCAGCCGCTGGGTAGGGAGGAGGAAGCTGAAGCGGCGCAGGATGATCCAGAACAATCAAACCGGGGTGGTACGCAGGCGTGAACCGAGGGCAGCTTGGACCTTGTTATATCTTGTCAAGAAAAACAATTATCTTATTTGGGCACCATGCTGCCTTGTAATAGGATAGACCGTACTTGTGCTTCGTGAGATGCCTTCGTGCATCAGTACTCAAACCTTCATTTGGAAAATCATCCTTGCCAACTTATATCTCCTGCAATCACAAAATTTTAAACTACCAAGGCAGTTGTACCGCCATCCGGTTTGTGAATCTTTATATAGATACGCAAGGAGACTTGCAAGTACGATCAAATTTTGTGATACGAAATACCTGCCATTTTAATGGGCATGAAGTAGGCGTTTTAGCCAATCTTGAAACGGGGGTTTGATAGCCCTAAACCGTCATGGGAGAAAACAGCTCCTGTATGTATAATGCCGGCATACTGTGTAAACCGTGATTTGATCATAATACCTCTGGTTACTCCAAAAAAGGATGTTTCACAGAAAAAATCAAATCGAGCAAATAATCTCCGGTTTGAAAGAGGAACCGTGTTCCGCCAAATTGGCTGTTTGAACCGTAAAAAATATTGTCGGCTTAAAGACGCAACGAAGATAAAATAGCAACTCTTTAAGAAAGGCTACTAAAGCAAAAAGCAATGACAAAACTTTTTGCAACAGAAAAGCTTTACTGAGCTGGTCAGATGGCGTTACCATGGTCAAACGCAACCAAGCCCCCCGAAGGTGCAGCGATGGTGCCAGTCGGCCAGGTCCCCAAATGACTCGTGGCATTACGCCGGCCAAGTGGCATGGCAATGGTTCGGGTTCGACCAAGCCCCCAAGTGACTCTAAGGCCTGTAGGCCGAACAAGAGGCGTGACCGGTTCAGACTTGACCGTGTCCCCAAGTGATCTGGTGGCTTTCGCTGATCAAAAGGCATTGCATCGGTTCGGACACGACCGAGCCCCCAAGTGATCTGGTGGCTTTCGCCTATCAAAAGGCATTGCATCGGTTCAAACATGACCGAACCCCCAAGTGATATTGATAAATTTTGCAAGGGGTAAACCGGAGGTCGTTTTAAAACAAACCACTCCATGTAACCACACATGATATAAAAGAACAGGTACCCCACTTTAGCTGAGGATCCGGTTTATTATAATATATACATTGTCATAATATGTACATAAGCAGAGCCCATGGCTCAAGTATAGTAAGGCCGAAGATGAGCTATATTCCACGGCCTGTTGGTCTCCTGCTCTGATTTGCGTGAGTCTTTTCGCTCTCGAACATCAATCAGGTAGTATGACCTGTTGTGCAGATTTTTCCTGACCACGAAAGGCCCTTCCCAAGGTGGAGACAACTTATGCATCTCGGTTTGATCTTGAATAAGTCGAAGCACCAAATCTCCTTCTTGAAAGGTTCTGGTCCTGACCCGACGATTGTGATAGCGACGAAGATCCTGTTGGTAGATCGCCGAGCGGGCATCTGCTATGTCTCGCTCTTCATCCAACCGGTCCAAAGCGTCCTGTCGAGCTGCCTCGTTATCCGCTTCAACATAAGCCGCAACACGGGGCGAATCATGACGGATATCACTAGGAAGAACCGCCTCTGCCCCATAAACCATGAAGAATGGCGTGTATCCAGTTGACCTGTTAGGCGTGGTGTTGATGCTCCATAACACAGAGGGCAATTCATCGACCCAACAACCCGGTGTCCTCTGCAAAGGAACCATAAGCCGGGGTTTAATGCCTCTCAAGATCTCCTGATTAGCTCTTTCTGCTTGGCCATTGGACTGTGGGTGCGCCACTGAGGAAACATCAAGGCGGATGTGCTCTCGTTCGCAGAACTATTTCATGGCACCTTTAGATAAATTGGTACCATTATCTGTGACGATACTGTGTGGAAAACCAAACCGGAAAATCACCTTTTTGATGAACTGAACCGCGGTGGCCGCATCACACTTGCTAACGGGCTCTGCCTCTACCCACTTTGTAAATTTGTCAACCGCCACCAGAAGGTGGGTCTTCTTGTCCTTGGACCTTTTGAAAGGCCCGACCATATCCAGCCCCCAGGTTGCAAACGGCCAAGTAATTGGAATCATCCTCAATTCTTGAGCCGGAACATGAGCGCGTCTTGAGAATTTTTGGCAACCATCACACCGTCTGACCAGATCCTCCGCATCAACATGGGCAGTCAACCAATAGAAACCGTGACGAAATGCTTTTGCCACTAAAGATTTTGAACCGGCGTGGTGACCACAATCTCCTTCGTGGATCTCACGCAAAATTTCACGGCCTTCCTCAGGAGATACACACCGTTGAAACGCTCCTATCACACTGCGATGATGCAGCTCGCCATTTTCAATTATCATGGACTTGGACCGCCGTATTATTTGTCTGGCCAGAGTCTCGTCCTCTGGCAACTCGCCTCGGTTCATGTACGCCAGGTAAGGAAGCGTCCAATCCGGGATGACGTGTAGCGCCGCCACCAACTGAGCCTCCGGGTCAGGAACCGCCAAATCCGCTTCACCGGGTAGTTGAACCGATGGGTTGTATAGCACATCAAGGAACACATTAGGTGGTACCGGTTTACACTGTGAACCAAGCCGGCTTAAAGCGTCTGCCGCCTCGTTCTTCCGTCGATCCACGTGGTCCACCTGATACCCCTTGAAGTGACCTGCGACCACATCAACCTCACGACGATATGCAGCCATGAGTGGATCTTTAGAATCCCATGTACCAGACACCTGTTGGGCCACCATATCCGAGTCGCCGAAGCACTTAACCCGACTTAAGTTCATCTCCTTAGCCATCCGGAGACCATGGAGCAAGGCTTCGTACTCTGCTGCATTGTTAGTACAAGGGAACATTAAACGGAGAACATAACAAAACTTGTCACCTCGTGGGGAAGTTAATATGACTCCAGCCCCCGAGCCCTCCAATTGGCGTGATCCATCAAAATGAATGGTCCAATCTGTGTGATCCGGCTTCTCTTCAGGGACTTGCAACTCCGTCCAATCATTGATGAAGTCAACAAGTGCCTGGGACTTTATCGCAGTACGAGGCACGTATTTTAAACCGTGCGGTCCAAGCTCGATAGCCCACTTGGCAATCCGACCAGTTGCTTCTCGGTTTTGGATGATATCACCCAAAGGAGCAGAGCTGACCACTGTGATGGGATGCCCTTGGAAATATTGCTTCAACTTCCGGCTCGCCATAAAAACTCCATATACCAGCTTCTGCCAATGCGGATATCTTTGTTTGGATTCAATAAGCACCTCGCTGATATAGTAAACCAGACGTTGAATCGGGTACTCTTTGCCCGCCTCCTTCCGCTCCACCACAATAGCCACACTAACTGCGCGAGCATTAGCAGCAACATACAGCAGCAATGGTTACCTATCAATGGGAGCGGCGAGCACGGGCGGATTGGCCAACTGCCACTTTAAATCCTCCAATGCCTGATCAGCAGCAGAACTCCAGACGAACTGATCCGTCTTCTTCAACATTTGATACAAAGGGATCGCTTCCTCCCCGAGGCGGCTGATAAACCGACTCAGTGCAGCAATCCGACCTGCCAGACGTTGAACATCATTAATACACTTCGGTTTAGTCAGAGAGGTGATGGTCGTGATCTTCTCCGGATTAGCCTCAATTCCCCTATGGGACACCAGAAAACCCAATAACTTGCCAGCTGGTACACCAAAGACACATTTGGCCGGATTGAGCATCATCTTGTACGTCCTGAGGTTATCAAAGGTCTCCTTCAAATCATCGACCAAAGTCTCCTTCTTCCTTGACTTAACCACAATATCATCCACATAAGCATGCACATTACGGCCAATCTGTTTGTGGAGACAATTTTGCACACACCGTTGATAAGTTGCCTGGGCACTTTTGAGCCCAAAGGGCATAGACACATAGCAGAAGGCTCCAAAGGGAGTTATGAACGTCGTCTTCTCCTGGTCCTTAACTGCCATTTTAATCTGATGATAGCCGGAGTATGCATCCAAGAAACATAAGCGCTCGCAACCCGCCGTAGCATCAATGATTTGATCAATACGGGGGAGGGCAAAAGGATCCGCAGGGCAAGCCTTATTTAGATCCGTATAATCCACACACATGCGCCAGGTGCCATTTTTCTTAAGGACCAGCACCGGATTAGCAAGCCACTCAGGGTGAAAAACTTCAATGATGAAGCCAGCTGCCAATAGCCTGGCCACCTCTTCTCCGATAGCCTTTCTCCTCTCCTTGTTGAACCGGCGGAGGAACTGTTTCACCGGTTTGTATTTAGGATCCACATTAAGGGTGTGCTCAGCGAGTTGCCTCGGTACACCTGGCATGTCAGGAGGCTTCCATGCAAAGATGTCCCGATTCTCACGGATGAACTCGATGAGCACGTCTTCCTATTTCGGATCCAGATTGGCACTGATGCTGAACTGCTTGGACGAATCGCCAGGTACGAAGTCAACAAGCTTGGTCTCAGCCGCCGACGTGAACTTCAAGGTCGGATCGTGCTCTGTAGTAGGCTTCTTTAAAGGGGTCATATCCGTCGGATCAACGTTGTCTTTATAGTACTTGAGCTCCTCGGTAGCACAAACCGACTCTACATACGCGACGTCTCCTTCCTCACACTCCAAAGCGATCTTACGGCTTCCGTGAACCGTGATGGTCCCCTTATGACCCGGCATCTTGAGCTGTAGATACACATAGCAGGGTCGTGCCATGAACTTGGCATAGGCCGGCTGGCCAAACAGGGCATGGTATGGGCTTTGGATTTTCACCACCTCGAACGTCAGTGTCTCTGATCGGGAATCGTGATCATCTCCGAAGGCTACTTCCAAGGCTATCTTGCCCACGGGGTATGCTGACTTGCCAGGCACCACACCATGGAAAACCGTGTTTGAAGGGCGGAGGTCTTTATCCTTTAGCCCCATGCGTCGAAAGGTCTCATAGTATAGGATATTAATACTACTACCCCCATCCATGAGTACCTTGGTGAACTTATAACCTCCCACCTGTGGCGCCACCACTAAAGCTAGCTGGCCCGGATTGTCAACCCGGGGAGGGTGATCCTCTCTACTCCATACAATTGGCTGCTCTGACCAGCGCAGATACTGTGGCACGGCCGGTTCAACAGAATTAACTGCCCGCTTCTGGACCTTTCGGTCTCGCTTGTCCAAGCTGGTGGTAAACACATGATATTGTCCACTGTTTAACTGCTTTGGATTGCTCTGGTAACCCGACTGCTGTTGTTGCTGACTGTTTTGATTATGCTGATTGCCATGTCCGCTCGGATTACCATTAAACCCTGAACCGGGATTTCCTCCACCATGACTCGGCCCGGATCCTGAACCGCCACAAGAGCTGGGGTCGTACCGAAAAGCATTGGAGCTCTTAAACTCTTGCATGATATAAAAATCCTTCCAAAGGTGGTTTGCTGGCTCCTCTCTACTCCCATGCTTTGGACAGGGCTGATTCAACAGATAATTTAAGCGCTCCGGATTGGGGCTAGGTCCGCCACTGCAGTTTTTGCCCCTACGTCGTCGGCCCCTGTCCTGCACATTAGTGTTAGCCACATAATCCGTGTTGCCATCCGCTTTACGCTTGCCACCACCAATGTTTCCTGCCGAGTTATGCTGCTGACCTCTGGGGTTGCCGTTCTTTCTTCCCTTCCCTGTCTTTTCATCATCAGACTCGGGATCCTTGGTACTATCAGAATCAGCATACTTCACCAAAGCAGTCATGAGCGTTCCCATGTCGGTACAATGGCGCTTCATCCGTCCTAATTTTAACTTCAAAGGCCCAAACCGGCAATTGCCTTCCAGGGTTACAACCGCGGTGTCCGCATTGATACAGTCTGATGAATGCAGAATCTTTGAGACTCTGCGCACCCAATGAGTTGTTGATTCTCCTTCCTCCTGGACACAAGCCGCTAAATCCACTACCGACATGGGCTGCTTGCACGTGTCTTTAAAATTGCTGATGAACCGGGCTCGCAACTGGGCCCATGAACCGATAGAATTGGGCGGCAGGCTTTTTAACCAAGTACGGGTTGTCCCTTCAAGCATCATGGTGAAATATTTTGCACACGCCGCATCATCTACGTCCAGCATCTCCATGGCCATCTCATAACTCTCCACCCACGACTCTGGGGGTTGATCCGCCGTATAGTTCGGTACCTTGCGCGAGCCCTTGAAATCCTTAGGCAGGCACACATTGCGCAGGGCCGGGACGAGGCAAGGCACTCCCAAAGCGCTAGAAGTGAGTCCCGGTTCAACTGAAGTGGTGGGACGAACCGGCGTAATCTGATGAGCCTGATGCGGTGCTGCTAACTCGACTTCCCTACGCGCCCGGGCCCGGTCTACCACATCCTGGGCGTCGGGGGCCGGATTGTTGCCGTGGGGAGCCCTACGCCGTGCATTACTTGACTCGGCTGGCTCTTCCATATTTCTACTGTAACTCCGGCCTGGACGCGGGGTAGAGTGAATCCGTTCACGGCTATATGAATATGCTTCCTGTTGAACCAACGCCGTTCTGAGGAGCTCCTTAACCTGGCGTGTCTCTATCGCTTGCAGTGAATCTCCCTCGACCGGAATAGCTTCCAACCGTGTCGCCGCTGCAACAAGGTTATCCAGCGGATTGGAATAGTGATCCGGAGGCGTATGCACAACCCGTGGCTCTCCCGGGTTATGACGGGGCAGATCTATTACACGGGGCTGAACCGGCGCGCCCGTCCCGGGCGCCTCCGCCCGGTTTACCACTGGTTGATTACTGGTCCCTGCTCCAGGGGTATTGAAAAGATCCCTTCCTTCAAAGACCGAGGGCAAGCGAGATCGGTACTTCCTTCTCATGACTTCCTGTGAAGCGCTTTGGTCCAGCATGAGTTTATAAGCTTGCGCGTCCAAAGCGGCTCGCTCCGCGGTCATCCTAACCTCCTCAGCTGCCAGATCCGCTTTGGCCTGGTTAATTTGCTCTCTTACCTTTGCAATCTCTGCATTATGAGCATCCCGATCCGTCGGATTAGCCTCTGCCATGAGCGCAGCCAATGCATCAAACAGATCAGATAACACTTGAGCCGGTGGGCGCACAGAGCCTCCTGCTCCGGCAGCCGCTGCTGAACCGGAAACCATTGCCGCGGCCGTCGATGAGTGAAGCGCCGCTTGCGTACCGGCCATGAATATACCGACCCGGCTAGGTAGATCAGAGGGGTCCGGAATACTGTCGCCATCGGAACAGCTCCCAATCCGACCATCTTGCACTTGATACAAGGAGTCGGTTTCCCCGGTTGACGACTCGTCGCCAGAATAAACGACAGTTTCGCCACCAGATCCTGATCCGTCCTCATAGTTTCCTCCGTGGATGACTCCCACAAAGGCACGCTTCACGGTTGGCTTAACCCAGGCAAGTCGCGCACGCTGAGCTGTCTCGATGAAGTCGGTGCAGGTGTCCAGCTCAGGGCCCGGTTCACCAATTTTGCCGATGAAGACGTGTATACCACCAAAGGGGACCCGGTACCCGTACTCAATTGAGCCGGCCTCGGGGCCCCAGCCTGCGTCATCGATGTAGATCTTGCCGCGATGACTCTTGGTCATCCGGCCCACGACGTATCCCTCGAGTCCTTCAAAGCGGCCCTCCAAGAACTTGAAACCATCGTGCGATAGCCCCACGGTGGGTGCCAACTGTCGTGGGTTTGTCACGGCAGATGTCCTAGCCAAAGGACTTAGTCGGAGAGCCATCGCAACGGGTTAACTCGAAGGGGTTAAAGCGGACACAGGGACGCAGAGAGTTTATACTAGTTCGGCCCCTTCGATGAAGGTAAAAGCCTACGTCTAGTTTGTGGTGGAATTGATGAAGTCTCGATGACTAGGGAGCAAACAAGCTTCGCCTAGGCCTCGAGTTGTGGTTGTCTCTCCCTGAACCGCTATCGGGTCGTCCCCTTATATACACGGGTGACGCCCGTCGGTTCACAGAGTCCCAATCCCCGGTTTATACTCGTACTCGGGTTGGTCTCTCTCTTTCCCTATCTTATAGTACAAGTTTACACAAGCCGGTTTATGCTTACAGATACTAAACCGACTACGGCCTTGGGCCTTTACAAGCTTATTGGGCTTTAACATCCTTGAACTACTGTTGAAGTTAATCCGGCCCAGGTAGGCCGGTTTACGCCCAGTAGTAATATCCCCAACACATTTCGTCCGCCTGCGTTCGTTTGGGCCGGCGCGGACAAAAGTGGCGGCCCAACACGCCGACCCAAACCCAAATCACGTCCGCGTCGCGTCCACGCCGACGCATTTGCGGCCCAAATTTGAGCCCCAAATGCGTCGACGCGGACGCCGAACGGACGCTTCGCGCGCCTTCTCGCTATCCGCCGTGTCCCCACATGGCGGACGTCCAACTACCCGCTGCCCACGCGGTCAGCTTAATTTATGACGACGGGCCCATGCATCAGCGACGACGCTCGTCCTTTTTTAAGCCGACCGTGCGGCGGGGCCGTCCTCATCCAAACTCGCCGTCCACATCTGCCATCCTTTGCTCACTTGTCGCCGGCAAACCCTAGCCAACACAACCACAGCGAGATGGGCCTCTTCTCCGGCGCCAGCGGCAGCAAGGCCAATGGCAAGTCCCCCGCCACCCCTTTCCCCTCAGAGTTCCTCCCACCTCCGTCGGCGTCGGCGCCTCGCCGGCAGAGGCAGCGCGTGAACGTGCCAGTGCATCAGGCGGATTGGCACTGGCAGCACCACCAGCCTCTACCGTATCCCGACGTGACGCTGCCGCACGACTGGCATCTGGATCCGGATACGATCCCAGTGCAGGTAGTGCCGCGGACGGCTCGTGCTCACGTGGAGGAGGTGCGGCGCCGGCGGGCGCTGCTGACGCCGGAGCAGCGCCGCGACCAGGCCTACGCAACCGACTCTCCCAACTGGGCGAGGTGGTTCGCCTTCGAACACGAGGAGGCGAGGCGACTGGGCGTGCGCGAGGTCGACCGAAGGTCGCCGCCACCGTCGCTCGTCGTCCGCGAGGAGGACCAGGCGGCCCTTGCGGCCGTCTACCGGGAGAGCGAGGAGGACGAGCGGCGCAGAGCGGAGGCGGCGGAGGCGAAAGAGGAGGCTCGGTACGAGGCGACAATGGCGCAGGCCCTTGCCCTCTCCGCGGCGGGTGACTACTTGGTGCCGCCGGTGGCCCCGCCGTCCCCCATCAAGCCGCAGCCCGAGCCCAAGCCCACCGCGCGCTTCTCCTGGACGGGAGTGGTGCGCGAGTGGGTGTCCGCGCCACCGGTTTGGATGGGGGCGACGCCGGTGCAGGAGCAGGCGTACCTCGAGATGTGGCGCCAGCGCCGGCTGGCAGAGGAGCGCTGTCGCGGCGAGTACGAGGAGATGCTCGAGCGCGACCTCGAGGAGGAGCAGCGCGAGACCGAGGAGGAGGCGCGCCAGGCCGCGGCTGCACAGGCGGCCGCACACCCCCCGCCCCCGGCACTGCCTGCGCCGGCACAGCCCGACATGACAGCGCTCTAGAACACGGCGTTCGCCTGGGCCGGGCCGGCGCCGACGCTAATCGACCTCACGGACCCCGAAGACGACGACGACGCCTGGGGCAGCACGCCGCCTCGTAGTTTAGGCTGTTTTTTATTTTTTTAAATGTAAATGTGGACGCGTGGACTCTCGCCGGCCTTCGTGACCGGCTTTAACTTTTATTTAATGATGTTTCTCTTTTTTTAATATGCATGCATTTATTTTTATTTTTGCGCCGTCAAAATGGGTTCAGGCTAGCGTTGGACGCACGCGCCGACCCAAATGCGGAAGCGGGCATCCGTGTCTGTCTGGCCGACCCAAACGAACAAAAAATGGACGAAATCACTGTCCGTTTGGGTCGGCCGTTGGAGTTGCTCTCAGGACAGAATACTGCAGATCGATCATTTCGTCTGGGTTCTAGAGATTAGATAAAAAAAGGTGGGGCAAAAACACGTCGACACGACTGCAAGGTTTCCTGATGATAAAGGAAAGGTCACGTCGAAGAAGGGTGAAGTGGTGAACAGAGCACCGATGGTTCAGAAACGCAGTCGGAAGAAGCATTCAAGCGGGGCAGTGGTGTCCTCGGAATGCTTATTTGATAGGACGTGCATGAAACCCGGAGGGCAACAACATTCCCCGTGAAAACTGAAGCTCCGTTTGATCCAAAATTTGGCCACTCTACGAGACGAGAAGGGAAATTCCACTACTCGTTTCTCCGGGCCGCATGTTCTCCGGCGATCCGGCCCTAGCGACGATGGAGGCAGGGTGTTGTTGCACCTAGCTAGCCAGACTGGAGCAGTAGATCCAAGTCATTTTCTCTACTACCATGCCAGTTCTCTTCTTGACCCATCTATGCCAAGTAAAGACACGAGGTAGAGTTGATAGTTACTCTCTCTGCGGCAGACACACGGCTGCGACAGTGTATCTGTGTATGGCATGGCATGGGCGATCGAGTTGAGTTGAAACAAAAATAGCAGGCACGCGCGAAGAAACAAGTTCACAACGACTACTCCTATTATCCAACTGCTCGAATCAATGCGGGCACCAGATTCACGGGCCCACGCCAACTGCTCCTCATGCTCGCAGCAGCCGGACGTGCGTGCGGGCTCCGGGCTTGTGCGTGCTCGTCTATCTATCAGGTGCCATCTTTCTGAATCTCTGATGACCAACTCGCTTGCACGTCAAAATTGGTCCGAAGTGATTTCTTTTCAGGTTGACAGATAGTAACACTAACAGGCTACTGTATATCAACGTGTTCGTTAAGCACAAGACAGGATGTTGCACTCAATATGCTATCTTACCCACATTACACAAAAGAAGTAGAAACTCGAAATGTTACTAATAATATCTTGAGCAACATCACACGAGAGAGTAGAAACTCGAAATGTTACTAGCAGTCGGCTAGTTTTACTGGTAACCATTTTGCCACAAGCCAAGGCATACGCACAAAACACTCGGAGAGAGAAGTGGACAGACGTATAGCAGTACTGTATATCCAAGTGGAAGGGCAAATGAACACTGGCGATGAACACGAACGCAGGACGCAGCATCCCATCGGGGTTCAGGAGGCGACGCATGAGCTGAGGCCCAGGCATCCCATCCACATGCTCCACTTCTGCATCCAAACAAAGAGCGGTCAGCTCCAACAATCACGACAAAAATTAAAGAAACCAATTCCGGTAGTAGCTAGACATTCTTTTCCGGGGGCCGTACGTACCTTCCTTGGCAGCCGGTGGGAGGCGGGCTCCGGCGGTGGCGCCTTGTAGAGGTCCTCGTCGACATGCCGCACCTGGTACCTGCTGGCGCCGCTCTTGGCCGCGGCGGCGTCCGAAGACACCTTGTCGCCCTCCCGGGACAGGTCGCCGTCCGGCCGGCGCCTCCTGGCCTGCTTCTTGGGCATGGGCTTGCGCGGGGGAGGCGAGTACCTGAACCACACGTCGCTGCAGGCCTCCGGCTCCGGCGTGCCGTACCACGCGACCGCCGGTGCCGCCTGCGGCTCGTGGTGGTGGTAGTTGTAGTTCCACTCCCCGAACGCCGGCACACGACGCCTCCTCGCCTTCTGCAAGATACCACAAGTGTAGTACATGGTGATCAGACCACGACCCCCATTCTTGGTGAGGTTTGTGCTAGGAGTAGTGATGGCACGGCCGGCACTTACCTCCATCTGGTTCAGGTTCAGCACGGCATAGACAGGGGAGACAGAATGAGCTAGAGAAGAAGAAGCGAAGCTGGGGCCGGTGAGTGAGTGGGGCTACGCTAAGGCTAAGCAGAAGGGAGTGGAAGCTCCTCCCATGGCTGGCTGTCCGTGTATTTATAGCGAGAGCCGGAGGAGTAACTCACAGCCCTAGCCACGCCCAAGCTTGTCAGAGCGGCCCGGTGCGCGCTCGGGTGTGTAGCGTTGAAGCGAAGAACCGGCACGGGACCGGCGATGTTTGACAAAGCGCGCGAGGGGGAGAGGGGGGGACGGCCGGTATGGAAGGCCGACCCTTGTCAGTACGCCCACGGCTCACTGTGGCCTGCGACGAGCTAGCCAGCCGGGCCGGGGCCGGTATGGTGTGTCCGGGCGTGGCCCCTAGTTTGACGCGCGAGCGTTTATTACTGCGACGCATGCATCGGGCACCGTTTTCTTTTCTGGCTGCGCGTCGCGCCGCGTTCGCCGGTGGCCTGCAGCCGTCCTGTCGCGCCCGTGTGTTATTTCCGCACCATCATTACTGGCTGATTAGAAAATCTGACTGAGCGTCTCGAAGCCGCATGTCCTGCTACCGACACGGTGACAGGATGGTTTCTACCACAAATTTTCTACTCTATAAAACCATGGTAAGGCCAACTCCACCGCGCGATCCCAAACGGACGTCCGTTTTGTCCTGGTTCTGTCCGTTTGGGTAGGTATTTGGGATCGTGCCCGGACGTGTCCTGGGATGTGGTGGCCGTGCGTCCAGCGCGCGGCCGCATCCCGGCCGCATCCTGTCCGCGTATTATTTCTTTACAAGTCCTTAACTTTATTTCATCATTTATTTTTGGTACATGAAAAATACATCATCATATTTTGACTAGTAAAGCAAGACAAAAAAAAAGAAGAACCACAAGAATACATTTTAGAAGATACCCTACTTCCATAACTGCTCCCTTGAGTTGGGTTAGGGCCTTATCGATGTACTCGTTGTTGATCTGTGGAGGAGGCTCAATCTGGCATCCTCCTTTCTTCTTCAAGCCAGAAGTCGATGTTGCTTCCTCACACCTAGTCTCGTGTCTAGCCTCTAATCTAGCAACAAGTGCACTTGTCTCATTTACAGCCTCTATGCTAGCTAAAATTGCACGAACATGTACTAAATTTCGCTCTATCAATATATCGATGTACTCTTCTTTCCAATACCAAAACTTGCATCCATTCTACACAACAAAATTTGAAGTTAGCACAACTAGTCAAATCTAGGGCACAAACCGAAGCTAAAAAAAGCGCATTGCGAATAATTTGCCATAATATTATCAAGCAATTTGATGGCTTCACCCAAAGTAATTTCCATAAAAGTACCACCCGCGGCGGAATCTAAAAGATTACGAGAAACAAAATTCAATCCCGCATAAAAAATTTGTATGATCATCCAAAGATTTAACGCATGAGTTGGAAATTCCCTAGCATCATTTTCATCCTTTCCCAAGATTGTGCAACATGCTCATGTTCAAGTTGCTTGAAATTCATGATCTGGGTTCTAAGGGAAACAATTTTCGCGGGAGGAAAATACTTAGTGATAAAAGCATCTTTGCACTTATTCCAAGAATCGATACTATTGCGAGGCAAAGAAGAGAAACAATTTTTTGCAGAATCACGCAAAGAAAACGGAAATAATTTCATCTTCACCATATCATTGTCCACATCTTTTTTCTTTTGCATATCACATAATTCCACGAAAGTATTAATATGGGACACGACATCCTCTTTAGGAGTACCGAAAAATTGATATTTCATAACAAGATTCAACGAAGCAGTATTAATATCACAAGACTCTGCACTAGTGGCGGGAGGAGCAAGAGGAGTGCCAATAAAATTATTGTTGTTGGTATTTGATAAATCACATAACTTGGTGTTCTCTTTAGTCATGATTAGTACACAACAAGATTGCACTCAAAAACAGATCCGGCAAGAAAACGCCGAATGAAAAAGAGAGGCGAATAAAACGGAAAATTTTTATGAAGTGGGGAAGAGGAAAATGAGAGACGAATGACAAATACTCCCTCCATTCCCTTATAAATGCCACTACGAAAAATAGAATTTGCATCTATACAAGGCCACTAACTCTAATCGATGCATAAATTAATGATGTTTTCTCGTACTACCAACCGTTTTAATACTTGCATGCGTGTAGTCATAATGACACTGTGCTTCTTCCTTCTAATTCCTTCCTTGCTTGCATGTGGGCGTATTAATGATCCCAGTTAACGAAAAGAAAAGTGGACTTGCAAAGCAGTCATTAAATTTCACCTTGGTACCTGTAATTTGAGTTTGTGGCCTTGTATAAGGGAATGGAGGGAACCTGGTATATGTTGAAGATCCTCCCCGGCAATGGTGCCAGAAATTCATTTTGATGTCGCTTGTAGCTACGTCGGTATTTCCCCAAAGAGGAAGGGATGATGCTGCACAGCGGCGGTATATATTTCCCTCAGATATGAAACCAAGGTTGTCGAACTAGTAGGAGAACCAAGCAACACAACGTAAACATCCCCTCCAAATAGATAACAAATCCTTGCAACCCACGTGTTAAAGGGGTTGTCAATCCCTTCCGGGGTACGGCGCCCGAAGATAGGCAAACGGACGTGAGATAATTTTGTAGTAGATTGATAGATCAAACTCCAAATAAAATAAATAAGGAAAAATTGCAACAAGGTATTTTTGTATTTTTGGTTTAATAGATCTAAAAATAAAAGCAAAGGAAAATAGATCGTGAAGGCAAATAATACGAGAAAGAGACCCGGGGGCCGTAGGTTTCGCTAGTGGCTTCTCTCGAGAAAAATAGCAAACGATGGGTGAACAAATTACTGTTGGGCAATTGACAGAACTTCAAATACTCATGACGATATCCAAGCAATGATCATTATATAGGTATCACGTCCAAGATTAGTAGACCGACTCCTGCCTGCATCTATTACTATTACTCCACACATCGACCGCTATCCAGCATGCATCTAGTGTATTAAGTTCATGGAAAAATGGAGTAATGCAATAAGAACGATTACATGATGTAGACAAGATCTATATATTAGAGATAGACCCCATCGTTTAATCCTTAGTAGCAACGATACATATGTGTCGGTTCCCTTTTTGTCACTGGGATCAAGCACCGTAAGATCGAACCCACTACAAAGCACCTCTTCCCATTACAAGATAAATAGATCAAGTTTGCCAAACAAAACCCAAATATCAGAGAAGAAATACGAGGCTATAAGAGATCATGCATAAAAGAGATCAAAGAAACTCAAACACTTTCATGGATATAAAAAGATAGATCTAATCATAAACTCAAAGTTCATCGATCCCAACAAACACACCGCAAAAGAGTTACATCCCATGGATCTCCAAGAGACCATTGTATTAAGAATTCAGAGAGAGAGATAGCCATCTAGCTACTAACTACGGACCTGAAGGTCTACAAATAACTACTCACGCATCATCGGAGAGGCACCAATGAAGGTGGTGAACCCCATCCGAGATGGTGTCTAGATTGGATCTGGTGGTTCTAGACTCTGCCGCAGCTGGATGAATATTTCGTTGACGCTTTTAGGGTTATGGAAATATGGGGGTATTTATAGAGCAAAGAGGCAGCCCGGGGGGCACCCGAGGTGGGCAAAACCCACCAGGGAACGCCTAGGCCTCCTGGCGCGCCCTGGTGGGTTGTTCCTCCCTCGGGGCACCCCCAGGCGCAGCCAGGGCCCGTTGTGTTCCTTCTGGCCCATAAAAATTCTCTGTAAAGTTTCAGGGCATTTGGACCTCGTTTGATATTGATTTTCTACGATGTAAAAAACATGGAAAAAACAGCAACTGGCACTTGGCACCATGTCAATAGGTTAGTACCAAAAAATGATATAAAATGACTATAAAATGATTATAAAACAGCTAAGATTGATAATATAACAGCATGGCACAATAAAAAATTATAGATACGTTGGAGACATATCAAAATACAGGCTTCTCCAAAAGTGTGTATAAAAACCATATGATTTGATCACACTATCAAAGCGTATATTCCAACTCTAAGAGGCTTGCATCAGTCCATAAATGGATCGCTGGAGCATGCACACTTTGTTATCACCTTTAGGATTGACAAAACCTTCTGGTTGCATCATATACAACTCTTCTTTAAGATATCCATTAAGGAGTGCAGTTTTGACATCCATTTGCCAAATTTTGTAAGCATAAAATGCGGCAATTGCTAGCATGATTCGGACAGACTTAAGCATCGCTATGGGTGAGAAGGTCTCATCGTAGTCAACTCCTTGAACTTGTCGAAAACCTTTCGCAAGAAGTCGAGCTTTGTAGACAGTAACATTACCGTCAGCGTCAACCTTCTTCTTGAAGATCCATTTATTCTCTATGGCTTGCTGATCATCGGGCAAGTCAACCAAAGTTCACACTTTGTTATCATACATGGATCCCATCTCAGATTTCATGGACTCAAGCCATTTCGCAGAATCTGGGCTCATCATCGCTTCCTCATAGTTCGTAGGTTTGTCATGGTCAAGTAACATGACTTCCAGAACAGGATTACCGTACCACTCTGGTGTGGATCGTACTCTGGTTGACCTACGAGGTTCAGTAGCAACTTGATCTGAAGTTTCATGATCATCATCATTAGCTTCCTCACTAATTGGTGTAGGAATCACTGGAGCTGATTTCTGTGATGAACTACTTTCCAATTAGGGAGAAGGTACAATTAGTTCTTCAAGTTCTACTTTCCTCCCACTCACTTCTTTCAAGAGAAACTCCTCTAGAAAGGATCCATTCATAGCAACGAATATCTTGCCTTTGGATCAGTGATAGAAGGTGTACCCAACAGTCTCCTTTGGGTATCCCATGAAGACACATTTCTCCGATTTGGGTTCGAGCTTATCAGGTTGAAGCTTTTTCATATAAGCATCGCAGCCCCAAACTTTAAGAAATGACAGTTTAGGTTTCTTGCCAAACCAAAGTTCACATGGTGTCGTCTCAACGGATTTAGATGGTGCCCTATTTAATGTGAATGCAGCCGTCTCTAAAGCATAACCCCAAAACGATAGCGGTAAATCAGTAAGAGACATCATAGATCGCACCATATCTAATAAAGTATGGTTACGACGTTCGGACACACTATTATGTTGTGGTGTTCCAAGTGGCGTGAGTTGTGAAACTATTCCACATTGTTTCAAATGAAGACCAAACTTATAACTCAAATATTCACCTACATGATCAGATCGTAGAAACTTTATTTTCTTGTTAAGATGATTTTCCACTCACTCTGAAATTCTTTGAACTTTTCAAATGTTTCATCAAGTAGATATACCCATATCTGCTCAAATTATCTGTGAAGGTCAGAAAATAACGATACCTGTCGCGAGCCTCAACACTCATCGGACCGCATACATCAGTATGTATTATTTCCAACAAGTCAGTTGCTCGCTCCATTGTTCCGGAGAACGGGGTCTTAGTCATCTTGCCCATGAGGCATGGTTCGCAAGTATCAGGTGATTCCAGAAGCCCATCAGTATGGAGTTTCTTCATGCGCTTTACACCAATATGACCTAAATGGCAGTGCCACAAATAAGTTGCACTATCATTATTAACTTTGCATCTTTTGGCTTCAATATTATGAATATGTGTATCACTACAATCGAGATTCAACAAAAATAGACCACTCATATGGGTGCATGACCATAAAAGATATTGCTCATATAGATAGAACATCCATTATTCTCTGATTTAAATGAATAACCGTCTCGCATCAAACAAGATCCAGATATAATGTTCATGCTTAACGCTGGCACCAAATAACAATTATTCAGGTCTAAAACTAATCCCGACGGTAGATGTAGAGGTAGCGTGCCGACGGCGATCACATCAACCTTGGAAACATTTCCCTCGCGCATCGTCACCTCATCCTTAGCCTATCTTCATTTAAGCTGTAGCCCTTATTTCGAGTTGCAAATATGAGCAACAGAACCAGTATCAAATACCCAGGCGTTACTACGAGCATTAGTAAGGTACACATCAATAACATGTATATCAAATATACCTTTCACTTTGCTATCCTTCTTATCCGTCAAATACCTGGGGCAGTTCCGCTTCCAGTGACCAGTCCCTTTGAAGTAGAAGCACTCAGTTTCAGTCTTAGGTCCAGACTTGGGCTTCTTCACTTGAGCAGCGACTTGCTTGCTATTCTTCTTGAAGTCCCCCTCTTCCCTTTGCCCTTTTTCTTGAAACTAGTGGTCTTGTTAACCATCAACACTTGATGCACTTTCTTGATTTCTACCTCCGCAACCTTTAGCATCGCGAAGAGCTCGGGAATAGTCTTTTCCATCCCTTGCATATTATTGTCGGATTTCGGGTTCCGGCAGACTCTTAAGGTTCAAACTCTGGGGTGCGCGCGGAGATTATGCCCTCTACCTCTCCGTCTCGCAAAGATCTAACTACTGAAAGAACAACACAAGAGACACAGGGTTTATACTAGTTCGGGCCACCATTGTGGTGTAATACCCTACTCTAGTTTGTGGTGGGTGGATTGCCTCTTGGGCCAATGATGATGAACAATACAGGGAAGAACAGCCTCGCGAGGGTATGTTCTTGGCTAGGGGGATGAACTGTTAGGGGAGTTCAGTCGCCCTTCTCTCTCTCTCTCTCTGATTCTCTGCTCTAGGTACTCAATTATGATTTCTCTCCTCTGGGGGTGGCTAGTCCTATTTATAGGCGAAGGCCCTGGGCCTCTTCCCAAATATTGAGCGGGAAGGGCGCCAACAATTGGCCAATTCGAAGGGGAACATCTGGTACACTTATCCTGACTAAAGTTGGTCCTCGCCTGCCAAAGGCCCTGTGGTGACGCCGTTCTGGGCTCCACGATGACCTCCTTCCCACCGTTGGACTGGTCTTGGTCTCGTTGCACCGAAATGGGTGCCTTTGCTTGATCCTCTCGCCTGCGCTTGCCCCCTTTGCACCAAAGAGGAAAGGGAGACACTGCGTGGGCTGGCGCCCACCTGGCATCCTTGGTCGTCATGGCTTGCGTCATGGGCACCTCGCGAGGTACCCCGCCTTGATCTCTCCGCATCCTCATGAGCCAGCCTGATGAGGCCGTGCCTGAGGAAGCGTTGTGTCGTCCGCCCCACGAGGCTTGGCCCCTCTGGAGGGTCTTGGGTCTTGTGTTGATGAAGATGGGCCGTGCTGGGCCCCCTTTCGAGCCACGCCGCAGGCCGCAGGCAGGCAAGTCTGGGGACCCCCATTCCCAGAACGCCGACAGTAGCCCCCAGGCCCAAGGCGTGCATGGACTTGGCCGTGCTGAGAGGCGAAAGGGCAAGGGCGAAGCGCCGCGGGCCCTAACAGCCTGCGGCCTTGGGCGTCGCGTGGCGGTTGATTGGACGCGAGTGCTTTAGCAACCGTGCAGGTTATTAAAGGTGCGGTGTCTGCCCAGGCTTTGCTTTTCTCTTTCTCCGGTCGCTGCTTAGATCCCCTTTCTTGCGCCTCTCCTTCCTTCCTCCCAATTCCCAGATCTGCTCTACCCGTGTGACCTAGGAAGACATGGCGCCTCGTCAGTCTCCGGCCGAAGCTTGGTTCTCGCCTGCTCTGGACTTGCCCAATGTGTTGGAGGCGAGCCTTGCCTGGCTGCGCCGGATGGCGGCGGCGCAGGGCATCGACGGGGCGCAGGTGTTTAAGGTCGGCTCCGCACCCCTGAGGGCCGAGGAAGCACCTTCTACCCTCTCTTCGTAAGCTCCATTACTGCGGGCCTGGTGCCTCCTTTCTCCGAGTTCTTCCTCTCTGTCCTCCGCCATTACAACTTACAAGCTCTGCATCTCGACCCCAACTCCATCCTTCTTCTGGCGATCTTCGCCTACTACTGCGAGGCTCATGTGGGGGTGCAGCCCTCAGTGGCCTTGCTGCGCCACTACTTCTATCTCCGGGTCACCCATGGTTCCCCTTCCGCATGCGCGAGCTTCGTCGCGTGCGGCGGCGCCATTGCCATTTCGAATCCCGGGAAGAGGATTGAGGGCTTCAGGAGCAAGTGGGTCTTGGTAGACGCCGGGCGCATCCACCCTCGGCTGATCCTACCCGCGGAGCAGCCCGTGAGTTCCAGCGACTGGTGCCGAGCGGAGCTCACGGACCCCCGCGCGAAGTCGGTACTGGAGAAGATGGACGCGGACCTGAAGCCGGCCAGCATGGCGGCGGCGAAGCTGACCGGTGCGTCGCTGCTGAAGGAGTTCCTGGAGCACCAATTGGCTCCGCTTCGGCAGTACTCACCTCCGATGTGGAGGCCTCATCCGAGCCCCGCGGCTCTGGGCGACGAGGATTTGACCGCGTTTCTCCAATCTCTGGTCGAGGGCGAGGTGGCAAGGTTGGAGGGCGCGCCCGCGCCCTTGTTCCTTCGCGATGACTGGAAGCAGGTGGTGGAGTCCATGCCCGTCTTCGATGGGGACGGGCCCGTGCCCGTGGTGGCTCATGAGGGACTGGTGGACGTGTCCTCCGGCGACTCCAGCAAAGAGGGGGGTGAAGAGGAGCGGGAGGAGGGCCCTGACTCCGAGGCAACTGACGGAGAGTCTAGGGCTCCCCTTCCCCGGCGCAGACCCCGTTCCCTCCGCCTCTCTTCGAGTGACGATGACAAGGACGATGAGCAGGTCGGCAGGAGCTTGCCCCCGTTCCCGAAGAAGGACAGGACCGGGCTGCTCTCCCGCGGGTCTGCCCCTGCCCCAAGGCGCACCGCAGACACGCCTCCTGCTTCTGGGCTTCCTGAGGGCGATCCTTCTAGCCGGCTTTCTGGCTTCAAGTATGGTCGGAAGCTACTTGAGCTTTCCAGCGACGACCCGTAAGTGCTCGATCCTTGTCTTTATTTCTTGTTCTGCTGCTGAGGCTTGACGTCCGCCCTTTTGAACAGGCTGGCGCCCGCGGCGAAGAAACTGATGGGGGCTCCTGAGGCTTCGATCATGGCAGCGCCTGTGTCCGCGGGGGATGGTGATCGTGACGCACGGGCCTCTCCTGCCCGGTCGCCTTCGCAAGGCCTGGCTGAGCTGGCTGGGGCAAGCTCAGCCCCCATGGCCCAAGTGACTCCCGAGGTGCCCTTGTCTGCCGCCACCACCACGACCATCGGGGCGCAGCAGACTCCGCCTCGGGACGCTGTGGTTGTGCCGCCACTGCTTTCTCCTCCTGCTCCTCCGGCTGTTGTTTCTCCGTCCCCTTCTAACGTCCTGGAGCGTGTCGTTGCTGAACTGGACCGGCTGCGGCAGGATCTTCTTGGCGCCGACCCTCGCCTGGTGGCCGGGCGCCTGGAGCTGGCTTCGGGGTGGATTCGCTCCGACGCCTCGATTCGGGCGGCGCTGGTTCAGGCCTCGACGGCCTGTGACGGAGAGAGGGAGGCCACCCTCGAGGCAAAGGCTGCCCGAGACGCGGCCCTGAGGGAGGTGGTTGAAGTCCGTGGTCGCTGCAAGGAGCTGGAGGACGAGCTGCAAGGCCTGCGAGACCAGCTTGCGAAGGAGGTCCGCCTTCGCCAAGAGCAGGAAGAAGGCACGAAGGCACGCGAGGCGGCCATCGAGGATCGGGAGGCCAAGCTCAAGAAGCGCCGCGACCGCCTAGGTGCGCTGAAGAAGGAGCTGGAGGTGACGAAGGCCGAGCTGGACGGCAAGGCCTGGGTCCTTGACGAGGATCGCGTGGCCTTCGCGGACATGGAGAAGGATGCTCGTGCTTCGCTGAAGACGCTTTACGAGAGCGGACTGGAGAGCCCGCTGGCCGGTGCCGGGGACGACCCCGCCAAGCTGCTTCCCTTCCTGGTTCGTGCCCTTGGGGATGTCGCCCTTGGCCTTGGCCCCACGGCTGAGGCCGAGGCGCGTGTCCTGTCTTCTGCTGCGCTGACGCGGGTCTTCGCCCACATCTACCTTCGCGATCCCAGCGCCGACCTCGACAGCCTGTTGGAGCCGGTGAGCGGAGAGGGTGCTGCCGCCGCTGTCGAAGCCATGAAGGGGCGCGCGGAGGCGCTGCTGGGGAAGTTTCGGGCCTTCAGCACCAAGCCGAAGCAAGGCGCTGCCGGCCCTGCTTCTCCACGAGGCGAAGCCACTCCGCGCTGCTCCACCGCCGACAAGTGACTCCGTTACCGCTCTTGTTCTTCTTTTAATTCCTGCACATGCATCACGCCTCGGGGAGGCATTTAAACTTGCGTTTGGTACTGATATGACAGTATGGACTATAATATTTGCTTTTAAATTCCTTGAGTTTTATGCTTTTCCTCCCTACTTGCTTGTGTTCTACGCTGGCAGAGCCCGGCCCCGCGCGTACCTCACCCAGCATTAGCCCCGACCGGAAACCAGGATGGGACCAAAGGAGTGAGGGGCTACGTGACAAGTTAGGCTCCTAAGTCACGATGCTAAGGAGTCCCCCTTGGCGCACGAACGACAAGTAGGGAGGTGTGATGTAGGTGTATCTTCTGTTCTACGTCTGCAGAGCCCGACTCCGCGCATACCTCACCCAGCATAGCCTTTCGGAACTAAGGAGTGAGGGGCTACGGAGCCAGTTAGGCTCCTGAGTCACGATGCTCAGGAATCCCCCTTGACGCGCAAACAACGGGCGATGAGGTGAGATGCAAGCGGGACTACCGTTCTACGTCTGCAGAGCCCGACTCCGCGCGTACCTCACCCAGCATAGCCTTTCGGAACTAAGGAGTGAGGGGCTATGGAGCCAGTTAGGCTCCTGAGTCGCGATGCTCACGAGGCCCCCTTGACGCGCAAACAGCGGGCGATGAGGTGAGATGCAAGCGGGACTACCGTTCTACGTCTGCAGAGCCCGACTCCGCGCATACCTCACCCAGCATAGCCTTTCGGAACTAAGGAGTGAGGGGCTACGGAGCCAGTTAGGCCCCTGAGTCGCGATGTTCAGGGGTCCCCCTTGATGCTCAAACGGCCTTCATAGCTTGGCTCCGCTCGGGGAGAGACGCGCGACGAACCAGGCCTGAGGGGCCTGGCTGGGCGGCGTACGTCTGGGCATGACCCAGTCGTAGCCCCCGTGCCTAGCCCCCACGCGCGGCGCTTGTCGTGGTTCTAAGTCTGACAGTAGTGTAGGGGGGTAAGTATGGAGAGGCTAGATCTTAGCTATGCAAGAGTTGTAAGAACACAGGGTTTACGAGTTCAGGCCCTTCTCTGAGGAAGTAATAGCCCTACGTCTCGGTGCCCGGAGGCGGTCGATTGGATTATGCGTGGAAGGATAACAGGGGTGCGAACCCTTGATACTGAGGAGGGGGTGGCTTATATAGAGTTCGCCAGGCCCCTCCAGCCCTCAATAATGCTGGGTTTAAAATACATTAAGGTTGGGCTTTACTGGTAACGCCCCTAATAAAGTGCTATAATGACCATAAGAGCTACTTAATGACCGATCGTTTGTGTGCGGAGTGACTGTAGAACTTCTTGCAGTCGAGTGCTTTGCTTTGTGGTTGAGTGATAGCGTCATGGTCGAGTGTCTTGAATCCGTCGAGTGGGATACCTCCAAGTCGATTGAAAGGTGACTTCTTCTAGGGATGTCCTTGGGTAGGGCACTTAGGACAGGTCCATGCCCCTACCCTAGGTACATAGCTTCATCATTAGCCCCCGAATGGATCGAGGTTTGACTGGGAAGGAGTTGGGGACCCTTCCGACTGGTTCTCTGTGTTACATGAGTGCCTTGTTTTGGATCAACCGTCACGGATGACGTCGTCAACCTCTTTCAGTCGCCTTGATCCATTCTAGGCCTTTCGTCGAGTGAATTTCCTTGCTTGTGATGTTCCGAGTGATGGTGCGAAAGGGATCTTCTGTCTGACGAATTGTTCTGCAACCCGCGGATTTTGCGGGATTTGAATTTTGGGAAGCGCGCGGGACGGGGGTAGCCGCAGTAATCGGATGTGATAAGGCGGAAGCTCCTCGATTTCCGCGCCACTTTTTTCGCCACGTACTACGCGTGCGTCTGCTGCGGGATTTGACGGGATAGCCTGGGCCTACAAGTCAGCCACTCGGAAGCGGCCTCTTATAAGCCGCAGGCTCAGGTTCCCAAACACTGTGCTCTCTCTTTTCCTTCTCCCTTCGCAAGGCCTTCCGCCACCTCCGCTTTCACCCTAGCGCCGTAGGCCCGTTCAAGCTTCGCCGGGGACGATGGTGAAGGACAAGACGTTCGCTCTGGAGCGCGCGAAGAAGGAGGCGGTGCAGGGGAAACGGGAGAAGTCCGCTCGGGGTGGATCTTCCTCAAGGACTGCTCTGCCCAAGAGCTGGATCCAGGGCGACTGGATGCCGTCGGTGATTCGGCAGGAGGATCTTGACGATATGGTCGAGGAGGGAGTCATTCCTCACGAAGCCGCATGTCTCCCGGGGGGAGAAGTCGAACCTCAGCCTCTGGACGGTGAGTGCGTCCTCCTCGCCACCCATATCGATCGCGGGTTTTCTCTGCCTCCTCATCCTTTTTTCCAGAGCTTTCTGAACTTCTTCGGAGCGCAGCTCCATCACTTCACTGCCAACTCCATTGTGTATCTTGCTGCTTTCGTTTCCTTGTGTGAGGGTTTCTTGGGTTGTCGACCCCATTGGGGACTCTTTAAGCATATCTTCACTTGCTGCTCCCAATCGGTCAACAAGGCCAAGTCGAGTGATGAAAGGACGCAGGTGATCCAGCTGTGCGGGGGCCTGGCGATTCAGACGATGGGAAAAAGTTCTTTTCCATCTATCACTTTCCCTGAATCGGTCCGTGGTTGGCAGTCGACCTGGTTTTACTGTAAAGACCAGGCGACCCCAGGACAGTCGACTGGGCTTCCCCCTTTCTCTTTGGACTGCGCCCAAAAACCTGCTTCTCTGAGAGTGGCGCCGGAAGAAAAGGCGCAAGTCAAATTGCTGGTGGGTCGAGTGGTTCAGCTTGTCCGCGAGGGTGTGACCGGCATGGACTTGCTGGAGGTCTTCCTTCGGAGGCGCATCCAACCGCTTCAGGCTCGTGACCACCCGATGTGGCTGTACTCGGGTCTTGAAGACACCACTCGGATTCACCCAGAGGAGGTCACTGATGAGATGCTGAAGGGTGGTTGTCGAGCATCACAGGGAACAAAGACAACCCCCGAGGAGCCAGGAGGGTCCATCCACTCGACAACACATACGAAGTGGACCAGGTCTGACCTTGTGTTCCTGAATGAGATCTTGCTTTCTTTATTAGTCTTTTTTGAATCGGTCGATTGACTTTTGTCTTGTCTGTTGTTCCCCAGGCAACTACTGAGATGTACTCGACACCCAACAGAGCACAGGAGCAGGCTGAGGAAGGGGAGGCGAGCGGAGGCGGAAGTGGATACGAACACGACGAGTGGGAATCTGATGGCGAAGGAGAGGGAGACGACGATGTTGACTCCAGCGAAGAGGAGGAGGAGGAAGTTGAACCCCCCCCCCCCCCCCGCTCGGAGAGGCGATCCAAGCTTACACACGACCCTGCGCGGGAACGTGGTAAGGCGACTGCTCCTGTTGGACAGTCATCGAAACGCCCTCGGACCTCTTCTCCTACGCCGACTGAAAAGGCTCCCAAGCACCCACGAGCGACGCCGTCCAAGCCGTCCAAGGCTCTGCCCAAGATGAAGATGACTGTCCCCACCATTTCTGGGTAATAATAAGACTTGTTTTCCTTTGTCGACCGTGAACAGATCCTTGGTCGATTCATTGAGCCAACTGACTGACTTCCGAAATTTGTAGTGCTTCTACTTCTGAGATCTCCGCCAAGGACGAAGATCAAGAGATGGAAGATGCTGTTACTTCCAACCCAGGTACGATTACTGATGTTCTGCCTTGAGTCGACTGGATATTTCTTGTAACTCTGGTCGATTGACTTTTCTTGCAGCTCCTCCTCATGTTATCAACCTACCGGATGACGAAGACGACGTGCCGCGAGAGTGAGAAGGAACTGGAGGGCGTCGACTGGCAAGACCTCCCAATCTACTCTGGCGTCTGAGGCTGTAGCTCGGGACGGTGGTGATACCACTCAGACTTCCGTGACTTTCGCTGAACCTCTGACGAGTGTTCGGCCTTCGACGTCGACTGCAAATCCGCCTTCGCTTTTTGCTACATACCCTGTCCAGAGGACCAAGTGGGTGCCGCAAAAGAGGCTATACGCCAGGCGGGAATCATGATGGAGCAAGTGAAAGTGGTTCGGGATGCCAGCCAAGCAGTGTATGACGCGAGTTCAGCTCTTCAGAGCAACGTCCAGGTCAGTCGACTCAACACTTGGTCTGTTACAATATGCTGTTTGAAGAATCTCTTTTCCGAAGATCTTTATATCTGTACACCCATTGGGTGTGTCTGTCAACTTTTGGACGAGTGGGGGCACGCTAAGTGCACCCACTGGGTGTAGTCCCCGAGACTACGGTGGGCTGCTGGCAGTCGACTGTAGTATTTATATTGTGTTGCTATAGTTGTACTTCTTCACTCGGTCTGGTGAGGCCATGTCGAATGGAACTGTATCCCGTCGACTGCGGGCAGTCGACTTTTTTTTTGGTCGAACCAGTGGGGGCACGCTGAGTGCACCCACTGGGTGTAGTCCCCGAGACTGCTGTCGAATGTTTTGATTCGGCTGTAGTCTTAGAAACGCCACCATTGTCTCTTGGTTACTCGGAAGTAACCTATCTTTGACGTTTGTCGACTGGTTCTTCGCAGAAATCCTGTGAACTTGTGGTTCGCTTCACTGAGTTGGAGAACCAACAGATCCAGCTCAACCTTGACTTGAAACTTGCTCAAGAGAACTTGCAGAAGGCGCGAGAAGAAGCGAAAGGTATGGCTGGTGAGGTCCTTCATTCTTGACGAGTGGCTTTTCTTTCTTGTCCGTTCTTGATGTTGATCTTACTCGACATGCCGCAGATAAACTGGAAGAAGCTCTGAAGAAGAAGGATCAAGATCTTGCTAAAGCGCAGAAGGAGGCCTTGAACAAAACGAAGCTTGCCGAAGAAAAGCTGGCTTCAGTCGATACTCTTGAACAGGAGAACTCCAGACTGAAAGCTGCTCTTGACGCAGCTAATAAGGAGGTCAGCCGACTGAAGAACGACAAGATTGCTCTGAATGACAAGGCAAGCGAGCTGGCGGGGAAGAAGAACGATCTTGAGGTTTATCTCGGGGGACTCGCCAAGAAGTTGTTCATCATGCTTGAGGGTAACAATCTTCACCTGACTGGCTTGCAGTAACTAAACTCGTGTAGAGCCACTGTCTTATTCCTGAATTGTATTTGCAGAATTCTGCCAGAACTTTGAAGAGGAGACCAGTCGAGTGGAGCCAGGCTTGGATCCCGCCAATTCTCTCGTGAAGGACGAGGCTGCTATGAACGTGCTCCGACTGGAGTCTCGTATTGCCAGCGTGGTTGACTACCTGGCCCGACTGAAGGTTGTAGTGTCGCGGATCGACACGTCTCTCTGGCCCAGGGCGACGCTTTCGAATGATCTCGAGTCCCTGATGACTCGACTGAATGACGTTCCTGGTCGAGTGACGGAATGGAAGAAGTCCTCTGCAAGGTGTGGTGCTGATGTCGCTCTGTCTCTGGTTCGCGTCCACTGCAAAGAGGTGCGAGAGGAGAAGTTGGCTGCCATTCTGGTTGCCAATACCAGGAAGCTCAGCTTTCAAGACTTCATGGAGACTTTCATTGCTGCTGCCACCCGTATCGCAGACGGGATTGATTTGGACGAGTTCGTCGCCCCTTCCAGCCCTCCGCCTGAGGAATGAAAAACTTTAATGCTTCACTTTGAATTTGCCTCGGAATGCCGAGTAGATTTTGTAAACGTTAAACTCCGTCGAGCCGAGGGCTCGAGTACTTTGATCTGAGGTCTGGGACCTTTGGATCTTATCTGAACTTGATTTATCGTCGAATATCTTCATGAATTATCTGTCGAGTGGAACTGGATATTCACTCAAAATAACCTCATATTTGTGGTGCAGCTCCGAAGGAGAAGGTAACAGTCGGTTCGCATCTTGCCTTCCTTGCGGATCGGGATGTGTTCCGTACTTAGGCGAGCGCCGGGCTGCGGCTAAGCCCCCGAGTGGGAGGTTTGCTCTCCACTCGGTAGAATTTTTCGAACTTAGACGAGCACTGGGCTGCAGCTAAGCCCCCGAGTGGGAGGTTTTCTCTCCACTCGGTAGGGTTTTTACACACTTAGGCGAGCGCTAGGATGCAGCTAAGCCTTCGAGTGGGAGGTTTGCTCTCCACTCGGTAGGATTTTTAGACACTTAGGTGAGTACTTGGACTGCAGCTAAGCCTCCGAGTGGGAGGTTTGCTCTCCACTCGGTAGGATTTTTAAACACTTAGGCGAGTACTTGGACTGCAGCTAAGCCCCCGAGCGGGAGGTTTGCTCTCCACTCGGTAGGATTTTTATATACTAAGGCGAGTACTTGGACTGCAGCTAAGCCTCCGAGTGGGAGGTTTGCTCTCCACTCGGTAGGATTTTTAAACACTTAGGCGAGCACTGGGCTGCAGCTAAGCCTCCGAGTGGGAGGTTTGCTCTCCACTCGGTAGGATTTTTAAACACTTAGGCGAGTACTTGGACTGCAGCTAAGCCCCCGAGTGGGAGTCTGGCTCTCCACTCGATAGGATTTTTAAATACTTAGGCGAGCATTGGGCTGCAGCTAAGCCTCCGAGTGGGAGGTTTGCTCTACACTCGGTAGGATTTTTAAACACTTAGGCGAGTACTTGGTCTGCAGCTAAGCCCCCGAGTGGGAGTCCGGCTCTCCACTCGGTAGGATTTTTAAATACTTAGGCGAGCACTGGGCTGCAGCTAAGCCTCCGAGTGGGAGGTTTGCTCTCCACTCGGTAGGATTTTTAAACACTTAGGCGAGTACTTGGACTGTAGCTAAGCCTCCGAGTGGGAGGTTCGCTCTCCACTCGGTAGGATTTTTAAACACTTAGGCGAGCACTGGGCTGCAGCTAAGCCTCCGAGTGGGAGGTTTGCTCTCCACTCGGTAGGATTTTTAAACACTTAGGCAAGTACTGGGCTGCAGCTAAGCCCCCGAGTGGGAGTCTGGCTCACCACTCGGTAGGATTTTTATATACTTAGGCGAGCACTGGGCTGGAGCTAAGCCCCCGAGTGGGAGTCTGGCTCACCACTCGGTAGGATTTTTTTTTTGCAAACTTAGGCGAAACGGATTCGCAGCTAAGTCACCCACTGGGGGATTGCATACGTAAACAAAAGTGACAGCAATTACAGGAGAAACTAGAACACTCTTGTCTTTGATAAAAATAAACTACAGAGGTTTTTCTTATTACATCTCATCCGAGTGAGAATTCAAGTGTAAAATGGGCTGAGTAGCTCTGCATTCCAAGCTCGTGGCTCGTTGATCCGGCGTTCAACATTGTAGAGGTGATATGCTCCATTGTGCAGGACTCTGGTAACGATGAAGGGACCTTCCCAAGTAGGAGCGAGTTTGTGTGGTTTCTGATGATCCACTCGGAGGACCAAATCTCCTTCTTGGAAGGCTCGACTCTTCACATTTCTGGCATGGAATCAACGCAAGTCTTGCTGATAAATGGTCGATCTGATCATAGCCATTTCCCTCTCCTCTTCTAGGAGGTCGACTGCGTCTTGCCGGGCTTGCTCTGCTTCATCTTCGGTATAAAGCTCGACCCGGGGCGCATTGTGAAGTAGATCACTCGGCAGGACTGCTTTGGCTCCGTAAACCAGAAAGAACGGAGTTCTTCCAGTCGACCGGTTCGGGGTGGTCCTCAATCCCCACAGAACTGACAGAAGCTCGTCGACCCAAGCGCATGCTGCGTGCTTGAGATCACGCATCAGTCGAGGCTTTAGTCCTTTGAGAATCAGACCATTTGCCCTTTCAGCCTGTCCATTCGACTGGGGATGTGCGACCGACGCGTAGTCGACTCGTGTGCCTTGAGAGGCGCAAAAAGCTCTGAACCTGTCTGTATCGAAGTTTGACCCATTGTCAGTGATGATGCTATGCGGGACTCCATATCTGAATGTTAACTCCCTGATGAAACTGATAGCAGTGCTAGCATCCAGATTCTTGATAGGCTTAGCTTCAATCCATTTGGTAAACTTGTCGACTGCCACAAGCACATGTGCGAATCCGCTCCTGCCTGTTCTCAGTGGTCCAACCATGTCCAGTCCCCAAACAGCGAAGGGCCAGACGAGTGGAATGGTCTTCAGGGCTGATGCTGGCTTGTGCGACATGTTGGAGTAAAACTGGCAGCCTTCACACTTGTCGACTATCCCTTTCGCCATTTCATTTGCTCTGGGCCAGTAAAAACCCGCTCGGTATGCTTTAGACACAATGGTCCGAGAGGACGCATGGTGACCACAGGTCCCCGAGTGGATATCATCAAGGATTATCTGACCTTCTTCTGGCGTTATACACTTCTGACCGATTCCAGTCGCGCTTTCTCTATACAACTGTCCTTTTATGACTGTGAAGGCTTTGGATCGACGGACGATCTGTCGAGCCTCTTCCTCGTCCTCTGGGAGTTCTTTCCTCAAGATATACGCGATGTACGGTATCGTCCAGTCGGGAGTGATTACCAAAACTTCCATGATTAAGTCGAGCACAGCAGGAACTTCGACTTCAGTCGGATCTGTGGCACTTTTCGGCTGCGGGGCTTCTTCTGTAAAAGGATCCTCCTGGACTGACGGCGAGTGGATGTGCTCCAAAAACATATTGCTGGGAATGGCTTCTCTCTTGGAGCCTATCTTTGCCAAATCATCAGCTGCTTGATTTTTCAGTCGGGGGATGTGATGAAGCTTTAACCCCTCGAACTTCTTTTCTAACTTTCTTACTGCATTGCAATAACCAGTCATAGCTGGACTTCTGACGTCCCACTCCTTCATCACCTGATTAACCACCAAATCTGAGTCGCCATAGACCATGAGGCGACGGACACTGAGTGAAATGGCCATGCGCAACCCATACAAAAGTGCTTCATATTCTGCTTCATTATTGGAGGAATCGAAGTGAATCTGGAGAACGTATCTGAGCTTATCTCCTCGGGGGGAGACCAATACTACCCCAGCACCGGAACCATTCAGCATCTTAGATACATCGAAGAACATGGTCCAGTGCTCCGAGTGAACTTGAGTCGGAAGTTGCTGTTCAATCCACTCGGCGATGAAATCTGCAATTGCTTGGGACTTGATAGCCTTATTTGCCTCAAACTTGATATCTAAAGGAAGGAGTTCAATCGCCCACTTTGCCACTTGACCAGCTGCATCTCTGTTGTGCAGAATCTCTAACAGTGGGGCGTCGCTGACGACTGTAATGGAATGATCAGAGAAGTAGTGTGCAACCTTCTTCGTGGTCATGTAAATCCCATATACAAGCTTCTGGTAATGAGGATATCTTTGCTTCGAAGGAGTCAAAACTTCGGACACATAATATACTGGGCGCTGAACTCTGAAGGCCTTTCCTTCTTCTTCCCGCTCGACCGTAAGAACTGTACTGACAACTTGTCCCGTGACTGCAATGTAAAGCAGCAGGGGCTCTTTACTGATTGGGGCAGCAAGCACTGGCTGGGTGGAGAGTAGAGCTTTGAGGTTTGCAAACGCTGCATCAGCTTCTGGAGTCCACTCGAACTTGTCAGACTTCTTCATCACTCGGTAAAGAGGCAGCGCCTTTTCACCGAGACGAGAAATGAATCCAGTTAGAGCGGCCAAGCAACCTGTAATATTCTGGACATCGTGCACACGCACAGGACGCTCATCCGGAGCATGGTGCCAACTTTTTCGGGATTGGCATCGATTCCTCGTTCGGAAACGAGAAAACCGAGTAACTTTCCACCTGGAACTCCGAATGTGCACTTCGATGGATTGAGCTTGATATCATACCTCCTGAGGTTGGCAAAGGTTTCAGCAAGGTCAGTCAGTAGGTCGGAACCTTTTCGTGACTTGACCACAATATCATCCATGTATGCTTCCATGCTCCGACTGATCTGAGTGAGCAAACACTTCTGAATCATCCTCATGAACGTGGCTCCAGCATTCTTGAGACCGAAAGGCATGGTGACATAACAGAAGCACCCAAATGGAGTGATGAAAGCCGTTTTGATCTCGTCGGGTCCATACAGACGGATCTGATGGTACCCTGAATAGGCGTCTAGAAAAGACAAATGCTCACACCCCGCGGTCGAGTCGACTATCTGGTCGATGCGGGGGAGAGGGAAATGATCTTTCGGGCAGGCTCGATTGATATGTTTAAAGTCGATGCACATGCGAAACGACTTGTCCTTCTTGGGGACCATGACAACATTGGCGAGCCACTCGGAGTGGTAAATCTCTCTGATGAACTCCGCTGCTAAGAGCCGAGCCACCTCCTCGACAATAGCTTTCCTCTTCTGGACGGCGGACCGTCGAAGATGTTCTTTGACAGGCTTAAATTTCGGGTCGACTTGCAGACGGTGCTCAGCCAGTCCCCTGGGAACTCCAGGCATGTCAGAAGGCTTCCATGCGAAGATGTCCCAGTTCTCACGGAGGAACTGGATGAGCGCTTCTTCCTATTTGGAATCGAGCGTCGTTGAGATGTGAGTCGGAGCTGCACTGGGATCAGTCGGGTGAATGTGAACTGGCTTCGTTTCTCCGGACGACTGGAATGCTGACTCGGAAGCAGGCTTCTTGGCTCGTAGCAATTCACTCGGATCTGCAGTCTTCTGGTACTCTTGCAACTCGACCACTGCCATTTGGGCGTCGGCAATTTTTGAGCCCTTCTGAAAACACTCTTCTGCTTTCTTCCGATTGCCCATAACAGTGATCACACCTCTGGGGCCAGGCATCTTCAACTTGAGATACACATAGCACGGTCGAGCCATGAAGCGTGCATAAGCTGGCCTGCCCAAAATAGCATGATAAGCGCTTTGGAAGTCCACAACCTCAAATGTCAACTTTTCCTTGCGGTAATTCTTCGAATCACCGAAAACCACATCAAGAGCAATCTGGCCGAGTGACTCGGCTTTCTTCCCGAGAATGACTCCATGGAAGCTCATGTTACTGGTACTAAGCCTGGACATCGGAATGCCCATCCCTTTCAACGTTTCTGCATACAGAATGTTCAGGCCGCTGCCGCCATCCATCAGGACTTTGGTCAGTCGAGTGCCCTCGACAACTGGGTCGACCACCAAAGCTTGCCTCCCAGGGGTGGCAATGTGCGTGGGGTGATCGGACTGGTCGAATGTGATGGCAGCCTGAGACCTCTTCAGGTAAGTGGGTGTTGCCGGGGCAACCATATTTACCTCACGGTTAATGACTTTCAGTCGACTTTTGCTTTCAACATCAGCAAAAATCATCAAGGTGGAATTGACTTGGGGGTATCCATCGTCACTATCTTCCTTGTCTTCAACTTTGTCCGACTCTTTTTCCTTATCTTTGGACTGTTTGCCCTGAAACTGCTGGATCAGGAGCCGACACTGTCGAGTGGTATGCTTTGGGTAAATGAGTTTACCCTCCTCATCTTTCTTGGTGTGAATGTGACACGGCAGATCCAAAACATCATTTCCATCTTGATCTCTCACTTTCTTGGGGTTCCAAGGCCCCTTGGGTTTTCCCTTGAATTTTCCCTGGGTTACGGCCAGGGCCTCCCCAGGAGCGGCTGGCTCGGCCTTCCGCTTCTGTTTCCGACTGGAGTTGCCTCCGGTTTCCTGGGCGACTGCCTTCTGCTTGCCGCTTTGGAGTCGGTCTTCATCTTCACCATTAGCATATTTGGTGGCGATCTCCATCATCCGATTCAGAGACATTTCTCCGGTCCGGCCGAACTTCAGATTCAATTCTCTGTTCTTGACGCCTTCTTTAAAGGCACAAACTGCTTGGTGATCTGGTACATTCTCAACTGTGTGATGCAAAGTGATCCACCTCTGGATGTAATCCCTCAGAGTTTCATTCGGTTTTTTCACGCAAGACCGCAATTCTGTGAGGCCGGCTGGTCGCTTGCATGTCCCTTCAAAGGTTGTGACAAACACTCGGGAGAGGTCCTCCCAAGTGTAGATGCTGCTGGGTGCTAACTGATTCAGCCACGCTCTGGCTGAGCCTTCTAACAGGAGAGGCAAATGCTTCATAGCCACCTCATCGTTGCCACCGCCAATCTGGATAGCCACTCGGTAATCTTCGAGCCAAGTATCAGGCTTAGACTCACCAGTGAACTTGCTGACTCCAGTCGCCAACCTGAAATTGGGAGGAATCACTGCGGCTCTGATGGCTCGACTGAAACACTCTGGCCCTGAGACATGTAATCTGCTGCTGGTAGGCGCATCTCTGTCGTGGCCTTCTCGGTGAGCTCTGTTCCTGTCGACCAAACTTTGAACGAGGATGGATCTCGCATCAAAGCCTGGTTCCCTGGGGTCGACTGGAATCCTCCGCCCAACACTATGAGGGCGCCTGTCACCCTGCTGTCGAGGCGCATATGACCCACTCCTCGGGGGAGGGGTTGGCACTCGACGCCGATCATCGCGATCGAGTCGGTGATCATACTGCTCATTTCTTCTGTACTGATCGTGTCGGTCTCCACGTCCCTCACGCCTTGGGGGCGATCTTGGGCTATGAGCCGACTGCACTGTATCCGCTACAATAGACCGACCGTGGATCCTATTCCGCGACTGAGAAACAGCGGAATTCTGGTTTCCTGCTGCCCGGAGCAATGCTCTGATCTGCAACAAGCCCCTGCCAGCCTCTGATTGGGAGGGCTGAATTGATTCTGCTATTCGGGCCGCGGCTGCCAAATTCTGAATGGGAGTTCGATATACCCGCGTAGGCGGGAAGAGCTGACGTCGATTGTACTCGGGAGCCCGCTGACGTGCTTTCTCATCGAGTACTCGCTGGAGATTCTCCAGTCGAGTGCGCTCGGCCAGGTTAGCCAAGCGCGCGTCCTCCAAGGATCGGGCCTCGGGGGTTTCTCCAACGATAGGAGTGTGGAGTGCATCCATGTTCCGGCGGCGAAGCTCCTCTCACTGCAACGACGTGAGAGGCTCGGGGAGATACTCTTCGTGAGGATGCGCCGAGTCGCCCCCACCCGCGCCTCCGTTGGTACGGGGAAAACCGGGAGGGCTGCGTGTTCCATCAATTGCTAGAACCTCCGCCGCAGGGTCACTGCTGTCGCATTCAGATGCGGTCTCTGCGGAGCCAGTCGACAAATCAAACAGGCCGTAGAGAGATTCGTCGAGCTCGATTGCTGCGACTTGAGGGGTGGCCGACTGGCGAGCCACCGCATGCCTCACCCACCTCTGAAGTCTCGATCGACCAGAGCGCTTGCGTCGGCGAGAGACAAGGTGGGGAGATGACACGGGAGCCGACCGATACTGGGTTGACGGCTGCCGCAAGAGGACGCCACGAACACATGCGCGGAAGTGCGTCGCCCCACGGACGGGGAGCGCGTCGATGTCAAGTGGAGCCTCCTGAAGCCAAGCGGAGTCGTCGGCGATGAACGTGAGCACGCCGAGACGGATCTCGCGGCCCTCCACCAAAACTCCGCACGAAACCATGATCAAGGAGATCGGAAAAAACGCAACTCCTACAATCAAGCGCTAAGATTCTTGGCCCACGGTGGGCGCCAACTGTCGTGGTTCTAAGTCTGACAGTAGTGTAGGGGGGTAAGTATGGAGAGGCTAGATCTTAGCTATGCAAGAGTTGTAAGAACATAGGGTTTACGAGTTCAGGCCCTTCTCTGAGGAAGTAATAGCCCTACGTCTCGGTGCCCGGAGGCGGTCGATTGGATTATGCGTGGAAGGATAACAGGGGTGCGAACCCTTGATACTGAGGAGGGGGGTGGCTTATACAGTACGCCAGGCCCCTCCAGCCCTTAATAATGCTGGGTTTAAAATACATTAAGGTTGGGCGTTACTGGTAACACCCCTAATAAAGTGCTATAATGACCATAAGAGCTACTTAATGACCGACCGTTTGTGTGCGGAGTGACTGTAGAACTCCTTGCAGTCGAGTGCTTTGCTTTGTGGTCGAGTGATAGCGTCATGGTCGAGTGTCTTGAATCCGTCGAGTGGGATACCTCCAAGTCGATTGAAAGGTGACTTCTTATAGGGATGTCCTTGGGTAGGGCACTTAGGACAGGTCCATGCCCCTACCCTGGGTACATAGCTTCATCAGCGCTCCCGAGGGGAAGCGTTGCGATGAAGCTAGCCACTGAGCTTTGGGCTCCCTGAGGTTAATGCGGCCCGGAGGCCACCCTCAGTTGTTTATCACCAGCGCGGAGCATAGCGCTTCCGTATGTGTACGGGCATAGCCGCTCCTCGGCAGTGTCGTCAGCCAGGGCGGAGCATGGTGCTTCCACTGGTACGTGGGAGGGGGCTCCCCTCCGGGAGGAGCCCCCGGGGCGTGTATGTAACACCCCGGATGTAACTTGCCATAATTGTAACTCCAACTCTTGCCATTTTCGGCTATGTGATATGATATTCCTCCGTGGTTGGGTTCCCGTTAGTTTGCATTTTGTTCATGTCATGCATTTCATATCATGTCATCATGTGCATCGCATTTGCATACGTGTTCGTCTCATGAATCCGAGCATTTTCCCCGTTGTCCGTTTTGCACTCCGGCGCCCCTATGTCCCCCGACGTCCCCTTTTACCTTTTTCCGTGTGCGGGTATTAAACCTTCTCGGAATGGGCCGAGGTTTGTCAAGCGGCCTTGGTATAGCACCGGTAGACCGCCTGTCAAGTTTCGGGTCATTCGGAGGTCGTTTGATACTCCAACGGTTAACCGGATAACCGTGAAGGCCTTGTGTGTGTTGCAGCCCAAAACTCCTCCATAACAGCCCAATAACCCATCTAAGACACTCCCATGTCCATCGCCATTCGATCACGATCGCGTGGCCGAAAACCGCACTCCATTTGGAGCTTCCTAGCCCCCTCTACCTATAAATATACCTCCCCCTCCGAAATCACGGGTCCAATCCACCCTAACCCTAGTCTATTTCCTCCCCCGCCACCGCCGGACAAAAATCCGAACGGACAGACACGTCTGCCCGCGCCACCGGACGAACCGCGCGCCGCCGCGTGGCCCACGCGCCCACATTGCCGTCTCCCCGCCGCCGGCCCGGCGAGCCCGTCGCGGGCCCGCCCGTGCCCAGATCCGCCCCCCCCCCCCGTGTCCCCGCCGCCTGTCGCCCGCGCCTCCCGAGCGCCGCGCCGCCGCGGATCCGCGCCGGCCGCCTTCTCCCGCGCGCCCGCTCCCGCCGGGCTCCGCCGCCGCCCGGCGCCGACCCCGCCACGCCGCGCCTTGCCGACCCCGTCCAGCGCCGCCGCCGCCGCCTCCCGCGCCGGCCCCGCGCCCCTCGCCACAGAGCGCCTCCGCCGGAGTCGCCGGAGCAGCCCCGATCCAGATCTGCCACACGCGGTTGACTTTTCCTCTCCCCCCGAAATATTCGAAGTCCCGGGAATTTTTGCATTGCTGTCACATGTTCATCGCATCATAACTAGCTGTATATTGCTCCGTTTCGAGCGTATAATATGTCAAATTGTTCGTCTCGATGAGTAAATCATTTCATTCCATTGCATCATTTTCATTTGAGGTCATCTTGATGCCCTAAATGCCGTTAGAAGAGGGCTATGTGATGTTAGTTTCAGATCTGTTGCAGAACATGCACTTTTGTCATTTTTGCCATGTTTGATGTGTGCACCCTATGAAGTTGAGTCCTACATGTGTTTTGTAATATGCCATGCCATCTTTCCATAGAATTATGCCATGTATTTTTGTGATCTTTGTGGTGACTAGCACAAGCATGCAAACTAGGTTACATAATGTTGCTGATTTCAGAGACTTAGTATTTTCACTGTCCCTGCCTGCTGTTATTTTTATGCCATGTGTTCATGTTGTTTCAGAGAGATCTATGCCTCTTTTGAGCATGATCAGTAAGAGTGTTTTGAGCATATGGGTATGCTCTATCCATCCATGCCTTTGTTTGTATTTATGGAGTGCCATAGCTTGAGTCAATCGAGCTCTACTTTTGCTATAAAATGTTGCTGGCAGATTGTTTACATGTTATTCGATTTTGCCAAGATTGTTGTAGTTGATCCTTGCATGCTATGGTGTTATTCTTGCCATGTATAACTTCTATGCCATGTCTTCTTGATGTATGTATGCTTAGTTTATCATGAAATGATCTGTAGTGAGTGCATCGAGCTCACGAACATGCCTACTTGTTATCTGTTTTGCCATGTCCTGACCATGTAACGAAACCTGTAACGAAACTTGCTTATTTGACATGGGTGTTATTATATTTTCTATTCATTTTTGGCTTATGGTCAGTAAGGGACTTTTGTCAAGTGCCTTGAGTATATTCTTGCCATGCGTTATTTTGCCATGTCCTGACCATGTAGCATGTTGTTTCATTGTTCTAAACATGTCATCCTGATGTTAATTTCTTGCATGTTGTTATTTTCACTAAGTCTGTGAACCTGTTATCTTTTGCACTTTTGCCATGCTTGTTTGAACCTGTTGTGGTGTGATTTAGCCGTAGCTCAGTGTTCTTCTTTTGTCAAGCATCTTGAGTAGTTTACTGTCATATGCTTTGTTGATATGTTTGGGTGCAGTAGCTTAACTTCTTGTTGCTTGCTAAGTACCATCATGATGTTAATGGCAGAATATTGTCATTCTTGTTTTGCTTGTCATTTGCAAACCGTGCATCCGATTCCGGTGATCCTTATATCGATTTCAACCAAAATCACCTCACCTATCCAGTGGCATACTTGGTTTGCCAATATTATGCCGTGTTCATCTTTTTCCTTCCGGAGCACGCATATGCATTGCATATCACATCTCGCATGTCATGCCATGTTTTGCATCATGTTGTTTGTGCATTGCATCGTGATTGATGTTTGTCCTCTTTGCTTGTGCTCTTGCTTTGGGTAGAGCCGGGAGACGAGTACGTGAACGAGGAACCTGTTGAGAACGCTTACGAGGACCAAGCTCTCGACAACTATGAGAACCTTGCAGGCAGGATGACCATACCCTCGAAATCACTTCTATCTTTGCTTGCTAGATGCTCGCTCTTTTGCTATGCCTATGCTGCGATACCTACCACTTGCTATTTCATGCCACCCATATTGCCATGTCAGCCTCTAACCATCCATGTCCTAACAAACCGTTGTTTGGCTATGTTACCGCTTTGCTCAACCCCTCTTATAGCGTTGCTAGTTGCAGGTGAAGATGAAGTTTGTTCCTTGTTGGAACATGGACTTGTTGTTCCTTGTTGGAACATGTTTACTTGTTGGGATATCACAATACCTCTTATTTAATTAATGCATCTATATACTTGGTAAAGGGTGGAAGGCTCGGCCTTATGCCTGGTGTTTTGTTCCACTCTTGCCACCCTAGTTTCCGTCATACCGGTGTTATGTTCCTTGATTTTGCGTTCCTTACACGGTTGGGTGATTTATGGGACCCCCTTGACAGTTCGCTTTGAATAAGACTCCTCCAGCAAGGCCCAACATTAGTTTTACCATTTGCCACCTAAGACTTTTTCCCTTGGGTTCTGCAGACTCAAGGGTCATCTTATTTTAACCCCCCCCCCCCGGGCCAGTTCTCCTTCGATTGCTGGTCCAAACTAGAGCACCGTGCGGGACCGTCCCTTGGCAACTTGGGTTATGTTGGTACCTGTACGCTTCGCTTATCCGGATGTGCCCTGAGACCGAGATATGTGCAGCTCCTATCAGGATTTGTCGGCACAATCGGGCGGCTTTGCTGGACTTGTTTTATTACTGCCGAGATGTCTTGTAGTCCGGGATTCCGAGACTGATCGGGTCTTCCCGGTAGAAGGAATATCCTTCGTTGACCGTGAGAGCTTATAATGGGCTAAGTTGGGACACCCCTGCAGGGTATTATCTTTCGAAAGCCGTGCCCGCGGTTATGAGGCAGATGGGAATTTGTTGATGTCCGGTTGTAGAAAACCCGAAGTTGACCTTAACTAAAACACATCAACCGCGTGTGTAACCGTGATGGTCTCCTCTCGGCGGGGTCCGGGAAGTGAACACGGTGTTGGAAATGTTTGACGTAGGTTGTTCTAGGATCACTTCTTGATCACTTCTAGCTTCACGACCGTGCTTTGCTTCTCTTCTCGCTCTCCTTTGCGTTGTTAGCCACCATATATGCTAGTCGCTTGCTGCAGCTCCACATCACTATCCTTTCCTACCTATAAGCTTAAATAGTCTTGATCTCGCGGGTGTGAGATTGCTGAGTCCCCGTGACTCACAGATTCTACCAAAACAGTTGCAGGTACCAACGATGCCAGTGCAGATGACGCGACCGAGCTCACTTGGGAGTTCGACGAGGAACGTGGCCGTTACTATGTGTCCTTTCCTAATGATCAGTAGTGGAGCCCAGTTGGGGTGATCCGGGGATCTGTGTAGCTTTTGGGGTAGTCTTCTTTCATTTTGGTACCGTAGTCGGACCTTGAGTGTAACTTGAATGATGGATGTTTATTTATGTATTGTGTGAAGTGGCGACTGTAAGCCAACTATGTATCCTTTTCCCTTATGTATTACATGGGTTGTGTGAAGATTACCTCACTTGCGACATTGCTTTCAATGCGGTTATGCCTCTAAGTCGTGCCTCGACACGTGGGAGATATAGCCGCATCGAGGGCGTTACAGTGTACAGCCCCGCCCTGACACGTGGCCGGCACGGTAGGGCTAGGTGAGGTGTATCTGGGCACCCGTGAGCCAGCGCGGGACTCGCGGGGCCCTACCTCTAGGCGGGTTGCGCCTGGCACTGGGTCGTATCTTGAGATGTGTTCCTGCAAATTGGGTTAGATGCCGGCACTCTACGTCCTCGGGTCCCGGCCCTCGAGCTTGTCTCAGCCGTCGCTGGTATGCCAGGTCGCAATGCCGTGGACAAAGCCAGAGGGTGAGGGCTGGAGAGCCAGTAAGAGCCCTAAGTCGCGATGCTCAGGTACCCCCCCTTTAACGTGCAAGTGGTCAACATGGAGAAGAAAGGGTGCCGTGGACAGGCATCAAGTAATCAAGCATGATAGGCGAAAGCATAGCTGGAAATAAACGCAAAGGAGATACACGCCACTGGGCCTGTCCCGAGTGGCTTGGGGATGATGCAGCCCGAGGGGCGCCCCCAACAAAGCAAGCTAATGACCGAAAAATAAAAAGGGATACATGCCGCAGGGACGGACCCACGCGGCTTGGGAATGATGCAGCCCTGGGAGGGCGCTCCCAGCTGGAAATGAATCTTGAAGGACGTCACCTGAAGATGTCGAAGATGAAGTGGTGTTGGTGCAGCAGACTCGGTGGGCTGCGGAAGCCGATCCTCACGAGCCCCCAAGCCCAGGGGCCTCAGGAGGCTCCGGAGGCGCTGGTGGCTCCTCGCGAATCATCTCCATCTCCGCTAGGACTGCAGAACGCCTGTCTTCCTGAGTCTCCATGATGCCCCTCATGAGGCGCTGGTACACTGCAGCCACGCTCGGCAAGCCGTAAGGCATGCGAACATAGCTGTGGGGTGGGCCTCCGCAACGCCCACTTGCGAGGGCCAGAGGCGCTCCATCGTGGCGACCCGATTGAGCCTTGGTACCTCGATGCAGACGCGCAGCCCACCATCCTCGCCTGGATGGGGAGCCACAGCCGGTAGACGGCGGCAACCTATCATGATTATGGACTCCTGTAGTTCTTGAACGGCCTTGTTAACGAACTCTTGCTAGTCTGACCTTCCTTGCCTCGCTCCTTCTTGAGGGAAACGTGCTTCGAAGCACGCCTCCACGTGGTGCCCAAGCACCTCCCTCGTGCCCCTGGCCAGGTCGGTGGCCCTCCAGGTGAGAGCCCCCGAGCCCTGCCTGAGGAGGGCGTCGGGCGCGCTTTCCTATGCGATGGAGGGAGTGTCCCCTTGGGCAGACGCGGGCCCTGAGGGGCTTGCCTCCTGAGGGGCTGAGCCTGACGATGTCTTCTTCTTCTTGGGGTGATCTCGGGAAGCCTCCTGCTTCCGCGATCTGGGTCTTCTAGTGACGCGGCCTGAAAGGCTCGCTCCAGGGAACACACTGCATCCTTCTCTTCACATGGCACCGTGATGACTCCGCCACTTCCTGGCATCTTGAGGACGTTGTAGCCGTGATGAGTCACGGCCATGAACTTGGCCAGTGCTGGGTACCCGAGGATAGCGTTGTACGGCAGGCGGATGTGGGCGACATCGAAGTCGATGAGCTTGGTGCGGTAGTTGCTGCGGGCCCCGAAGATGACAGGGAGGCGGACCTGCCCGATCGGGATCGTGGAACCGTCGGTGACTCGGAGAAAGGCTTGGTTGGCTGAAGCTGGTCGTAGGGCACTTGGAGATTGTTGAATGTTTCCACGGACAGGATGTTGAGCCCTGCTCCACCATCGATGAGGGTCCTGGTGACCAGTACGTTGTTGATGACTGGTGAGCAAAGCATCGGGAGGACTCCGGTTGTGGCCGCGCACTTGCGCTGATCTGCTGAGCTGAACGTGATGGCGCACGCCGACCACCTGAGAGGGCGCGTTGCTTCGAGCTTGGGGAGGACTGCATTCACTTCACGGGCAAACTGCTTGAAGATGTGTTGGGAGGCTGGGGCTTGAGCTCCGCCCAGGACGCAGGCGATTGCGCGCGGCTCCTGGAAGCCCCCAGCCCCCTCGTCTTGGTGGCGGTCCTCGTTCCTTCTTGGCTGAAGCGGCAGTGGAGGGAGGCCTGCGTTGCCCTGCAGGCGATCCTCACGAGGCTGATCCCGCCAATCCCCCTCGCGAGGCAGGTCCCGCCAGCGGTCCTCGCGAGGTTGATCACGCCATCCTTGGCGCGGGCCGCGGTCTTCCCAGCGTCTTGCGTTTCTTCCTCCTCCTCGGCCGTAGCCCCGGTCAGCATGGTCAGGACGACGGCCGATCCTTCCTTCCCGCACGGCGCGGAGTTCTTGGCATTCGTTGGTGTTGTGGGTGTGGAGGTCGTGATACACACAGTACCAGCTGCCCCTGGAGGATTCAGGCAGATCCTTGCCCCGCTTGGTGTCCGGTTCTACCGCGAGCACGGCAGCCCCCTTGCGCTTCACGTCCTTGGCCTTGGGATTCTTCTCTTCTGGGTCTGCGGCAGGCAACTCGAGGAGGGAGAGATGCCCCTCCTCAGCCCTGGCGCACTTGGTCGCCAAGTTGAACAGCTCCAGGGAGGTGCACAGGTCTTCATGCATCGCCAGCTCCTCCTTCATCTTGACGTCACGCACACCATCGGAGAAGGCCGAGATGATGGCTTCCTCGGACACCTTGGGGATCTTGAGGCGCGCACTGTTGAAGCGCTGGATGTACTTTTGCAGGGTCTCTCCGGGTTGTTGCTTGATGCGGCGCATGTCGCTCACGGCGGGCGGCCAGTCGCGAGTACCTTGGAAGTTGGCGATGAAGCGGGTGCGCATCTGGTCCCAGGAAGAGATCGTGCCTGGGGCCAGGTTCAGGAGCCAGGTGCAAGCTCCTTCCTTGAGCGCCATGGGGAACCAATTCGCCATGACCTTTTCGTCTCCACTGGCAGCTTCGATGCCCAGCTCATAGAGCTGGAGGAACTCTGCAGGGTCGGTCGTGCCGTCGTAGCGAGGAGGCAAGTCTGGCTTGAACTTGCCGGGCCACGCGACGCTGCGCAGCTCGGTGGTGTAGGCGCGGCAGCCTGCGGTGGCCACGGGAGGCTTTGGTTGAGGGAGAGCTTGGCCTTGCGGGTCCCCATGCGCTGCAGCTGGGAGCAGCGCGGGGTCTTGACGTGCCGGAGCTGGAACAGGGTCGCGGCGAGCCGGAGCAGGAAGCGCCCTGGCAGCCTCTTGCGGTCGAGGGACTTCTTGGCAGCTCCGTTCTTGCTGGGCTGGCGCCTGACGGAGCGGGTTCCGCCCAGGGGCCACGCGCCTTGGAGCCATGGCGTCTTCTTGGAGAGGAGGCGGCTGGTACGCCCCCAGAGCTTCATTGCCCGCGCGGGGCGGGGTGCGGCGCAGCGGAGCGGACCGCGCAGGAGAGCCCCCTGCGGCGCGGACGAGCTCCGCGACGCGGTCGAGCCACTCTTCGTAGACGTCGTCGACGGGACGGTAGCGCAGGAGCTCGTTCGCCGCGATGAGCGCAGCTCGAGCCTCCAAGGGTGCGCGGAGCGCGCGGGACGAAGAGCTAGCTGGTGTGAGCGATGGAGTAGCGGTGCGGCCGTCTTGCCGCACGGACGGGTGCTGAGATGACGCTTGTTGCTCGTTCCCCGCCGGGCCAGTGGCAGCGTTGACGGCGGGTGACGGGGAACGACGAGGACGCCCACCGACAGGAGCCGTCTGGGCGACTCGGGAAGCGATGGCGGCCCGGCGCTCGGCACGGGCCCGACAAGCGTCAGACATGGACGCGACGGCCGGCGGAGAGCGGAGTGGTGGAAGACAAATTCCGGCGCACCCCTACCTGGCGCGCCAAATGTCGGATTTCGGGTTCCGGCAGACCCTTAAGGTTCGAACTCTGGGGTGCGCGCGGAGATTATGCCCTCTACCTCTCCGTCTCGCAAAGATCTAACTACTGAAAGAACAACACAAGAGACACAGGGTTTATACTAGTTCGGGCCACCATTGTGGTGTAATACCCTACTCTAGTTTGTGGTGGATGGATTGCCTCTTGGGCCGATGATGATGAACAATACAGGGAAGAACAGCCTCGCGAGGGTCTGTTCTTGGCTAGGGGGGATGAACTGTTAGGGGAGCTGAGTCGCCCTTCTCTCTCTCTCTCTGATTCTCTGCTCTAGGTACTCAATTCTGATTTCTCTTCTCCAGGGGTGGCTAGTCCTATTTATAGGCGAAGGCCCTGGGCCTCTTCCCAAATATTGAGCGGGAAGGGCGCCAACAATTGGCCAATTCGAAGGGGAACATCTGGTACACTTATCCTGACTAAAGTTGGTCCTCGCCTGCCAAAGGCCCTGTGGTGACGCCGTTCTGGGCTCCACGATGACCTCCTTCCCACCGTTGGACTGGTCTTGGTCTCGTTGCACCGAAATGGGTGCCTTTGCTTGATCCTCTCGCCTGCACTTGCCCCCTTTGCACCAAAGAGGAAAGGGAGACACTGCGCGGGCTGGCGCCCGCCTGGCATCCTTGGTCGTCATGGCTTGCGTCATGGGCACCTCGCGAGGTACCCCGCCTTGATCTCTCCGCCTCCTCATGAGCCAGCCTGATGAGGCCGTGCCTGAGGAAGCGTTGTGTCGTCCGCCCCGCGAGGCTTGGACCCTCGCGAGGGTCTTGGGTCTTGTGTTGATGAAGATGGGCCGTGCTGGGCCCCCTTTCGAGCCACGCCGCAGGCCGCAGGCAGGCAAGTCTGGGGACCCCCGTTCCCAGAACGCCAACAATTATAGTTCATCACAAAGCCTTTATGGCCTCGGAACAACAACAAAGACATGCAAAAACTATCAGGTACTAAGTTCATGATAAATTAAAGTTCAATTAATCATATTACTTAAGAACTCCCACTTAGATAGACATCACTCTAGTCATCTAAATGATCACGTGATCCATACCAACTAAACCGTGTCCGATCATCACGTGAGATGGAGTAGTTTTCAATGGTGGACATCATTATGTTGATCATATCTACTATATGATTCACGTTCGACCTTTCGGTCTCAGTTATCCGAGGCCATATCTGCATATGCTAGGCTCGTCAAGTTTAACCCGAGTATTCTGCACGTGCAAAACTGGCTTGCACCCGTTGTATGTGAAGTAGAGCTTATCACACCCGATCATCACGTGGTGTCTCAGCACGACGAACTGTAGCAACGATACATACTCAGGGAGAACACTTATACCTTGAAATTTAGTGAGGGATCATCTTATAATGCTACTATCGTACTAAGCAAAATAAGATACATAAAGGATAAACATCACATGCAATCCAAATATATGACATGATGTAACCATCATCATCTTGTGCCTTTGAACTCCATCTCCAAAGCACCGTCATGATCTCCATCGTCGCCGGCTTGACACCTTGATCTCCATCTTAGCATCGTTGTCGTTTCGCCAACTATTGCTTCTACGACTATCGCTACCGCTTAGTGATAAAGTAAAGCAATTACATGGCGATTGCATTTCACACAATAAAGCGACAACCATAAGGCTCCTGCCAGTTGTCAATAACTTTTACAGAACATGATCATCTCATACAACAATTTATATCTCATCACGTCTTGACCATATCACATCACAACATGCCCTGCAAAAACAAGTTAGACGTCCTCTACTTTGTTGTTGCAAGTTTTACGTGGCTGCTACGGAACTCTAGCAAGAACCGTTCTTACCTACACATCAAAACCACAACGATTTTTTGTCAAGTGTGTTGTTTTAACCTTCAACAAGGACCGACCATAGTCAAACTTGATCCAACTAAAGTTGGAGGAATAGACACCTGCCAGTCACCTGTGTGCGAAGCACGTCGGTAGAACCAGTCTCATGAATGCGGTCATGTAATGTCGGTCTATGCCGCTGTCGGTGTCAAAACCGGCGGATCTCGGGTAGGGGGTCCTGAATTGTGCGTCTAGGCGGATGGTAACAGGAGACGAGGGACACGATGTTTTACCGAGGTTCGAGCCCTCTCGATGGAGGTAAAACCCTACGTCCTGCTTGATTAATATTGATGATATGGGTAGTACAAGAGTAGATCTACCACGAGATCAAGGAGGCTAAACCCTAGAAGCTAGCCTATGGTATGATTGTTGTATGTTGGGATTCTGTCCTACGGACTAAAACCCTCCGGTTTATATAGACACCGGATAGGGTTAGGGTTACACAACGTCGGTTACAATGGTAGGAGATCTGAATATCCGCATCGCCAAGCTTGCCTTCCACGCCAAGGAAAGTCCCTTCCGGACACGGGACGAAGTCTTCAATCTTGTATCTTCACAGTCCAGGAGTCCGGCTAAAGGTATAGTCCGGCTATCCGGACACCCCCTAATCCAGGACTCCCTCAGTAGCCCCCAAACCACGACGAGTCCGGCGCGCAGATTGTCTTCGGCATTGCAAGGCGGGTTCTTCTCCAAATTCCGTGTACCTGTTGAATAATGTCCGGATTTTGTAATGTAGCGCTCCTTGGCTTCTACGCCCAATAATGGCCGTCTTCCACGTGTCAAACGAATACGAAAAGTATGGTGTTTTTACATTTACACCCCTAGCAGCGTAAATGAGCTGCATATTTAAAGGGACGAGGATTTAGATCCAAACCACACCTTCTCCCTTCCGCGAGTGGTCATCAGAGTGCATCCAAGCAGGTCCATTCCATCATGGCCAACCATCACGACTCCTCCTCTCGCCCTTCCAGTCCTAAGACCGGAGACTGGAAGAGGTGCTCCGTCCTGCATAGCGAGCTAGTATCGCTTCAGACCAAGGGATTCCTCCCTCCGGCCTACATGGTCCCGGTTCGAGCCGGACTCGCCGCCTATAATGGCGGAGAGCAAGCGGAGAGCGCTCCCACTCCCTTCAAAGGATAGCGGGTATGCCTTGTCCCTTATCTAATCAGGGGACTCGGATTTCCAATTCATCCGTTTCTCCGAGGGCTTCTGGAGTTCTATGGCCTCCAGCTGCACAACCTCACACCTGCCTCTATATTGCATATCGCGGGCTTCGTTGCCCTTTGTGAGCTGTTCTTGGGTGTTGAGGCGCATTTCGCGCTGTGGAAGAGGTTGTTCTGTCTGGTGCCCCGTTCTCAAGAGGGGTTAATATATGAAGTGGGCGGAGCCGAAGTGTGGCGCATCGTCGGGACCGGATATCTATCCGGAACCCCAAAGAAGGCGTCCGAGGACTGGCCTTCAGAATGGTTTTATATGGAGGATGTCCCACTGCCGGATCCTATCCGGATCGGCCTCCCCGAATTCAACAGTGCTCCCTTAAAGAAACGCTTAAGCTGGCGTCCAAGGAGCTCCCAGAGAGAAAGTGACAGGGACGTCCTTTACTTGATAGGCCGGATAAGACTATTGGCTCATTCAGGACTAACCATGGTTGGAGTCATGGCCATATGCATCATGCGGGGGGTGCAGCCGCTTCAATATAGAAGCCACCCCATGTGGGATTTTAACGGGGAGGATGACGCCACTCGTTATGGTCGTAAGGGACCGGACTCAGCTGCCGCTCTAGTAAAGATCTTGTCCTCTTTGTACAAGGGAGAGGAGGAGGAATTCCTCCGCGTCAACCCGCAGGGTGATTTACTATGTACAACCCTCCAAGCTGGGTAAGCGGACAATCTTGCTTGCCCATCCATTTTATATTCCCATGATTAAATATATAGTCTAACGACTCCTACGCAGGAACTGCGTCAGGAAGTAAAGGATATAAACAGTCGTCCTCCACAGCCCGAGGATCCTGAACGGTCCCTCGATCCGGCCTCCGAAGAGGATCCGGACATTTCGGTGGAGCTGATTGACAGGGTGTTTTATCAGCTGAGCAAGGACGATACCTTGGTGGCCATTACGGCCGATTACCCAGGGTTAATTCCGGCCTCCCAGGTAACCGAGACCGGAGTCTCATCACCTTGGGAAGGGATCCATCCTCACGTGTTTTCAGTTTTTCTGACAACAACCGTGTTTTGCAGGGGAGGTTCCTGAGGCAGGAGGCCGAGCCTGCGGCGGCAAGCCCACGAGGGGCCGCAGGGCCCCGTGGGGCAAAAAGGAATGTAGTCCGGACTGAGGCGCCAGTGCAAAGGTATAGCGCACCTGTTTAGCCCCGGTGTTATTCTTTTAAGGCATATTAACACTCGTGCTCGGTGCAGGACAAAGAGGCCTCGCCGGAAGATATCCGGAGAGGCTGCCAATCGCGCCTCGACCAGCCGGGCTCCACAGCCCGGCCCGGAGACGGAGGCAAGCATGAGACCCGTACCAGACGCTCCTCCGACAGAGGATGCGGGCAGGCTGTCTGCCACCCATTCCGAGGTGGAGAGTGCCATGAATCACCGGAGCCGCCGGACAGTTCTTCGCGACGCTTGTTTCTCCCAGGAGGCATTGAATGCCTTTAATTCGGGAGATGCATATCTCCGTGCCGCTCAAAGTGGTCTAGCCAGAGCCACGGAGCAATATGTAAAAGACATATGGGTGAGAAAATTTGATAGTTATATGGATCAGTAGCCCTCGAGACTTGAAACAGTTAGAATAACTGATTTAAGGATCGTGTAATACACAGGTTCTTTCAAGAGAAGAATACCCAACTGTCCCAGGAGCTAGAAGAGTGCAAAGCCGAACTTAAGACCGCACTAGCCGCGACGGGGGAACCCAAGGAGACCCCCTCTGGTAATATATGCTTCAAAAAGATAAGTGTGAAGTGCGGCATATGTGCCGATCTGACAAATGAAATTACAGGTGGCTCCGGACTAGATCCGGACAATCAACAACTCCTACGCCGGCTAAAGTCTGGCGAGAGCGTGCTAACAAAGGTGAGGTGGGAGAAGATTGATCTTCAGGATGCCAACACCAAGCTGGACGTTGAGCTCAAAGATGTTCGTGCCCAGCTGTCGGACTCCATTAAGGAGAATCGGCGGCTTCGACGCGGCATATTTAGTAAGTGCTTGAAAGAACTCTAAAAAAAGAGTTCCGTGAGGAAGACTAACAGAGTTATGTCTGTAGGTATGCTAACAGGTCGTCCTGCAGAGGAGATGCCCGATTCTACGGGTGACCTTCTTCCCGAGCTCTCGCAACTCACGAGCGAGTTCGGCAGGCGATGCAAGGCGTTGCCCAAGCCTTATGGCCATCCCTCTCCATGCCTAAGGGCCTTGGAGAGCTCGCAGAGAAGCTGAAGGGAGCGCGGCGGCGCTTCCGGTTGTGGAAGATATCAGCCTGCCGTCAAGGCGCTAGGGAGGCCTGGGCCATGGTAAAGACGCGGTACACAAAGGCTGACCCAAACCACATGGCCGAGGTCGGACCTGTGGGGCCTGATGGGAAGGAGATCCCTGTAAGCTTAGTATACGGCCAAGTAGAATTGGCCGCAAAGTATTCCCAGCAGGACTGTAAATTAGACAGCCTGTTAGATGGTATTGAAGAGGAATACAATCAGTCAGAGTGACTGTGTAATTTTAATTGACATGTGTAATGCCTTCTAGCCGGATTGTAGATCGTTTGTCGTTGCCGACCTTTTCGCTTCGACCTCGGGACCTGACGGTCCGGAGTGTGTCCGAATATCCTAGTGGTTATATAAGAACCGGGGTATGCATGGAGACCAGGCATAGGGGTCATTAGTGCTTTATCAGACAAGTGCCCAACTAGTTATGTTATATTACATGGTTAGTAAGAAACATCTTCCAGAGAGAATAGTTCCGTTAGGGGTTCCTTTCTCTGGGAGGCATGCCCTAAAGTGCATGTCCGGACTGCGAAAGCAGAAAAAGCATCTGGGGGCATATAAATAAGTAAAAAAGGTCATCTTTAGTTCACCGACCGAATATTCCCTTAAGAACGCTAGCTTTCGGCTTCACCCAGTCTGAGGTACACATCCGGCTGACCCGGCAGTAACAATCGCAGAGGTGCTCCCTTTACCACCTAGCCGAACAATCGGGAACGTAGGGGTAAGCACAGGAGCCAGGCAACCCAGCTTGGCCAAAACTTAAGTCATATCGATGCATATAATGGTGAATAAAAGGTACATGCGGAAGTTTGACACATGTGTTGGGCATGAAACCCGTATAAATAAGCTTCTGTTTAAAGAAGCCCCCAGGTATAGTGAGCGCGGATAACGCGTCTCTTTATGAGCCTTTAAGGGAAGGACAGAAATGTAAGACAGAAAATATATAAAAAATAGATAGAGGTAGGAGACAAACACAGAGTCCGGCGCTAGGCATAGAATCTTCGGAGACGGGCTGCGTTCCATGGGTTCGGCTCGAGTCAGTTGTCTGACGCATCTCGCAGGCGATACGCTCCGCCAGTCAGGACTTGGTCGATTATGAAGGGACCTTCCCACGTGGGCTTCAGTTTGTCCTTTTTCTTGTCCGGTAGGCGTAGAACTAGTTCGCCAACGTTGTAATTTTTGGCCCGTACTTCTCTGCTTTGATATCTTTGAGCCTGCTGTTGATAGAATGCGGAACGGGCTTTTGCCACGTCACGCTCCTCCTCTAAGGCGTCCAAGCTGTCCTGCCGATCGAGTTCGGCTTCTCTTTCTTCGTACATGCGCACTTGAGGTGAGTCATGAATGATGTCGCAAGGCAAAACCGCCTCTGCGCCGTACACCATGAAGAATGGTGTGTATCCGGTGGTGCGATTCGGCGTGGTCCGCAGCCCCTAGAGTACGAAGTCGAGCTCCTCTACCCAGTGCGTGTTGGATTCCTTGAGGGACCGCACTAATCTAGGTTTGATGCCGCTCATAATAAGACCATTTGCATGTTCGGCCTGTCCGTTAGATTGTGGGTGATAGACGGATGCATAATCGAGCTTGATGCCCATGTTTTTGCACCAGAGTTTTACCTTGTCGGCCGTAAAGTTCGTGTCGTTATCAGTGATGATGCTGTGGGGGACACCGTAACGGTGTACGACCCCGGATATGAAGTCTATCACCGGTCCGGATTCGGCCGTCTTAACAGGCTTGGCTTCTATCCATTTGGTGAACTTGTCCACCATGACCAGTAAGTATTTTTCTTGTGGGTTCCGCCTTTAAGGGGTCCAACCATGTCAAGCCCCCAGACCGCGAAAGGCCAAGTAATGGGGATAGTTTGGAGGGCGGTGGGTGGCATATGGCTTTGGTTTGCGAAAAGCTGGCAACCGACGCATCGTTGGACCAAGTCCTGAGCGTCTGCCCGGGCCGTCGGCCAATAAAAGCCTGCAAGGAAAGCCTTGCTTACAAGGGACCGAGTTGTAGCGTGATGACCACCGAGTCCGACATGAATTTCAGCCAGCAAGTTCCGCCCTTCCTCTTCGAAGATGCACCTTTGGAGGACTCCGGTAGTGCTTTTCTTATAAAGTTCTCCCTCATGGACTTTATAGGCTTTAGATCGCCGCACTATGCAGCGTGCCTCATTTTGGTCCTCTGGGAGCTCCTGCCTAGTAAGGTAGGCTAGGAATGGTTCTGTCCACGGGGCGATGACGACCATTATTACATGGGATGAAGTTGTAATTTGATTGGCAGAGCCTCCGATTATGTCAGATTGTTTGGTGCCGGACAGTGCGGTTGGGTCCGGGCTGTTATTGCCAGGTTCCCCTTCCCATACTACGGACGGCTTGAACAGCCTTTCCAAGAAGATGTTGGGGGGACTGCATCGCGTTTTGCGCCGATGCATGCCAGGACGTCTGCCGCTTGATTGTTTTCCCGGGCTATGTGGTGAAATTCGAGCCCCTCGAACCGAGCTGACATTTTTAAGACAGCGTTGCGGTAAGCTGCCATTTTTGGATCCTTGGCATCGAAGTCTCCATTTATTTGGGATATCGCGAGGTTCGAATCCCCGCACACCTCTAGGCGTTGAATGCCCATGGATACTGCCATCCGGAGACCATGTAAAAGGGCCTCGTATTCGGCTGCATTGTTGGAGTCTGTGTACATAATCTAGAGTACGTATTGAACTGTGTCCCGTGGGGGACGTCAAAACGACGCCGGCCCCTAGACCGGCCAACATTTTGGAGCCGTCGAAATGCATGATCCATTTTGAATATGTGTCGTACTCTTTAGGGAGTTCGGCCTCCGTCCATTCTGCGACGAAGTCGGCCAAAACTTGCGACTTAATAGCTCGCCGTGGCTTATAAGTTATGTCGAATGGGAGGAGCTCGATGGCCCATTTTGCAATCCGGCCCGTTGCTTCGCGGTTGTTTATAATATCATTAAGTGGTACTTCGGAGGCTACTGTTATCGAACACTCTTGAAAGTAGCAGCTTCCGGGATGCCATGAATACCGCGTATGCAATCTTTTGATAATGCGGGTACCGTGATTTGCATGGAGTGAGGACAGTGGACACATAGTAGACCGGCTTTTGAAGGGGTAATTTGTGTCCATCCGTTTCTCGTTCGACGATGAGCACTGCGCTAACAACCTGGTGTGTTGCTGCAACGTACAATAGCATTGGTTCGCCAATATTTGGCGCGGCCAGGACTGTGTTTGTTGCCAATATGGCTTTGATTTCGTTGAATCTGGCCGTGGCGGCATCCGTCCACTCGAAGTGTTCGGTGCGCCGAAGGAGGCGATAAAGGGGTAGTGCCTTTTCTCCCAAGCGGGAGATGAAGCGGCTTAGAGCCGACACGCATCCGGTTAATTTTTGTATTTGTTTGAGGTCCTTTGGGATATCCAATTGCGACAAAGATCGGATCTTGGCTGGATTTGCTTCAATTCCTCTGTCGGATACGATGAAGCCCAATAGCTTTCCGGCTGGAACGCCGAAAAAGCATTTTCCCGGGTTGAGCTTGATGTCATATGTTCAGAGATTATCGAATGTAAGCCTCAAGTCGTCTACTAGAGATTGGACATGTCTTGTTTTTACGACCACATCATCCACGTATGCCTCCACTGTTTTGCCGATCTGGTTTGCCAGACATGTCTGAATCATGCGCTGATATGTTGCGCCGGCGTTTTTGAGCCCGAAGGGCATTGTGTTGAAGCAGAATGGGCCGTATGGTGTGATGAATGCCGTTGCGGCTTGGTCTGACTCTGCCATCTTGATTTGATGGTAGCCGGAGTATGCGTCGAGGAAACACAATGAATCGTGTCCTGCAGTGGCGTCGATAATTTGATCGATGCGAGGGAGGGGGAAGGGATCCTTTGGGCAGGCCTTGTTAAGGTCTTTGAAATCGACGCACAGGCGCCAGGATTTGTCCTTCTTTGGTACCATCACCAAGTTTGCTAGCCAGTCTATATGTTTTATATCTCTGATGAATTCAGCCTCCAATAGTTTGGCTAGCTCCTCTCACATAGCCTGCCTCTTGGGTCGGAGAAACGCCGAAGGGCTAGTTTGACAGGTTTGAATCCTTTTAGGATATTTAAGCTATGTTCGGCCAGCCTGCGTGGGATTCCTGGCATGTCTGAAGGGTGCCAGGCGAAGATGTCCCAATTTTCACGTAGGAATTCTCGCAGTGTGGCGTCTACATCAGGGTTTAATTATACCCCTATGGAAGCTGTTTTATTGGGGTCCGTTGGATGGACCTGGAATTTGACTATTTCGTCCGCTGGTTTAAAGGAGGTGGACTTGGATCTTTTGTCGAGTATCACATCGTCCCTGTTTACCGTGGAGCGAAGCGTAGTCAGTTCCTCAGCCGCTAGGGCTTCGGATAGTGCCTCGAGGGCTAATGCGGCTGTCTTGTTTTCGGCGCGGAGCGCTATGTCCGGATCACTAGCGAGAGTGATAATTCCGTTCGGCCTGGGCATCTTGAGCTTCATGTACCTGTAATGGGGTATTGCTTGGAAGATTGTAAACGCTTCCCGCCCTAGCAGAGCGTGGTATCCGCTACTGAACGGGGCCACCTGGAACGTGACCTCTTCGGACCTGTAATTATCCGACGTGCTGAACACCACATCTAGTGTGATTTTTCCTGTACAACGCGCTTCCCGACTGGGGATTATTCCTCGAAAGGTTGTGCTGCTTCGCTCGATGCGGTTCCAGTCTATTTCCATTTTTTGAAGGGTTTCCTCATAAATGAGGTTCAATCCGCTGCCTCCATCCATGAGTACCTTGGTGAGCCGAAAGTCGTCCACAATTGGACTGAGGACCAATGCGGCTGGTGCTCGGGCTGTTCGGAATTTAGGTTCATCACTGGCATTAAAAGTAATAGCCGTGTCACTCCATGGGTTTATTGTTGCTACTTGATAAACTTCGGCAAGACTGCGGAGTGTTTTTTTCCGCATATTATTTGATGCGAAAGTCAAGAAGACTGTTAAGACTGTACTGGTGTCCCTGGGGTGGTTTTCTGCGGCCTCCGGGATTAGGAGGTCTTCGCCAATTTTGGCCACCTGCTGGAGTATCGAACATGCTCTAAGGCTGTGAGTTGGTGTGGCGTCTTCTGTACTATGGATTTTACAGGGTCCATTAAGCCATCCTTCCAGTACGGTTCCATGCCCTGTAGAGGGTTTTGGTTCTTTGGTTTTTAACCCGGGTGTCTGCCGATGATACACCCTTTTATTTCGGACGAGGTTTCTATTCAGGGCCGGATTGTCCCAAAATTTTATTTCGGTTTTCCAGGCGCTTTCCATCGCATAGTACTTTTGTACTATGGACGCCAAGTCAGCGAAGCGTGTAATATCACGGTGACTTATGGCATTGAGGATTCCCTTGTCCGTGCAATTATTGCAGAAAATTGAGATTGCGTCTTCCTCGCGGTAGTCCTTTATCCTGTTCATAACCAGGAGGAATCTTGCCCAGTAATGATGTATTGTTTCTTCGGGCTTTTGCCTGATTTGGAATAGATCGCTTATGTTCGGGTGGGTGGGTGGAGTTAAATCCAAAAACTCACCCAATCTGAGACTCAGTGGCCAAGGAGTTTCCGAACTCTGAAGTTTGGATTCTTGGATGTTGTCCAATGAATCTAGCCCGTTGCCTGATTCTAAGTTTAGGTCTTGAGTTAAATCCTCTCATCCGCGGGTATCCGGCTTGGAGGGATCGGGAATCCGGACGTAGCTAGTCCTTAGGATAGATGAAGGATCGCCGCACTGCGCCTCGACCACGACAACGTGATGGGTGGCTTGGGGAGAATTAATTTCTCTTAGATCGGGTTTAAGCCCAACTTGGTCGTAATCTGTAGCGACTCCCAGGGCGGCAATGCGATCCAAGAGCTCGTTTACGGAAAAGATCTCCATTGGATCTAACTGCTCGATGAGTTCTGAGCTGATGTGAAGATTGCTTTTGATGACCCGAGAGGTCACCGTCGGCGCAACAGCCGAACATGCGGTCATAAGAAAACCACCTAGCCCGAGAGTTTGGCCGACAGCCAAGGCTCCCTTAGTAACGGCGCCGTTTTTAAAGACGGGAAGAGGCATCCTTCCTGATCGTGTCGGCACAGAGGAACTCTCAATGAAAGCACCAATGTCGGTGTCAAAACCGGCGGATATCGGGTAGGGGGTCCCGAACTGTGCGTCTAGGCGGATGGTAACAGGAGACGAGGGACACAATGTTTTACCCAGGTTCGGGCCCTCTTGATGGAGGTAAAACCCTACGTCCTGCTTGATTAATATTGATGATATGGGTAGTACAAGAGTAGATCTACCACGAGATCAAGGAGGCTAAACCCTAGAAGCTAGCCTACGGTATGATTGTTGTATGTTGGGATTCTGTCCTACGGACTAAAACCCTCCGGTTTATATAGACACCGGATAGGGTTAGGGTTACACAAAGTCGGTTACAATGGTAGGAGATCTGAATATCTGCATCGCCAAGTTTGCCTTCCACGCCAAGGAAAGTCCCTTCCGGACACGGGACGAAGTCTTCAATCTTGTATCTTCACAGTCCAGGAGTCCGGCTGAAGGTATAGTCCGGCTATCCGGACACCCCCTAATCTAGGACTCCCTCAGCCGCTTCATCCAACAATACCGCCGAATCAAAGTAAGACATTGGTGGTAAGCAGTATGACTATTATTGCCCACAACTCTTTGTGTTCTACTCGTGCATATAACGTCTATGCATAGACCTCGCTCGGATGCCATTGTTGGGGAACGCGGTATTTCAAAAAAAAATCCTACGATCATGCAAGATCTATCTAGAAGATGCATAGCAACGAGACGGGAGTGTGTCCATGTACCCTCGTAGACCGAAAGCGGAAGCGTTTAGTAACATGGTTGATGTACTCGAACGTCTTCACGATCCAACCGATCCAAGTACCGAACGTACGACACCTCTGTGTTCAGCACACGTTCAGCATGATGACGCCCCTCGAGCTCTTGATCCAGTTGAGGACGAGGGATACTTCCTTCAGCACGACGGCGTGGCGACGATGATGATGAAGTTACCGGCGCAGGGCTTCACCTAAGCACTACGACGATATGACCGAGGTGTTGAACTGTGGAGGGGGGCACCGCACACGGCTAAGAGATTGTCTGTTGTGCCTTTTGGGTGCCCCCTGCCTCCGTATATAAAGGGAGGAGGTGGCCGGCCAAGGGGGCGCGCCATAAGGGGGAGTCCTACTAGGACTCCATTCCTAGTAGGATTCGACACACCCCCTTTCCTATTCCAAGAAGTGGAAGGAGGGAAGGAGAGGGAGAGGGAAAGGAAGGGGGGTCGCGTCCCCTCCCCCTAGTCCAATTCGGACTGCCCTTGGGGGGGCGCCACCTTGTGGCCTTCCCTCTCCTACTCCCTTATGGCCCATAACTTCCCGGGGGGGTCCGGTAACCACCGGTACTCCGAAAATCATCCGAAACATCCCAAACCATTTCTGTGTCTAAATGTAACCTTACAATATATGAATCTTTACCTCTCGACCATTTCGAGACTCCTCTTCATGTCCGTGATCTCATCCGGGACTCCGAACAAACTTCGGTTCATCAAATCACATAACTCATAATACAAATCGTCATCGAACGTTAAGCGTGCGGACCCTACGGGTTCGAGAACTATGTAGACATGACCGAGACACATCTCCGGTCAATAACCAATAGCGGAACCTAGATGCTCATATTGGTTCCTACATATTCTACGAAGATCTTTATCGGTCAAACCACGTAACAACATACGTTGTTCCCTTTGTCATTGGTATGTTACTTGCCCGAGATTCGATGTTGGTATCTTCATACCTAGTTTAATCTCGTTACTTACAAGTCTCTTTACTCGTTCCGTAATGCATCATCCCGTAACTAACTCATTAGTCACATTGCTTGCAAGGCTCATAGTGATGTGCATTACCGAGAGGGCCCATAGATACCTCTCTGATACACAGAGTGACAAATCCTAATCTTGATCTATGCCAACTCAACAAATACCATCGGAGACACCTATAGAGCATCTTTATAATCACCCAACTACGTTGTGATGTTTGATAGCACATAAGGTGTTCCTCCGGTATTCAGGAGTTGCATAATCTCATAGTCCAAGGAACATGTATAAGTCATGATGAAAGCAATAGCAGTAAAACTAAATGATCATTATGCTAGGCTAACGGATGGGTCTTGTCCATCACAACATTCTAATGATGTGATCCCGTTCATCAAATGACAACACATGTCTATGGCTAGGAAACTTAACCATATTTGATTAACGAGCTAGTCAAGTAGAGGCATACTAGGGACACTCTGTTTGTCTATCTATGTATTCACACATGTACTAAGTTTCCGGTTAATACAATTCTAGCATGAATAATAAACATTTATCATGATATAAGGAAATATAAGTAACAACTTTATTATTGCCTCTAGGGCTTATTTCCTTCAATTGGAGTAATCGACATTCATTTGTAGCAGTACCAAGCGTTAAGTATTAGTAATAAAAAAGAGCAAGAATCAAACATAAAGAATGTAACTGCACCAATAGTGGCATCAATGCGACGGCCACTCATATTGACCTTGAGACTTTACATCCCAACTTTGAGAAATTTCCGTAGTTCTTTAGTATAGACTTCTGTAGGGCGATTATCACTTGAAGCACTGGGGGAGCATTAGAGTACCTATAAGTTGTGATGTTCATATGATGAGATGATTGAAAATGAATATCTTTCTTATTCTTGAGACCAAGGAAGTCAGAATTGTGATTCTGCAACTTTACGATGCCACCTAACTCCATTGATTCTAGGATTTTCGTACTATAATTATCGTGTCTGCAATTACGGTATGTAATATTATACCAATTTTTCATCCTACAATTGAAGCTTTGGTCCTTTTCCGAATCATGGTTGTGAATATCTTGCTTGAGACTCATCGCAGGTGTCATAATTCTTCCAAGAACCTTAGTACCAAGATCCTTGGTGAGTTGCAGTCAGACATCATGTGCAATGGAGTTCAAATTGTGTCATACTTGCCATTAAGAGCTCTAAGATACATTGAATTTATCGGCCATCTCTTCACTTCCAAGTATGAGTACTTGAATGTCAAGAGAGACACAACATGCATAACATGATACCACCTGGAGTACCAATCTGCAACAAGTAAAGCATCATATCCAGGTGAGTTTACGGTGGCATCACGCACAAGAATATAGTTTACAAGACATAGAAGAGATCATACATGATTTGCAATAAATACATTAGTTTGTAACTCTCAGATATAACCTCCTAGCTAAACTATCTCTATCCGCATTTGGCACCAAAGAAACCAAACAGTGAGGATAGATAACCACCCAATCCACGAACCAAGAACCAGGTGGAGAGCTCTCTTAATCATCTTCTTTTTTATGAGATGGAGGTGGCAATAGCTTCTAGGACATCATCCACATGGAAAGTTGAGGCTATAACTCGAACATGTGTCCTTATGTTTCATCTTAAATCAACACTTCGCCTTGCTTCACAAGAAGTGTGTTGAGAGAAAACTTGATTTGATCATGGACTCTCTTTAGCTTATGTTGAAGCTACAAACTTCTCTCAATTGAATCCTTCACTTGAACTTGAGACCTAATAAATAGACTCATGACCTCTTTGGTACTAATATCAGCAAGTTTCTATTCAATAGATTTCTCCAAAGAGGACATTCCTTCATCATTGCCTTGGGGAACAACATTCTTGGCTCTCTTGATGTTTGACCTTAGAGGCTGCCATTTTTTTGGACAAAACATATGTTTCTCCTTCTAATGTTTATATGCCTTGTGATTGGTGTCCATTTTGAAATTTTGATCTTTGACCACATGGTTGATCAGTATATATAGCAAACAAACAACTGCTCCCTTGATAATATATAGTTGCATTGATTATATCACATAGAGATAATCCATAACATAAATGCACAGTGCTGATAATTGAAACCAAGTAACGGAAGCAGCGATTCGGTGCTCGAGCGCACCTGCTCCCGAAATCGCTGGCGTTGGTTCGCCTCCTGGGATCCGCAAAATTCGGTCTGACTCGCCTGCACGAATGCATCGAAAAATCGAGATACGTCTCGGGTACGTAGAGAACAGTGCAGCTAAGTAGGCCCAGACCGTATGGACGAAGGGCCGGCCGCGCGAGGTTATTCCTGGTCCGTGGACCATCACGTTTACTTTTTTGTGCTGAGCCGTGGTACAGAAGCTTGGATCTCAAAACCAGCCGCCGCCGTTGACGGCTATCGCCATTCCCCTAGGCCGTGGAATGTCGCGGTTCCTCCGGCTAGCCGGCAATGGAGGATGTCGTTGACCGGTAAGTGAACCCTGGGCAGTTGGAGATCTGCTAGTTATCATGTGCCCCTGTCGGTTCCACTGGCTGACTCTTGCTGCGCCGCCCCCCATGGCCGCGACTTGCAGGTTTCCCCTCCGGGGAAGAATTCGTCGACAGCTTGGACTATCCAGATCCGATTCCTCTGGTGGTGCTCCCGCGGCGTGATGCCACGAACAATGAGCCGGCGGACTCGAATGCGGACTCCGGGTGCGGCCAGCATGTTGGCGGTGCTAGCCCGGGGAGGCCGTAGGGCGACGGTCACCGGCGGCGGCATGCTTCTACGACAAGGCCAGCGCAATCGACGGACTGGTTCAATCCTGAGGCGTTGGGTTGGACAAAAAGGTACAGAAGCCAATCCTGAGGTGTTTTATGAATGTTGCTCTATGGCCTACGACGCTGCGAAGGTCATTGCCATGGTAGTTTTCCGTGCGATTGCTGAAGAAACAAAATTAAAATGATCGATCATGTGATGTATAAAGGAGATGAATAGGTTGTTCTGCTAGGCCAGCGTGCTTTTGAGCCCCTGTTTTCCCCTATTCCAACTTAAATAGATTGTTTTTCCCTGGAAATTCAGGTTACGTCTTCTGAGTGCACTGGCAGACAGAACGCCTTGTCCATCTAGGATAAGTGAACTAGAGCAGTCAATTCGCAAGTGTGCGTCCTGATGCGCGATGAGCAAGTAGAGAGTTTCGAGTGGGTTTTCCGCGAGTTTTCCATATAATGGGAGGGCCAGCGCCTAGGACGATACTTACAGGTCAGTACAACTATTGGCTGTTGTTATGCATTCTTACATCTTACTCCCTCTGTCCTTTAAAGAGTGTACTTCCAACTTTATTGGAGGGTCAAACTATTTCAAAGTTTGACCGAGTTTGTGCAAAAATATATCAATGTTTGTGAAACAAAATAGGTATATGATGAAAATATATTTTATCAGGAATTTAATGTTACTAATTTCATGGCATAAATATTGATGTATTATTGTATAATTATGGTCAAACATTAAAATGTTTGACTTTCCAACAAAGTTGAAAGTACACTATTTAAAGGACGGAGGGAGTACCTGGAATTGAATCTGAATTGAAGGAACAAGCTTTTCCGACTTGACTAGTACTAACTGCTGACATGGCTGGCAGACCAAAAGAGAGCTATGGAGGTGGCAATCAGGAAGGATTTTCTAGATGGCGTCCACCAGAGGTGCAATTTGCAAATGGCACGTTCTGAAGAAAGCAAAGGAGAGCCTTGGACCACTGTACATGAAGAAGTGTGAGTTCCAAGTTGGGTTCTATAAAGTTGTAAACCATGTTGACTGTGGATGAGTTCGAGACGGCATGGGGTATCCTGCTTGACAAGTACAACCCGAGGAAGCACCCCTATATGACCCAGATATTTGAAATAAGATCAAAGTGGGCAAAGCCGAGCTTCAAAGGTTTTTTCCGTGCCAAGATGACAAGCACGCAAAGAAACAAAAGTGTGAACAGCCGTACATGCTGCCTGCAAGCCCGATGCGAATTTTTGCTAGGCAATACATGAGGCTCCAGTTTCACCATGAGATGGAGGAAAGCTACGAGGAGAAGAGGACAATGATTGTGAGTTTAATGGCTGTAGACTACTACCTAGTAGTTATGGTTGCTACAAATTGTTCATAGCTAATTTTTTTTATTCCGTTAACAAGGTGTTGTTGTTAGGAGAACAAATCTTGCAATAGAGCGTCATGCTAGCAAAATATACACGAGAGCCATGTTCAAACAGTTCGGTCGGTTACTCATCGAAGGCACGGCGTACAATGTTATGGAGGTTGAGAAGATGAGGAAGTATGTTACGACACACAACAATGCAGCCAAGAGGGAAAATTGGTGTAGGGTTGTCTACAAAGTGATTATGAAGGATGACGGTTAAGAGTTCGAGTGTGAGTGCGGTCAATTCAAGCACATGGGCATGCTGTGATGTCCTGTCCTAAGGGTAAAAATTCATGATGCATATAGTTTGTTCTCTCACTCTAAGCAAGAAGCATTTGAGTTCATTTCCATTTGTCAGGTCCAGTAGTAGCCGGAATGACATTGGTTGTCGTAATATAGGTGATGGACGTACTTCACCTTGAGGAGACTCCTGCAAAACACATCGTGAAGAGGTGGACGAAGGCTGCAAAAGATATTATGCCCGAACACCTATTGTAGTACCAGAAAGACCAGTCGATTAATATGTCCTTTACATGCAAGCATTTGACTCTCTACATGCAAGCTATGGACGTTTTTCTCCTGGGCAACACGGGTGTGGAAGCTTTTGAGCACATGTCGGCTGGACTGAAGGCATTGCTCGTCCGCGAGCGTCATTCCCGGAGAAGAGGGATGATTTGGACTTTGAGGACCATCAGAGAAATTTGCTAGCAGGAGGGTTGCCTGGGAATGGAGAAGATGCATTCTTTGAAAATGGGGTTGCAGACCGTGAAGTCAGTGCATGTCTACCTGTGAGTCTGGATGCACTTGGAGGTCTAGCTGCCCTGGAGAAGCAAAGAGGATTCGGCAGGCCGACGAACAGCCGGGACAAAGCACCATATGAGGGACTGAGTAAACAAACAAGGTTCTGCAGTCTTTGTCGCCGCGAAGGGCACAAAAAAACAACCGCGAAAACCAAGAAAATGCAAAAACTGTGGTATGGAAGTACACGGCGGGAACATCATGCACGAGACCGCTTGGTGGTCCGCAGAATCAAATGTGATAAGAAGATTATAATTTCTATATGTTGTATTATGAGGATTTTCTGGTGTGTTTCATTGAACTTTGCTCCATGCTTGCTCCTCCAGTTCAGGATGTGAGACTAAACTGTGACATTGAGTACACTAGGTTGCCTTAGTTATGCGTGATTGCACATGGTTTGGAGAAATATCTGTTTATTGTGCACCGTCTGTAGGTCACTTCTACGTGATGCCTACTTGTAGCACTGCAGATGTTAAACATACCATGGGGCTGTTCATGAGTGTTTCCCATCGGCTCAGCACTATAAGAGTGAGCGACCAGCTGGTGTCTTGGTAGTCATCAGTAGAGATTCAAAACAGGAGGTGTGCACGGCTGGGGATGGCACCTTCCGCCGCGGAATCAGCTACGAGTGGTACGACAGGAGGTCTGCCCGCGGCGAGGACAGATAACATAAGGATTAAGGAGGCGCAGGTACGTACAGTAGCACAAAGTGGTACAGTGAACACAGTTAGTGTGGGTGCAGTATATGCTGGTGGTTGGACGGCTCAGCCTGGAACAGGAAATTCACTGAGCCGTGTCGGGATTAGCTGTTCCGCCCCTACCTTACCGGCTGCCGTCGCAATTAATACGCTGACAAGCTGGCTTTATTTTCCTACGCTGCTTCTGCTATACCAAGAGAAATACAACAACCGGCACACATCCACATGCTAGCTAACGGTGATGATTTCAGGATCAGCTGAGCCTGGGTTCAGAATTGGATATCCGCCAAGTAACTTCTTTCAGAACCTCTAATGCCAGTGGTGTCTCCACTTTAGGCAATTCAAAGTAAATTGTTTACCATTTAGCATGTTGTAACGATGGACCTACACAAGGAAATGATAGGGTGCGTTCAAATAATCTATGATAAAATCATGTGATCCTGGTTGTGTTTTGTTCTTTTCCAGGTGCGATAAATTGTTCTAGAATCATGATTGACCAAGATCAATAAATACAAAGCGGCAATCTACAATATCTAAATAGCTACCCCCATTACAAGAATTCTCTTGCTTATCCTTAAGCTACATCACCTAAATTAAATTTATCGTTGGATATACTAGATCAGATCAGTCTACAATTGTCATAAGATCTACGCATCGGGAGCCAATGCACCAACCATATATGCTACTGACGCATGCATGCAAATGCAGTAACTCACAGTAATAGTGTTTTAATCAAGGAAAATATATTGTCGCGTGCATGCAGCTCGTACGTGCTATATGAAAGAAAAGTGATGCAAAAAGTATTGATAAAATTATCTTGCTTTCATTTTGCACGTGTACATAGAGATGTATATCTATTTATTTATAAAGTATTGATAAAATTATCTTGCTACAGAAGAAACCGTAAAGACACTAGCTAGATTAATTAGTCCAACACAATTTTTATTTCATACAAACTCCCGCAGCATTGCGCGGGGCATTCATTTTGTTCTAAAGATCGAGAGTTCAAAGTTTGAATTTGACTAACCCTATAGATTTTTGCTTGTCAACAAAGGGACCCATCACGACGCGGCTGTTGTGTGAAGCAGGATGCAGCTTTGCTGCTGGCAAATGCGCGTGGTGCACAGCCGGCCGGTCGCGGTGGTGGAGACAACCACGGCGATGGACCGACTCTCTCTATGTAAGCGTAAATGCATGGATGGACGGCAGAGATCACTGTAAATGCCCACCATTAATACCATAATGTATCACCCTACTTTTTGTCTCTAGATGTTGTATAGGCTGGGTGTGAACAAGAACGTTCGGAACCTTTTTTTTTGGCAGGGGTTTGGATCGATCTTATGATCATGATGTACAGTAGCTTAGTGGGGAAAAATGTGTAGAAAATCAAGCGTGAAGAAGAATACATACACACGTGAAAGTTGATAGAGAATATATGATCATGGCCGTTGTGGCAAAAGAAATAAAGTTTTTGCACACGTCGTAATTTTATCTCTATAAATCAATATAGGACGTTTTAGATCAAAATTCGCTTATGTAGCTAAATTATGTCAACTCTAGTAAGGCACAGTACAGTTTTATATTGTCAAAGAAAACTCGATACTGATAACATGAATCTTAAAATGTTCTGAAAATTCTTGAAAAAACTCGACGTTGATAATAGATGTTCAAAATCAAAATTCATAACACACGCCGATAAACAAAGTCGACACCATATAGAACTTACGTAAAAAAAATTGCGACGAAGAAACTTACGTAATTTGGACGTTAGATTTGGCAAATTATCGATACTGAAGTTACGTGGCAGTGAAAGCCAACGGGAAGAAAATATTACTGCAAATCGATCATTTCGTCTGGGTACTAGAGGTTGGGTAAACAAATATCAAGGGGCAAAAACACGGCGACGCGAATGCAAGGATTACCAATTTTTTTAGGGTGACTGCAAGGTTTACTGGTGATAATAGGAAAGGTATGTCAAAGAAGTGGTGAACGGAGCGCCGATCCTTCAGAAGAGCGGTTGGAAATGGAGGTGCGATAAGACATGCATGAAACCCGGAGGGTAGGGCAACGTTCCCCGTGAAAAACCCAAGCCTTGTGTTTGTTTGAACTTTGAACCAAAATTTGGCCACCCAACGAGAAGGGAAAATGCACGACATGTTTTTCGAAGAAGGATCAGCTGTTGCACCTAGCAGACTGGGGTCACCCGCAAAAAAAAAGTAGCAGACTGGGGCGGTAGGTCCGGGTTATCGCTGTTCTTATACGTACTACTGCCATGCAATTCAAGGACTACATCCACAGCCACAGGTCTTCGCTCGACCTCGATCTCGCTCAGTCGTCGTACGGATGTGTGACTGTTGGCCTTGCTCGACTTATGTATGCCAAAAGCAGGCACATGCCAAAATAGTTACTCTCACTCACTGCGGTGGACACACACGGCTGCGACAGTGTGTCTGTATGGCACGCGCGAGGAAACCAGTGAGATCACAGCAACTATTGCCCAGCAACCGGAATTAATGCGCGTACCAGATTCACCAGACTTCACGGGCCAACGCGAACTGCTCTTCATGCTCATCATGCAGCAGAACGGTGGGCTGTAGTACGTGCTCGTCTATCAGTCGCCACTCTGAATCTCTGAAGTGCATGATGACAAAAAACCCCAATAAACTCGCTTTCGCTTGCACATCAAAATTGATCAGAAATGACTTCAGGCAACAAACGTACCAGCACAAGACGAGATGTTGCCACATTACACAAGATGAAGAGAAATTCGATGTGTTACTCTTACTACGAATGTTAATTACACGGCTAGTGTTGCCAGTACTAGCCATGTACTCCCTCCGTTTCAAAATAGACGACTCAACTTTATACTAACGAACGGAGGGAGTAGTACCATCGTACCACAAGCCAAGAAAGCGCATGCACTCAGAGAGAGACAGAACTATACACTCTCTTTTTTGCGCAAAATAATTTAGATCTATTATTATCAAACTTCACCGGAAGTACAAAGCACGTCAACATAATAGGTTCTAAAACCACCTATATTACCAACTGGACGGAAATAGTGTATATCCAACAGAAAGGGCAAATAAAAATTTTAAAAAAAAGAAGAAGAAAGGGGAAATAGCATCCCATCGATGATCACAGCATGTTGGGTTCAGGCGACGCATGAGCTGAGGCCCAGGCATCCCATCCACAGGCTCCACTTCTGCATTCAAACAAATAGCGGTCGGCTACAACAATCACGACAAAAAGTAAAACACTTCTTTCTTTCTTGGCGGCCGTACTACGTACCTTGGTTGGCCGCCGGTGGGAGGCGAGCTCCGGCGGTGGCACCTGGTACAGGTCCCCGTCGACCGGCCGCACCACCCGCCTGGAGCCGCCGCTCTTGGCCGCGGCGGCGTCCCAGGACGCCTTGGAACGCTCCCGGGACACGTCGCCCTCGGGCCGCCTCCTCGCCTGCTTCTTGGGCGTGGGCGTGGGTTTGCGCGGGGGCGGCGAGTACCTGAACCACACGTCGCTGCAGGCCTCCGGCTCCGGCGTGGCGTAGCACGCAGTCGGTGCAGCAACGGCCGGCGGAAGTGCCGCCTCCACCTGCGGCTCGTCATGGTGGTAGTTGTAGTTCCACTCCCCGAATGCCGGCACGCGACGCCTCCTCGCCTTCTGCAAGACCGAACGATAATAAGGACTCCGATTCTGGGTCAGTGAGCTTGCTGGCATGGATGCCTTGCCTGGCTCACAGCACACTTACCGCCATCTGGTTCAGCACGGAGACCGAATGAGCTGCCAAGAAGAAGAAGAAGAAGAAGAAGAAGAAGAAGAAGAAAGAAGAAGAAGAAGGGAAGCTGGGCCGGTGAGTGAGTGGGGCTACGAAGCTGAACAGAATGGAGTGGAAGCTCCCCCAATGGCTGGCTGGATGTGCGTTCCTGTATTTATAGCGAGTGTTGCTGCGGAGGCGTCGAAGCGAGGAATGGGGCTCGGGACCGGCAACGTTTGACAAGCAGCGAGCAATAGAGGGGAACGGGAGGTATGGAAGGCCGACCCTTTCCAGTAGCCCGCTGTCAGTGTGTCGCCTCCGCTATGGTACTCCATCTGTGCGAGACAGGGGCGCAGAGGGAGGGAGGAGTACTCGTCTGACTGACGCGCGAGCTTTTACTGCGACGAACCATCGGGGCGGGGCACCGTTTTCTGGTCTCGCCGCGCGTCGCGCCGGGTTGGCAGCTGACCCTGGAGGCCCCCTGTCGCGCCCGTGTGTGTGTGTTATTTCGGCATCATCACCGGCTGATTAGAAATTTTAAATTTTGCGACGCTGCGTGTGCGTGCCCTGCAAGCTGCCGACTCCGAGGCCACGCGTTGACAAATGACAAGATGTCTTCTCTAGAAAGGCGCACAGATTAAGGAGCGTACGTATGACTGAGGTGTTTGGTTCACAGAAGGTAACGCAAACGCAATCGAGTTACACCGTTACTGTAAATGGAATGGAGAAAAATGAGAATTTGTTTGGTTACTCTAATGAACTGTAATGTAATCAGCACTACAATGAGAAATTTGATCTTAACCCACAGCGACCATCACCAGATCCTAACCCACGCCAGCTACTTGGTAACGGAGCGCATGCTCGTCAGCGAAGCACTCTTGATCATCGGCACCGGACACTATACCAGCATGCTCCAGTCTCCACCGGCGACCGTGGCCTTGTCAGCCGCCGCCAAACTCCATGGGGCTGGATGGGGAACACATGGTAACAGTTTTATGATAGCCGCGAGAGGCCCCCTCCGGTTTCTGTTAACACACGATTTCAAGCGGAATCAGATTTGCACTGGATCAGTAATTGATACCGTGGTATGTGATTACAGCCCAAACAAAACAAACAAGATTCAGCGTCATTTGATACCGCTGTTAAAGGATTACGTTACAAAATTCCAAAACAAACACCTCCTAAGCAAGAGGTGATAATGTGTTTATAAGTCCCACTTAGTAACTTCCTCTGTTCTGGAATTAGTTACTTGGGTTACAGACTTACAAAGGAACCACATTGGTCAATATTCTTAAGCACGTGGAATTGAAGTATACCATTCAAGGAAAGCATAAGGGAATAGCGGCGGTTCTCTGAATACAAACACCCAGTCTCAGGAATCAGGATGGAAGAATCATGTTTTCCATATAGTACACAACTAAAGTATTTGTCCTTGTGTGGCAGTACATCAGTTGCATCAATGAAAAGTACTTCCTCCGTAAAGAAATATAAGAGTGTTTAGATAACTACTTTAGTGATCTAAACGCTCTTATATTTCTCTACAGAGGGAGTAGAATCATATATATCGCAGGGACATTACGCTGAGTGGAGAACTGGCATTACTCCCACTTCAGTAAAATGCATATGATCTACTTCAGTGGCAGCACCATGAGGACCAAAGGTGTAAATTAATGGATAAATACATACATAAAATTCAGTATATATAGACAAGGGTATATAAAATTACCTAGCTGTCGAGAATGTCCATGTTGAGAAGCTTAGTGCTATTTTCTTTTATTCCAGATTAACATGTCAATTGATCTCGGAATGCAGTCTTCCCCTGACACATTAACATGCTCAATTTTAGCCTGCAGCCCTGCATTACCATATGTTCATATCAATCAAGTGATGAGATAATCAGGATAAGCGCATTTTAAGAGAACATGGAGCATATGCCATCACTTTGGCAACCTATAGGAGTTATAACAACAATATGCAACATAATTTCTCAGTAATCCCCTGCTTTAAAGGTTCTTTCCATTCAAGTTTCTAGAGTTCTGTTCTAGCACATGAGCGTTATTGCCCTCATCCATTTCGTCCGCAATTAATCATTAAGAGAACAGGGTGCATGATTGAAAAATATACAACAGTAGGTAATGCACACATATTAGCGGCACTACCCCGATGATACATGCCTACCTCGTGTGATTCTAACAGTATAGCGGATTAACCGCAACACTTTTGTGGGAAATAGCTGCCACGAGTATCTTGAAATTCAGCTTGGGACATCAACATCTATATGTCAAAATCATCCTTGCATTGCATTATTTGAAGAGAAGATTTTAAGTTATTCTAACAGTAAAAGCGGCGTCTCGCGACTAAATGATACAGTTAATCTTAAGAACTTTTATCCCCAGCATATAAGGAGCATGCATGATCTCAGTGAAGTTACATACCTAATGATGGACCAGCTGATGACCAAGGACCTCTCCAGATTGTGTGTCCTGGTCTGCAAAGCAAACCAAGAGAACAGAGGAAACAGAGGATCAGGTATGCATGCAGTAAAGTTGTATAGCATAGGAATCATCTGTTTTTGTAACAGTAAGATAAAACTGTAGTCAAAATGTTAGTATCACACTTTTTTGGACAAGAAAATAGCAGGAGAGGCTACCACTGCAGTATTATACTATTATATATAAGAGGAAATTTGGGTAATTCTAACCTCTTAGCTGACCAGTCTGAATGTCGGCATCCATACACAATCCCCTTCAATAACCGTAAGACACCATGCCCCATGAGCAGAAGACAAGTAAATTAGAATGTTAAGTTACTGAATCATTGTATAAACACCTCCTGAATCTGTTATAGCCTATAGGTTTGGCATTGCTTGGAGAGGCAGCAGCTGAGGCATAGATGAATAGGCCAGGGATGTAGTTCTTCTGTATCCTAAGCTTTTTGTGTCCTTGCATCTTGCTCGTAATCATCTGCATACAATACATATCAGCTAAACTCCTGCAATGGAGGTGATCCAGCAAGTTCATCGGCTAAAATGAACTACATACTCCAATTTAAATAGAACCATTTGTGGACGGTGGACACTGAACAGACACAATAATCAGACCCTTTTCGGCTTTTGTCTAAAGAATCACTCTACATTTGAGTCTTTGCCCCTGATTCAGTATAGTCCCTGAGAATTTTTTCTAAAGAATCCTTATAGCTAACTGGAACTCTTTTTGAGAGAAATTAGCTAACCAGATGATTTCCCGTGTTACTGTACTGATTCGGACAAAACATTTATTGATGATGTACCAAAGTGAAGATGCAGGGAAAGTCATGATTCACACGAAGACTGTACCCCCGCCCAAAACCAATGAAATGGTTTTATCAATAGAAAGCTTGACAAAATAATCCTCTCTCACATACAAATCATAAAGAGCACCTCATGCATGAAGTATCTTCCAGCAAAATGGCAAGGCATTCACGCAAATAAACACCGCCGTCCAATTAGCTTGCTTTCAAACAAAAACATCATAACATGCAGAAAATGTACAGTTCAATAGACTTGGTTATACTACTATGCAAAGTGAAACTAATATTACCCATACTGATTTTTTTGTACAAATGAAGGCGCACTCTGAAGATGGAAAAATATATATTCATGATAAATGGTCTCACCAAGTGCAATATGGTGAACGAATAATATCATGCAAGCATTTAAGTAAGAATCAATGATTGGTTTGTCACCTGAAAAAACAATGATTGGTAGCAAAACCCTAGGATACTGAAAGCTTGCTGTTTCATAGATGTTCATGTAATAACTCACAAGAGACATTCTTTTGAGCTGTCTTCTCATTGATAAGAAATTAAGAAGAGCACGGCAAGAAATAGCAATAGAAGGTTGCTGCTTTGGTAAGGAACATCAAGACAAATAACTGAATGTACTAATCTTAAGATCCTTCTAAATTCCTTTCAAAAGCAAGAAATTCTAGCAAATGATAACCGAGGAATTAATAATGCTACTTATGGGCTGCAGTTAAAAAAAATCCAAATAAAATGAGATTCTTTTTGTCAACTTTCTATTTTCAGGCCTCAGTAGCTAAAGGTCCATCCTAGATATGTCATTATGTATCCACAACTTGGAACCAAATCATACCTACCATTACTACATGCTATTGGTTCTTCAGCTCATCTACTGGCGACTAAACTATTCATAGATCTAGCTTATTTATTGGCATCCATCAGTATACATATCACATAAATCAACTCACCCAACCTCTGAGCAAGGCCTCGACAGAATGCCTTCAGGTGACATATTTTGTTTTATTTTTTACCCTGGAGTTTGCCGCAAACAAGAAAAAAAATCTTCAGGTTGACAGATTCAACAATTGAAAATTAAAGAAACCCATGCACGTCTGATTTTTGGCGAGCACCGGCCACACCCACCTCCGCGGTCGCCGACAGAAGTGGCCCCACGAACTACAGACCCCACATGTCAGCTAGATAAGGCATAAATTCCTAAGTAAGAAATGGGAAGCACTATTCATTGATTGTCACATCAGCTTTGATCCGACGGCCAGGATTATCTCATCAAGAAATCGAACGGCTGAAAGTATTTTGGAAACGCAATCAAACAGTCCAGAATGCAAGTGCCCTGAGAAGGCTTCATTTTGTGCAAGTTTCTAACAATGGGATTAGGCAAGGCAAGAACTCCCTATGGTCAGCAACCTTTGTACTCCAAATCCTCGTGCTTATACAGGGCTAGATCCATGTTATACATCCAAGCAAGGGTATGGTGTACCTCGCTCGTGAGGGCCCTAACATGGGTAAACTTTGTCTCGTGTGCATCACATCTAGGTTACCAGCTAGTCTGACACCCCCATCATGAGTATTGTCGAAATTTACCACAAGACCAACGGAAGCTAACTGAATAATGCAATCTTCTAATTCTGCATCTTCACTATTATCATCTGAACTATCACCATTAGACATAAGCTCCTAGACAACCTTAGGGTAAAAAATGCCCAACTATATATATACTCTTAATATATAATATATAATATTAATTATGTGCATAGTGATATAGCAATAAATTGCAGTAAAACATGATATTGTTCTAGTGACAATTTATTTAAAATAATACTCCAATAGACTAAATATACATCTAAGATTTTTTTTCTTCATGCTGGCTGATAGAAGATAGGCGTCAACTAGCGAGATTCATATCCTTCGCTAATTGGTCCAGTCGGGCAGCTCCTGGTTTGCACCACCTTGCCCCCCATGACCACGAGCGGCTACACCGAACACAAAAATGAAGCAAAATTGTTGTGTTCAGCATGTATCGCACTTGCCTCTGAGTAGATGAGACACAATGGATGAAGTTCGTAGAGGATTCCTGCGAGGATGTCTTTCCACGATTCTAACAATCTTATTCAGGCGGCGCACCATGGGCTCATTTGTCGTCAACCCATGTTGTGCTAGTAAGGAGGCTCGCAGGTTGTCTGCGCGACACAAATCTGGGGCCTCCAAAAAGTGTATGGCTGTATGCCCATGGAGACCGATGTTGAAGCCAACCGACGCCGTGCTTTGCACGGATCCGGTGCCCGCAAGAAGCAGACGCCCGTGGAGGCAACCATCGTCGAATCCTGTCAGCTCTGTTGGTTGTGCATAGGTCTAGCACCTACAAGAAACGAACCCTATGCAGGCGGACAACTTAGAAGCCCGTCAGCTCCCTGAGCTGCACAAATCCCGTGCCTATGAAGTTTGCCATCATGGCGGATCGGCTCTCCACGAGTCATGGATCCAACGCCCATGAGAAAGGCGAGCTCGTTATCGTGGCAAATCGGCTCTCCACTGCACCAATTTTTTGTCTGTTTCTCACGGAAGCACGACACGACAACCAGAGTTGGTGCCGTTGAGCAGGCCAACACTCTGTGCTCGGCTTGATCCCAACACTCCTAGCACAGACGAAGCGTTGAGAGAATTGGAAGCCACTGGGATCAAGCCACCAATGACCCCACGCTCCACAAGGAACTGTAAGGGCACCTCCTGTCGTGGCCGTGCCATAAACTACGAAATTGAGTGGCTTGTGCGAGTGCACAAAGGTTGGCATGGCACAAGAGGACGATTCGCCAAAATGGAGTCAAGGTAGTAGTTGGGATGATTTTGCGCCGATGGTCCATAGTTGATGTCGTCGCTTGGGGCAGAGTGTGGTTGTGGCATCTGGAAGAAGAAACAGCGGTCACTCCGAGGCAGCATAGCCGAAGACAACGAAACACCATTCCATCGAAACAGATCACGAGTAACGTCATTGTTTCCCTGCATCGGCATGGCATGGCTGGCGAGGGGCCATTAAGCTGGAAGATCTGTGCAAGGGAGACACATGTGGACGAACGACAAAAGCACGATGCGCCATCTCTGAAAGGACCGAGATGGGCGTAGGATGCCCTCAGAGGGCCTCAGCTACTTGTACGTGCTCCTGCAATAGCCAAAGCATTGGTGAGGACGTAGTTGAACATATTTCCTGGCCAGGTCGAGTTCTCAGTGCCTCCAATGCTTGGTGGGCCTCCCGACCGTCTCATCTTTTCACCTCGATTGTTTTATTTCCCACACACTACAAAACTACTATTAAGAACTCATTAGCTTCACAAACTCAAGAGTATTGCTATTGGTTACTCTTCGCACCGGTCACGTGCGTAGTACCTACTCGACCGAAAGAGGTTGTTTTGCATGAGGTACGTCTTTGGACGGGACACAAATACGCAAAGATTTAGATGTACTTTGTTACGAACTGAAACAGCGGTATTCATAGCCTCTGCTGAAGCACTATGTGAGGAACGAAATCAATTCACACATATCCAAATTAAACGACAACGCCAACATTAATGTCCTATCAATCATTCTCGTTCTGATATTTTGCCGAGCTTTAAATGCGACTATCTATTTGCAACACATCCTTATATACGTATCAATCAAATATTCCCTACTATATCTCAGTCGATTAATGAAATGATCAGCACGATGATAAAACATAAGTACCGTATAAACCTGAAAATCATACTGGAGCAAAGCAGCAAGGGAAAGAAAGTTTCCATAAGACTGAAGATTAAAACATGAGAACTACTCCTTGCTGCTTTGGTTTAACCCTTGGGACGATAGTTCTCATGTTTCAGTAGTTCTCATGTTTTAGTCTTCAGTCTTGTGAAAACTTTTCTTTGACTTGCCGTTTTGCTCACTATGATTCTTAGGTTTATACACTAATTATGTTATTATTTTTTTGAGTGGATCCTGATGATTGTTTCATTAGTGCACTGGGATATACTAGGAAATATTTTATTGATATCCATATATGGATGCGCTGCAATAAATAGTCGCATTTAGAACTCGCGAAAACATCATAATGAGAATAATTGGCAGTACATTAATGTTTGCGTTGTCGTATATTCGCACGTAAATAGATGACAATTAATTTGGACATATGAGTATTGATTCCGTTTCTAAAATAGCACTTTAACAGGGGCTATAAATGGCCCCTATGTCAGTTCATAATAGAGCACCTCTAAATCTTTACGCATTTGTCTCCCGCCAAAAGACGTGACTCGTGCAAAACAACTTTCGTCGGGTAGATTATGTGCACATGACCGATGCAAAGAATATCAGAATAGCAATGCTTTTGAGTTTGTGAAGCTAACAAGTTCTTAATTGTATTTTTGTAGTGTGTGGGAAGCAAAGCAATAGAAACGAGAAGATGAGACGGTCGGGAGGCCCACCAAGCATCGAAGGCACCGGGGAATAACCTGGCCCGGCCAACAAATATGTTTAGCTACCTCTTCACCAATGCTCCGGCTACTGCAGGAGCGAAGACAAGTATCCGAGTCCCTTCAAGGGCATCCTACGCCCATCTCGGTCCTTTTACAGGTGGTGCATCACGCTTTGGTCTTTCGGCACGGGTGTCTCCCAAGTCCAGAGCCCTCAACTTGACGGCCTCCTCACCGATCATACCATGTCGACACACAATGACAATGGCGTGACTTGTAATATGCTTCTCCCCATGCCGTCGCGTGTGGTGCAAGCACATCAACCGAGGTGCTGCGCCATTGAAGGGAACGACATTCAACATCTTTGACTATGCAGCCTCAGAGCTCCCGCCGTCTCTCTTTCCAGTCCAACAATCACACCCTGCGACCCCAAACGACGACATCAACTCTAGAGCACCGGCGCAGATCCAGGCCAACTACTACCTTGACTCGGTTTTGGCGAATCGTCCTACTATATCACTCCAGCCTCTGTGCACTTGCACAAGCCAGCCATTTTCACAGTTTCTGGCACTACCGGGAGAAGAGGTGCCCATACAATTCCTTGTTGAGTGTGGCGTCCTCAATGACCCGATCCCAGTGGCTTCCAATCCTCTCAGTGCTTCGTCAGTGTTAGGAGCGTCGGCATCAAGCCGAACACAGAGTGCCAGCCTGCTCAACGGCATCAACTCCGCTTGTCGTGGCACTCTTACACAAGGAGCAGGCAATAGAATCGTGCAATGAAGAGAGCCGATTGGGCACAACAGTGAGCTCGCCTTTCACATGCACGACGGATCCGTGACGTGTGGAGAGCCGACCTGCGAGTTTGCATTTCTCGAAGACACTAGATTTGTGCAGTTCGCAGAGTTGACGAACTTCAAAGTTGACCGCCCGCACAGAGGTGAGCCTCCTGTAGGAATGAGATCTATGCACTGAACAAAGCTGACGAGATGCGACGTTGGTCGCCTCCATGGGCGTGCGCTTCTTGCGGGCACCAGATCCATGCAACGTATGGTGCTAATGGGCTTCAACATTGGTATCCTCCATGGGCATACGCTTCTTGGAGGCCCTAGATCTATGCCGCATAGACGGCCTATGGGCCAATTTGCTAGCACGACACGGGGCGGCGACCGAGCAACATCGGCAACGACAAACGAGCCCATGGTGCAGCGCCTAAATAGGATGGTTAGAATCACGGCCAACGCCCGTGCAAACATCCTTGCAGATAACCGCCGCGTACTTCATCCAACGTGTCTCATCTGCTCAGATGCAAGTGCCAGATATGTTGAACATAACATTTTGCTTCACTTTTGTGTCTGGTGCAACTGCTAGTGGTCGTGGGGGGCAAGGTGGTGCAAACCAGGAGCTGTCTGACTAGAAGTCAAATTGATACCCTTGCACACGGAAGATTAATACATTTTCCTTATGCAAGCCAGTTTAATACCCTTGCACGAGGAAACCTCAAATTCGACTTTGTTGCTAGCAGTGGCGGAATAATTTTCAGGTGTGGCGTTGTATGCGGGGTGGCCGCACTCAATTTTAGCATCCTGGAGTTGTGGCCTGCGCACATTAGTAACCAGGCCCAGCAGGAGCTACGACTCAGCACGGAGAAGAGCAGACATAATGGGATACGAAGAAGAGGACGACAACGAAGAAGAAGGGAAACTGGGGCCGGTGAGTGAGTGGGGCTACGTGGTTGAACAAAATGGAATGGAACCTCCTCCAATGGCTGGCTGGCTGGATGTGCGTGTATTTATAGCGAGTATTGGTGTGGAGGAGCGACGCAGCACACCAGTCAGCACGCCCGGTGTGCGGCGTCAAAGCGAGGAGTGGGGCTCGGGACCAACAGCTTTTGACAAGGAACGAGCAAGAGGGGGGACGGGTGGCATGGAAGGCCGACCCTTTTCAGTAGCTCACTGTAGCCTGCAGCGGGCTATGCCGCTATGGTACTTCGTTGGCACGAGACAGGGGCGCAAACGGAGGGAGGTATAGTAGGAATACTCGTCTGATGCGCGAGCTTTTACTGCGACGCACCATCAGGGCGGAGCACCCCCCCTGTTTTCTGGTCTCGCCGCGCGTCGCGCCGGGTTGGCAGCTGACCCTGGAGGCCCCCTGTCGTGCCTGTGTATATGTGTTATTTCAGCAGCATCACCGGCTGATTAGAAAATTTAAATTTTGCGACGCTGCGTGTGCCTGCCCTGCAAGCTGCCGACTCCGAGGCAACGCGTTGACAAATGACAAGATGTCTTCTCTAGAAAGACGCACAGATTAAGGAGCATACGTACGACTGAGGTGTTTGGTTCACCGAAGGTACCGCAAACGCAATTGAGTTACACCGTTAATGTAAAGTGAATGGAGAAAAAATGAGAATTTGTTTGGTTACTCTAATCAAGTGCAACGTAATCAGCCCTACAACCGGCTCGTTCATCCCCGTCGGCGACATTAGCGCCTTTAACGCCGCCGACCTGAGCTCCCCAGCCAGCACATCAACCGCCTCGTCTCCAAGCCATCCCCTCCCCCGGCCTTGGCGTCCCAGCCCCATCCTCAAGAATTCCGGCCTCGATCAGCTGGATGATATGCTGTTGAAGCCCGCAGCCGAAGCTGGCTGTGGGCGCGCACCGGCGTAAGCCGCTCTCCTTAATCCTCAACCGGTGTGCTCGGCCTACAGGTCATGCTCGTCAGCGACGCACTCAGTGATCGTCGGCACCGGACACTATGGGTGTGTTTGGATTGTGGCCAAAGTGCAGCTTACCAAAATTTTGGCCATGACCCAAAGATTGGTCTTTGTTTAGATGGTTGCTAATTTTTTGGCATGCCAATTAGGGGTGGGCATAAAAACCGACGAACCGAAGACCGAACCGATACCGAAACCGAAAAACCGAAATTTTGGTTTTTAATGTTAGTACAAAAAAATTCGGTTAGTATCTCTGCTAACCGAACTGGATTCGTTCGGTTCGGTATAAGCACGGTAACCGAACAGAAAAAACGAATATAGCCTAGGACGCGTGCAACAACGAGCTGTTCCCGTGCCAGGTGGCCTCGAGCGCGTGCTTTAGTCGCGACAAAACAAAATACTGGGCCAAGCCGGCGAGCGACGACCTGCATGCCAGGCCCAAGCTGGATCTCGTTTCCTGTGTGTGCCCGACGTAGTCAATTTGTACTAGAGGTTTAGTCCCACCTCGGCCAGCCACGCACATGGAGATGGATAGCTCGTCTATATATAGAGCGCAGGTGGAATGGAACCTAGCCTCACAGCTGATTCGTTGGCACATTGGCTAATACGGTAGAAACCGATTACCAAACCGAAAATCTCGGTTAACTGAATATTTGGTTTCCTATTTTGGGATGTCTTTTTCGGTTTTCATCTTTGCTAACCGAATTTCCAAAATAACCGAATGGTAGAAACCGAATTTTTGGTTTATACCGAATGCCCAGGCCTAATGCCAATGAACTCTAGCCAACTCTAGTTCATTTTTCTTGCCAATGTTGACCAAATTATGGGCAACCGAAGGGTGTGTTTGGTTTGTGCTCAAGGTTGCCCCACCAAAGCATTGGCTAGCCATTTGGTGGGGCAACCTTGGGCACAAACCAAACACACCCTATACCAGCATGCTCCAGTCTCCACCCGCGACAACGGCCTTACAGACGCCACGTCGAGCCGCCGCCAAACTCCATGGGGCTGGATAGAGAAAACATGGTACGCTCCGGTTTCTGATAACATACGATTTTGAGCGTTATCAGATTTGCACTGGATCAGTAATTGATACAGTGGTATGTGATTACAGCCCAAACTAACCAAACAATATTCAGCGTCATTTGATACCGCTGTTAATGGATTACATTACAAAGTTCGAAAACAAACACCTCCAAAGAGTAGAGTACTTGCCTAAGCAAGAGGTCATAATGTGTTTATAAGTCCCAGTTACTAACTTCCTCTGTTCCAGAATTAGTTACCTGGGTTGCAGACTTACAAAAGAACCGGTTTGGTCAACTTAATTATTCTTAGGCACGTGGAATTGAAGTATACCACTCAAGGCAAGCATAAGAAAATAGCTGCGGTTCTCTGGACACAACCACCCAGTCTCAGGATGGAAGAATCATGTTTTCCCTATAGTACACAACTAAAATATTTGTCCTTGTGTGGCAGTACATATGTTGTATTAATAAAAAGTAGAATCATATATATCAAAGAGACATTACGCTGAGTGGAGAACTGGCATTACTCCCACTTCAGTAAAATGCATATGATCTACTTCAGCGGCAGCACCATGAGGACCAAGGATGTAAATTAATGGATAAATTGGACATGCATACATAAACTTCAGTATATGTAGATAAGGATATTTTATATAATTACCTAGCTGTCGAGAATGTCCATGTTGAGAAGCTTAGTGCTATTTTCTTTTATTCCAGATTAACATGTGAAATGATCTCGGAATGCAGTCTTCCCCTGACACATTAACATGCTTAATTTTAGCCTGCAGCCCTGCACCACCATTATAAAAAGCTACAGAATTTACCATTTGTTCATATCAATCAAGTGATGAGATAATCAGGATAAGCGCATTTTAAGAGACCTATAGGACTTATAACAACAATATGCACCATAATTTATCAGTAATCCCCTGCTTTAAAGGTTCTTTCCATTCAAGTTTCCAGAGTTCTGTTCTAGCACATGAACATTATTGCCCTCATCCATTTCGTTCGCAGTTAATCATTAAGAGAACAAAGTGCATGATTGCAAAATATTAAACCACAACACTTTTGTGGGAAATTGCTGCCACGAGTATCTTGAAATTCAGCTTGGGACATCAACATCTACATGTCAAAATCAACCTTGCATTGCATTATTTGAAGAGAAGATTTTAAGTTATTCTAACAGTAAAAGAGGCGTCTCGCGGCTACATGATAATCTTAAGAACTTTTATCCCCATCTTATAAGGAGCACGCATGATCTCAGTGACATACCTCATGATGGACCAGCTGATGACCAAGGACCTCTCCAGATTCCCTGTCCTGGTCTGCAAAGCCAACCAAGAGAACAGAGGAAACAGAGGATCAGGTATGCATGCAGTAAAGTTGTATAGCATAGGAATCATCTGTTTTTCTAACAGTAAGATAAAACTGTAGTGAAAATGTTAGTATCACACTTTTTTGGACAAGAAAATAGCAGGAGAGGCTACCACTGCATTATTATACTATTATATATAAGAGGAAATTTGGGTAATTCTAACCTCTTAGCTGACCAGTCTGAATGTCGGCATCCATACACAATTTCCTTCAATAACCTAAAGACACCATGCCCCATGAGCAGAAGGCAAGTAAATTAGAATGTTAAGTTACTGAATCATTGGATAAACACCTCCTGAACCTGTTATAGCCTATAGGTTTGGCATTACTTGGAGAGGCAGCAGCTGAGGGATGCAAAGGATGGGAGATGCAGGACGCCACCGTGCGCTAGCGGCAGCTCGCCTCTAACCTTTCTGCATCCCAAGCTTTTTGTGTCCTTGCATCTTGCTCGTAATCATTCGCATACAATACATATCAGCTAAACTCCTGCAATGGAGGTGATCCAGCAAGTTCATCGACTAAAATGAACTACATACTCCAATTTAAATAGAACCATTTGTGGACGGTGGACACTGAACAGACACAATAATCAGACCCTTTTCGGCTTTTGTCTAAAGAATCGCTACACATTTGAGTCCTCGCCCCTTATTCAGTATAGTCCCTGAGAATTTTTTCTAAAGAATTCTTATAGCTAAGTGGAACTTTTTTTGACCGAAATTAGCTAACCAGATGATTTCCCGTGCTTCTGTACTGATTCAGACAAAACATTTTTTGAGCCTGACTGTACCCCCCCCCCCCCCACACACACACAAACTAATGAAATGGTTTTATCAATACAAAGCTTGACAAACTAATCCTCTCTCACATGCAAATTATGAAGAGCACCTCATGCATCAAGTAACTTCCAGCAAAATGGCAATGCATTCATGCAAATAAACACCGCCTTCCAATTAGCTTGCTTTCAAACAAAAACATGGTAACATGCAGAAAATGTACAGTTCAACAGACCTGGTTATACTACTATGCAAAGTGAAACTAATATTTACCCATACTGATTTTTTTGCACAAATGAAGGCGCACTCTGAAGCTGGAAAAATATAGATTCATGATAAATGGTCTCACCAAGTGCAATATGGTGAATGGATAATATCATGCAAGCATTTAAGTAAGAATTAATGATTTGTTTGTCACCCAAAAAAACAATGATTGGTAGCAAAATCCTAGGATACTGAAAGCTTGTGTTTCATAGACGTTCAAGTAATAACTCACAAGAGACATTCATTTGAGCTGTCTTTTCATTTATAAGAAATTAAGAAGAGCACGACATGAAATAGCAATAGAAGGTTGCTGCTTTGGTAAGGAACATCAAGACAAATAACTGAATGTACTAATCTTAAGATCCTTCTAAATTCCTTTCAAAAGCAAGAAATTCTAGCAAATGATAACCAAGGAATTAATAGTGCTACTTATGGGCTGCAATTTAAAAAAAATCCAAATAAAATGAGATTCTTTTTGTCAACTTTCTATTTTCAGGCCTCAGTAGCTAAAGGTCCATCCTAGATATGTCATTATGTAACCACTACTTGGAACCAAATCATACCTACCATTACTACATGCTATTGGTTCATCAGCTCACCTACTGGCGACTAAACTATTCATAGATCTAGCTTATTTATTAGCATCCATCAGTATACAGATGAGATAAATCAACTCACCCAACCTCTAAGCAAGGCCTCGACAGAATGCCTTCAGGTGACAGATTCTGTCTTATATTTTAACCTGGAGTTTGCCGCAAAGAAGAAAAGAATTCTTCAGGTTAACAGATTCAACAATTGAAAATTCAAGAAACCATGCACGTCTGATTATTTGAATGGCTCGTAAGCCTCAAGCTCATCCCGTCCCTCTTCCACATATCCCTCAGCTCTTATATTTGGTCTCTGCCTTTTTGCTTTATCTCATATGGATGTTCTACTATATGACACATGAAAGGAGTCAAACATGCACCTCAGCAAATAGCACGATGTAACATGTGTTAAGCTTTTGTGTCCACCAAAGCATCCAATAGAAGGAATTTATATACCCGGAATGGAAAACCGACAGCCTAAAAAGGATACAAAAATGCAGGGTAAAGAGCATGTCCCACCTATAGACGATAAAAGAAGAACAGCACAGACCAACCAACAACATACAGTCCTGAAAAAGCAAGATGGAATAGAGTCAGCCAGCAAACACCATAATCAAAGAAGAACAAGAAACCCCAGAGCCACAAGCGACGCAACCTAACAAGGACAAGCATATCAACATGCGAAACACATGAAGCAAAGAATCAGAAAACAAGAGAACCGAACAAAACAACTGACAGTAAGGCACCAAGTCCTCATATAATGGAAGCTGGGAGCCAATAGGATAACCAAATTAATCTAGCACCCAAGAACAACATGTTGATCCACAGGACTGGAACCACATATAATTAGAACCTGGAAGCTGGGAGCCGACAGGATAACCAAATTACTCTAGCACTCGAGAACAACACCTTGATCCACAGGACTGCAACCAGGACATGCATAGATCCTCAACCATGTGACCTATCCATTCCTGCGACGACATAGCCAAGCGAGGACCAAATTAACCAAGCACTTGAGAACAACACCCTAATCTAAACAAGTGCAACTACACAGGCACCAGCCCCCACCTCTCTTCTGCAAACCCCAATCCAATACAAACAAATACAGCACTTCGACTCAGAGAACCACACCTACAGCAACACAGATGGTCCTCTATTTCCCCAACCAACGTCTAATATATCCAATCCCAAAGATAAGCGACCAGGCAGAGCTCAGGTTAGCCAATCAGGTTAATCAATCAACTTTGTCTCGTGTGCATCACATCTAGGTTACCAGCTAGTGCGACCCCCCATCATGAGTACTGTCGAAATTTACCACGAGACCAAGGGAAGCTAACTGAATGATGCCCTTCTAATTCCGCATCTTCACTGTTATCATCTGAACTATCACCATTAGACATAAGCTCCTAGACAACCTTAGGGTAAAAAATGCCCAACTTTGACCCCTTATCCATTTAAGGTAAATGACATAATTCTACTCGAAAGAAAAATCAAAAGGTATATATATAATCACATTTCACCAAGGAACATCAAATTAATAAAATTAAAACCATCTTACATATTGATATAGCAATAAATTGCAGTAAAACATGATATTGTTCTAATGACCATTTATTTAAAATAATACTCCAATAGAGTAAAGACACATCTAAGATTTTTTTCTTCACGCTGGCTGACAAAAGATAGGTGTCAACCAGCAAGATTCATATCCTTCGCTAACAGATCTAGTCAGGCAGCTCCTGGTTTGCACCGCCTTGCCCCTCATGACCGCGAGCGACTACACCGAACACAAAAATGAAGCAAAAATGTTGTGTTCAGCATGTATCGCACTTGCCTCTGAGCAGATGAGACACAATGGATGAAATTTGTAGTGGATACCTGCGAGGATGTCTTTCCATGATTCTAACAATCTTATTCAGGCGGCGCACCATGGGCTCATTTGTCGTCGCTGACCCGTGTTGTGCTAGTAAGGAGGCTTGTAGGTTGTCTGCACGACACAAATCTTGGGCCTCCAAGAAGTGTATGCGCATGGAGACCGATGTTGAAGCCAATCGACACCGTACTTTGCACGGATCCGGTGCCTGCAAGAAGCGGACGCCCATGGAGGCAACCATCATCGAATCCCGTCAGCTCTGTTGGTTGTGCATAGGTCGAGCGCCTACAAGAAGCGCACCCCTATGCAAGTGGGCAACTTAGAAGCCCGTCCGCTCCCTGGGCTGCACAAATTCCGTGTCTACGAGAAATGCAATTTTGCTATCATGGCGGATCGGCTCTCCACGAGACATGGATCCGGTGCCCATGAGAAAGGCTAGCTCATTGTCGCGGCAAATCAGCTCTCTCCGTTCCACAATTTTTTTTGTCCGTTTCTTGCGGAAGCATGACACAACAAGCGGAGTTGACGCCGTTGAGCAGGCCAACACTCTGTGCTCGGCTTGATCCCGACGCTCCTAGCACAGACGAAGTGTTGAGAGAATTGGAAGCCACTGGGATCAAGCCACCAATGACCCCACGCTCCACAGGGAACTGTAAGGGCACCTCTTGTCATGGTCGTGCCATAAACTGGAAAATTGAGTGGCTTGTGCAAGTGCACAAAGTTTGGCATGGCACAAGAGGACGATTCGCCAAAATGGAGTCAAGGTAATAGTTGGGATGATTTTGCGTCGACGGTCATAGTTGAAGCCGTTGCTCGGGGCGAAGTGTGGTTGTGGCGTCTGGAAGGAGAAATGGCAGTCACTCCGAGACAGCATAGCCGAAGATGAGGAAACACCATTTCACCAAAGCAGATCACAAGTGGCGTCGTTGTTTGCCTGCATCGGCATGGCATGGCTGACGAGGGGACGTGAAGCTGGAAGCTCTGTGCAAGGGAGACATATGTGGACAAAAGACGAAAGCGTGATGCGCCGTCTCTGAAAGGACCGAGATGGGCGTAGGATGTCCTCGGAGGGACTTAGCTACTTGTCCGTGCTCCTGCAATAGCCGGAGCATTGGCGAGGATGTAGTTGAACATAATTCCTGGTCAGGTCGAGTTCTCGATGCCTCCAATGCTTGGTGGGCCTCCCGAACGTCTCATCTTTTCGTCTTGATTGTTTTGTTTCCCACACACTACAAAACTTCTATTAAGAACACATTAGCTTCACAAACTCAAGAGTATTGTTATTGTGTTACTCTTCACACCGGTCATGTGCGTAGAACCTATCGAAAAAGGCTGTTTTGCACGAGGTACATCTTTGAACGGGAAACAAATACGCAAAGATTTAGATGTGCTATGTTATGAACAAAAATAGGGGTAGTTATAGCCCCTGCTGAAGCGCTATGTGAGGAACGAAACCAATTCACACATCCAAATTAAACGACAGCGCCAACATTAATGTCCTACCAATTATTCTCGTTCTAATATTTTGCCGAGCTTTAAATGCAACTATTTATTTGCAACACATCCTTATATACGTATCAATCGAATATTCCCTATTATATCTCAGTCAACTAATGAGATGATCAGCAGGACGATAAAACATAAGTAGCGTATAAACCTGAGAATCATACTGGAGCAAAGCGGCAAGGCAAAGAAAGATTAAAACATGAGAATTACTCCTTGCTGCTTTAGTTTAACCCTTGGGAAGATAGTTCTCATGTTTTAGTCTTCAGTCTTATGAAAACTTTTCTTTGACTTGTCGTTTTGCTCCACTATGATTCTCAGGTTTATACACTAATTATGTTATTATTTTTTGAGTGGATCCTAATGATTGTTTCATTAGTGCACAGAGATATATTAGGAAATATTTGATTGATATCCATATATGAATGCGCTGCAATAAATAGTCGCATTTAAAACTCGCGAAAACATCATAATGAGAATAACTGATAGTACATTAATGTTTCGTTGTCGTATATTTGTATGTGAATAGATGACAATTAATTTGGATATATGAGAACTGATTTCGTTCCTAAATAGCACTTTAACAGGGGCTATCAATGGTGTCTGTCAATTCATAATAAAGCACCTCTAAATCTTTACGCATTTGCCTCCCGCCAAAAGACATGACTCGTGCAAAGCAGCTTCTTTCGTTGGGTAGGTTATGTGCACGTGACCGATGCGAAGAATAACAAAATAGCAATACTTTTGAGTATGTGAAGCTAACGAGTTCTTAATTGTATTTTTGTAGTGTGTGGGAAACAAAGCAATAGAGATGGGAAGATGAGACAGACGAAAGGCCCACCAAGCATCGGAGGCACCGGGGAGAACCCGGCCCGACCAACAAATATGTTTAGCTACCTCCTCACCAATGCTCCGGCTACTGCGGGAGCGCAGGCAAGTAGCCGAGTCCCTTCAAGGGCATCCTACGCCCATCTCAGTCCTTTTAGAGATGGTGCATCGCGCTTCGGTCTTTCGGCATGGGTGTCTCCCCCGTCCAGAGCTCTCAGCTTAACGGCCTCCTCGCCGATCATACTGCATCGACACACAATGACAATGGCGTAACTTGTGATCTGTTTCTCCCCATGTTGTCCCGTGTGGTGCAAGCGCATCGATCGAGGTACTGCGCCACCGGAGGGAACGGCATTTCAGCGTCTTTGATTATGCAGCCTCGGAGCTCCCGCCATTTCTCCTTCCAGTCCCGCAGTCACACTCTGCAGCCCGAAACAACGAAATCAACTCTAGAGCATGGGCGCAGATTCAGGCCAACTACTACCTTGACTCGGTTTTGGTGAATCGTCCTACTATATCACTCCAGCCTCTGTGCACTTGCACAAGCCAACCATTTTCACAGTTTCTAGCACTACCGGGACAAGAGGTGCCCATACAGTTCCTCGTTGAGTGTGGCGTCCTCAATGGCTCGATCCCTGTGGCTTCCAATCCTCCCAATGCTTCGTCAGTGCTAGGAGCGTCGGCATCAAGCCGAACACAGAGTGCCAGCCTGCCCAACAGCATCAACTCCGTTTGTCGTGGCGCTCTTACACGAGAAGCAGGCAATAGAATTGTGCAATGAAGAGAGCCGATTGGGCACGACAATGAGCTCGCCTTTCTCATGGACGACAAATCCGTGACGCGTGGAGAGCCGATCTGCAAGTTTGCATTTCTCATAGACACTAGATCTGTGCAGCTCACAGAGTTGATGAACTTCAAAGTTGACCACCTGCATAGAGGTGAGCCTCTTGTACGCATGAGATCTATGCACCGAACAGAGCTGACGAGCTTGGACGCTGGTGGCCTCCACGAGCGTGCGCCTCTTGCGAGCACCAGATCTATGCAACATACAGTGCTAATTCTTTTGTAGCTACTCTTTGATCTTCCCCTCCCCCCCCCCCATCCCCAAAGGGGATGCCATGTACAAAAACATATGTAAATCCACTCATTCATTAATTTAATTACACAGTAGGAGACTCTCCTACTGTTTCAGGTGTCAAAAAAAAACATACAGTGCTAATGGGCTTCAACATTGGTCTCCTCCATGGGCATACGCTTCTTGGAGGCCTTAGATCTATATCACGTAGACACCCTATGGGCCAATTTGCTAGCATGACACGGGGCGGCGACCGAGCGACATCGGCAGCGACAAACGAGCCCATGGTGCAGCGCCTAAATAGGATGGTTAGAATCAGGGCCAAAGCCCGTGCAGACATCCTTGCAAACAACCACCGCATACTTCATCCAACGTGTCTCATCTGCTCAGATGCAGGTGCGACATATGTTGAACATAACATTTTTGCTTCATTTTTGTGTCTGGTGCAACTGCTAGTGGTCATGGGGAGCAAGGTGGAAGTCAGATTGATACCCTTGCACAAGGAAGATTAATACATTTTCCTTATGCAAGCTAGTTTAATACCCCTGCACGAGGAAACCTCAAATTCGACTTCGTTACTAGCAGTGGCGGAATAATTTTCAGGCGTGGCGTTGTTTTTAAAGAAAAAAAATCATGTATATACGATGATGCAGGAGCTCACTAGAATACTTTATATTCAGCAAATACATCTGAAATCCAAAAGTAAATACTTGTATCAAAATACCTCACTAAATGAAGATTATATGGATTACAGATCACCAATTTATCATCTTTATTAACTAAGACACGCATAAAGATGTCTACAAAAATAGAAAGCATAGATAAATCACGAATCTGTAACTAAGTGCAATATAATCATAAAAACAAATTATACAAGTGAAGATAGTTAGAAAGAATACATACCTATAATAAAGCTTTATTGACTGTGGCAAAGGCATTCTTCTTGGTATATTTTGAAATTCTTTCTTAATTTCAGCAAGATCAATTCCTTTAAATATCCATATCTAGTCACAAGAGGAAACAAATCAATTAGTTGTTCAACAATGTGAGAGCACTAGAATAAATGCAAATATGCAATGCACAAGTACAGAACTAAAACTAGAGAACATAAGTATGTATTTGAATACTTGATCTAATACAATTTCAATAGACGGAAGTCAGCAACATAATACAAATATTCAATCTTCTTTTGACGCCATGCGCTGATCTGCTCACCCTCACGGCCTCGCTGAGTCGCTGTTCACCACCTCGCTGGCCCATGGCAGCCGCGCGCCGCCGGCTGCTACCGCCCTGCCGTGCCCTAATGACCTATTTGCTGCCGCTGCCGCCTCCACCACGCACGATCGTGATTTCATGCAGTAGCTATGTTTGGTTGTATGCGTGGTGACTGCACTCAATTTTAGCATCCTGGACCTGGAGTTGTGGCCTACGCACATTAGTAACCAGAACAATCAGCAAACAGCCAACCAGGCCCAGCAGGAGCTACGGGGACGGGACGGCCGGGTCGCGAGATCTAGCCAACTAACTTGCTTGCTCCTGGGGGACGCTCGCCAGGGCTAGGTCGGCGTGGACCTGGCTGAGGCCGACGACGAGGCGCGCCCTCCGAGCTCCCATAATCGCTGGCCTTCACCGCCTCCGTTCATCCGCCCTCTCCTGCACCGATGCAAAAGGGGTGTTAAATGTTAGTCGCTCCATCAAAAAACAAAAAATCGGGATCTCAGTCGCGCACCTCGGAACCCTAGGGACGGAAACGGGACCCGCCGGGGACGCGAGATCTAGCCAGCTTGCCGGGGACCCGCCGGGGACGCGAGATCTAGCCAGCTTGCCGGGGACCCGCCGGGGGACGCACGCCAGGACGAGGTCGGCGTAGACCTGGCTAAGGGCCGTGAACGGGCGCCGCACCTCGTCGTCGGCCTCGGCCGCCGCCCTCCTGAAGCGTCGGCCGGCGGGTGCTGATTCGGGCTAGGGTTGCGGTCGGCGCCGGGCCTCTCGCCGCCGCCGCTCCCTTTTGAATCCTCTTGGGCGCGATAGTGCGGGTGGGGGACGGAAGGGATCTGGTAAAACTTAATGACACGCATAGCCCCACCGGCGGGATCTGGCTCTTGTCTGCGGCCTGGGCAAAAAGGGCCACCTGGCCTTTGCATTTGGACCATTTATGTGTTGGGCTTTTCTTGTGAAAATCTTCTTTCTGATAAATGACAGAGAAAATTGTTTTAATTTTTTTAGGGTGAAAATGTTTTAATTAGAGTATACTATAAATGTGGTGTTTTGTGGCAGTATAAAGTTTATTTGGCAGATATTTGAAGCACAAAATTAGTTTTTAGCACACAAGGATGCTAAGCTTGTTGTATTGTTGCTAATGTATTATGTTCTATCTTTATAATCTTTATTGTATGTACAAGGTTAAGCGTGTGTACCGAAAGAAGCTCTTGCCATCCTCCTTGGACGAATCCGCCCTTGAATTAGCTTATGTAAAATGCAGGGATCAAGAGTTGTAGCGGTATTTATTATGATGCACAGGGGTGGGGGCGTGCTCTCCTCGTTCCCTCCTCCATGCATTGCATGCGACGGTCCATCTTCCATCTACATGGCACACGGGCAAATTTGGATAGTCACAACGTAAAACACAACATAATGCAGGAGGGTTGGAGGGAAAATGTTACATACAAAGTAATTAGAAATGAAAGCGTTAGAATTGATCTCGGCTAACAGCTGAGAAAGAAATAACACAATGTGTGGCCCACCACGCCTCTCTCGCATATGTGCCATGATGGAGGATGCTTGACCCTCCTCATGGGTTTGGTCCTTATTTCTTAGTGCCACGTGTAAATATGTATAAGGAGAAATAATCTCTCTCTCTCTCTCTCTCTCTCTCTCTCTCTCTCTCTCTCTCTCTCTCTCTCTCTCTCTCTCTCTCTCTCTCTCTCTTCTGGTGAAGATCACATACACGAGCTACACCTATCCAAAAGCCTAAAGAAGTACTAAAGGGTGCTGAAGAGCATCTACCATCGACAACCACTTCATCTACCATCGACGGCCACTGCCAAAACAAATGTTGGTGGTGGATTGCATGGACCTCCTGTACAAGTACAACCACACCGTTACTAAGCTAAACTTCACGATGCAACCACATTCTTGTTGCCTTGACCTTCACCAAGCATGCATGCAGCCTCGCCTTCGCCTCCGATGGTTAATCCCATATTTGATATTGACCACTCTCATTTCTGCTTTACATCCTAGTTGTTCTAGCTCACGGTTACATGTAAATATGTTAACCATATATATAACATCAATATCATAGCAACTTGATGTTAATGTATAACATTAAGGGGAATTATAATGATGATGGTCAAGCTCTTGCTCATTATTTGGTTCTAAATGTTCTTGATTAAGGTCTGATGATGTTCGATTGGCAAGCCATGATCATGATTGTATGTTCTACTCCTGGTTAAGTTTTGATGGCACTAGGTGAAGTTTTTCCTTTGCTAATCTGGTTCACACAACAAAGAGCATGAGGGAAATTGGCGACTTATGATACCCTAATGCAAAAAAAACCTAAAAATGATAGTCCGAGTTTTTTTCCTAAACTCGGAATATGAATCCCTATATCACTCAAGTTCAAAATGAAGAATTTGGATTAGGGACTTACCTCCTCCCATTGGCTCACTACAAACAAGTATGACAACACATGTGGCATGTATGTCGGTAACGTGGTTTGTAACACCCTCATGTTGCATATGGTGATACCCACAAGTGTAGGGTTTTCTTGTGGCCTTTTAACGAGTAACAATGTTAATGGGGCGCAAGAAAGAATTGGTTTATAGAATAACTAGAAAAATGTTAAATAAAGTAGTAGTTGTGTTTTTGATACATTGGAATAGTTGCAAAGAGATAAATACCAAAGCAAATTCATAAAGTTCAGACATGCCTTGGTCCTTAACTTGAGCTTAATGACAAACAATGGGCCACGCTTGTAAAACCTTGTCATTCTCAAGCACGGTAGAACCTACCTATTTAATAAATTACATAATCCTATGCTTTGAATGAGAACTTTCTCGTTGCCATGTGGGTGAAGCCTAAGCCTAACATACTATAAATCATTGACTTGTATGATACTTATGATTCACCAACGAATAATATGTCTACTACAAGAAATTAGTTAGACAAAACATAATCATAACATTAACGGTCTATGGTCTCCATCTATCCCATGTGTTGTAAATCCTAGATCCGACAAACGACTTCTTATTGTTGTAACATTCCCTTTTCAATTCATTACAACATAGAACTCTCATCTGAGCCCAATAATACTGAAGTGGGATGTTCACACACTACCAGTAGAAAGCTTCAACACAACATGCGGGAGCTCAAGCGCTTCCCCACATTTTTAATTGGCATCTTTAAGCTCCCCAACGGCTTATGCGAGGATTTAACAAAGATGATACGCAACTTCTGGTGGGGGCGGTAGAGGGACGCCGCCGTACTCACCGGGTATCATGGGATATTATGCTCAGACCCAAATCACACGATGGCATCGGGTTTCGGGACATGAAGCTTTTTAAACAAGCGTTGCTCGCCAAGAAGGCCTGGAGGCTTATTGAAAACCCTCACAGCCTATGTGCACAAGTGCTCAAGGCGAAGTACTACCCTAATGGGTTCCTGGTCGATACCGTCTTTACTGGCAATGCATCCTCGACATGGCAAGCTATTGAGTATGGGCTAGAGCTGCTAAAAGGGGGATCATATGGCGTATTGGTAATGGCTCGCATGTCCGCATTTGCGTGACCCTTGGCTCCCTCGCGATCAGCCTCGACAGCCAATCACCCCGAAGCGTCGTTGCCGTCTAAAGTGGGTCTCTGAACTGCTCAACCTGAATGGTACATGGAATCTTACTCTGCTCAAACAATACTTCTATCAACTGGATATTCATTGTATCCTTCAAATCAAGGCCTCGAGCAGGTTAGACGTTGATGTCCTTGCTTGGCACCCAGACAAGCGTTGTTGCTTTTTAGTATGCAACGCCTACTACCTTGGTCTGCATGAACATATGGCTAAATGGGATACTGGTGCCTCGAGCGGCTAGCCGGACGGACAACGGTCGGTTTGGAACCTGATATGGAAAAACGATGCGCCGGCCAAAGTCTGTGTCTTTGCTTGGCAAGCTGCTCAGGAGGCCCTTGATACACAAGCAACCAAGACATACATGCACCTAGAAGTGGACTCCACGTGCTTGTTATGTGGTCAGGCAAAGGAAGATGTGCACCACACCCTTGTCATCTGCGCTCATGCAGCGGCGCTCTAGGAGGCTATGAGAGAGCACTAGGTGTTACCGACCCCTGCTGACCTGCATGATGCTGAGCCATAGTGGTTGTTCCGCCTGCTTGATAAATTGTCGGAAGTGCAGAAGATTGCTTCATTGATGATCATGTGGAGGATTTGGTATGCAAGAAATGAGGTCACACATTATAAAACCCCGATCCCGATTGAGGCCTCGCACCGTTTCCTCTCAAGTTATATCACTTCCCTACTTGCAATACGGTAGCATCCCGAAGCGCACGTCAAAGTACACACATGAAACAACAATAACGCCGCAATGGAAGGCCCCTGATGCGAATTATGCTAAGTTGAATATAGATGGTGCTTTTTGAAATAGGATGGTATAGCCGGGGCTGGGATGATCCTGCAGGATCATGAAGGAGCAGTCATCTTCGCCGCGACGCGGGTGCTCTTTAGTTGTGGTGATCCTCTAGAAGCGGAGATGGCAGCCATGGACGAAGGGCTTCGACTTGCGCTCCACTAGTCCAACTTGTCGTTGGTTGTGGAGACGGACTGCGCTGAGTTGTTGAAGATGGTGCAGTGTAAAGATGTTGAGCGCTCGAGGTATGCGAACCAGGTCAATGAGATCAGAAGGATTCCGACTCATGAAGGGAACATTAGTCTAGCTAAAATCAGCAGACATGCAAATGTAGTGAGTCACACCCTTGCTTGTATGGGGCGCTCGCAACAGCGCATAGCTTGTTGGCTTCGAAACTCCCCTGTGGAAATAGCTAGCATTGTCATCTCTGAATGTAAACATAATGACTGATGAATGAAAAGTTCCTTTCCCACAAAAAAAACAATTAACCAAACCACAATTATATTCTCAAATCCATGTGACATTCTTCAACTAGGGTTCTCCAATGTCCTTAGGAACTTAATGAACTACTCACAAATTGCAAAGGTAAGGAAGCATATAAAGTCCCCTACCAAATAAAAAAATTGTGTCAAACATTTTTTTGCACCCACATGAATAGTAAAATTCAAAACAAACGAAATGTTGAATTTTTTTCTCTCCAGCAAATGTGGTATAAATTTTTGTGAAGAAATTTCATATGCAGTGTTGTAGGAAATAAAACTATGTTATAAAAAGGTTGTATTTCAAAGTATTTTGATAAAAACTATTTTTTGCGTAGACCACGACGAATGTCATTTATTAGCGAATAATTTCACATAGGTAGGGCACTCCACCACTTTTATCCTAGGAAAACATTATTTTTACATGGGTACTTTTAAAAAAAAAATGTTAACTCCGAGAGCACACGAGCTCGCGACTAGACAAACACTTTTGAATTGTATCAATCAAGAGTAAAAGATGATTACATGCTTTGATCTTCACTAATTACATCACTAACAAAGACCAAATTGACCTAAAAAAGACCCCAGTTCACTTTTGTCACCTAATATAAATTTCCGTCACTTAAAATGGGCTCGTGATTGTTTTCGAATGGCATGCCCATCGTCCCAGAAAGTCCACGGAATGACTTTCCATCATCGAAAATCATATTTTCGACTACCGTCCTATGTCACTTACATTCGGGGAGGGGGGGGGGGGGGCTGGCTACAACCTACAAATTAAGGTTTAGAGCTAGCAAGCATTTTTTTTCTAATTTTCCTGCCGAGGAAATAACATCAAGTTCTCCCGGGTGTTCATTTACATTTATTTTACCATCTTATTGTTTACTTTATTTAGTTGTATTTTATTTACTTAGTTTACTTGTATCTAAGTTTACAAAAAAATGAGAACAACAAAATGATTTTAATTTTAGCACACTTGTGTCTTGTACAAGATCCTAATATTCATGCACAGTTTCTGTCACAAAACTGATGAAATTATGTGACTAAAAATGACTAATTTTTTGAATAAAATGAAAGAATGGAAACACTTATTTGAAATATTTTCGTGTGATATTGATGTGGGAATTTTTCTTTGTAAGATTTTATTGTGGTACCAATGTGGGAATTTTATTTGGAAGATATTAATGTGAGGGGGCTTTTCTTTGAAAAAAATAATGTGTTACTAATGTTGAATTTTTATAGGGAAGATTTTTAGTGTGGTGTTAATGTGGGGAATTATATTTGGAATATTTTAATGTGAAAGTTTTATTTGGAATATTTTAATGTGGAAGTTTTATTTGGAAGATTTAAATGTGGTATTACTATGGAAAATCCTATTTGTAAGATTTGATTGTGTTATCATTGTGAGAAAGTTATTTGGAACATTTTGATGTGGTACTCATCTAGAAAACTTTATTTGGAATGTTTTAGTGTGATAAATTTATTTGGAAGATTTTATTGTGTTATTAAAGGGACACATATTTGGTGAATATGGTTCCCCGTGCACCCCTTATGAATATCAAATTAAAAAAAATTGTAGAAAAAACAAAGAAATCTGAGTTTGTTTATAACATACATAGTCAACCGGCATACTAGTGTATGAAGTTTCACAAAGAAATGAATTCGTGGTATTCTGGGTAGGAATGACAAAATCCAAGCTATATTTAAAAACATTGTTAGATGAATAGTAAGTCCCTGATTATATTTTCTCCACAAGAATACCACGGGTGTCATTTTTCATGAAACTTCACCCATGGTTGCGAAGGTCGCACAGGGAATTTACCTAGGTTTGGGCCTCCGAAGAGTAATACCCTACATCCTGCCCATGTTTGTTATTCATGGTGGAGGGATACCTTTTGCTAGGGGTTACAATGGTGTAGATGAGATTGCTATCGAGAGTTGTTTCTACGGGAGTAGATGGGAATGAGAACTCTATAGATTCCCCTTATATACCCGGCGGAGGCTAGGGTATTACATAGAGATATGCGATCTAGGGTACTCGTCGCTACCAGCTTGGAGGTTAAGTTGGTCGCCAAGGGTTTATCCCCTTCTTTGGGCTCCCTTCTGTTGTTGGGCCTTGCGGGGTCTCTTGCAGGCCTTCTGCGGGGCTTCCTTGGTGATTTTGGTAATTAATGTCAGCATATCTTTTGTTGGACTAATAGCTTTATCTAGTATATTTCGGATAAGTTCAACAGTGGCGTAGCAAGGACAGGATGATGTGGAACCCCTTCAAAGTGCTAAGCAAATGGATTGGCAAAAGCTCAAGACTCTACATTTTTGTTTACGTGATCTAAGATCACATTGAGTCCATAGGAAAATCAGTCCTATTAAAAGGGGATGAGGTGTTGCTTAATGATCTATTTGCTCAAGTGCTTAGTGATATTGCTCCAAAACCATCAACCACTTTCTCTATCCAAATATGTCCAAACCCTAAATTCCAACTCGGCCCTGATGTCTACTACACATCCTTCTTCTTGTAGACGTTGTTGGGCCTCCAAGTGCAGAGGTATGTAGGACAGTAGCAAATTTCCCTCAAGTGGATGGCCTAAGGTTTATCAATCTATGGGAGGCGTAGGATGAAGATGTTCTCTCTCAAACAACCGTGCAACCAAATAACAAAGAGTCTCTTGTGTCCCCAACACACCCAATACAATGGTAAATTGTATAGGTGCACCAGTTCGGCGAAGAGATGGTGATACAAGTGCAATATGGGTGGTAGATATAGGTTTTTGTAATCTAAAAAATATAAAAACAACAAGGTAACTAATGATAAAAGTGAGCGAAAACGGTATTGCAACGTGTTGAAACAAGGCCTAAGGTTCATACTTTCACTAGTGCAAGTTCTCTCAACAATAATAACATAATTGGATCATATAACTATCCCTCAACATGCAACAAAGAGTCACTCCAAAGTCACTAATAGCGGAGAACAAACAAAGAAATTATTGTAGGGTACGAAACCACCTCAAAGTTATCCTTTCTGATCGATCTATTCAAGAGTCCGTAGTAAAATAACACGAAGCTATTCTTTCCGTTCGATCTATCATAGAGTTCGTACTAGAATAACACCTTAAGACACAAATCAACCAAAACCCTAATGTCACCTAGATACTCCAATGTCACCTCAAGTATCTGTGGGTATGGTTATACGATATGCATCACGCAATCTCAGATTCATATATTCAACCAACACAAAGAACTTCAAAGAGTGCCCCAAAGTTTCTATCGGAGAGTCAAGACGAAAACGTGTGCCAACCCCTATGCATAGGTTCCCAAGGTCACGGAACCCGCAAGTTGATCACCAAAACATACATCAAGTGAATCAATAGAATACCCCATTGTCACCATGGGCATCCCACGCAAGACATACATCAAGTGTTCTCAAATCCTTAAAGACTCAATCCGATAAGATAACTTCAAAGGGAAAACTGAATCCGTTACAAGAGAGTAGAGGGGGAGGAACATCATAAGATCCAACTATAATAGCAAAGCTCGCGATACATCAAAATCGTGACAAATCAAGAACACGAGAGAGAGAGAGAGATCAAACACATAGCTACTACTACATACCCTCAGCCCCGAGGGTGAACTACTCCCTCCTCGTCATGGAGAGCGCTGGTATGACGAAGATGGCCACCGGTGATGGATCCCCCTCCGGCAGGGTGCCGGAACAGGGTCTTGATTGGTTTTTGGTGTCTACAGAGGCTTGCGGCGGCAGAACTCCCGATCTAGGTTATGTTCTGGGGGTTTCTGTATATATAAGAGGTTTTGGCGTCGGGAACAAGTCAGGGGGTCTCCGAGGCGGCCACAAGGTAGGGGGCGCGCTCGGGGGGTAGGGTGCTCCCCCCACCCTCGTGGGTGCCTCAGGACTCTTCTGGCCCATCTCCGATACTCCGTGGGCTTCTTCTGGTCCAAAAATAAGCTCCGTGAAATTCCAGGTCAATTGGACTCCGTTTGGTTTTCCTTTTTGCCGATACTCAAAAACAAGGAAAAACATAAACTGACACTAGGCTCTAGGTTAATAGGTTAGTCCCAGAAATCATATAAAATAGCATATAAATGCATATAAAACATCCTAGATGGATAATATAATAGCATGGAACAATAAAAAATTATAGATACGTTGGAGACGTATCAGGCCCCTCCGATATTTTCTACCCGGAGCCACCGAGTACATCTGGACGTAGCCACTGCCAAAACCCTAACAATTAGGATCCACCGATATGGATCTCGGTCCCACCGAGATGGCCTTGCGAGCTGTGTGTTGCTTGTTGCTATTGTTTTGGTCCCACCGACAATTGCAATCAGTCCCACCGAGATGGCTTGACCAACTCTCTATTGCCTTATTGCTTCACTTTGGTCCCACCGAGATGATGCACTACAAAAAAAATACACTTCCGTGATGATACATGTTTGTCACAGTAGGTCACGTTTTCTGTCATGCATGTACATCCATGACGATTTTATGACACAATCAAGATAGTCATACCTGTGCTGTCGTAGAAGTGTTCCATGACATTACCAAAATTATCATCAGGGAAGTGTCCACTTCCATGACGATAAATCGCGCGTCACAGAAGTGCTTTCCTCAAGGGTGACTGACACGTGGCATCCACCGTAACAGGTTGCCGTTAAGCTATCATGTTTCGGTTTGGATCCGATAACCCGTTAGCAGCCCGGATCAATGGGGATTTTCCACGTGTAAAATTCTCAATGGCCAGAGTAACCACGTGTCGGCTCACCATTGGGACAGATGTCATCCACTCATTGGATCGAAGGCGCCTATGATTCATCGACACGTGCTGGCATGGCCCAACAGAGTCCCATTCCAGTGAAAAGGCCGACCCATTTGACTTGGTTAAAAGGTAGCGGGCTGGCCCACGGGAAGTCTGTTAACGGCCTGTTTGCATCTAGCCCATTTACAACCCGCTAACTCACGGCCTACCGGAATTTGGCCCACTAGCGTCATCTAGGTTGTCCAATATGATACTATCCCATTTAACTTCCGGCCCATGTATGACCCATGATGTCTTTCGGCCCACAGGAGGCTCTTTGTAACTCTGGGCCCATTAAAGGCCCGAGATGAAACTGGCCCATAATGAACAGTGTATCGCTTTATACCCATTAACGACCCATTATTCCGTCAGCCGTTTCTAGACCGTGTTAACTTTCGGCCTTCTAAGGGACCATTTATTCTTGGGCTCATTTCTAGAATTCTGTTAGTTACGGCCCGTTACTGGCCTGTTCCGTTTGTGGGCCAAATTCAGCCCGTGGTTACATTCGACCCATTTGTGGCTCGTTAACCCGTTGGGCTGTTTTCATAGCATTAACAAATATGGCCTATTAACGGCCCATTATGGTCCATGAATAGTATGGCCCATGTTTGGCAAAATGATTATACGCCCCGTAGAAGGCCCATGGATCCTACGGCCCGCAGAAGGCCAATGGTTCCTACGGCCCGTAGAAGGCCCATGAATCATACGTCCCATAGAGGGCCCATGGATCCTACGGCCCATAGAAGGCCCATGGATCCTACGGCCTGTAGAAGGTCCATGGATCCTACGGCCCGCAGGAGGCCCATGGTCACAACAGTCCTCGTCTTGCCATGGTTATTGTGGCCTAGTTACCAAAAAATAGGTTATTGTGGCCACTAGAAAAACACGGAAAAAGAATTGCAGTGACTACAAGCAAACAACTAAACAAGACAATAAGGAAATAAATAAGCAAGCAACTAACGCTAGGCTATTACGACTATTACACATATTACATCCACTGAGCATCAAAGTTCGCCACCAGTGCAAATATAGGGAACAAAGCAGCATATTACATACACTGGCCGTCTAAATTGGCCACCAGTGCAGATAAACGTGGCAGCAAAACAAGTCCATAACTGAAACAACTTTAGAAGAGCTCAGGAAACGTTATCCTGGGTATCCACCATGCTGGCAATAAGCTTAGCAAGCTTATTAGCTTTGTCCTGTTTGGCACTAAAATCCTCCAATGCTTGCTGTTGCACTAGAAAGTATGCATCTGAATGCTCCAGGGACTTCCGCAGTCCTTCCGCTTCTTGTCGCAGCACAACTAATCGTTGTCTTTCAACTTGTAGTTGAGACTCAAGAAACCGAACTGATCTGGACAGTGAGTTTGAATAGCTTGTGCCAGCAGTAGTGGCCAGTAACTCGAACACTAAACCAAGACAGGACTTTGGGGTTGTCTCACTGTCTTCAAGATAGTTTTCCTTAGTTGTTTTATCAGCTTTGTTGGATACCAACAAGGATGTCTCACTATCCTGAACCTTATCTGCATTACTTCCTTTACCATTGCTTAATAAGGCACTCTTCCCCAATATTCTGTCAGCGTTCTAAAAGAAGAAACAAGCAGACACATAACAGGTTTAATATGTACCAGTATATGAAACTCATTTCGATGAACTAGTTCATTAGTAAGGCGGACAAGATTAAACTACCAAGTCTTCTATTGCCAAGTAGTACATTATAAAAGCATCAAACAAACATATATCTATGTCCAATGGTCACTGCATTGTCTTGCCAAATCAAAATAGAGACACGGTTCAAATCAAGAGAAAGCGGCACTGAAAGAATACAAAGCATGGGAAACTACACGGCACAACAAGATTTCAGAAGGGTGCCACAGGTCTACATGTACAACAACACTATTGGCTCTGTTGTGAATTGTGATGCTAGTAATGTGCATGATATGAGAAGTCAATTGTATACACAGTTGAAATTGAAATCATCAGAGCTATTTATAAGAGCAAACTTGTTAAAGAAACATGCGTAAACATACATGTTGTGCCATTGGAGTTTCGATTGGATCCTTCAATTTAAAAATAAGTTTGTATGAGTAAATATAGTGATACAAGAGCAAAGCAGTATGCACGATAGCAATGGAATCTTAAATGAGAACATTTGTTCTTCAGGTTTAAGCACTTGTTCTACATGAATAGAGTACAGTAAGACGCAAGCATATAGTACTTAATAAAAGAGCTCATATACCTTACCACATTCTTGGTTTGGGACCAGTACAGAACAAGGCGTTCCCAGTCATCGTCCAGTAAATGTGTCTCAGGAGAACATAAGGGAATTTGATGAGTTTCTTTGCCAGTGAAGTACGTTTTCTTCAGGTAATTCCGATACTGCCACCAAGCATTCTTGAAGATAGCAGAGGTATTAGCACAAGTTACCTCATCCTGAGTTTCCAAATCGATCCTTCTCTATAGAGAAAAATGGGAAAATTTGTTGTATTATAACCATCATGGAGGTAGAATGTATGGGACAAAGCAAACTAATTGCCCTGAATAACATTACTTACACATAACTCCTGGACAAACACCTGCAACTAGCATTTTCCTTCATCTTTCAGTATAATATTTCCATGATGGGAAGATACGCACATAGGATTTAACAACATCGAATGTGATAGATGCTAAACTATGACTGGCTGGTTGTGCTTCCTCCACAGGAATAAGTGTACTAACTGGTGGAGTTGGGGTTCGTCGTGGTAGTACTGGCGCTTTGGGCACTGGAGCTACCTTACTAACTGCTCTTGTTTGGGAGCTCTGTGGTGGAGATGGTGTTGTGTCAACAGGAACTGGGTTACTATTTGTTGGGTTTGGGGTTAGATTGGGTGAAGCTGGTTCTCCGTCCATCGCAGTAGGGGTACAATCTGTGAGAGTCTGGGTTATGTGTGGTAGGGCTGGTTCTCGTGCATGTACAACTGGGGTGCTATCTCCGCCAAGAGGTAGCACTGTTTTATTTGAAGACCATGTTTTTACTCCGCTAGATACTGCCATCACCTGCTCCAATTCAAATGGCTAATAAACAGGAAACATAGTTGAATGTACAGACATTGTATGAGAGAGAGAGAGAGATGCAATAGGTAGTGTGGAAGAAAGAGGGCATTAAATAGTTGACATTTATATTGTTTAATTAAAATGGATAGCATGACATAATTTCACATATATGATGTCTATCTAAACTGGATAGCATAGCACAACATAATTCAAAGATATGATGACTAACTAAACAGGATCACATGACATAATTCACATACATGTTATCTAAGTAATCAGGATCACATGATTTAATTCACATATGTGATTTATATGCTAAGCAGAGGGCATTCACATATATGATGTCTGAACTAAGAACATGGTGTTGAATATTGTGTATATGATGTCTAAACTATGCAATGCAAGACACCATATGCATGATATGAGCAGTATAACCGTGCCAAGTTAGAGCATACACCTCGGTGGGGGAATAGGACTGGTCATCTGTCTTCGAATCCATCTCTGAGGAGCTATCGGGACCGAGCAAGAGATCTGCTTCGACAGGTAGCACTGTCTGCTCTGAAGGCCTTGTTTTCACTCCAGATTTTTCCATCACCCACTCAAATGGCTGATTCACAGGAAGAGTAGTTTAATGTACAAACATTATCGACAAATGGAAATGTAATGAAGAAAAGGATGGGCAATATATCATTCAAATATATGATGCCTGGTTAGACAAGATGGCATTGCACATTCCACATATATTATGGCTGGCTAAAAGACATGAGACTGCATAATTCCCATATATGATATAGAACTAAACAACTGGCATTACAGAACATGTCTAAACTAAGTAGATGACATATATGATGTCGAAAGTAGGCACTGCAAGGCAACATATGCATGATATGACTAACATCATCATGCCAAGTTAGAGAAAACACCTTGGGTGTAAATAGGAGTGGTCAGCTACGTCTGAATCCGCCTTAGAACAAATCTCTTCCTCTAGATTACAATCTGGAGAGGGGGGGCGAGGGTTTGCCATTGAACCCACCATGGAGCGATGTCTGCATGACATTGTATTGCATGTGTACAATATCTGACATGCATACAAAAAATATAGTGAAATTATGTAAGGAGAGCATGCAGAAATCTAGAGTGATGGTAACAACCATTGGATGGATCCAAAAATAATGATAGCAGGCTGATGATTGCTTTAATTTAATAAAAAGACAGATGATGATTGCTTTACTATTTGTTTCCCACACAAGATGAACAACATAGGCATACCCTAGGTGAACCAGATATTAGACAGAGATACTATTCATTGCTGCCTCGATATGTGCCCCACAATTATTTAGAACTCAAGTTTGAACATTAATTTGGACCTGACTTGGAGTCTAAGAGGTGAAAAAGACGATAAAGTAGCGGGTAATATTAAGCAATGCATAACATAAGTAGAAAAAAAAGAGTGCGACCTCTCTTGTGGACCCGTGTACTCCTCAGGTTCATCTGCTGAGTCGATGATGGTGTTGCCATTGCGGTGGGTGCCGACGGTAGGGAAGGAGATCTGAGGCGGCGAAAGACGGTCAAGAGTCGTGATGTCCGGTTTGGTGGATGTTTCTGTCGATGGAGCAGCTCAGGTGAGGTGGACGACGTTGCGGCAGGAGCAGGATAAACCACACAAAGTTTTCTTCGACACCTACCTGTAACTGAAGTAATTCTGTAAGGGCTCCTTTGGCTTGCATGATTCTAAAAACACAGGGATAGGAAAAACACCGGAATAGGATAGGAATGCACATGGGAAACAGAGCATTTGTAAACACAGGATTTCTGTCAACTTGGGTGTTTGGTTCACAAGAATTGGAAGAGCAGAGGAATGCAAAGAAACATGGCCAAATTAAAGTGAAACCATATGAAAGCGTGTATAGTTAGAATGTTATTCTACCACTAATGCACTTGGTCTTGTTTTCATGCATAGGATTTTGAAAAGTAGGTCCAGGTGGATGTTTTGCTCCATTCTTTTCAAATGCATGAATAATTGAATAGTAGAGTGCCATAGGAAAATTTCCTATTACTATGTTTTTCCTTTGAACCAAAATAGCCCTAATGGATCGACATGAATGTAGAGTAATAAGTGATGCGGCAAGTGTACAACCTCTTTGTCGTAGCCGTGTCGACCTCAGCATCATTGGGTTGGTCGCTGAAGAAGTTGAGGCAAAGGTGGCTGTCGGAGGTGTGGAGGAAGATCTGAGGAATCTGTAGACAGCGTCCAGGGCACTATTCTATTGTGATGGATGGTTCCGTCGTTGGAGCAGCTCCGGCGAGCCGTAAGACGTCGAGGCTGAAGCAGTACAAGACATACATCGTTAATATCAAGTGGGATTCTGATAGCATCTCTAAGAGATGATGTAAAATACATTACCAAAAAGTGACAGATGTAAAATTTACATCACCAAAAACCACCTGACTACAACAGGTGAGGTAAAAACTGTTGACTCTGAACTTCACTGTCAAAACTGAAATTTACCGTGGAATCTCAATGTTACTGTTGAAGTTGAACGCAATGGTAATAGAGAGGCACTTCACATGTAGTTTAGGGAGGGCCTACAGTTCATCTTCAGCCTGCACCCCCGTGAGCCGCCAACCAGAAGAAAACCAGGAGACTTGGAGATGAAATCGGAGGAGCCACGAGGCGGCCACAAGGACAGAGGGCGCCCCCCCCACCCTTGAGTGCCCCATCGTGCACCTCCTAACCTAATTCTTTCGCCTAGATATTCCCATATATCCCCAAACCACCAGAGGCATCCACGAAAACACTTTTCCATCGCTGCAACCTTCTGTACCCATGAGATCCCATTTAGGGACCTTTTCCGGCACCCTGCCGGAGGGGGATTCAATCATGGAGGGCTTCTACATCAACCCTATTGCCCTTCCGATGAAGCGTGAGTAGTTTACCATAGACCTATGGGTCCATAGCTAGTAGCTAGATGGCTTCTTCTCTCTCTTTGATTCTGAATACCATGTTCCCCTCAATATTCTTGGAGATCTATTTGATGTAATACTTTTTTGCGGTGTGTTTGCCGAGATCCTATGAATTGTGGATTTATGATCAGCTTACCTATGAATATTATTTGAATCTTCTCTGAATTCTTTTATGCATGATTTGATATCTTTGTAATTCTCTTCAAACTATCGGTTTGGTTTGGCCAACTAGATTGGTTTTTCTTGCAATGGGAGAAGTGCTTAGCTTTGGGTTCAATCTTGCGGTGTCCTTTCCCAGTGACAGTAGGGGCAGCAAGGCACGTATTGTATTGTTGCCATCGAGGATAAAAGATGGGGTTTTCATCATATTGCTTGAGTTAATTCCTCTACATCATGTCATCTTACTTAATGCGTTACTCCGTTCTTTATGAACTTAATACTGTAGATGCATGCTGGATAGTTGTCGATGTGTGGAGTAATAGTAGTAGATGCAGAGTCGTTTCGGTCTACTTGACACGGACCTGATGCCTATATTCATGATCATTGCCTTAGATATCGTCATAACTTTGCGCTTTTCTATCAATTGCTCGGCAGTAATTTGTTCACCCACGGTATTATTTTCTATCTTGAGAGAAGCCTCTAGTGAAACCTATGGCCCCCAGGTCTATTTTCCATCATATAAGTTTCTATTTTCCATCATATAAGTTTCTGATCTACTGTTTTGCAATCTTTTACTTTTCGATCTATAAATCAAAAATACCAAAAATATTTACTTTATCGTTTACCTATCTCTATCAGATCTCACTTTTGCAAGTAACTGTGAAGGGATTGACAATCCCTTTATCGCATTGGGTGCAAGTTGTTTGATAGTTTGTGCAGGTATTCAGTGATTTGTGCGTTGTCTCCTACTGGATTGATACCTTGGTTCTCAAACTGAGGGAAATATGTATCTCTACTTTGCTGCATCACCCTTTTTTCTTCAAGGGAAAAACCAACGCAAGCTCAAGAAGTAGCGTAGGCGCGCCCCCAGGGCTTGTGGCCTCTGGGTGGCCCCCTCTGGTTGATTCTTGCGCCAATATTTTTTATATATTCCAAAAATATTCTCCATAAATTTTCATGTCAATCTGAGAACTTTTATTTCTGCACAAAAATAACACCATGGCAATTCTGCTGAAAACAGTGTCAGTTTGGGTTAGTTCCATTCAAATCATGCAAATTATAGTCCAAAACAAGGGTAAAAGAGTTTGGAAAAGTAGATATGATGGATACATATCACCTCTTCATCCAAAAATGAGCTCCACCGTGTACCCAAGCATTTGTGTTAGGGAAAGAGGCAAAGAGTACGTGCGTCCATGCGTGGAATTCTTCTCTTCGTGCACGTACTCCTTTTTTTGCGGGTGATTCATGCAAGTAGTCGGCCTACGTTAGTGACCGTTGGTGAGTCTCACTTATCTCTACTTCTCTACATGTACATCTACATCTGCATCTATATCTACACTACATATACATCTACTATAGCACAACAAGTTTTAAACATGAGACCAGCCATTTTCTTGCATGAGAGCAAGATTAACCGGCTGCTAGCTCTATCTTTGTGCCACCTCACTTATAGCCAACCTAGAAGCTCATTCATATAATAGTTGCTGACCCTATACACTATTTAGTTAATGCTTGACCCCACTTCTCTCACAAAGTGCATTAGAGCCTGTGCTGCGGCTGGCTAAAGGTTTACAGCGCACTCCTCTTCTCTCTCCTCTCCTTTCTTCTCCACATCACCATAAATCTGAGGTGGCAACCCTTAGCCCGCTTATGTCACCCTGTTATACTTGCTCTGACACAACTTGGATGCTGGATGTCCCATGTGTCGGTGATACGTCTCCAACGTATCTATAATTTTTTATTGTTCCATGCTATATTATATTCTGTTTTGGACATTATTGGGCTTTATTATACACATTTATATTATTTTTGGGACTAACCTATTAACCGGAGGCCCAGCCCAGAATTGCTGTTTTTTTGCCTATTTCAGAGTTTCGCAGAAAAAGAATATCAAACGGAGTCCAAACGGAATGAAACCTTCGGGAACGTGATTTTTGGAACGAACGTGATCCAGAGGACTTGGACCCTACGTCAAGACATCAACCAGAAAGGCACGAGGTAGGGGCGCGCGCCTACCCCCTAGGCGCACCCTCCACCCTCGTGGGGCCCATGTTGCTCCATCGATGTACTTCTTCCTCCTATATATACCTACGTACCCCCAAACTACCAGATACGGAGCCAAAAACCTAATTCCACCACCGCAACCTTCTGTACCCATGAGATCCCATCTTGGGGCCTTTTCTGGAGTTCCGCCGGAGGGGGCATCGATCACGGAGGGCTTCTACATCAACACCATAGCCTCTCCGATGATGTGTGAGTAGTTTACCTTAGACCTTCGGGTCCATAGTTATTAGCTAGATGGCTTCATCTCTCTTTTTGGATCTCAATACAATGTTCTCCCCCTCTCTTGTGGAGATCTATTCGATGTAATCTTCTTTTGCGGTGTGTTTGTTGAGACCGATGAATTGTGGGTTTATGAGCAAGTTTATCTATGAACAATATTTGAATCTTCTCCGAATTCCTTTATGTATGATTGGTTATCTTTGCAAGTCTCTTCGAATTATCAGTTTGGTTTGGCCTACTAGATTGATCTTTCTTGCAATGGGAGAAGTGCTTAGCTTTGGGTTCAATCTTGCGGTGTCCTTTCCCAGTGACAGTAGGGGCAGCAAGGCACGTATTGTATTGTTGCCATCGAGGATAACAAGATGGGGTTTATATCATATTGCATGAGTTTATCCCTCTATATCATGTCATCTTACTTAAAGTGTTACTCTGTTCTTTTGAACTTAATACTCTAGATGCATGCTGGATAGCGGTCGATGTGTGGAGTAATAGTAGTAGATGCAGGCAGGAGTCGGTCTACTTGTCGCGGACGTGATGCCTATATACATGATCATACCTAGATATTCTCATAACTATGCTCAGTTCTATCAATTGCTCGACAGTAGTTTGTTCACCCACCATAATACTTATGCTCTCGAGAGAAGCCACTAGTGAAACCTATGGCCCCCGGGTCTATTTTCCATCATATTAATCTTCCAACACTTAGCTCTTTTCATTGCCTTTTATTTTACTTTGCATCTTTATTATAAAAATACCAAAAATATTATCTTATCATATCTATCAGATCTCACTCTCGTAAGTGACCGTGAAGGGATTGACAACCCCTTTATTGCGTTGGTTGCGAGGATTTATTTGTTTATGTAGGTGCGAGGGACTCGTGCGTGGCCTCCTACTGGATTGATACCTTGGTTCTCAAAAACTGAGGGAAATACTTATGCTGCTTTACTACATCACCCTTTCCTACACAAACTGAGGGAAATACCTCGCTGTTCCATAGTTTTATACCTACATTCCTTTCCTATTCCTCTATTTTCATCAAGACCTATGTTTTCTGCCCCTTTATTCCGAACGGAGCCTAAATATTTGGTATAAGGGCATGGGAGAGTGGGTGCACCAGCAGTCCAGCACCATGTACGTAAACAGGGGCATAAAGTGGTGATTCATAGTTTGTTACCCCGAGAAACAAACATCCAAGAAACATATCTGGGTTGGTCCCATTTTTGTTCACTCTAGCCACCTACTCCTATGTGTGGATAGCAAATCTAGTCCTGGTCATACCACTGTGTACAGCATTACCTCTATATTTCCCTTTTCGACCAAGAGACCGGTTGGATGACCAGTCTATACTACTTTCACCCCCTTTCCTTCCTGTTTGTACCAAGTCCGATGTACATACTAAATTCCCCCACCCCCACTTTATTTCTTGTTTGAACCAAGTACTCCCTCCGTCCGGATTTACTTGTCATCAAAATGGATGTGTCTAGAACTAAAATACATCTAGATACATCCATTTCAATGAAAAGTATTTTCGGACGGAGGGAGTACAAGATTCGACTCCATGAAGTAGCTTTACCTCTAACAATAGAAGAAGAAAAATGTGACATTGGACCATCCGATCGAGAGGGGCTGAGAGGTATAAAATGATGCACATGCAGCGACGTAGCGAGCTGGGGAAGTAGAGCTAAGGCGGTTTCGAACGAAGATATACCTGAAGGTCGTCAGGATGTGGATAGGTGGGCGGCGGGAGGTCGGATCTGCCCACAGGCAACGACGAAGGGATCGGAGGACCTCCCGCGCCGGCGTTCGTCCAGAGATAACGGTGCGACCGGCAGTGGGTCTCCTCCCTCGTTGTCGACGATGGCCTAAATGTTGCCCCTCCTCCCCTTTACCGGTGGAGGGGGATACGTCCGGATCTGTAACCAGCGGTGAGGATAGAAAGCCAGTGTTTTTTGAAGGGAGAAAGACAGTGTTACTACCGCTATCTTGTTTAGATCTGGAGAGGATGAGAGTGTGTGAATAGAGCAACCCTAGCAAGCAAGCGCGGAGGCTCCGACCTATATATACGTAGTGAGCAACCCTAGCAAGCAACCCTAGCAAGCAAGCAACCCCTATCTTCGTCAATTCGTACAAGACCGAGAAATTTGATTACTACAACGCCCTCTCCCTCGCGGACCGAGCTCCGGTGCCTTAACTGCACTTGCCTTTGGCTGCATGACAGGAGGGCCAACCACCTGTTGGGCCCACCTGTCATAGACACAAAGGCAGGAGCAGTAAGTAGAAGCTTTCACTACACGCTATCCCTCCCACACGAGGTGGACGAACATGCAGCAGTGGATTCGATACTGTAGAAGTAGGAGTAACATCATTGTTCGTCTTCTCAAAGAGGCGAAGAGCCAAGCGCAACCCAAACGTGGCAGTTGCAAACGCTCGCGTGGTGCAGTTCCTTGGAGTACTAGCCAGGCTCTTGCATGAGACAAAATTGCTATTGTTTAACAATTAAACTCCATTATCCATTGGTTGATACTCATTCTGCATAGGTCCACGCGCTTAGCACCGTTTCCTCCTGGGGTCACCAATGTTTATTTGCTAATTAATAGCATTGCATGCAATGAACTAGCCATTGCAAGTAATTAAAAGCATGAACACCTCTCATCTCTTATTGGTTGATATGTCAAGAAACAAGAAACAAGGTAGAAGTTAATGCACCGTGCCTAAGTGTTTTGGGACTATTTGGTTTTCGTAAGGCTGGTCATAGTGGGGAGTAGCATATACTAGTATCATGCATATGATACTAGTGTATGATACTACATCCATAGTGCATAGTATCATAAAGTAGTATCATAGGCGGTCTCATTTATTGCCATGCAGACACATAGTAGCATAACATTTATTATGTTACGGTATCTACCTATGTTACTATGACTCTCTCTCTTTTTTAATTATCTGCCACGTAAGCATGTTTGCGAGTCCCAAGTACATAATACTACTGTTGTTACCCCCACTATGGCCAGCCTAAGATGACTTACACACCTAGACGGAGGGAGTAGTATAGCCCAGTAAACTGGAAAGGAGTATTTGCCTTTCTAGAGATTCCAACAAGTGACTAGACTACACCATGTGCAGTACTCCCTCCCTTCCAGTTTATAGGGCTCAAATCTCAAATCTCATGAACCAAGGCATTTTGCGATTGGAGGAATGTATCTCATACTTTACAAAACTACCCTAATTAAACTCATGCATTAATTACGTAGTTCTCTCGTTTTCCTCTCCGCCTTGGTCGCGGTGCACAATATTGAGCACTCCTACTCCCTCCTTTCCAGTTTATAGGGCTTATCTCAAAATCTTAGTTTTTTCATTTTATAAGGCTCAATTTGGTTGTTCCCCATCACAAGTTCAGATTCCAAGGTGCATTAAATAATTGCATGTAGGTATTAAGAGAAAATTGACCAATGCATGTACTTTATGCATGCATGCATTGCAATTAATACATTGGTAAACATAAATTTTTGAAGAAAACAAGAGCATTGATTGGGTGCTTTTGCAAATTACAAAAAGGATTCCACCACTCACCATCTACCTTGGTTGGTGAAAATTTTGAATTGAGACCTATAAACTGGAAAGGAGGGAGTATATGACTAGCCACTTTATCTACATGCGGGACATTTCAAAGCATCCGGGCCCGCGTGCCATCCACCAAATCACAGCAAGGTGCTACAGTCGAGACTCACTTGGCCGTCATGACCCGTCATATCACAAAACCCACACCTTTACCAGTAGTGGTAAGGTGGCCTCCAAGTTGGACTGGACGAAGCAACCATCATTTCACTTGAACGCTTGTTCAAGCCCTTTATTCCCTTTCTTGAAGAAAACCTCACTCCAGGCTACTCACTTCTGCCATTTTTCTTCTGTACTGACGAAGGAAATGTGGGCGAATCAGTTATGCTGCTATATTTTCATTCCAAGAATCTTCTTTTTGTGAAGCACCGACCGATTCTCACATCCTATTCTTTTCCCGTTTTCATTGCGATTGTGGTTTCCTTTCGATTGCTTTTTGTTTGTCAGTTCATTGATGGATCCTGGAGCACTAGGCAAAGAGTTGCCGGCGGACAACCCACTGGAGACAGCGATCTCTAGGAAGCGAGCACCGACCAACGAGTTGACCATGTTGGTGGGCCAACCCATGGAGACGAAGAACTCCAAGAAACAAGCACTGGCCCAAGAGTTGAGGACGTTGGCGGACGAACTCCTCAAAGAAAGTTGGAAGAACAGCAAGGGCCCCACCGTGCCTACCCCAGGAACTCTAATTGCCACCTATGTGAGGCTCAAGACCGAGTTTGAGGAGATAGTCGCCGTTGAGAAGCAGTATTCCCCTGGCAAGGCGATGGCCCCCATCAAGGACGAGGAGATGGCCCCCGGAGGGATGAGATCCCCCGGTGAGCTACACAAGGTAAAAAATAATGGCTTATTACCATACTTGTGGTTTTTGATTATTTGCAATGTGCTTGCTAATATGTTAGGGTTGTGCAGGTGCCGGTGGACGTCCTTGATGATTCCTATGTCGTGGCTCGTCCTGTTGGCATCGCCCCGGAGATAGATTCCGATGCTGCTGTCCGTCCTGTGGACATCGCCCGAGAGATCGATTCTGATGTCACGGTCAGTCCTGCAGACATCGCCCCAGAAATCGATTCCCATGCCGCTATCCATGCTGTGGTCATTGCCTGAGAGATCGATGACAAGAAATAGTTGGTCGCGCTAATCCTTCAGGGTAGTTTGCATTGCCCTGTGTTTAATTACCAGAACGATGCGTGTTATCAAACCATCTTAGGGCTAGTGCACTGTCTTGTGTGGATGGATCTTGCTACTTTTATTTGATAGTGAATCATGCGATGAATCATGCAAACCCTCTCCGAGTTATGGAAACAGATGTATCCTCACCAGCTTTTGATGTAATATATGGCATGCTTAGATGTAAGTTTTAACTGTTTATCATATCAGCAGGCTTGTTTGATGATTCTTGGTTTTAGTAGGCTAGCTACTGTGCGAGCTATAGTACTTGCAAAACACTCATCGAAGAGAAATGTTGGGGCTGATGAGCTCGTGGTACGCTTATACTTATCCCTCGTCGATCGACCAATTACCCTAGCTCCTAAAATTGTAGGCTTAGCGATCGATCAGACAATAGTCGACATACATTCAGGCCTCATTTGGTTCATATGGTAGGAAAATCGTAGCAAAAGTACAGAGAACATGCAACACAAAATCATAGCAGTGCAGAGACGTACTCCCTCCATTCCAAAATAGATGACCTAGGCGGGCTAGTTTGGCCTAGTGGGTTTCAGTGATATGACGTGGTACAGTGCCGTCCAGTCTTCGCGTGTGGTAGCAGTATTGTGGGTACAGTAAGTTTTCTTGAAGAAGCGGAATTCAACGAAGTCATGATGGTTCCTTCATCCGAACAACTTACAGTGGGAAAGGTTGGGCCTGCGATACGACCGGGGTAGACCAGGATAATTTTGTGCATGGCAGGTGGACCAGGATGGTCGACGTCCCACATGTCGGCAAATGAAAGTATTCTTTCCGATATAGAGGACGAGCAACGAGTATTCATTGTTTATTTTTGATGAAAGCTATTGTATCCACTGTTACGACGGAGGAGTGTGAAACACGGCAGCCCAGTGAACTTGGCATGTGCACCACTCCCTCCTTCCTCATGTAATGCTCAGGTTACAACTTTTTCTCACTTTCTCTCTATCTATTTCCTCTCAAATGTTTTTTACCTTTCTTTTTTTAAGACACAATTGTTTTTTTATGCCTTTTTTAGAATTATTATTTTTATACCTAGGAGCACATGTAGAGACGGGATCTTGCAGAGCCCACTCCTTGACTTTGTCAATGCCTCTCTCTCCTCCACATAAGGACTACTACTTGCTATGCATGCATGCGGCGGGCAGCTGGCGTCTTCAGGGGCCAGGGCGGTGAGAGCGGGTTCCGGAAGCGGTCCGGACTCCAGCATGGCCCACCTCACATTATCACCATATATTTCTTGGAGTCCGTGCGCGGCGGGCGGGCGATCTCTTCTCCCTCCCCTGTTTCTCTCTTCTCAGCCGACGCCCGCCGAGCGATTAGATTTCGACTATCGACGGTTTATTCAATTACGGTCCCACATGTCAGTGAAATTGCAAGACAACGCATGTCCCCTCTGGTGAGCGGCGTGCGAGCCGGACTGTCGGGGTTGCGACGCGTACGAGTGGTAAGTGTGCCACCTTTTCCTTTAGAACTTGCGAAGCGTAACATTTTCGCGCGATCGATTGATAGAAATCCAGAACAAAATGATGAGGGCGGTGCTTTCCCGCTCGTTAGGCGGGCTAGTTCGAGTGATATGACGTGCTATAGTGCCGTCCACTTGCTCCATTTTTATGTAAGCAAGAGTTTACACTCTTACGCGGGAGGAGTGCGAAACACCGCATATCTGATTTTGATCGAGGGATAACTGTTCCCTGCCAAATAATGGAGGATTGTTAGCGATTATAGCATGATAGTTAGGGCATCTCCAGCGCTGGCCCACAAATTTACACCGGCATCTGTCCGAGGACACTAATGGATGCCATCTGATGCTGCCCGCATACCTTTCGACAACTATATGAACTAACCGGACGAAATTCGTGCAAACAAAGCAAATTTCAAATTGACCGGATGAAATTCATTACATTTCGAGAACTTTTCCTATAAACCGGATGAAATTCATTACATATTTCGCACAAACCATACTAAAACCTACTGTAAACCAAATCTAAACGATCATCGGGCCCCGACCACCATGTCCGGCCATGAACCCGAGAAAGCCGGCCATTGCCTTTGCCTCCTCCTTATCCGCCTCGATAACCTCCTCCTCCGAAGCACAAGGTTATGAAGATTTCTGCCTCCACGTCGCCATCAAGTGGCTAATCAGCCGCCGATTTTTATCCCACCAAGCTTGGCGTCGACTGAGTGGAGGAGCGCTGTCCTTCCTAGGACCAGAGCGGTGGCAACCTACCGTATACTACTCTTCCTCGCTGCCGGCTGCGCCCGCGCACACGCGCCGACTTCATGGTCGTGGCAGCAAAGGGCGGCCGGGGGGAGCCGGCGATCTCCTTCGTCTGCTCCTGCGAGAGTACGTCCAAGAGAGCTTTGGAGCGCGCCCCGAGCGGAGCCACCGATGTCCTTCGTCTGCTCCTGCGATAGTACGTCCAAGAGATCTTTGGAGTGCCCGGAGGCCATGGTTGGAGTGGTGCCAACAAAAGGAAGGGACCGGAGGAGAATGAGTGTGGGTCTTTGGCTATGGCTGGGAGCTGGGGCTCATGTTAATATAGCGAGCGAATGCCAATGAGCCGCGGCAGGCGGATGGACGGCTGGCAGCGGAGTAGGTTCGTCGGCAGCCGTGGTGTCATTAACGCGGAGCAGTCGCTTGCATAGGGATGCCGCGCGGGTGGCGCTCTCTCGACCGGCGCGCTGCTGCAATGCTGGCGCCGGTGAGAGGTTGCATCTGGCGTGAATGCGGACGCTGCTTCAGTGACTTAACCGCAGGTGCGTTGTCTCACTAACATGTGGGCCCAACGGGCATCAGCCCGAATGTCAGTGACACACCAATTGCCCCTGCAGTTAAGGATGGTGAATGCGGCATTGACATTCTGGAGAGACGGTGATCGTTTCAGGCGGGAAGCGCTCGCTAGCGATGGAAAGGGTTTCGGTAGGCCAGGGCGGTCAGACGCTGGCATGGTGGTAAAATGTGAACTCATGGATGACGAGCCTTTGAAGCGTATGCGGCATGTATTGACAACCAGGCGTCCATGCAACCGCTCTTGTCGCCAGCTAGCATTTGATGAACACCATTAGACACCACACAACCATACATAACTTATGAATAATGGACGAATCGATCAGACACACACTCGTGTGCAGTGGCACTATGATCGGTTGCTCACGATAGTACATACTCTGCACCATAGTACCCTCTCTAGCTAGGCTGTTTTATAGATTGTCGTTGTGATGGACGATATACATGAGCAAGGCGCCGAGTTACAAGTATGATCGTTGGTGTTGAGCCAGGTGAATACATGCTCGGTGTTCGCGGAGGCCTCAAGCAAACGTCTAAACAGTAATGTCACATACGCATAATTTTGGTTTTTATTTCTTTCTTCAAGACAGGTAGGCCCGCATAGATAGATAGATAAAGAACACGAGCTGATGAGGCGCATGCGGACTGTTTGACTGGTCAACTAGACAAATACAGAGCTATACGCTGAGCCAGTGACCGTATAATCAACATATCTCGTATACAATGATCAAAGTGAGCTATCAAGACAAGTTCGATGACCGCCAATGCATTTTACTCCGTAATGAATGACCAGGATTGAAGGGGAATCCAAATTTGCTTCGTCTTCTGTCCTTGAGCTCTTGACAAACTAATGCACTATACGGTTGTCCGGCCACTCCACCCCAGAGCTCTCACCAAGCGTCGTTCATGCCATCGCGCCGCACACTAACCGGTAAGGCAGCGATGGCATCCCGCCGCGCCGAGTTCCTCGCTGCCCACGACCGCACACAAAATGGTAGGGAAGCGATGGCATCCCGCCGTGCCGAGTTCATCGCCGCTCGCGATCTCACAACTATGTGGGAGGAATTTGAAGATGCCAAGGCCGAATGGGCGGTAGAGCAAGAGGCGGCCAAAGCCGCACAGAGGGAGCGAAAAAGTCAGACAACACTCAAGAAAAGAGAGGCCCACCGCTGCAAGAAAGAAAAGGACGCACGCGCTGCTGCGGAGAGGTCGGCGGAGATCCAAGCACGGTGGGGTGTCGCCAACAAAGCCGGGAAGGAGAACAACGGCGTCTGGCCAGCATGTGATAAGTAGTAGTACTAGTAGTTAGCGTGTGTATCTGTGTTTGAGTACGAGCATGTACCAATACTAGTACTAGTTACTACTATAGTTTTTAGAGCAAATTGCTAGTACATTAGTCTAGACCAAATGAAAAAATTCCTATCCTAAGCATCAAATGGAATCTCTTTCTCTATAGGAATTGAGATGCATGTCATCTCACTTCCTACGATTTTCATATTCCTATCCTATGAACGAAAGGAGGCCTCTGTTGGAGTAACTACTGTAGCTAGCAGTATTGCTGGTACAGTAGTTTTCTTCAAGAAGCAGAATTCAACGAAGTCATGATGGTTCCTTCGTCCGAGCAACTTCAAAGTGGGAAGTGGGCGTATGATTTGACGGCTCATTAGTCATTGTTACTGCGACGCGACGACCTGGGTGACACCCTTGGAGTTCTGCGTGCATGGCAAGTGGACCAGGATGGTCGACGTCCCACATGTTGGTGAACGGAAGTATTCTTTCCGATATCGAGGAGCAAGGAAACCGCGTGGTATAGTATCACTGCTGATTGGTTCGCAAAAAAGAATAGTATCACTGCCGATTTATAATTATTTTTTATTTCTCATGAATGCTAGCATTTCAACTCTTACGACGAAAGGTGCTAAACACGGCATGTGCTGGATGTCCCACACATCAGTGAAAGGAGTGGGACATGAACAGCGTGGTAGAGCCCAGTGTAAAAAAACAGTGTGGTAGAGCGTCTCCACTTCTTCCACTTCTAGGTCGGAGACCACACGTAGTAGTACTTAGTGGTATGAACGATACAAAGTGTGACCTGGAGACAAAGACATGTCTAGTTGGAAGGTCTCGGGGCATACACGTAAACAAATATAAAAGTTAATATGTGCCTCCAACTAGTATAGTAGTAGTAGAGTACTTAGGCACGTACTCCATAACATCACCGTGCATTGCACGTACAACATTTAGTGGTAGTATGTAGTAAGAGACAAATGCCGCCCAAGAGTTCCCTTCTCGACCTACTTTTGGGTGTTTGGTAGAGTGTATGGAGGGTGCATGAGTCCACACTAGTTTAGCACAAATACACTAGAAGCATGCATGAAGAGAGCATGCATGAAGAGGGGTGTTGAGTTGAGCATGCATGAAGAGGGAACAACTATGCTGAGACAAGAACGCAACCAAACACACCCTATATGCCATGCATGTTCATACCATTTGTGCCTTTCTACTTCACTTACTGCGCTACATTACTTAGGTTCGTACGTCCACTCCTGGGTACATGTTCGTCTCGTAGTTCCAGTCCCACGTGTTCTTCATATAGATGGAACGATCCTTGCATAACACGTGCACCTTGATGCTAGATGTCTCGCATGTTGGCAAAAGGATGAACAAAGCTCACGTAAAAAAATAGAGTGGAAGAACATAGATTCCGGACGACCGAGAAGGAGCAAGGAACCTCGTGGTGGAGCGTCTGCACTCATAATATTTAATATTATTCAGCGATATAAAATTAACCAATCATCTCCACAGTGGACTGGAAGAGTACGAAACACGGCAGCCTAGTGTAGTTACATCATACTAGTACATGGCTAACCCACGCTATCACCATATTTCTTGGCTTTCGTGCGACACCTATCTCTAGTAATCCAGCAGCCTGTATCGTTTCTCCCTCCTCGTCTCTATCAAAGTGCGGCGGGCTGGCGTTTCTGCCGTTTATTGAGGTCGGTTAACTATCACATGTTAGCGACATGCCAAGAGCATTCTAAAAAAATTCCTTTCACGTTCCGTTTTCAAAAAGAAAAAAAATCCTTTCACGTACGAATTTGCCTGTATGCTTTGAGCAACTTGCATGTCCTATACTGCTCCTGTTTGATACTCTAACTTAGCTAGAGGTTAGACTAACAAATGACTAACCCTGAACTAACTGTAGCCAAAGAGGTGTTTGGGTGACAGGGTTAGATTGACAATAAATGCACTTCATGGAGAGAGAAAAGTGATTTTTCAGTGGTCCCAATGAGAACTATCTCTAGTTAGCACCTCTTGGGTGGGATAGTTCTTTTTTGGTGGGTTCGGTGCAACTTGATCAATTTAAACCCTCATGCTTGGATACTTTAGGGCTATTTGAGCCCCAACTAGCTCAAACTAACTCTAACCCATAGATCCAAACAGGGCCTATGGCCAGTCTCGACGCGGAGCAGTCGCGTGCACCAGGAAGCGGTGCTCTCTCGGCCGTCGCGCCACTTCAAAGCCGGCGCTAGTGAGATGTCTCCTCCGCTCTGTCCGGGCATTAATGCGGCACTGACGCTCTAGGGCAACGCTGACCGTTTCACGCAGGAAGCGTGCGCTGGCAAGGGAGTATAGGTTTTGAACCGTTTCAGGTGTAGTACTGGTAATTTGCAAAACTACTCAATTATTGCACTCAGTTTCCTAAGAAATTGTGGTAAAAACGTTACTCCACAGCCCGCTTCCCTTCTCCTTCCTCTTCCACCACCTGCGCACGTCCGCGGGAAGCGACCGGTCAACCCTTATATAGGAGTGCTAGCACAAAAAGATGCATGACCACTAAAATTTCCATATTAAAGCGCCACTCCGGCGGGAGTATGGCGTATGTTGTTACCTTCGGCCGACCCATGGCTACCGGGCGACGGCGACCAGAGAAGAGGCGGCGGGAGGGGAATGAATGCAACTACTGTTTGGGCTCACCTTCCGACTTAAATAAATGCGCAACATCACGTGTACCCGCGGGTGCACAAATTGTAACATACGTGTCTGCTTAAGTGGGCGTCACATAACTGGTGTGTGTGTGTGAGAGAGAGAGATTCTGAGAGACAGAGTGTGTGTGCGCGACTCTACTCTTCGGACATGTACTCAACCTTTTGCATCGGGATATAAGTATAATGGTATTTACTTTAGCTAGTGATTTACGTGGCCATGTTAACGTGGTTGTGTCAAAAAAATGTCACTTGCTGCTCGTGATTTGCGTTATATAATTACAAGCAAGATTCTCGTGCATTGCACGAAACATCAATATACATTTTTTTACAGAACACCTGTTGTGATTGACCCATGCAGGAGTAATCCCATGTGTACAAACTAATGATATCTCGAGAATTTTATCGGAAAACTGGTATCTTGAGAATGTCATCGAAAAAATGAAAGATGAGAGATAAGGCGAGGAGGAGTGGAGGTGACTGGTGGTCGGAATGGGCGGAGGCATGGGGATGGACGGCGCTGGCAGGCGCCAGTGGCCACCATGCATGCTAGATTGTTCCAGAGACTTATTCCTTTTTTAATTGCTGAGCAATGAGGTTGCGGGAGATAATGATGTGGAGAGAGGTGCGGGTATTTTTTGTAAAATTATCATAGTTTGCTTTCTATCCTTAGATATAGATCATACGGTATGTATTACAAGATGGCAGGCACACCATCACCGCCAACTCGTTTTTTTATAAGGGTACAGATGATAGGTTTGCTGACTACTAAAGTAAAGTTGAATTTGTCCATGTTATGCAAGTAAATAAAGGTGATTGTTTATCATACGGGTAAGGTTGGATGAAGGGTGGTAGGAACAAATGCTCCGCCTAGAGCATGTGTGTGTGAGATGGAGTCTTAGTGTGTGCGTGGGGTGTGAGAGAGAGAGAGAGAGAGGAGAGAGAGATGGAGTCTTAGTTTGTGTGTGTGTGTGTGAGAGAGAGAGAGGAGAGAGAGATGGAGTCTTAGTTTGTGTGTGTGAGAGAGAGAGAGGAGAGAGAGATGGAGTCTTAGTTTGTGTGTGTGAGAGAGAGAGAGAGAGAGATGGAGTCTTAGTGTGTGTGTGTGTGGGGGGGGTGCATGCGTGCGTGCGTGCGTGTGTGTGTGTGTGTGTGTTTGTGTGTGTGTGTGAGAGAGATGGAGTCTTAGTGTGTGTGTGTGTGTGGGGGGGTGCGTGTGTGTGTGTCGCGGGGTCCTCTGTGGCGGATGTAATTTAACTGTGCATGGCTTCATCATAGAGAGGTGAAGTGTATGGCAGAGGCCACCAACGATGGGGTGCGAGAGAGAAAATGCCCGTAGAGAGGGAAGAGAAGGTGTGCGCGCGTGAGAGAAGTCGACTTCGAGAGAACGTGTTTGTTCGAGAGACACCGAGGAAGACTACTATATATCGATGGTGCATGTAGGCGGGAATTAAACAAAGGGATGGTCTTATTGGTTTCGGCGATATAGGGGAAGAGTGAGAGGCGGGGGGGGGGGGTAGCTAGAAGGAGATTGTTAAGTGTGAGTGTGTGTTTTACCCATCCAAGCGGAAGTTATGTGCACAAAAGAGGAGAACGATTCAATGTGGCGTTAGGATTGAGGGTAATTAACTACGTATGGAGACATAGAGACCTTGAACGTGCATGTGTGAGAGGTATACATGTATACGTGGGATGTGTGTGTGTGTGTGCGCGCGCGCATGATCGAGATAAAAGAAAGAAGACATAAGTCATAAGATCAACGACATGGGAGAGACGAATCAGTATGACAATATGCATGCATGTGAGAATGCAGGGAAGAAGGCCCGACAATTGAGCATGTGTTTTTGTCTTTAAGAGATAGTGGCGTGGGCTGGAGCATGCATCTATGGCAAGCAGAGGGAGTGAGGCGCAATGATTGTGCAAAAGAGACCAACCTATAAATTCATATGTATGGAGACATATATAGTGTGGGTGATAGGAAGCAAGACTCCGTGCGAGAAAGAAATGTTGACGGAGAAACTACAGATAGATACAGAGATGGAGATGCTAGCTAGAGGGACATCCGCTAATTTGGGTGTTGGAGATGACCGTCGGGTGGTTCAATGGGTGAAGTTATATATGTGTGTGAGAGGGCACTTGACTGCATGTAGAGCGAAACATATGTAGTGTGCGTGATAGGAATCAAGAGTGAGGGCGAGAAAGAAGGTTGATGAAGAAACAGGTAAATAGAAAGATAAAGATGCTAGCTAGTGTGCGTTAGAGATAGGAGTCGAGTGGATCAGAAGGCTGGGTTATGTGTGTGGGTGTGAGAGAGATAGAGAGAGGGTGCGTGTGAGTCACATACAAACATATATCAAAGAGAAATGAGATCCAGAGAGACGGAGTTTTGTGTCTGCGAGAGAGAAAGATATTTCACAACGAGAGTGATAGCTAGAGAGACATACGAGGGAACGCAAGATATCTCTAGGGAGAGAGGGTGTGTGTGAGCGACATACAAGAGAACAATGGAGAAATATGAGACCCTAGGAGATAGAGTTTGTGTTTGTGTGAGATAAAGAGATATTGAAGAGGAAGAGTCATAGGTTCTCATATCTAAGGAGCGAAAGACATCTCTGTATGAGGGGTGTGCGAGTGGCACACATGGGAATAGTAGAGAGAAATGAGACCCCGGGAGACAAAGTTTTGTGTTTGTGTGAGAGAAAGAGATTCCACATGGAGAATCATAGTTAGAGACACATAGCAGGGAGCGAGATATACTTAGAGAGATAGAGTGATGAAGGTCAAGGGAGAGAGTATCGTCAGTGTGTTACGAAGATAAAAGATCATTGTCAACATACAGGTAGCACGAGAGATACCTGAGAGACGATGAACGCGTATAGGTCCAGAGAGATAGTCCTATATAAGCATGAGTGATAGCTATATGAGACGAATATCTGGATTAAAGGGGATTCAAATATTTAAACTGGAGATCATGACATCGATAATATCATAACGCAAATTGGTGTATCAAACATGCATATTCATTTGAATTTGGGCACACGTGTAATGTTATATAGTTTATCAATATTGGTGATACATAGATTCTTCAATTACAAACAATGCATGGTTTATATGCAATTAATGTCTAAACGGGATTACACTATATGTTGCGTGTGTGAAACACATTATACATGTTTGAGAAGTAAAAAAAACCCACATGAAACACACATCAATTAGAGACAGTTAGCGAGAAATGCATACATTGGATTTCAACATAAAGTGGTTTCAAATATTTGAAAATCCAAATTGATGGATACAACCTTATGAATCTGAGATCATGCCATTTGTAAACCATATTTATGTATAAATGGTGTTGTGCTTTTGAAAGTATATATAAAAAAATGATGTATATAGAATGTAATTCCAACTGAAAAGATCCCGCCCGAAAAAAATAGAATACAAACGGGATTCGAATTGAGTTGGCATGGTAAACGTGCACTCTTCAAAATTTGAACGAAGCGGGGAAAGTCGCAGTAACCGCCTGAAACCAAAATCTGCGAGATGGAAAGCACTACTGCCTATCCCTGCCACGCAAAGCCTATCTGCTGGATTTCTATAGGTTTTGATAGGGGTAGGTTTGTAATTTCACCCAAACATACCTCTCACTTGGATTCATACACGGTGGGCGCCAAAACACAGTCTGTCCTCGGCCGAAATCGACTCCCTCCCCGATTCATATTCATACACGGTGGGCGCCAAAAACAAACTCTCGTCTGCAAATATTCGGTGTATGCGAGATTACCGTCCTATCCCCAACCGACTAGTGTTGCTGTGATGTAGTAGAAATTTGAAACGGGGGCTAAGTTTGTAAATTTCCTTGCATTTGAGACAAGCGCGCCCTGAATACATGGTTCCCCCATTCCTCTCTACCTCCCTTTTCCCCATTCATACTCCGTGGGCACCAAAACACCCTCTCCACCCCACCCTCCTTCGTTCGCCGCCGTCCGCCACCCCATCCACCGCCGTCCTCCTCCACCATGCCGGAGCTGATACCCCAACGCCGCCGTCCATTACAAGAGATCGACCTCTCTCATCCACGGCTGCGGACCGGGATCCTTGCATCCCGTCCTCTCGCATCCCCGCCATCGCCCACCTTGCCGGTGCCGCTCCTACGACCGTCTCGTCCACCACGCCCCGCCGCCACAGTCTACCCTCCTAGATCTGCTTACACGCCGCCGACAGCCATCGCTACCGCAACACCGTCAAATTCTCAGCAGATGCGTACACGGCGCTGCACCAGAGGCAGTACTCTTTCGTATCTGCTTAACTTATTTATCGCAGCAAGAAAATAGATCGCCACTGCTTTACTCTGATTTCTTGTCTTGGTTGCGAAGTTGCCTTTGTCCGGTTTGCACCTTCTGATCCGCCATGGCACGCTCAACACTATACTCACAATGCTTATGGTTTTCCCCTTTTATATTCCACACTAGTTAAATCACAGTAGACTAAATTTCAAAATTGGGTCAGTGGCTCACCGGAGTTCGCCGGTGCGATCGAAGGGGCTCGGGTGGTTGTGGGGCCTCGCCGAACAAAGAAAACTCAACGCGGGTAGGGGTTGGGGCAGGGGTGGGGGTGGGGGTGGGGGTGGCGGAGGAACACATGCGGTGGTGGCCGGTGGTCTGGCCAGCGGCCCGTGCGGTGTTCTGTATGGGAAGAGTCAGAGACGAGGAAGAAGAAGGGTTAGGAGACGTAGGATCTTCATCCAACCACCTGAAATGGTCGAGAGACAGCTGGGAGTTGCATTCTTAATGCGCTCTGGTTCATCATGTGAGGGCACTGCGCAACCAACATTTTATTACCCAAAATCTGCTTGCTCTTCTTTACCATGTTCCTCTTCTGTTCTTCTTTAATATGTACTCTCTCCATTCCTAAATACAAGTCTTTGTATAGATTCCACCATGGACTACATATGGAGCAAAATGAGTGAATCTACACTCTAAAATGTATCCGGATACATCTGTATGTGATCCATAGTGGAAATCTCTACCAAGACTTTTATTTTGGAACGGAGGGAGTATGATAGTAGTACACTATGTTCCTTGTACTGAAGATGAGCAGGGACATTTGCAGTGTAGAGGTCTATACGTTCGGTTGTGATGGACACTTTGAGCCTCTTTGATTCGCAGGATTTGTAATGGCCTGCCCACTTGAATCCTATAAGAATAGCAAGGAAATGTGGGGAGCTGTGCCACCTTTGAGAGTTACACTGATATTAACAGTACCACACCTTCACTTGAGGAGAGTTGGTATCTGAAGCCTTTCTAGCCGTACCGGCAATACTAGCACATATATTCCAGCAAGTTCCACTTTGCTGATTTTACTCTGATGCTTAAGGTTTTCCCGTTATATCTACACTATGATCTGTGTAGCTGCTTTGTGTCGCACTAGCAGCAGTCCACTCTTGAAGCTAAACACTGCAATGACTTACGAAATTGGCACCAAGGCATTGAGTGCCATTCTGGATGCAATGAAACTCATACGCTCCCCACCTGTTGATTCTTGTTCAGAATATGATCCTAATGACTATTCTAACCTCGGGGAGTCAAAGGCAAATGGCCTGTCCTGTTCACCCATCAAGGTGCCTGTTCTAATTTGGCAATGTTTTATTGATTGCGGGTATCTTGCATATGTTGTCTTGCATTTCTTCTACTTTGTTGCACCTCCATCTTGTTAGTTTACTCATCATATAACTCGAGATGCCATGCCCATCCATTATCAATACATATTCCATCTGTCATCATACCATGTTTTTCCACTCAAATGTTGTTCTTGTGCATCAGGCATCAAAAAGGAAGAGGGTGATTGCCGAACCTGATGGAGCACCGGCAAAGTCCTTGAAAAATATGGTGGTGCCGGAGAAATCAGACAACACCCCACTTATATTGGTTGTACAACCAGTGACACAAAACATAGGACCGACTCCAGCAGACTGTACCCATACTTCACTGGCCACACCACTAGCCCCACCACACAGGACCTGCACCCCAGCAAAAGGTATACCGATTTCATTTTCCATAGCACCAGCTGTACCACAGAAAAATCCCACTCCAGCAAAAAGTACAGCAAGTCCACCGGCCGAAGACCTATCCCAACTGCAGAGACGGCCAATTCCTGCAGATTGGAACCCCATTCCATTTATTCCCAGTTTAAAAGACAATGCTTTTAATGTTGTTAGGGACTACGTGCATATATTCCCATCATGGGAAGATTATTGTGAAGACAAACACCATTTTCACATCTTCCTATCCAACTTACGTGTAAGTGCTATTATTCATGGTTATTATTTTCTTGTTTACTGCTGATTGAACACATCAATGATTTACATTACATTATTGTAACTAGGCGAGGGTCAATCTGGATAGTCATGACGAGCAAAGCTTGCTTGTGCTTTTCAAGTAAGCATTGCAGTAGTATCGGTGTTACCTGAGGAAATCACACTTTGATGGCAAGTCTATAAACGAATTTCCGGTGAAGTCTCATGTGCTAAATTTAGAAGACATTGAATGGAAAAACCTTGTTATGCACTGGTCTCATTCGCAGGATGAGGTACTGTCTATGAAATCACATGACAATTTGAACTTCTACTTTTCCGCATGTGCCTTACGGATCTTTTTTGCAGGAAATCTGCTCGAAAAAGAATTCCGGTTTGACAAGAATGACAGGATATCGCAAATATGCTGCCCGCTGCTTTGCTCTTGTTAGTACCTGTTGTCCTGTATCACTATACTTGCATACATACCTGGTTCATTATGTGACAGCAGTATGCATGATGGCTTGCTTATCAATTGTTCGTTCCAAATTATCTGATCTGTATGAATGGTTACATTAGTGTAGAATATATCCAATGCCAATGTTTTTTAGCTCTGCATTGTTCTTGTAAGTACATGCTGTCCTTTATCAGTGTACTTATAATGACAGGTAGTTGTTCATGTACCATCACTCTGCAGCTTATTTTCCTTTGCCCTCCATTTTCTACACATCAGATCTATATTTACTCTTACCATAATGTTGGTACTGAAGAAGTTTAGCTGTGTATTGCTCTTGGCTGTACCTTTTGCCTGTATCGCTGCACTTACATTTATAGCTACTTGGTTATGTAGCATCACTCTTCATCTTATCTTAAATATTCTCCATTTTTTCGTATATTATCACATCTATATTTACTCTTAACAAAATGTAAAATAAAGGCAATGCTTTTGAATAAGATTCTGTGGTAAACTTCTTGAATTGCCCCCCCCCCATCAACATGGACAAGGCCTTTATAGAGCCCGTCTTCACCAATAATGTAAGTTTGTCCATCTCAAGACATCAAACTTTGTTGTATATATTTGGTTAGGCATGACTGCGACAACTGCTTATTTTTGGTGTTTGCATCAAATGCTTGTTTAAAGTTTATTATGTAGTTCATAAACAAAAGTTTGTCCTTTCTCAATTTAAGTTTTCAGTGGTACAACCAAGTTCCTTCTTCATACCATGTAAATTAGACTATACAGAGCAAGTGATCTTCTTTTGCACTGCATGTTTGCTTCTGTTCTTGATCCGTAATCTAGTGGTGTGGTGAACCTACCCACTACAGCACAATGTCGTATTCTGCAATGTCTTAACTATGAACAATGTCATATCATTCTACTATTATTTAAACCGTCTCTTTATTTGCCAATCTGAAATGGTATAAATTGATAGCACACTAACCATTGATACTTATGAGTTCTTGATATGTAATCCAGTGGTGTCGTGAAGCTGCCAACTCCTTCACAATGTCATTTCCTGCCATGTCTTGACCTGAACAATACCATATTGTGTTAATGCAAATTTAAACCGTGTCACTTTATTCGTCAGTAAGAAATGTGATGAATTGTGAGAACTGATACTTTTATGTGCAAAACATGTCATCTGTTTGCTTGTTTATCTTTCAGAGTGAGGAAGATATAAGTGTTGAACAAGCGCAGTCTCATCGTCTTGCTCAGCTGCTTGTGCTACAGCTCCCCGGCAGGGCTAACATTTCTTGAACTCTATTGAAGTGCTGTCGGTTTTGTATATTATTTTGTCGGTGTGTTTAATTGCACTGGTGGCGATCTTTGATGCCTAGTGTATGTAATCTGCTGTCTGCTTGTGCTTTATTATCATAGTGGCGAACTTTGATGCCCAGTGGATGTAATATGCCGTAATTTCTTTATTGTATAGTCTAGGTTTTTTCTTATTCATGATGCTGCAGTTATTTTACTGTATATATATCATGTCTTCGCAGTAAACCGGCCAAACCGTAAAATTACGGTACATAATCGGGCCGTCATGCAATCACGATGTAGGTTGGGCCTGAAATGTGCCGAACTGCTCACGGGCCGGCAGCAGCCCGAAATGAACCCCGGCCCATGATTGTGCGAATCAAATCACGAGCTTTTAACTGGCCAAAAAATTGTCCCAGTCCTTGTTTGGCCCAATCAGATATCGGCTGCGAGCAGGCCGGATGCAAACCAGGTCGTAGTTAGGCCCAAATATATGACGGCCTTTTAACAGGCTGAAATTAATATAGGGCTGAAATGTTAAACGGGCCCTTAACAGGCCAAAACTAATATCAGGCCGAATTACTAAGTGGGCCTTTAGCAAGTGGGCCCAAAAGCATAGTGTCCAGTTGACGGGCCGAATCTGATATGGGCCATAATTAGGCCCAAAACCTCTTAAAGGGCCGGACCTGATCTGGGCCGTAATTTGGCCCAGAACGTGGTAGGCTTTTAACGGGCCGGATCTCATATGGTCCACTATTAGGCCCAGAGCATGGTAGGCCATTAATGGACCAGCTCAAATATGGGCCGACATTTGGCCCAAAACATGGCAGCCAGTTAATGGGCCGGCCTACTAGGGTCCTCAAAATCTTGTGGGCCTACAGCTGGGCCGACCCATTAATGTCGGCGAAATCTCGTGGGCCTTTAGTTGGGCCGGCCCATTATGATCCGCAAGAATATTGTGGGCCTTTACCTAGGCCAGCCCATTATGGCACTCAAAAATCTTGTGGGCCTTTACCTGGGCCGACCCATTATGGCCCGCAAAATCTTGTGGGCCTTTAGCTGGGCCAACCCATTATGGTCCGCAAAATCTCGTGGGCCTTTAGCTGGGCCGGCCCATTATGGTCCGCAAAATCTTGTGGGCCTTTAGTTGGGCCGGCCCATTTAAACTTGTTGGGCCGTGCCACGTGTCGACGTATTATAGGCGCCTTCTGTCCAGTGAGTGGATGACATCTGTCCCGACGATGAGCCGACACGTGTTTCCTCTAGCCAATGATGATTTTACACATGGAAAATCCCCATTGGTCCGGGCTGTTAACGGGTTATCGGATCCAAAACCCGACCCGATAGCTTAACGGCATTCCGTTACGGAGGATGCCACGTGTCGGTCACCCTTGACGAAAGCACTTCTGTGACGCGCGATTTATCGTCATGGAAGTGGATTGTCGGATTTCGGTTTCAGGCAGATCCTTGAGGTTCGAACTTTGGGGTGCGTGCGGAGATTACGCTACCTACCTACCTGTACCCCTCCGCCTCGCAAGGATCTAAGCTACGAGAAGAACAACACAAGAGACACAGGGTTTATACTGGTTCGGGCCACTGATGTGGTGTAATACCCTACTCCAGTGTGGTGGTGCGGTGGATTGCCTCTTGGGCTGATGATGAACAATACAAGGAAGAACAGCCTCACGAGGGTCTGTTCTTGGCCGGGGCGATGAATTGCAAGGAGGAGTTCAGTCGCCCTTCTTTCTCTCTCTCTGGATCCTAGCTGATTAGATTTCTAGATGCCTCTACCCTGGGGGTGGATAGTCCTATTTATAGGCAAAGGCCCTGGGCCTCTTCCCCAAATATTGAGTGGGAAGGGCGCCAACAATTGGCCATTTTGAAGGGGAACATCTGGTACACTTATCCTGACTAAAGTTGGTCCTCGCCTGCCAAAGGCTCTGGTGGTGACGCTGGCTTGGGCTCCACAATGACTTCCTTCCTTCTGTTGGACTGGTCTTGGTCTCGTTGCACCGAAACGGGTGCCTTTGCTTGATGCTCTCGCCTGCGCTTGCCCCCTTTGCACCAAAGAGGAAAGGAGGACACTGCGCGGGCTGGCGCCCACCTGGCGCCCTTGGTCGTCATGGCTTGCGTCATGGGCACCTCGTGAGGTACCCCGCCTTGATCTCTCCGCCTCCTCGCGAGTCAGCCTGATGAGGCCGTGCCTGAGGAAGCTCCGTGTCGTTCGCCCCGCGAGGCTTGGCCCCTCGTGAGGGTCTTGGGTCTGTGTTGATGAAGATGGGCCGTGCTGGGCCCCCTTTGAGCCACGCCGCAGGCCGCAGACAGGCAAGTCTGGGGACCCCCGTTCCCAGAATGCCGACAGTAGCCCCCGGGCCCAAGGCGCGCCCGGACTTGGCCGTGCAGGGAGGCGAAAGGACAAGGGCGAAGCGCCGCGGGCCCTAACAGCCTGCGGCCTTGGGCGCCGCGTGGCGGTTGATTGGACGTGGGCATCTCCACCTCCCCACGACGCCTCGGCATCTATGATTACCTGCGATCGTGGAGGTCGGCGGTTGGCCTTCGCCGGCCATAAGTACGGGACGGCACACGCCCTTCTAGTCCATCCCTCCTTGCTTCTCCTTCTTCCCGATCCTTGCTCCGTCTTGCTGCGATGGCTTCGATCCGTCGGTTCTCGGCGGCAGAGAAGGGAAAGGCCCCCCGAGAGGAACCAGACCCGCTCCCGCCGAAGAAACGGCTCGCCCTCCGCCATCGGGACGAGGGGACTCTTCAGGTGGTGTCGAGGCCCTGGGGCGAGCGGGCACCGCCGGGGTTCCTGCTCCCCTTGTATGCCCACATCGAGGGCTCTGACGGGGTTGATGCCGATCGCCATGGGCGGCGCCGTTGTCGGCGCCGACGGGTCACGAAGGTGTGGGTCGTCCCTCCTGTGGTCCACTCTGAGGGCTCCTCCCGAGAGTTCGTGCTCCACGCCGCCATGCCTCCTCAGTCTTGGATTCGTCTTCCTCCCTTCTTCGCCTCCATTATCCCGCAGGGAGAACTCCTGGAACTGTGGCTGCAGCACGCCGACTGCAGCACCCTTGCGACCAAGGCAGAGGTCGCAGTCGTTGCCCCGGGCGAGGTCTTCATGACTCGAGGCTGGGGCGAAATCGCCCGGGTTTGCAGGACAAGAGGCGCCTTCATGATCCACTTGGAGTACGACGGTGCCTCGGTGATGGTCTTCAAGGTCTTTGACGCGAACGGGCGCCGGCTGGAGTGCTGCCCCAGGAGAGGTGGTCGGGACCCTGCCACGGCGAGGACCGGGCCCGCCGACCGCTCCCTTGGCGGCTCCTTGGGCGGCGGAGGCGTCGGAGGATCCAGCGACTCCGGCAAACTCTTCGTGACTCCGGAGACGAGCAACGACAGCTACGAGCCCCCGAGCCAGCGCCGCTCCTGGAGCAGGGCGGGCTCGTCTGGTCGTCGCCGACTCTGATCTGGATTGGGTTGGCGCCGGTGCTTGACGGCCCACTGTTGATGATGGCGTCTTTTGCAGGGGCGCGTGTAGTTAGCGTCCCTCTAGGATCTGTTCCCTGCGAGGAATCAAAGTCGCGCCCCGCGGGGGCTTGTAAGGTGTCTGTGATCTTGTTTGTTAATGCAACCCTTGTCGTAGAATTGTGCAAGTTCCTCATTCCGTCTTAGCTCAGTTCTTCCTTTCGAACCTCACGAGGGCTTGGTGCTCTGCGCCGACAGGTCCCAGTCCCAAGGCGGCTTCAACCATCGCTGGTATGCCAGGTCGCGATGCCGTGGTCAAGGCCAGGAGGTGAGCGACCCGAGGTCCAGTAAGAGCCCCTGAGTCGCGATGCTCAGGAGGTCCCCTTTGGCGCTCAAGCAGCCATCGTTCGGTGAGAAAGGAGAGCGGCGTCGCTAACACGGGATTGCATTAGGTGCGGGGACAGTGCCACGGTAGCTGGTACTTCCGGGTAGTGACTTATCTCGAGAATCAGGGACTGCTCCCTGGTGTGCCGCCGGGTCCGTGCATCGGCAGGCATGAGGTTGCTCGGCGAGGTCCTCGCGTGTCCCTCCCCTCTTGCCTTTGCTCCCCTTTCTACTCTACGTCCTCGGGTCCCGGCCCTCGAGCGAGTCTCAGCCGTCGCTGGTATGCCAGGTCGCGATGCCGTGGTCAAGGCCAGAGGGTGAGGGTTGGAGAGCCAGTAGGAGCCCTAAGTCGCGATGCTCAGGCACCCCCCTTTAACGTGCAAGCGGTTCGCAAGGTTGAGAGTGAAGGAGGCTCCACAAGGGCCTCGCCTAACGCAGCTCCTTTAGGGAATCCTGTAGACCATCATAGAAAGAACGAGGGGTTGCCATGGCAATTGACAGTCAGCCATTGGTTGCTTCCGAGGGGTGGTGAGGCACTGAAGGCTTGACGAGGTGGCGCAGTGCGGGGCTGCCGCGGCCAGAGCTCAGCCACTCAGGTTTGTCGGCGTTGCAGGGACGGACCCATGCGCAAGCGTCGTGCCGTTTTGGGAGAAGCTCCGTTAGTTGGCGTCAGTTGAGTGGGCAACTAGGTCAAACATATTAGCCGCGAAGGAGTGGATCCATTCAAATAGATGCTGGGAAGGCAGGCGTCACTGGGTCAGGCCCGAGCGACCTGGGGATGATGCAGCCCGAGGGGCGCCCCCAACAAAGTAAGCTAACGACACGAAACAAAAGGGATTCATGCCGTAGGGATGGACCCACGCGGCCTGGGAATAATGCAGCCCTGGGGGGCGCTCCCAGCGGGAAATGAAACTTGAAAGATGTCACCTGATGATGTTGAGGATGAAGCAGTGTTGGTGCAGCAGACTCGGTGGGCTGCGGAGGCCGATCCTCACGAGCCCCCAGGCCTTGGGGCCTCGGGAGGCTCCGGAGGCGCTGGTGGCTCCTCGCGGACCATCTCCATCTCCATCAGGGCTGCGGAATGCCTGGCCTCTTGAGCTTCCATGATGCCCCTCATGAGGCGCTGGTACGTGGACGCAGACGCGCAGCCCACCATCCTCACCTGGATGGGGAGCCACAGCTGGTAGGCGGCGGCCGCCTCTCATGACTCTTGACTCCTGTAGCTCTTGAATGGCCTTGCTGACGAACTCCTGAGGGTCTTGCCCCCTTGCCTTACTCCTTCTCTAGGGAAACGTGCTTCGAAACACGCCTCCACGTGGTGCCCAAGCGCTTCCCTCGTGACCTTAGCCAGGTCGGTGGCCCTCCGGGGGAGAGCCCCCGAGCCCTGCCTGAGGAGGGCGCCGGGCGCGCTTTCCTATGCGATGGAAGGAGGTTCCCCCTGGGCAGGCGCGGGCCCTGAGGGGCCTGCCTCCTGAGGGACTGGGCCAGACAATGTCTTCTTCTTCTCGGGGGTGGTCTCGGGGAGCCTCCTGCTTCCACGATCCGGGTCTTCCAGTGATGCGGCCTGAAAAGCTCGTTCCAAGGAACACACCGCGTCCTTCTCTTCACAGGGCACCGTGATGACTCCGCCACTCCCTGGCATCTTGAGGACGTTGTAGCCGTGGTGAATCACGACCATGAACTTGGCCAGCGTCGGGTACCCAAGGATGGCATTGTACGGCAGGCGAATGTGAGCGACGTCGAAGTCGATGAGCTCGGTGCGGTAGTTGTCACGCGCTCCGAAGGTGACAGGGAGACGGACCTGCCCGATCGGGACCGTGGAGCCGTCGGTGACTCCGAAGAAAGGCTTGGTTGGCTGAAGCTGGTTGTAGGGCACTTGGAGATTGTTGAATGTTTTCACGGACAGGACGTTGAGCCCTGCCCCGCCATCGATGAGGGTCCTGGTGACCACCATGTTGCTGATGATTGGGGAACAAAGCATCGGGAGGACTCCGGCTGTGGCCGCGCACTTGAGCTGATCTGCTGAGCTGAACATGATGGCGCACGATGACCACCTAAGAGGGCGTGTGGCTTCGAGCTTGGGGAGGACTGCATTCACTTTGCGGGCGAACTGCTTGAAGATGCGCTGAGAGGCTGGGGCTTGAGCTCCGCCCAGGATGCATGCGATTGCGCGTGGCTCCTGGAAGCCCTCAGCCCCCTCGTCCCGGTGGCGGTCCTCGTTTCTCCTTGGATGCGGCGGCCGTGGAGGGAGGCCTGCGTTACCTTGCGGGGGATCCTCGCGAGGCTGATCCCTCCAGTCTCCCTCGCGAGGCAGGTCTTGCCAGCGGTCCTCGCGAGGTCGATCGGGCCACCCTTGGCGTGGCCCGCGGTCTTCCCAGCGTCCTGCGTTCCTTCCTCCTCCTCGACCGTAGCCCCAGTCGGCACGATCGGGGCAACGACCGATCCTTCCTTCTCGCACGGCTCGGAGCTCTTGGCATTCGTTGGTGTTGTGGGTGTGGAGGTCGTGGTACACACAGTACTGACTGCCCTTGGAAGATTCGGGCTGATCTCTGCCCCGCTTGGTGTCCGGTTCTGCCGCGAGCACGGCAGCCCCCTTGCGCTTCACGTCCTTGGCCTTGGACTTCTTCTCTTCTGGGTCTGCGGCAGGCAGCTCTAGGAGGGAGAGACGCCCTTCCTCTGCCCTGGCGCACTTGGTCGCCAAGTTGAACAGCTCCAAGGAAGTGCACAGGTCTTCATGCATCGCCAGCTCCTCCTTCATCTTGACGTCGCGCACGCCGTCGGAGAAGGCTGAGATGATGGCCTCCTTGGACACCTTGGGAATCTTGAGGCGTGCGTTGTTGAAGCGCTAGATGTACTTTTGCAGGGTCTCTCCGGGCTGTTGCTTGATGCGGCGCATGTCACTCACGGCGGGTAGTCGGTCGCGAGTGCCTTGGAAGTTGGCGATGAAGCGGGTGCGCATCTCATCCCAGGAGGAGATCGTCGTGCCTGGGGCCAGGTTCAGGAGCCAGGTGCAGGCCCCGTCCTTGAGCGCCATGGGAAACCAGTTCGCCATGACCTTCTCATCTCCGTTGGCAGCTTCGATGCCCAGCTCATAGAGCTGGAGGAACTCCGCAGGGTCGGCCGTGCCGTCGTAGTGAGGAGGCAGGTCTGGCTTGAACTTGCCGGGCCACGCGACGCTGCGCAGCTCGGTGGTGAAGGCAAGGCAGCCCGCCATGGCCACGGGGGGCCTTGGGTGACGGAGAGCTTGGTCTTGCAGGTCCCCACGCGCTGCAGCTGGGAGCAGCGCGGGGTCTTGATGTGCGGGAGCAGGAGCATGGCCACGACGTGCTGGAGCGGGGAGTGCCCAGGCGGCTTCTTGCGGGCGAGGAACTTCTTGGCAGCTCTGCTCTTGCCACGCTGGCGCCTGGCGGAGCGGGTTCCAGCCAGGGGCCGCGCGCCTTGCAGCTGGGGCGTCTTCTTGGTGAGGAGGCGGCTGGGGCGCCCCTGGAGCTTCATCGCCCACGCGGGGCGAGGTGCGGTGCAGCGGAGCGTACGGCGCAGGAGAGCCCCCCGCGGCGCGGACGAGCTCGGCGATGCGGTCGAGCCACTCTTCGTAGACGTCGTCGACGGGACGATAGCGCAGGAGCTCGTTTGCCGCGATGAGCGCAGCTCGAGCCTCCATGGGTGCGCGGAGCGCGCGGGACGAAAAACCAGCCGGGGTGAGCGAGGGAGTAGCGGTGCGGCCGTCTTGCCGCACGGACGGATGCTGAGACTACGCTTGCTGCTCGTTCCCCGCCTGGCCGGTGGCGGCATTGATGGCAGGCGACGGGGAACGGCGAGGACGCCCGCCGACAGGCGCCGTCTGGGCGACGCGGGAAGCGAGAGCGGCTCGACGCTCGGCGCGGGTCCGACGAGCGTCAGACATGGACGCGATGGTCGGAGGAGAAACAGGCGGTGGAAGACGAATTCTGGTGCACCCCTACCTGGCGCGCCAAATGTCGGATTTCGGGTTCCGGCAGACCCTTGAGGTTCGAACTCTGGGGTGCGCGCGGAGATTACGCTTCCTACCTACCTGTACCCCTCCGCTTCGCAAGGATCTAAGCTACGAGAAGAACAACACAAGAGACACAGAGTTTATACTGGTTCGGGCCACCGATGTGGTGTAATACCCTACTCTAGTGTGGTGGTGTGGTGGATTGCCTCTTGGGCTGATGATGAACAATACAAGGAAGAACAGCCTCGCGAGGGTCTGTTCTTGGCCGGGGCGATGAACTGCAAGGAGGAGTTCAATCTCCCTTCTTTCTCTCTCTCTATCTGGATCCTAGCTGATTAGATTTCTAGATGCCTCTACCCTGGGGGTGGCTAGTCCTATTTATAGGCAAAGGCCCTGGGCCTCTTCCCCAAATATTGAGCGGGAAGGGCGCCAACAATTGGCCATTTTGAAGGGGAACATCTGGTACACTTATACTGACTAAAGTTGGTCCTCGCCTGCCAAAGGCTCTGGTGGTGACGCCGGCTTGGGCTCCACAATGACTTCCTTCCTTCCGTTGGACTGGTCTTGGTCTCGTTGCACCGAAACAGGTGCCTTTACTTGATGCTCTTGCCTGTGCTTGCCCCCTTTGCACCAAAGAGGAAAGGAGAACACTGCGCGGGCTGGCGCCCGCCTGGCGCCCTTGGTCGTCATGGCTTGCGTCATGGGCACCTCGTGAGGTACCCCGCCTTGATCTCTCCGCCTCCTCGCGAGCCAGCCTGATGAGGCCGTGCCTGAGGAAGCTACGTGTCGTCCGCCCCGCGAGGCTTGGCCCCTCGCGAGGGTCTTGGGTCTGTGTTGATGAAGATGGGCCGTGCTAGGCCCCCTTTGAGCCACGCCGCAGGCCACAGGCAAGCAAGTCTGGGGACCCCCGTTCCCAGAACGCCGACATGGACACTTCCGTGATGATAATTTTGGTAATGTCATGGAACACTTCTACGACAGCACAAGTATGAATATCTTTATTCTGTCATAAATTTGTCATGGATGTACATGCATGACAAAAAACGCAACCTACTGTGACAAACACGTATCATCACGGAAGTGTATTTTTTTTGTAGTGAATAGATCTGTCACCTAGCGGTGCATCAAGGACATAATTCTTCTGTGCAGCAATGATGAAAATCGTGAGATCACGGACCAAGTCTGCATCATTGCTATTATCATATCTTTCAACTTATATTTCTCTAGGAACATATAAAAATAAACTGGGAGCTACAACGCGAGCTATTGATCTACAACATAGATATGCTAATACTACCAGGACTAAGTTCATGATAAATTAAAGTTCAATTAAACATATTACTTAAGAACTCCCACTTAGATAGACATCCCTCTAGTCATCTAAATGATCACGTGATCCAAATCAACTAAACCATGTCCGATCATCATGTGAGATGGAGTAGTTTTCAATGGTGAACATCACTATGTTGATCATATCTTCTATATGATTCACGCTCGACCTTTCGGTCTCCAGTGTTCCGAGGCCATATCTGCATATGCTAGGCTCGTCAAGTTTAACCTGAGTATTATGCATGTGCAAAACTGTCTTGCACCCGCTGTATGTGAACGCAGAGCTTATCACACCCGATCATCACGTGGTGTCTTGGCACGAAGAACTCTAGCAACGGTGCATACTCAGGGAGAACACTTATACCTTGAAATTTAGTGAGAGGTCATCTTATAATGGTATCGTCAAACTAAGCAAAATAAGATGCATAAAGGATAAACATCACATGCAATCAATATAAGTGATATGATATGGTCATCATCATCTTGTGCCTTTGATCTCCATCTCCAAAGCACCGTCATGATCACCATCGTCACCGGCTTGACACCTTGATCTCCATCATAACATCATTGTCGTCTTGCCAACTATTGCTTCTACGACTATCGCTACCGCTTAGTGATAAAGTAAACCTATTACATGGCGATTGCATTTCATACAATAAAGTGACAACCATATGTCTCCTACCAGTTGCCGATAACCGTTACAGAACATGATCGTCTCATACAACAATTTGTATTCATCACGTCTTGACCATATCACATCACAACATGCCCTGCAAAAACAAGTTAGACATCCTCTACTTTGTTGTTGCAAGTTTTACGTGGCTGCTACGGGCTGAGCAAGAATCGTTCTTACCTACGCATCAAAACCACAACGATTTTTCATCAAGTATGTGATGTTTTAACCTTCAACAAGGACCGGGTGAAGCCACACTCGATTCAACTAAAGTTGGAGAAACTAACACCCGCTAGCCACCTGTGTGCAAAGCACGTTAGTAGAACCAGTCTTGCATAAGTGTACGCGTAATGTCGGTCCGGGCCGCTTCATCCAACAATACTGCCGAATCAAAGTATGACATGCTGGTAAGCAGTATGACTATTATCGCCCACAACTCATTTGTGTTCTACTCGTGCATATAACATCTATGCATAAACCTGGCTCGGATGCCACTGTTGGGGAACGCAGTAATTTCAAAAATTTCCTACGCACATGCAAGATCATGGTGATGCATAGCAACGAGCGGGAGAGTGTTTCCACGTACCCTTGTAGACCGTAAGTGGAAGCGTTATGACAACGCGGTTGATGTAGTCGTACGTCTTCACGATCCGACCGATCCAAGTACTGAACGCACGACACCTCCGAGTTCAGCACACGTTCAGCTCGATGACGTCCCTCGTACTCTTGATCCAGTTGAGGCCGAGGGAGAGTTCCGTTAGCACGACGGTGTGGTGATGGTGATGATGAAGTTACTGATGCAGGGCTTCGCCTAAGCACTACGACGATATGACCGAGTTGTGTAACTGTGGAGGGGGGCACCGCACACGGCTAAGAAATCAACTTGTGTGTCTACGGGGTGCCCCCTGGCCACGTATATAAAGGATGGAGGGAGGAGGAGGCCGGCCCTCATAGGGCGCGCCCAAGTGTGGAGGTCTACTAGGACTCCCTAGTCCTAGTAGGATTCCACCTCCCACATGGAATAGGAAAAGGGGAAGGGAGAAGGAGAAGGAAGGAAGGGGGTGCCCCCTTTCCCTAGTCCAATTCGGAGCAGTCCATGGGGAAGGGGCGCGGCCATACTTGAGGCCTTTCTCTCCTTTCCTGTATGGCCCATAAAGGCCCAATACGAATTCCCGTAACTCTCTGGTACTTCAAAAAATACCCGAATCACTCGGAACCTTTCCGATGTCCAAATATAGCCTTCCAATATATCAATCTTTACGTATCGACCATTTCGAGACTCCTCGTGATGTCCATGATCTTATCTGGGACTCCGAACTATCTTTGGTCATCAAATCACATAACTCTTTAATACAAATCATCATCAAACGTTAAGCGTGCGGACCCTACGGGTTCGAGAACTATGTAGACATGATTGAGACACATGTCGAGTCAATAACCAATAGCGGAACCTGGATGCTCATATTGGCTCCCACATATTCTATGAAGATCTTTATCAGTCAAACCGCATAACAACATACGCTGTTCCCTTTGTCATCGGTATGTTACTTGCCCGAGATTCAATCGTCGGTATCTCAATACCTAGTTCAATCTCGTTACCGGCAAGTCTCTTTACTCGTTCCGTAATACATCATCCCGCAACTAACTCATTAGTCACATTGCTTGCAAGGCTTATAGTGATGTGCATTACTGAGAGGGCCCAGAGATACCTCTCCGACAATCAGAGTGGCAAATCCTAATATCGATCTATGCCAACTCAACAAGTAAAATCGGAGACACCTGTAGAGCACCTTTATGATCACCCAGTTACGTTGTGATGTTTGGTAGCACACAAAGTGTTCCTCCGGTATTCGGGAGTTGCATAATCTCATAGTCATAGGAACATGTATAAGTTATGAAGAAAGCAATAGCAACAAACTAAACGATCATAGTGCTAAGCTAACAGATGGGACATGTCAATCACATCATTCTCTAATGATGTGATCCCGTTCATCAAATGACAACTCATGTCAATGGCTAGGAAACTTAACCGAGCTAGTCAAGTAGAGGCATACTAGTGACACTCTGTTTGTCTATGTATTCACACATGTACTAAGTTTCCGGTTGATACAATTCTAGCATGAATAATAAACATTTATCATGAAATAAGGAAATAAATAATAACTTTATTATTGCCTCTAGGGCATATTTCCTTCAGAATAGGCGTCGAGGAATGACAGCAGGTCACACCCGGCAGTGAAGTCCACAATCTGGTCGATGCGTGGCAGAGGGAAAGGATCCTTTGATAGGCTTTATTGATATCTGTGTAGTTAATACACAGCCTCCATTTCCCATTTGCCTTACGCACCACCACTGGATTGGCCAACCACGTGGGGTGGAGCACTTCTCTAACCAGGCCTGCCGCCTCCAACTTCCTGATCTCCTCGATGATGAACTCTTGCCGCTCCAAAGCTTGCTTCCTGACCTTCTGCTTGAAGGGCCGCTGATGTCTACTACACAACCTTCTTCTTGTAGACATTGTTGGGCCTCCAAGTGCAGAGGTTTGTAGGACAGTAGCAAATTTCCCTCAAGTGGATGACCTAAGGTTTATCAATCCGTGGGAGGCGTAGGATGAAGATGGTCTCTCTCAAGCAACCCTGCAACCAAATAACAAAGAGTCTCTTGTGTCCCCAACACACCCAAGACAATGGTAAATTGTATAGGTGCACTGGTTCAGCGAAGAGATGGTGATACAAGTGCAATATGGATGATAGATATGAGTATTTGTAATCTGAAAATATAAAAACAGTAAGGTAACTAATGATAAAAGTGAGCGTAAACGGTATTGCAATGCTAGGAAACAAGGCCTAGGGTTCATACTTTCACTAGTGCAAGTTCTCTCAACAATAATAACATAATTGGATCATATAACTATCCCTCAACATGCAACAAAGAGTCACTCCAAAGTCACTAATAGCGGAGAGCAAACGAAGATATTATGGTAGGGTACGAAACCACCTCAAAGTTATTCTTTCTGATCGATCTATTCAAGAGTCCGTAGTAAAATAACACATAGATATTCTTTTCGTTCAATCTATCATAGTGTTCGTACTAGAATAACACCTTAAGACACAAATCAACCAAAACCCTAATGTCACCTAGATACTCCAATGTCACCTCGAGTATCTGTGGGTATGATTATACGATATGCATCACACAATCTCAGATTCATCTATTCAACCAACACAAAGAACTTCAAAGAGTGCCCCAAAGTTTCTACCGGAGAGTTAAGACGAAAACGTGTGCCAACCCCTATGCATAGGTTCATGGGCGGAACCCGCAAGTTGATCACCAAAACATACATCAAGTGAATCAATAGAATACCCCATTGTCACCACGGGTATCCCACGCAAGACATACATCAAGTGTTCTCAAATCCTGAAAGTATCAATCCGATAAGATAACTTCAAAGGGAAAACTCAATCCATTACAAGAGAGTAGAGGGGGAGAAACATCATAAGATCCAACTATAATAGCAAAGCTCGCGATACATCAAGATCGTACCACCTCAAGAATACGAGAGAGAGAGAGATCATACACATAGCTACTGGTACATACCCTCAGCCCCGAGGGTGAACTACTCCCTTCTCGTCATGGAGAGCGCCGGGATGATGAAGATGGCCACCGGTGATTGGTGTTTGGTGGCTACAGAGGCTTGCGACGGCGGAACTCCTAATCTATTCTGTTCCCCGATGGTTTTAGGGTATATGGAGATATATAGGCAAAAGAAGTCAGTCAGGGGAGCCACGAGGGGCCCATGAAGGTGGAGGGCACGCCCAGGGGGGGTGGGCGCGCCCCCTGCCTCGTGCCTTCCTCGTTGCTTCCCTTACATGCACTCCAAGTCCCCTGGATTGCTTCCGTTCCAAAAATAACTCTCCCGAAGGTTTCATTCCGCTTGGACTCCGTTTGATATTCCTTTTGAAAGTGCGTTATATCGACTAGAGGGGGGGGTGAATAGGCGATTTTTATGAAATTCTTCACTGAGGAATTTGCTAGTGAGGAAATTCCTTAGCGAAGAACTACTAGCAGCGGAATAAGTACTCAGATGAAAACATAACAGAATCCTAGCATAGTCATCATGATGAAATGAAGACAAACACTGAGTACAGAAAGTGTAAACACATGATAACACAAGACGAAGACAAACAGACTGAAGAATTTGAACTGAGGAAATTGAGAAAGTCTTCAGTCAAAGTCTTCAAACACAGATATGATAAACAAGCAGCACAATACTGAGGAAATGAAAGAGTTGAGGAAATGGAACCAGTAAGCTTGGTGAAGACAATGATTTGGTAGACCAGTTCAAACTGCTGTCTCAGTTGTACGTCTGGTTGGAGCGGCTGAGTATTTAACTCGAAGACACCTAGTCCCGGACACACAGTCCTCACTGTATTCTCCTTGAGCTAAGGACACACAGTCCTCGCCCAATCACTCGTGGTAAGTCTTCAGGTGACTTCCAAACCTTCACAAACTCGGTCACTCGGCGATCCACAATTCCTCTTGGATGCTCTAGACCTTGACGCCTAACCGTCTGGAAGAAGCACAGTCTTCAAAGGTAACAAGCGTCGGATCCACGCAGGATCAATCTCTTCAGTGATGCTCAATCACTTTGGGTTTGTAGGTGTTTTGGGTTTGGGTTTGGATTTTCCTCACTTGATGATTTTCGCTCAAAGTCCTCGGAGGATGGGTTGCTCTCAAATGACAAGTGTCAAGTTCTTGCGGAGCAGCCAACCAGCTAGTGGTTGTAGGGGGCGGCTATTTATAGCCTAGGGAGCAGCCCGACATGATAAGACATAAATGCCCTTCAATGATATGACCGTTGGATGGATAAGATATTTTGGGACAGCTGGCGCGTAGCACAGCAACGGTCGGAAAGTTGAGGTACAAATTCCTCAGGGCTATCATGTTCCTCACCGTGTAGGCAATTCGCACTAGCGAATTCCTAACTCCTCAGTCAGAGCAAAGTCCTCAGTGACCAGAAGAACTGCATCTCTGTCACTGAAGAAATTGACTGAACTGTATGAGATTTCCAATGGCTTCACTCGAAGGGATTGGTAGGTGTAGGATTTGAGATGAGCATCACATGGAAATTTTCTCCTTAGTATTTCCTCGACCCCCTTTAACAGTACGGTGTTTCCTATGACTCAAGAAAGAGAAAATGAAACTACGAAAACAAAAGTCTTCACGCTTCATGTTCCTCGAATGAATACCAAGTCTTCAAGGTCACACCAATTTCTTCACTTTCAAAGTCTTCAGAAGGTCTTCAAAATATCAAAGTCTTCAGTCGAAGAACTTCATTTTTAGGGGTCGACTTTCTCTGTAAATATCAAACTCCTCATAGACTTATAGACCTGTGTACACTCATAAACGCATTAGATACTTAACCTATAAGTCTTCAATACACCAAAATCACTAAGGGGCACTAGATGCACTTACAATCTCCCCCTTTTTGGTGAATGATGACAACATAGGTTAAGTTTTCAACGGGGATAAACATATGGAATGTAAATACTGATATTGAGGAATTTGATTGCAAGATATAGAAAAACTCCCCCTGAAGTTGTGCATAGTGAGGAATTTGCTTTTGAAGCAATGCACACTTGAAGAGTTGAATCATGGAGATCTCCCCTATATCTTGTAATTCATACACGCATTTGATATATAATATGAAGAATTTGAAATGCATGATGAAATATGGCGCCTGATGTAATTCAGCATGCGTGCAATAATATTAACGAGGAATAAGCATGCCGAATAGTGCATCAAAGTATCAGAGCATAATGCAACAAAAGTATCAGAGCACCATTGGGTTTAAGATTACAACTCGATCCAATAAAAGTTTCGGAAGAACAAGAGTTGTAACTTAGCAAAAAAACGCCCTTTATAATAGACCCGCTTGAAGACTAACTCAGATTTCTCCCCCTTTGTCATCGAATGACCAAAAGGATCGAAACTGAGGACTAACGCCCCTGAAGATATTCAAGTTGATGAAGGAGCGCCAGCGTTGTTGGGGTCGGTTGTTGAAGTAGGGCCTGCCGCAGTGTCGTCCAAGTCTTCATGTTCATCAGTGTCGCGCGATGAAGAATAGGAGTTGGCCACCAAAGAAGGAACTGGGACCTTCTTGTATTTCTTCGGAGGAGGTGCAGACCAGGCAAATTCTTCGTTGAGACCCATTTTCTTCAGATCATCAACGCCGTAGACTTGAGATAAAATAGCCCAGGTGCGGTTGAGGGTTTCATGAAGGTAGTAGTGGTTTTTCTTCACTGCATTATGTGTTGCAGTCATGTTGTGAAGAATTGAACCAAACTGATGCTTGACCCATTTGTGATTGCGATCAACCTTTTGATGAAGACTGAGGAGTAACTCATGACCAGTCATCACCCTGGGTGCTGTGGCTTGAGGATTTGGCTTGGCAGTGTTGGCGGCAGTGTCATGTGTGGCAGAGTCATCATTGGTGGAGTAAGATGCAGCCTTGCGAAATTGGCCATCCAATGGATGAATGCCTTCATCTATCACAACAGTAGCCTTCCTTTTTCTTCAGCTGAGGAAAATGTCCTTTTGAGGACTTCAATATGGGGTAAGTAGCTGCAGTGGTTGAGAGTTTCAGCTTTGTAATTGAGTGAAGACCTTGTCCTAATGAATCTCATAATCCAAGGTGCATAAGGCTTCAGCTCAAATGGTGACATAGCAATATTTGCCAAAGTCCTCATGAAGAAATCATGGAAGTTGACGGGAACGCCATGACAGATGTTGAAAAGCATGTTCTTCATGATGCCAACGACTTCTTCATCACTTGAGTCGTGGCCTTTGATGGGACTCATTGTCTTTGTTAGAATGCGATAGACAGTCCTAGGCACATACAACAATTCCTTAACGAGGAATGTGGTTTGAGGGGCCTGCCCTGGCTTCAAAGGCTTCATGAGCACTTGCATATAGTGATTTGAGAGCTCAGGTTCGTTGTAAACACAACGTGCATCTTTAGTGGGTGGACTCAGAGGAAGGGCGCGAAGCAATTCAGATGCTGGGGCCTTATAATGAGTGTCGACGTTCTGGGAACGGGGGTCCCCAGACTTGCCTGCCTGCGGCCTGCGGCGTGGCTCGAGTGGGGGCCCAACGTGGCCCATCTTCATCAACACAAGGCTCAAGACCCTCGCGAGGGGCCAAGCCTCGCGAGGCGGACGACACGGCGCTTCCTCCAGCACGGCCTCCTTAGGCTGGCTCGCGAGGAGGCGGAGAGATCAAGGTGGGGTACCTCACGAGGTGCCCATGACGCAAGCCATGACGACTAAGGGTGCCAGGCGGGCACCAGCCCGCGCAGTGTCCTCCCTTTCCTGTTTGGTGCAAAGGGGGCAAGCGCAGGCGAGAGGATCAAGCAAAGGCACCCATTTCGGTGCAACGAGACCAAGGCCAACTCCGCGACAAGGAGGAAGTCACTTTGGAGCCCAAGCCGGCGTCATCACCAGAGCCTTTGGCAGGCGAAGACCAACTTTAGTCAGGATAAGTGTACCCGATGTTCCCCTTCAAATTGGCCAATTGTTGGCGCCCTTCCCGCTCAATATTTGGGAAGAGGCCCAGGGCCTTTGCCTATAAATAGGACCAGCCACCCACAGAGTAGAGGCAACTGAACCGAGCCCAATCTGATTCAGTATCTAGAGAAAGTAGAGAGAGAGAGAGAGATAGAGAGAGAGAGAGAGAGAGAGAAGGGCGATCGAACTCCCCCTAGCAGTTCATCCTCTAGCCAAGAACAGGCCCTCGCGAGGCCGTTCTCCCTTGTACTGTTCTTCCTCATCAGCCCAAGAGGCAATCCACCACACCACACTGGAGTAGGGTATTACACCACAATGGTGGCCCGAACCAGTATAAACCCTGTGTCTCTTGTGTTGTTCCTGTAGTAGTTTAGATCCTTGCGAGACGGAGAGGTAGAGGGCTCGATCTCCGCGCGCACCCCAGAGTTCGAACCTTAAGGGTCTGCCGGAACCCCAGAATCCGACATTTGGCGCGCCAGGTAGGGGTGCGCCGAAATCAGCCTTCCACCGCTTCGCTCTCCTCCGGCCACCGCATCCATGTCTGACGCCCGTCGGGCCCGCGCCGAGCGCCGGGCCGCCATCGCTTCCCGCGCCGTCTAGACGGCCCCTGTCGGTGGGCGTCCTCGTCGTTCCCCGTCGCCCGCCGTCAACGCCGCCACTGGCCCGGCGGGGAACGAGCATCAAGCATCCTCTCAGCACCCATCCGTGCGGCGGGATGGCCGTACCGCCACTCCATCGCTCACCCCGGCCGGTTCTTCATCGCACGCACTGCGCGCGCCCTTGGAGGCTCGAGCTGCGCTCCTCGCGGCGAACGAGCTCCTGCGCTACCGCCCCGTCGATGACGTCTACGAGGAGTGGCTCGACCGCGTCGCCGAGCTCGTCCGTGCCGCAGGGGGCTCTCCCGCGCCTTCTGCACCACTGCGCCGCACTCCGCCCCGCGTAGGCAATGAAGCCCCGGGGCGTTCCAGCCGCCACCTTTCCAAGAAGATGCCATGGCCCCAAGGCGCGCAGCTCCTGGGCGGAACCCGCTCCGTCATGCGCCGGCCCAGCAGGAACGGAGCTGCCAAGAAGTCCCGCGACCACAAGAGGCCAACCGGGCGCTCCCGGCCCCGGCTCGCCGAGACCCTGCTCCAGCTCCGGCACGTCAAGACCCCGCGCTGCTCCCAGCTGCGGTGCAAGGGGGCCCACAAGGCCAAGTTCTCCCTCAACCAAAACCTCCCGCGGCCACCGCTGGCTGCCGCGCCTGCACCCCCGAGCTGCGTAGCGTCGCGTGGCTCGGCATGTTCAAGCCGGACCTGCCTCCTCGCTACGACGGCACAACTGATACCACGGAGTTCCTCCAGCTCTACGAGCTGGGAATCGAAGCTGCCAGTGGGGACGAGAAGGTCATGGCGAACTGGTTCCCCATGGCACTGAAGGAAGGTGCTCGCACTTGGCTCCTGAACCTGGCCCCAGGCACGATCTCCTCCTGGGACCAGATGCGTACTCGCTTCATCGCCAACTTCCAAGGTACCCGCGACCGGCCTCCCGCCGTGAGCGACATGCGCCGCATCAAGCAGCAACCTGGAGAGACCCTGCAGAAGTACATCCATCGCTTCAACAGTGCGCGCCTCAAGATCCCCAGGGTGTCTGAAGAAGCCATCATTTCGGCCTTCTCCAATGGCGTGCGCGACGTCCAGATGAAGGAGGAGCTGGCGATGCATGAAGACCTCTGCACCTCCCTGGAGCTGTTCAACTTGGCGACCAAGTGCGCCAGAGCTAAGGAGGGACGCCTCTCCCTCCTCGAGCTGCCTGCCGCAGACCCAGAAGAGAAGAAGCCCAAGGCCAAGGACGTGAAGCGCAAGGGGGCTGCCGTGCTCGCGGCAGAACCGGACACCAAGCGGGGCAAGGATCTGCCTGAATCCTCCAGGGGCAGCCGGTACTGCGTGTACCACGACCTCCACACCCACAACACCAATGAATGCCAAGAACTCCACGCCGTGCGAGAAGGAAGAGTCGGCCGACGCCCTGACCGTGCTGACCGGGGCTACGGCCGAGGAGGAGGAAGGAACCCGGGACGCTGGGAAGACCGCGGCCCACGTCCAGGCTGGCGTGACCAACCTCGCGAGGACCGCTGGCGCGACCCACCTCGCGAGGGGGACTGGAGGGATCAGCCTCGTGAGGATCGCCCTCATGGCAACCCAGGCCTGCCGCCGTTGCCGCCTCAGCCGAGAAGGAATGAAGACCGCCACCAAGACAAGGGGGCTGGGGGCTTCCAAGAGCCTCGCGCCATCGCCTGCATCCTGGGCGGAGCTCAAGCCCCAGCCTCTCAACGTATCTTCAAGCAGTTTGCTCGCGAAGTGAATGCAGTCCTCCCCAAGCTTGAAGCAACGCGTCCCCTCAGGTGGTCGGCCTGCACCATCACGTTCAGCTCAGCAGACCAGCTCAAGTGCGCAGCCACAGCCGGAGTCCTCCCAATGCTTTGTTCCCCAGTCATCAGCAACATTCTGGTCACCAGGACCCTCATCGACGGAGGGGCAGGGCTCAATGTCTTGTCCGTGGAAACGTTCAACAGCCTCCAAGTGCCCTATGACCAGCTTCAGCCAACCAAGCCCTTCTCCGGAGTCACTGACGGTTCCACAGTCCCGACCGGGCAGGTCCGCCTCCCAGTCACCTTCGGCACCTACGACGACTACCGCACCGAGCTCATCGACTTTGACGTCGCCCACATCCGCCTGCCGTACAACGCCATCCTCGGGTACCCGGCGCTGGCCAAGTTCATGGCCGTGACTCACCATGGCTACAACGTCCTCAAGATGCCAGGAAGCGGCAGCGTCATCACGGTGCCATGTCAAGAGAAGGATGCAGTGTGTGCCCTGGAGCAAGCCTTCCAGGCCGCGTCACTAGAAGACCCAGATCGCGGAAGCAGGAGGCTTCTTGAGACCACCCCCAAGAAGAAGAAGACAACGTCAGGCTCAGACCCTCAGGAGGCAGGCCCTTCAAGGCCCGCGTCTGCCCAAGGGGACCCTCCTTCAATCGCATAGGGAAGCGCGCCCGGCGCCCTCCTCAGGCAGGGCTCGGGGGCTCTCACCTGGAGGGCCACCGACCTCGCCAAGTTCACGAGGGAGGCGCTGGGGCACCATGTGGAGGCGTGTTTCGAAGCACGCTTCCCTCGGAAGGAAGCCAGGGGAGGAAGGTCAGACCAGCAGGAGTTTGTTAGCAAGGCCATTCAAGAACTACAGGAGTCGAGGATCATGAGAGGTTGCCGTCGCCCACCAGCTGTGGCTCCCCATCCAGGCGAGGATGGTGGGTTGCGCGTCTGTGTTGACGTACCAGGGCTCAATCAGATCGCCACGACGGAGCGCCTCTGGCCCTCACAAGTGGGGCGCTGCGAAGGACCACCCCACAGCTATGTTCGCATGCCTTATGGCCTGCCGAGCGTGGCTGCGGCATACCAGCGCATCATGAGGAGCATCTTGGAGGCGCAAGGAGGCAGGCGTTCCACAGCCCTGGCGGAGATGGAGGCTGCTCACGAGGAGCCACCAGTGCCTCCGGAGCCTCCCGAGGCCCCCGGGCCTGGGGGCTCGTGAGGATCAACTTCCGCGTCCCACCGAGTCTGCTGCACCAACGCCACTGCACCGACGACGTCTTTAGGTGACATCTTTCAAGTTTCGTTCTCAGCTGGGAGTGCCCTCCCAGGGTTGTGTCGTTCTCAGGCCGCGTGGGTCTGTCCCTGCGGCATGTATCCCTTTTTATCTTCTCAGTCGCTAGCTTGCTTTGCTGGGAGCGCCCCTCGGGCTGCATCATCCCCAGGCCACTCGGGCTAGGCCCAGCGGCATGTATCCCTTCCGTGCTTATTTCCAATTATGCATCATTACTCGAGGCCGTCCGCGGCACCTCTTCTTCTTCATGTCGACCACTTGCGCGTTAAAGGGGGGGGGGGTGCCTGAGCATCGCGACTCAGGGCTCTTACTGGCTCTCCAGCCCTCACCCTCTGGCCATGTCCACGGCATCGCGACCTGGCATACCAGCGACGACTGAGACAAGCTCGAGGGCCGGGACCCGAGGACGTAGAGTGCCGGCATCTAACCAGATTTTGCAGGAACACATCTCAAGATACGACCCAGTGCCAGGCGCAACCCGCCTAGAGGTAGGACCTCGTGAGTCCCGCGCTGGCTCACGGGTGCCTAGACACACCTCACCCGCTCCAACCAGCGAGCTCCTGAGTGACTAACGGTCAACTAATCGCTGCTAAGGCAGCCCTGTCTTCTTTGTTCATGGTGAATCTGCAGGATCCTTAGAGGAAGCCGTGCTAGCCAAGGCCCTCGCGGCGTCTCCTTCACCCTCGCCCACGCAAACCGCTTGCACGTTAAAGGGGGGGGGTGCCTGAGCATCGCGACTCAGGGCTCTCACTGTCTCTCCAGCTCTCACCCTCTGGCCTTGTCCATGGCATCGCGACCTGGCATACCAGCGACGGCTGAGACCAGCTCGAGGGCCGGGACCCGAGGACGTAGAGCAGAAAGGGGAGCAGAGGCGAGGGAGAAGGGGCACGCGGGGACCTCGTCAAGTATCTCCACTCAAACTACCCCCCGAACCTGGCGGCACGCTGAGGGCAATCTCCGATCCTCAAGATAAGTCACCATCCAAAGCGTTGGCTACCGCAGCACTACCCCCGCACCTAAAGCGACTCTGTACTAGTGACGTTGCTTCCCTTTCTCACCTAGCGATGACTGCTCGGGCGCCAAAGGGGACCTCCTGAGCATCGCGACTCAGGGGCTCTTACCAAACCCCGGGTCGCTCACCTCCTGGCCTTGACCACGGCATCGCGACCTGGCATACCAGCAACGGCTGACGCCGCCTTGGGACTGGGACCTGTCGACGCAGAGCATCAAGCCCTCGCGAGGTGCGAAAGGGGGAACCAAACTATGACGGAATTCGCGATTCGCACAAATCCATAGCAAGGGTTACATATTAACAACAAGGATCACAACCACCTTACAAGCCCCTATGGGGCACAATGTGATTCCTCGCAGGGAACGAATCCTACAAGGTGCTAATTACACGCGCCCCTGCAGAAGATGCCATCATCAACAGTGGGCCGGCAGGCGCCGACGCCAACCCCATCCAGATCAGGATCGACGGCGACCAAGCGAGCCTGCCCTGCTCCGGGAGCGGCGTCGGCTCGCGGGCTTGTAGCTGTCGTCGCTCGTCTCCGGCGTCGTGAAGACCTCACTGGGATCGCTGGATCCTCCGGTGCTCCCGTCGCTTGCGGAGCTGTCCAGGGGGCGATTGGCGGGCCCAGCCGTCGCCGTGGCAAGGTCCTGGCCGCCTCCCCCGGGGCAGCACTCCAGCCGGCGACCGTTCGCGTCGAAGACCTTGAAGAACATCACCGAAGCGCCCTCGTACTCCAGGTGGATCGTGAGGGCGCCCTTCGTTCTGCAGCACCGAGAGATTTCACCCCAGCCACGAGTCATGAAGACCTCGCCCGGGGAGGTGATCGCAACCTCTGCCCCGGTCGCAGGAGTGCTGCAGTCGGCGTGCTGCAGCCATAGCTCCAGGAGTCTCCCCTGCTGGAAGGCGAAGGCGAAGGAGGGAGGAAGGCGGATCCAAGTCTGCGGAGGCATGGCGGCGTGGAGCACGAGCTCGCGGGGGGAGCCCTCGGTGTGGACTCCAGGAGGAACAACCAACACCTTCGTGACCCTCCGGCGCCGCCGACGGTGCTGGCCGAGGGGATCGCCCTCTTCTCTTCCAGAGCCCTCGGCGTGGGCATACAAGGGAAGCGGGAACCCCGGTGGAGGCCGCTCATACCAAGGCCTCAGCACCACTAGGCGGTTCTCCTCGTCTCGGCCGCGCAAGGCAGGCCGTTTCTTCGGCGGGAGCGGGGCAGGTACCTCTTGAGGAGCCTTTCCCTTCTCCGCCGCGGAGAACCGGCGAACCGGAGCCATCACACCAAGACGGAGCAAGAACTGAGGTGGGGGAGGAAGCAAGAAAGATGGACTAGAAGGGCACGCGCGGTGCTGTACTTATAGCCGGCGGAGGCCAACCGCCGGCCTCCACGATCACAGGTAATCATGACATGGTTTGCATGCAGGGACTTGTCCAATCCGCGCGATCGTCGAGGCATCGTGGGGAAGTGGAGACGCCCACGTCCAATCAACCGCCACGCGGCGCCCGAGGCCGCAGGCTGTTAGGGCCCGCGGCGCTTCGCCCTTGCCCTTTCGCCTCTCGGCACGACCAAGTCCGTGCGCGCCTTGGGCCCGGGGGCTACTGTCGGCATTCTGGGAACGGGGGTCCCCAGACTTGCCTGCCTGCGGCCTACGGCGTGGCTCGAGTGGGGGCCCAACGTGTCCCGTCTTCATCAACACAAGGCTCAAGACCCTCGCGAGGGGCCAAGCCTCGCGAGGCGGACGACACGGCGCTTCCTCCAGCACGGCCTCCTTAGGCTGGCTCCCGAGGAGGCGGAGAGATCAAGGTGGGGTACCTCACGAGGTTCCCATGACGTAAGCCATGACGACCAAGGGTGCCAGGCGGGCGCCAGCCCGCGCAGTGTCCTCCCTTTCCTCTTTGGTGCAAAGGGGCAAGCGCAGGCGAGAGGATCAAGCAAAGGCACCCATTTCGATGCAACGAGACCAAGGCCAACTCCGCGACAAGGAGGAAGTCACTGTGGATCCCAAGCCGGCGTCATCACCAGAGCCTTTGGCAGGCGAAGACCAACTTTAGTCAGGATAAGTGTACCCGATGTTCCCCTTCAAATTGGCCAATTGTTGGCGCCCTTCCCGCTCAATATTTGGGAAGAGGCCCAGGGCCTTTGCCTATAAATAGGACCAGCCACCCACAGAGTAGAGGCAACTGAACCGAGCCCAATCTGATTCAGTATCTAGAGCAAGTAGAGAGAGAGAGAGAGAGGGAGAGAGAGAGAGAGAGAGAGAAGGGCGATCGAACTCCTCCTAGCAGTTCATCCCCTAGCCAAGAACAGGCCCTCGCGAGGCCGTTCTCCCTTGTACTGTTCTTCCTCATCAGCCCAAGAGGCAATCCACCACACCACACTGGAGTAGGGTATTACACCACAATGGTGGCCCGAACCAGTATAAACCCTGTGTCTCTTGTGTTGTTCCTGCAGTAGTTTAGATCCTTGCGAGACGGAGAGGTAGAGGGCTCGATCTCCGTGCGCACCCCAGAGTTCGAACCTTAAGGGTCTGCCGGAACCCCAGAATCCAACAATGGGTGTTCTCAGTCATCCAGTCCAGAACCCACGTATTGACATCTTCAGAGTTGCCGGTGATGTGCAATGTTGCATAGAACTGAAGAATGAGTTCTTCATTCCAATCGCATATGTCAGTGCAGAAATTGAGTAGCCCAGCGTCGTGAACAACACTGAGGACTGGCGTGAAGCACGACATAGACTCCATATCCACGTGAGGAATATGTGCATGGTCGAAGACTTTGTCCTTGTTGAAAAGCACCGAGGAATAGAAATTTGCTTGACTAGCTGTCCAGAAACGCCTCTTCCTTATGCGAGCAGAGTCATAAGGGTTGTATTCAGTGAAGAACACGTGCTCGCCAATGAAGTCTTCAGCCTTAAACTTTTGTTTCCTTGAGAACGGATCCTTTGGCTTGGGCAGAGGAGTGTTAGTGAGTTGCATCACTACCTCAGGAATCACGATCTCAGGTTCTTCAGGCTGAGGAATTTCAGGTTCTTCCTCAGGTGCAGTCACCTTTTCAGTATCAGCAGCTGTTTCTTCAGCACTAGTGGCTGGTATTTCTTCATTCACAGATGCAGTGGGATGAGTTTCTTCAGAGCCCATTGGAACAGTTGGTGCAGGGAAGTGAGGAATTTGCTGAAGTGGAGTGAAGAGTGGAGAATTGGGATGCTGACTTTCCCAAAAGTCGTCATTCATCACTGGAGTTGTGCTTCCAATGTCCACATCTTCATCCTCTAATTCTTCAACACCAGCCTCTTCAGCAGTAAACTGAGGCATTGGTGATGAGACCATTGGGGTTGAAGGGATTCCATCCACTTCAATTTCTTCATCAATCTGCTCTGAGGAAGCAACAGATTGAGTTTCTTCATCTGATCCACTTGGGATCTCATAGTCTTCACCAAAAGGAACAAGGTCCTTTGATGGCATGGAGGAAATTGGAACAGCATCAATCGGATTGGCAAACAAGCTGGTCATGGGCTTCATCTTCTTTGGGACTGAAGATTCTGAAGCACTTGATGCTTTCCTTTTCTTCACTGCAGCTCGCTCTGCAGCCTTGGTCTTCTTCACATCCAATGCAGATGGAAGGATTGGAGTTGGTGTAGGCGCAGGCAGAGCTGAGGAATCTGGTTGATTTTCCTCAGGCGCAACTGATGCAGTTGCCCTGATTTCTTCAGTTTCTTCAGGCGCACCACTAGTGGATGCCCTGGCAGTTTCTTCAGTAGCTGGAGTGGAGTCATCAGCCCTGGAACTAGCATTTTCTTCAGCAGCCTGAAAGTCATCAGCGGTGTTGGCATGTTCTTCAGTTTGCTGAACTGATGCTTCAGCTTGAGGAACTTCTTGTTGCGATGGGGCTGCAACATTGGTGAATTTCTCAGTCAGTTGTACAAACCTGACTTTTGCTCCTTTCCAGTCAGCATAGTATGCATCAAAGTCATCGCTGAGGGCTTTGATGTCAGCTTGCATTTTGATGAGTTCTTTAGGCTTCATTGTGAGAACATTTTTCCTCAGCAGTTTCTCTTTCCTGTACTACGATTTCTTGATCTGCCTGGCCCTATCATATTTCCACTTCTCCTCTTGGATGAAGTGAGTCAGCATGTGACTTTGGCCAGGTGTCAGTTTGAAGTCAGGCATAGGTGTGTTGGGATCCTTATGCCAGATATTGATGTAATTGAGGATCGCCCTTGGATCCAGCAGTAGGGGCACAGGTGTGCCTTTGGCCTTAGCAGCCCTTTCTTGGCGGTCCCTGATGATTTCAACAAGTTCTTCTTCATCAGCTTCATCATCATCAGACGGCACAGTGAAGACTACCTGCTTCTTCTTAGGACTTGGGCGAGTATCGCGTCCAGCAGTAGCCTTTTTCTTCAGCAGAGAGGGTCTAGCTGAGGAACTAGCTGAGACACCAGAGGCAATAGGGATGCCTACAGTCCTTTGGCATGTGGCAGGATGCGCAGGTGCTGAGGACTTTGTTGGATCAGCTGAGGACTTTGGAGGAGCAGTGGCAGCTTGAGGAATTTGCTTTGAAGACTTTGAAGTTTCAGGCCGTGAGGGCATAGCAGAGGAACTTGGCCGTGAGGGCATTGCTGGTGAAGCACTTGGCTTGCGAGCGGGCTTCTTGAGCATCGATTTCCTCGGCTTGACAGAGGCCTCAGCAGCAGCAGCAGAGTCTTCATTAAATTTTCTCACTGCTTCTCTGGCTTGTCTTGCCAACTTAGCTTGGCGCTTGGCCCATTCCTTAGGAAAGTCCTCACCGCGTTTGATGCTGGTGGGATCAGCCTCTTGGCCAAGTGCCAATGGGGCTTTTGGGCATGGAGGGTTCAGTGCGAATTTCTTCATGTACTTTGGAGTGACGTATCTGTACTCCCTCCATTCACGTGCCCATCTCCGTTCAATCCTTTGAATGCGCACCTTGCACTGATTTTTATCTTCTTTGCCAAACTTGGATTCATCAGGCATGCAGTAATCTTTATAAATATCCTCAGGGATTTCAAACGCAGTCATAACCTCAGGCTTCTTTCCTCCTTTCTGAGGCCTTTTACTGTCGGATTCGGGTTCCGGCAGACCCTTAAGGTTCGAACTCTGGGGTGCGCGCGGAGATTCTGCCCTCTACCTCTCCGTCTCGCAAGGATCTAACTACTGAAGGAACAACACAAGGGACGCAGAGTTTATACTAGTTCGGGCCACCATTGTGGTGTAATACCCTACTCTAGTTTGTGGTGGGTGGATTGCCTCTTGGGCTGATGACGAAGAACAATACAAGGAAGAACCGCCTCGCGAGGGCGTGTTCTAGATGGGGCGATGAACGGCTAAGGGAGCTCAGCCGCCCTTCTCTCTCTCTCTCTCTCTCTCTCTCTCTCTCTCTCTCTCTCTTTGCTCGGATTCTAGATACCAGCTGCCTCTACCCTGGGGGTGGCCAGTCCTATTTATAGGCAAAGGCCCTGGGCCTCGTCCCAAATATTGAGCGGGAAGGGCGCCAACAAATGGCCAATTCGAAGGGGAACATACAGTACTCTTATCCTGGCTAAAGTTGGTCCTCGCCTGCCAAAGGCCCTGTGGTGACGCCGTCCTGGGCTCCACGATGACCTCCCTCCCACCGTTGGACTGGTCTTGGTCTTGTTGCACCGAAATGGATGCCTTTGCTTGATCCTCTCACCTGCGCTTGCCCCCTTTGCACCAAAGAGGAAAGGGAGGACACTGCGCGGGCTGGCACCCGCCCGGCGCCCTTGGTCGTTATGGCTTGCCTCATGGGCACCTCGCGAGGCACCCTGCCTTGATCTCTCCGCCTCCTCAAGAGCCAGCCTGACGAGGCCGCACCTGAGGAAGCACCGTGTCGTCCGCCCCGCGAGGCTTGGCCCCTCGCGAGGGTCTCGGGTCTTGTGTTGATGAAGTTGGGCCGTGCTGGGCCTCCCTTGAGCCACGCCGCAGGCCGCAGGCAGGCAAGTCTGGGGACCCCCGTTCCCAGAACACCGACAGTAGCCCCCGGGCCCAAGGCGCGCCCGGACTTGGCCGTGCCGAGAGGCGAAAGGGCAAGGGCGAAGCATCGCGGGCCCTAATAGCCTGCAGCCTTGGGCGCCGCGTGGCGGTTTGATAGGACGTGGGCGTCTCCACTTCCCCATGACGCCTTGGCGACTGTGTGACTTGACTAGTCCCCGCATGCATAGATACAGGCCATTATTACCTACGATCGTGGTGCTCGACGGTTGGCCTTTTCCGGCTATAAGTACGGGGCCGCGTGAGCTCCGCCAGTCCGCCCCTTCCAGCTTCTCTTCTTCTACTTCTCCTTTGCTACTCGCCGCTCGCATGGCTCCAAAGAGGTTCTCAGCCGCGGAGAAGGGGATGGCCAGTCGGGCGGGGCCCGACTCCCCCCGGCCAAGCGCGACCGGGGTCGTCCCCGCAAGCATCCCGCGGTCCCCGTGGCCACAGGGATGGTTCCCCGCGTGGTGGTGAGTGCTCGGCTGCCAAGGGGGGGGGGGGGGGCAGGCTGTGACTGCACGGCCCCCCAGGCCGCGCTTTCGCTCGACGGAGGTGCTGCCGGAGTTCGTCGTGTGATCGGCGGACCCGACCGGCACCTGGCTCCAGCTCCCTCGCTTCTTCATCAGCGAGCTGCCGGCCAGCGCCCGGTGTGGCTTCTGGCTCCAGGCTGACGGTTGTTGCAGCAGGGCCTCCTGGGTTTCGCTTGAGGTCTCCCCTTCTGGGAATGGGGCCCTGACTCGCGGCTGGCAAATGTTTGCCCGTGCACGCGGCCTGGGCCAGCGGTGCACCCTGCACTTCAAGTTTGACGGCGACGACACCCTCTATGTGAGGGTGTTTGGGGAAGATGGTCGCCGCGCGGGATGCTGCCCCGAGGGCGACGACCGTGGCCAGGGGCCGCGCTCCGACGATGATGGAGGAGACAGCGCCCGCTCGGATGGCGGCGCTCGATGCTCCCCAAGCTCCACCAACTCTTCTTCAGGCGGCTCCTCCAGCGGTGGCCGCAGCCAGCCCCCACGCCGTCGCGCCTGCTTGGGGGGTGGCTGTTCATCCGCCCGTCGCCACGCCCCGGTGAAGCGCGAGAGGGAGTCCGCCTGAGCCCCGGAGGCGTCCCGGGTCGCCTCGGCTGGCCCGAGCGAGGCGTGCCGCGCCTGCATCGTCCTTCCTTTCCCTTTTGTTTCTTGTGTAAGAGAGAACAGCTGCATGGTGCCCTGTGGGGGTGTATTTGGAAGTTATTGTTGTTAAAAACTACCTTGATTTGGCTTTCGCGCTTTTCAGATGTGTGTCCGCACGTAAATAGTTCCTGGCCCCAGCCGTGGGGGGCGACCGACCCAGGCCCTGTGTGCGTGTCGCGGTGCCCGAGGGGCACGGACCGGAGGGGTGCTCCCGAGATGGGCCCGAATCGTGAAACCTCAGAACGAGTAGGACAGGAACCCTCGCGTGGGCACTCGGCCGCTCCCCCTCGCAAGACTTATTGCAGGAGGAATCAAAACAGGGGAGTGAAAATCTACGAAATGTAAACCAATGACGGCAATAATTCCAATAAAACTTCAACTATGAACAAAGCGAACCAACTGCGGAAAGCAAATGAAAAAGCCGCGTCCGGCACCTAGTCTAGTCTTCGACGTCTTCTCACCAGCGCGGAGCTAAGTGCTGCCACTGGGCATGGGAGGGAGCCCCAGGGCCTGAGGCCGGCGCTCCTGAGACTCCGGGGCGTGTACAGCCCCACTCATTATTACGTGAGAGTGTCACGGGCGGCGAGCTTCACAGGCATTGGCCTTCTTCACAGGCTCCGGGCCTTTCTTCTTAGGGTAACGAGCTTCACAGGCGTTCGCCTTCCTCACAGGCTCAAGGCCTTTTCCAAAAAGGATTAATCTTCACAGGCGTTCGCCTTCTTCACAGGCTCAGGGCCTTTTCCAAAAAGGATTAGTCTTCACAGGCGTTCGCCTTCTTCACAGGCTCAGGGCCTTTAACAAAAAAAGGATTAATCTTCACAGGCGTTCGCCTTCTTCACAGGCTTAGGGCCCTTTCCAAAAAATGGATTAATCTTCACAGGCGTTCGCCTTCTTCACAGGCTCAGGGCCTTTGCCAAAAAGGATTAGTCTTCACAGGCGTTCGCCTTCTTCACAGGCTCAGGGCCTTTTCCAAAAAAGGATTAATCTTCACAGGCGTTCGCCTTCTTCACAGGCTCTGGGCCTTCATGGGTAGAACCTCCGAAGGTGTTGGATGTTTCACGCATTCTGGATCGGCTCCCCTTCCTGAGTCTCCAAGCGCATGGAGCCTGGCCTGGAAACATGAACAACCTTGAACGGGCCCTCCCACATGGGAGAGAGCTTGTGCAGCCCTTCCCTGGAGAGAACCCGTCTAAGCACGAGGTCTCCTACCTCGAGGGTCCTGGGGCGGATGCTGTGGCAGTGATATCGCCGCAGCGCCTGCTGGTACCTTGCCGCTCGCAGCGCGGCTTCTCGGCGGCGTTCCTCCCCCAGCACGAGGTCCACCCCTCGCATGGCGTCTTGTTGCGCCTCATCGAACGACAGGACCCGCGCGGAGCGATGTCTGACCTCGTGGGGGAGGACTGCTTCGGCTCCGTAGACCAGGAAGAATGGGGTCTCCTCGGTTGGCTTGGTCGCGGTTGTGCGGATGGACCACAACACGGACTGGAGCTCATCGTACCAACCTCTGCCGCATGCCTCCAGCTTCTTCTTGAGCGTCCTTGTCTTGAGGCCCCTCAGGACCTCTGCATTAGCTCGTTCGGCCTGGCCGTTGCTCCGCGGGTGCGCCACCGAAGCATAGCATATCCACGTTCCAAGGTTAGCACAGTATGTTTTGAAGAGGTTACTGGTGAACTGCGAACCGTTGTCTGTGATGATGCGGTTCGGCACCCCGAACCGGCTCACGATGCCTCGGATGAACCTGACCGCTGAACTCGCGGGGATGGTGCGGACGGCCTCCACTTCTGCCCACTTGGTGAATTTGTCTATGACGACGTAGAGGTAGCGGTAGCCCCCTGGCGCCCGAGGGAACGGGCCCAGAATGTCCAGCCCCCAAACTGCAAATGGCCATGAAAGGGGTATAGTCTGCAAGCCTCCTGCCGGCTGATGGATCTGTTTGGCATGAAATTGGCAAGCCTCACAAGCTTTCACCAGTTCTACAGCGTCGTTGAGTGCGGTGGGCCAATAGAACCCGCTGCGGAATGCTTTGCCGACGAGGGTCCGCGATGACGAGTGATGCCCGCAGTCCCCGCCGTGTATGTCCTCCAGCAGTTCCTTCCGTTGCTCCCTGGAAATGCAGCGCACGGATACGTTGTTTGGACGTCTCCGGTAGAGCTCTCCGTCCCTGATGCAGTATGTCGTGGCTTGCCGTGCCACACGCTCCGCTTCTTCCTCTTGCTCCGGCAGGGCCCCCCGTGTTAAATAACTTCGGAGTTCAGTGATCCAGCATTCCTCCTGAGGTTCCATAGTCAGGAGCAGGCGTGCCCCTGAGGGCTTGAAGAGCCGTTCTTCAAATATGCCAGGCTCCTGAGGCAGCCGCCTGGATGCCCGTCTGGCAATGTCATCGGCTTCCTGATTGGTGCCACGGGGCACATGCTTTAATTCCAGCCCCCAGAACTGCTTCTCCATCCTGCGGACCTCCGCTAGATAGGCCTCCATGTGCTCATCCCTTGGTTCGTACACCTTGTTGGAGAAGTTGACAAGGAGCTACGAGTCACCTTTGACGGTGAGGCGCTTCACCCCCAAAGTTGCCGCTGCCTTCAACCCTGCTATCAAACCCTCATATTCCGCTATGTTGTTTGAGACCTTTTCACCTTGATGGAAATAGAGCTGTACGGCGTAGCAGAGCTTGTCCTGAGTGGGCGATATCAGCACCGCCCCTGCCCCGGCGCCGTGCCTGGAGAATGCCCCATCGAAGTACACGACCCAGCCTTCCGGTGCCTCACTCCCTGGGGAGAGGGACCGATCCTCGTTGTTCTCAAGGCCGGGTGCTTCAGTCCATTCTGCTACGAAGTCTGCTAGCGCCGCCCCTTTGATGACCCTGGTCGTGCTAAACTCGAGCTGGAACGCTTGCAGCTCTATGTTCCACTCGGCGACCCGTCCAGCCGAGTTAGGGCTCCTGAGCACTCTCTCCAAGGGGTATGACGAGACAACCTTGATGGGATGCCCTTGGAAGTAGTGACGCAGCTTGTGCGAGGCCACCAGTAGTGCGAGGAGGAGCTTCTGGGGCATGGGGTACCGTGCCCTCGCGTCTCGCAACACCGTGCTGACGAAGTAGACTGGGTGCTCAACAAGGCCGAGAGTATCAGTGTTCTCGGCGCCCTCCGGAGGCAAGGGCGCTTCGCGAGGTGATGTGGCCTCGGGAGGTCGTCCGTCCTGAGGAGAGGCCTCTTCTGCCCCAGGTGCACCCTTCGACGGCCGATCTTCCTCGGCTGTAGTTACGTCTCCCGTGGGCCTCTCTTGCTCCTGCCTTGCCTTGTCTCGGGTGGTCGATGTGGCTCTGATTTGGCGCTCTTCTCTAACCGCCACCAGGGCTGCGCTGGTGGAGTAGGGAGTGGCAGTGAGGTATAGCAGCAAGGGCTCTCGAGGACGCGGGGCCACCATGACCGGGGGACTGGTTAGGTACCTCTTGAGGTCTTGAAACGCCTTATCTGCCTCTTCGGTCCATTGAAATGGTCCCTTCTTCTTCATCAGCTGGAAGAAAGGCAGTGCTCGCTTCCCCAGTTTGGAGATGAACCACCCTAGCGTGGTCACGCGTCCGGTGAGCTTCTGCATTTCTTTGAGGGTTTTTGGCGGGATCATGTCCTCGACCACCTTGACCTTCTCCGGGTTAGCCTCGATGCCCCGATGGGACACGAGAAAGCCCAAGAGCTTGCCGGAGGGGACTCCGAACACACACTTCTCTGGGTTGAGCCGCAGGTTCACCGCGTCGAGGCTCGCGAAGGTCTCCTCCAGGTCCTGTATCAGGGTCTTGGCCTCCCGAGATTTCACCACGATGTCGTCGACGTAGGCTTCGACATTCTTCCCGAGCTGTTGGCCCAAGGCGATGTGCATCAGCCGCTGAAAGGTTGCCCCTACGTTACGCAACCCAAATGGCATGCATGTATAGCAGTACACCCCGCATGGGGTCAGGAAGGCGGTCTTCTCGACATCTTCTACCGCCATCTTGATCTGGTGATACCCAGAGAAGGCGTCCAGGAAGCAGAGTAGGTCGCACTCCGCGGTGGAATCGATGATCTGATCGATGCGGGGGAGCGGGAACGGATCTTGCGGGCATGCCTTGTTGAGGTTGGTGAAGTCGACACACATGCGTTCCTTTCCCCCCTTCTTGGGCACAACGACGGGGTTGGCCAACCAATCCGGGTATCGGACCTCGCGAATGACCCCAGCGGCCTCCAACTTGCGGGTTTCTTGGACGATGAAGGCCTGCTTCTCTGCAGACTGCCGCCTGGCTTTCTGCTTCACGGGGCGCATGTTTGGGCACACGTTGAGGTGATGCTCGATGACGCTCCGGGGGATCCCTACCAACTGATCAGGCTCCCAAGCGAATACCTCCTTATTTGTGCGCAGGAACCTGACCAGGGCTTCCTCTTGCTCAGGCTCGAGATTGGCACCTATGGTGAAAGTGGCACTGGAGGACCCATCTTCGTGACAGGTATCTGCTTGGTTTCTGCTTTGTCCTGGGTGAACAACTGCCTCTTCTTGGCTGGCGCAGCCCCCTTGGGTTCGGGGGTCTCCGCGTCGGATGGCTGTGCCGAGGCCGCTGCCTTGTAGGCGAGCTTGAGTACCCGCAGGGCATCTCCGGTGTCCCCAGGCACGGTGAGGACACCGCTGCTCCCAGGCATCTTCATGAGGTTGTACGCCGGGTGCGTGGCAGCCATGAACTGGGCCAGCGTCGGGTAGCCGAGGATGGCGTTGTAAGGAAGGCCGATGGGGGCGATGTCGAAGTCGACCATTTCCGTGCGAAAGTTGTCGTAGGTGCCGAAGGTTACCGGGAGCCGGATCTGCCCCAGGGAGCTGGATGACCCGCCCCCGACGCCCAAGAAAGACCGACTGGGTTGTAGTCGCTCCAGGGGTATGTGGAGGAGGTTGAAGGTCTCAACCGAAAGCACGCTGAGGCCGGCGCCGCCGTCGACGAGGGTTCTAGTGACGGCCACCTGGCAAATAGTGGGGGTGCACAACATGGGGAGCGCGCCCGAGCCAGCCAAGTTGGCGGGATGGTCCTCCGAGCTGAAGGCCAGACCAGCCTCGCGCGCCACTTGGTCCATGGGAGCCCCCTGCCGTGCGGAGACGGCGCAGACCCGGCGGACAAACAGCTTGACATGGCGACTTGTGGGCGGCGCCTGCGAGCCGCCCAGGAGGGCCGCGACGACCGGGGGTGCTGATGTAGCGATGCGGTTATCTTGCTACACAGGCAGGTGCTGGGACGATGCTTGCTGCTCGTTCCTCGCCAGGCCGGTGGCGGCGTTGACGGCGGGCGACGGGGAACGACGAGAATGCCCACCGACGGGAGCCGTCTGGGCGACGCGGGAGGCGACGGCGGCCCAGCGCTCAGCGCGGGCCCGACGGGCGTCGGACATGGACGCGACGGTCGGCGGAGAACGAAGCGGTGGAAGACAAATTCCGGCGCACCCCTACCTGGCGCGCCAAATGTCGGATTTCGGGTTCCGGCAGACCCTTAAGGTTCAAACTCTGGGGTGCGCGCAGAGATTCTACCCTCTACCTCTCCGTCTCGCAAGGATCTAACTACTGAAGGAACAACACAAGGGGCGCAGAGTTTATACTAGTTCGGGCCGCCATTGTGGTGTAATACCCTACTCTAGTTTGTGGTGGGTGGATTGCCTCTTGGGCTGATGACGAAGAACAGTACAAGGAAGAACCGCCTCCCGAGGGCGTGTTCTAGCTGGGGCGATGAACTGCTAAGGGAGCTCAGCCGCCCTTCTCTCTCTCTCTCTCTCTCTCTCTCTCTCTCTCTCTCTCTCTCTCTTTGCTCGGATTCTGGATACCAGCTGCCTCTACCCTGGGGGTGGCCAGTCCTATTTATAGGCAAAGGCCCTGGGCCTCGTCCCAAATATTGAGCGGGAAGGGCGCCAACAAATGGCCAATTCGAAGGGGAATATACAGTACTCTTATCCTGGCTAAAGTTGGTCCTCGCCCGCCAAAGGCCCTGTGGTGACGCCGTCCTGGGCTCCACGATGACCTCCTTCCCACCGTTGGACTAGTCATGGTCTTGTTGCACCGAAATGGATGCCTTTGCTTGATCCTCTCGCCCGCGCTTGCCTCCTTTGTACCAAAGAGGAAAGGGAGGACACTGCGCGGGCTGGCACCCGCCCGACGCCCTTGGTCGTCATGGCTTGCGTCATGGGCACCTCGCGAGGCACCCTGCCTTGATGTCTCCGCCTCCTCATGAGCTAGCCTGACGAGGCCGCGCCTGAGGAAGCACCGTGTCGTCCGCCCCCCGAGGTTTGGCCCCTCGCGAGGGTCTCGGGTCTTGTGTTGATGAAGTTGGGCCGTGCTGGGCCTCCCTTGAGCCGCGCCGCAGGCCGCAGGCAGGCAAGTCTAGGGACCCCCGTTCCCAGAACGCCAACATTTACCTTCAACCATTTTCTTCAGTTGAGGAATTTGAACAATCGAATTCTCTGAAGAAGTATGCAACTTTTCTTCGAGGAACGCTGCAAATGAGTTAAGTTGATGAGAACCTAATGATTCAGCAGCGGACATGTGTACCTGTGAACAGAGTATAGTTGCGAGGAATTTGGAGAGGTCATATGCGTTCTTAGAGGGTTTTTCATAAAGAACAAGTTTGAGGAATTTGACCAGATGCGTCTTGAAGAATTTCACTAAGCGCGCTTTATCTTAGGTTCCAGAGTTGTATAGATCGAAGATCCACACAATTGAGGAATCTTGAAGAAAATGATGCTTAGGGAAATGAGTCAAGAACAGATAACTTGTGAGGTGTTTTGTGTGTGAGGATTTGAAGAATAAAACACCTTTGAAGATTTTGTAGAAAAATTTCAAATCAAAGAGGGCAATAAAAGTAGCTTTTAATTACCCTGAACAAAGAACACGACGAAATGAGAGTTGAAACAGTGAAGTTCGTCGATGCAGATCTTCCACGCCCTAACTTGGCGGAGGAAGACGTCTACGGCGGCGGCGGAGGTGAAGATTTCCACGGTCGGCGCGAGTACGACGGCGACGAGGTCGAGGCAGTGAAGCTCTCCCTCACCGGCGACGATGGAGTAGCGGTGGCGCTAGGGTTCGGAAGCTCGAGCGGGAGAGTGAGATCGAGCGGGGTAAAAGAAGTGAGGAAGGCGACAGGGGTATTTATAGCCACGATGAAAAACTGCTCGTCCGAAGATTTAGGACGAACTTGCCCCTGCCCGTTCTCCTTCTCACGACATGTGTCACCCACGTACTGTGTAGTGGAGATCATGTAAGATCGTGGGTGAGTAAAATAATGCATCGTGGGATGCGGAACGGTTTGAGCGGCAAAACCGAAAATTTGGATAAGATTAGTTTTAACGTTCCATTCGCAATTTCTTCAGCTGACAAGGACACAGTGAAGATTTTGAACGAGTTTCAAATAGAACACACATGAAGAATTTGTGAACAGATTGGATTGATTATAGCATAGAGGGGAAGGGTCCGATCACATTCACTTAGCAAAAAAAAAACAACTTGAAGAAATAGCTATAAGTGAATGTTGTAGAGGACATAAACTCATATATATATATATAGTCAATGAAGAAAAACGACGGCACAAGTGAAGATTTTGCAAGTTGAAGAATTTGAACAATTGAGGAATTTCAAAACTGAGGAAAATCTCAAATTGAAGATTTTCAAGTTTTGTGGTGGCGTGACCCACCGTATAAGAATGATGATTTCAGACACCGCGTACAATTGTCGTAGGGTTATGAGAATCAAATTCTTCATTAATTCTTCACACTTAGAGTGTTATTCTTCATTGATTGAAGAAAAACGTTTCTTCATGTGTTGCACATCTAAGTCATCAATTTTGCATAAGTGTTAGGATGAGTGCCTTTTCAAAGTACATTCAAAGACTCTAAGATATTTAGCTCACACCGCAACTTGCTAAATCTCTTCTCATCCAAGGGCTTAGTGAAGATATCGGCTAGCTGTTCTTCAGTCTTCACATGCTCAATAGAAATGTGGCCCTTCAACACATGATCACGAAGAAAATGATGACGAATCTGAATGTGCTTTGTCTTCGAGTGCTGAACTGGGTTGTGAGCAATCTTGATGGCACTCTCATTGTCACAGAGGAGAGGCACATTCTTCACGTTGATGCCATAGTCCTTGAGAGTGTGCTTCATCCATAGCAGTTGAGCACAACAAGAACTAGCAGCAATGTACTCAGCTTCAGCAGTAGACAGTGATACGCAGTTCTGTTCCTTCGAGGACCAACAGACCAAGGATCGTCCGAGGAAATGACAAGTACCAGATGTTGACTTGCGGTCCACACGGTCACCAGCATAGTCAGAGTCAGAGTATCCAATGAGATCAAAATCCGAGCCCTTGGGATACCATAATCCTAGTGTTGGTGTGTGAGCTAGATATCGAAAAATATGCTTCACAGCCTTATGGTGTGATTCCTTCGGTGTAGCTTGAAATCGGGCACACATGCAAACACTAAGCATTATATCTGGCCTAGATGCACATAAGTACAATAAACAGCCAATCATGGAGCGGTATACCTTATGATCGAAGTCAGTACCATTTTCATCAGTGCATAAATGACCATTTGTGGGCATAGGAATTTTGATGCCTTTGCAATCTTGCATGCCGAATTTCTTCAGGACATCCTTGAGGTATTTCTCCTGAGATATGAATATGCCATTGCGATGTTGACGAATTTGAAGACCTAAGAAGAATTTCAACTCTCCCATCATAGACATTTGATATTCTTCACTCATCATATAGGCAAATTCATCACTATAACGTTGGTCAGTACAGCCAAAGATGATATCATCAACATATATTTGGCACACAAACATTTCACCATCATAAGATTTAGTAAAGAGAGTGGGATCGAGTGAACCGGGTGTGAAGCCTTTCTTCATGAAGAATTCCTTCAATGTATCATACCACGCCCGTGGGGTCTGCTTGAGGCCATAGAGGGCCTTGTTAAGTCTGAAGACTTTGTCAGGATGTTTTGGATCTTCAAAACCTGGGGGTTGAGCAACATATACTTCTTCCTCAAGCTTACCATTGAGGAATGCACTTTTCACATCCATTTGATATAAGATGATATCATGATGGTTAGCATAAGCAAGTAGTATGCAAATAGCCTCAAGTCTAGCAACAGGTGCAAAAGTTTCATCGAAATCAATTCCTTCAACCTGTGTGTAGCCTTGAGCTACTAGTCATGCCTTATTCCTCACCACAACACCATTTTCATCTTGCTTGTTGAGGTAGATCCACTTTGTGCCAATGATGTTATGCTTGCGAGGATTGGGACAATTGACTTGTTCCCATACATTGTTGAGCTTGAACTGATGTAATTCTTCTTGCATGGCCTGAATCCACTCAGGCTCCAGAAATGCTTCATCTACCTTAGCGGGCTCTGTGATAGAGACAAAAGAAAAGTGCCCACAAAAGTTAGATAGATGTGAAGCTTTTGAGCATGTGAGAGGACCTAGTGCTCTAATGTCATCGATGATCTTTTCCACTTGCACTTCTTTTGCAACGCGAGGATGAGCTGGTTGTCGTTGAGGAATTTGATCAGCATTTTCTTCAGCATCAATTTCCTCAGCATTTTCTTCAGGTGCATCAGCTCGACGTTCTCCATGTTCTGGAATGAATTCTTCAGCAGATTCTTCAGTAGGAATGACATCTTCAGTAGCCTTGTGTTTGATGGAATCCTCGGGTGCTGGTTCATCTAACACAGAAGGTAGGTGCTCTCTTTGCGAGCCATTAGTTTCATCGAACCGCACATCTACAGTTTCAACAATCTTGTGAAGAACATTGTTGAAGACTCTGTAGGTGTGCGAGTCCTTTCCGTAACCAAGCATAAAACCTTCATGTGCTTTCGGTGCAAATTTAGAGTTGTGATGAGGATCTCTAATCCAGCATTTAGCACCGAAGACTTTGAAATAACTCACATTGGGTTTCTTGTCAGTGAGGAGTTCATAGGCAGTCTTCTTGAAGAATTTGTGAAGATATACTCTGTTGATGATGTGGCACGCAGTATCAATTGCATCAACCCAGAAACGACAAGGGGTTTTGTACTCATCGAGCATAGTGCGAGCCATCTCAGCAAGAGTCCTGTTCTTGCACTCCACGATGCCATTCTATTGAGGAGTATAAGGAGCAGATAACTCATGAGTAATACCAAGTTCATCAAGATATTCATTGAGACCCGAATTCTTGAACTCAGTGCCATTGTCACTTCTGATGTGCTTGATCTTCACACCAAAGTTGGTTGAAGCCCTCGAGGAAAATCGTTTGAAAACTTCCTGCACTTCATGTTTGTAAGAGACAAGGTGTACCCATGTGTAACGAGAGTAATCATCAACAATGACAAAGCCATATTGAGATGCTTCATTTGAAACAGAGGAATAGTGATTAGGACCGAAGAGATCCATGTGAAGCAATTCGAATGGTCGAGTAGTGGTCATGATGGTCTTTGCTGGATGCTTGGCCTTGGTCATCTTTCCAGCTTCACAGGCACCGCATAAGTGATCCTTAAGGAATTTGACATTCTCAATGCCAATGACATGCTTCTTCTTCGCAAGCGTGTGCAAATTCCTCATGCCTGCATGACCAAGTCGTTGATGCCATAGCCATCCTTCTGAAGCTTTTGCAAGTAGGCACACGGCTGGTTGTGAATCTGCAGAGAAATCAACAATATACAAGTCTCCTCTCCTAAAGCCTTCGAAGACTTTGGAATTGTCAGCTTCCATAATCACAACACAACGATACTTGCCAAAGACAACAACCATATCAAGATCACAAAGCATTGAGATAGACATAAGGTTGTATCCTAAGGACTCAACAAGCATGACTTTGTTCATGTGTCGATCCTTTGTGATAGCAACTTTACCTAGACCCAATACCTGACTTTTGCTTTTATAAGCGAAGATGATATGCTTCAGATGTGATGATGATAAGGGAGCATCCATCAAGAGATTCCTGTCACCAGTCATGTGATTTGTACATCCACTATCAAGTACCCACTCAGTGGCTTTGGGTTGATCATCCTGCAGATGAATTAGTGCAACTTACGAACCTCATATACTTCAGCAGTGAAGAATATGATATCACAATTCATCAGATCAATTTCATCAATCAGTTGGATAGATAAAACAGAGGGAGGACGTATGAAATGAAAGTTCATTTCATCATGGTTAGCCTGCGTCCTTTCAGGCATTTTGTCAGTTCCCCAGCAAATTCTTCAGACGTTATAGTACGTCTGGACACCTGACCCTGCATAAGAGATTAGTTCTTTTTCTTTACCACCCACATCTGAAGGGGTGGCAAAGAGTTCATCACTCTGCGAGCTCCATATGAGAATGGTGGCATAGCGGCCAAACCATTTCGTTTCACATAAGAGCGGTTAGGGTAAGCATATGAATAAGCAGAGAAATTCTTCGAGGACTTATGAAGATAATAATTTGAAGAATAATGCTCATATTCATAGCCCTTGGCTCTTCCCTGCGAAACAGAGTTGTTAGCACGATGATGTTCATATGAGGACTTTGATCCATGTGAGGAATTTGATCCCCTTGAGGAATTTGGTCCGTACGAGGACTTGGATCCATATGAAGAATTTGGTCCATATGAAGAATTTGATCTGGGGTTCCTTTTCTTCACAGGTGGTGTCATGAGGACATTCACCTGAAGACTTTCAAGGCACCTTTTGGGAACCCAGATTTTCTTCATAGGAGAACCATTCCTGCAGTTAGTGCCAACATATCTAGCAAATACTTCACCATTCTGATTTTTGAACAGTTTATAGTTGGACTCAAATGACTCATCAGAAGAATGCGAAGATTCACATGTATATCCAGATAAATTAGATGGATCAACTAGAGGTCCCTTTGTAGCAACCCATGAGGTTTTGGGGTACTGCTCAGGCTTCCAATATGTACCATCAGCATTGAGTTTCCTCTCAAAGGCAATACCCTCTTTCCTAGGGTTCCTGTTGAGGATCTGCTTTTTAAGCACATCACAAAGAGTCTGATGCCCTTTAAGGCTTTTGTACATGCCTGTCATGTACAATTCCTTCAGCCCTGCATCATCAGTGATACTCGCAATGTCCTTAGATGAGGAATTAGTGATAGCAGAGACGGGTGAAGAATTTGTAACATTAGAAGCATTTGAACATTCAGGTGAGGAATTAGCAGATTCTCGTTCAATGCATTTCAAACAGGGAGGAATAAATTCTTCCGGAGCGACGCTGATTTGTTGAGCAAGTAATGAATCGCGCTCCTTCTGAAGATCTTCATAACTCACTCTTATCTTCTCAAAATCGGACAAGAGAGAGTTATGTTGATCTTGAAGGGAGTCATACTTAGAATGAAGGCTCTGAAGGCTTTCAGCCAAAGCTTGTGACTGATCCATTTCTTCACCCAACATATCATTGCTCTTACTAAGCATGTTGTTAGCCCTTTCCAATGCTCTTTGTTGTTTAGTGGCAAGGGAAGCAAGTTTGACATAACTGGGTCCAAATTCATCACCAAATTCTTCATCACTGGACTCAGATAGGTAGCATTCAGTTACCTCAGCACTTTTTGCCATAAGGCATGAAGTAGAGGATGATGATTCTGGTTTGAATGTCATCGATTTGAGCGATTCCTTGAAATCCTCAAACCAAGGATCATGACGGGTTCGATGACCTTCATAGACCTCAGAGACCCGGTCCCAGATAAGCTTCGCATGGTCAAGATGCATGACGTTCCTGAACTAATTTCGAGACAGACAGGAGCAGATGACGTCCTTTGCTGTGAGGTTGAGAACAGTGTACTTGCGAATGTCATCAGCTCCCGCCGTCTTGCATAGATCGGTAAGACCAATCTCAGTGACGGTCCACAGTTCGTTGTTCATCGCCATGAGGCGCTTCTTCATCATGGCCTTCCACTTGGGATACTCGTGACCGTCAAAGATAGGGCATGTCACTTTCTTCATACCTGCGGTCGACATAACTAAAACTCCAGGGGTTAAACCAAAATCACATAGAACAAGGGAGTACCTTACTCTGATCCCAATTGAAAGTGCGTTATATCGACTAGAGGGGGGGGGGTGAATAGGCGATTTTTATGAAATTCTTCACTGAGGAATTTGCTAGTGAGGAAATTCCTTAGCGAAGAACTGCTAGCAGCGGAATAAGTACTCAGATGAAAACATAACAGAATCCTAGCATAGTCATCATGATGAAATGAAGACAAACACTAAGTATAGAAAGCATAAACACATGATAACACAAGATGAAGACAAACAGATTGAAGAATTTGAACTGAGGAAATTGAGAAAGTCTTCAGTCAAAGTCTTCAAACACAGATATGATAAACAAGCAGCACAATACTGAGGAAATGAAAGAGTTGAGGAAATGGAACCAGTAAGCTTGGTGAAGACAATGATTTGGTAGACCAGTTCCAACTGCTGTCTCAGTTGTACGTCTGGTTGGAGCGGCTGAGTATTTAAACTCGAGGACACCTAGTCCCGGACACACAGTCCTCACCGTATTCTCCTTGAGCTAAGGACACACAGTCCTCGCCCAATCACTCGTGGTAAGTCTTCAGGTGACTTCCAAACCTTCACAAACTCGGTCACTCGGCGATCCACAATTCCTCTTGGATGCTCTAGACCTTGACGCCTAACCGTCTGGAAGAAGCACAGTCTTCAAAGGTAACAAGCGTCAGATCCACGCAGGATCAATCTCTTCAGTGATGCTCAATCACTTTGGGTTTGTAGGTGTTTTGGGTTTGGGTTTGGATTTTCCTCACTTGATGATTTTCGCTCAAAGTCCTCGGAGGATGGGTTGCTCTCAAATGACAAGTGTCAAGTTCTTGCGGAGCATCCAACCAGCTAGTGGTTGTAGGGGGCGGCTATTTATAGCCTAGGGAGCAGCCCGACATGATAACATAAATGCCCTTCAATGATATGACCGTTGGATGGATAAGATATTTTGGGACAGCTGGCGCGTAGCACAGCAACGGTCGAAAAGTTGAGGTACAAATTCCTCAGGGCTATCATGTTCCTCACTGTGTAGGCAATTCGCACTGGCGAATTGCTAACTCCTCAGTCAGAGCAAAGTCCTCAGTGACCAGAAGAACTGCGTCTCTGTCACTGAAGAAATTGACTGAACTGTATGAGATTTCCAATGGCTTCACTCGAAGGGATTGGTAGGTGTAGGATTTGAGATGAGCATCACATGGAAATTTTCTCCTTAGTATTTCCTCGACCCCCTTTAACAGTACGGTGTTTCCTATGACTCAAGAAAGAGAAAATGAAACTACGAAAACAAAAGTCTTCACGCTTCATGTTCCTCGAATGAATACCAAGTCTTCAAGGTCACACCAATTTCTTCACTTTCAAAGTCTTCAGAAGGTCTTCAAAATATCAAAGTCTTAAGTTGAAGAACTTAATTTTTAGGGGTCGACTTTCTCTGTAAATATCAAACTCCTCATAGACTTATAGACCTGTGTACACTCATAAACGCATTAGATACTTAACCTATAAGTCTTCAATACACCAAAATCACTAAGGGGCACTAGATGCACTTACACCTTTTCTGTGAGACACTGAAACAAGGGAAAAACAGAAACTGGCACTGGGCTCTGGGTCAATAGGTTAGTCCCAAAAGTAATATAAAAGTGCATAATAAAGCCCATAAACATCCAAGATGGATAATATAATAGCATGAATACTTCATAGATTATAGATACGTTGGAGATGTATCAGCCGCGCATGAGGACATGCAGCAAGATGGTTCTCAATCACCTCCCTGGGAACGTCGGGGATGTCGAATGCTTGCCATGCAAACACGTAGACATTCGCCCGCAGGAAGGCGACGAACGCGCTTTCCTATTTGCTGTCAAGGGTGGAGCTTATAGTAAAAGCCCCGCCCGTGCCGTCCTCCTTGACGGGCACCTTCTTGGTCTCTGGTGGCGCTGCCTTGGATTTCTTGCTCTTGCCGGTGGAGCTCTCTAGCACGTCCTCGACGGGAGCGCATCACTCCAAAGAGGCGCGCTTGCCGGAGTGGGTGCAGCAGGTCTTGCTGGAAGAGGTTTTGCCGAGAGAGGCAGAGGTCTTGCCAGCCTTCTTCCCTCCCGGGGCTTGAGCGGCAGGAGCAAGTAGATTGAATGGAAATAATAGCTTTGAGGTATTCTCGACCTACAAGCAATATCTATCTTTTGTTTTCCGCTAATAGGAACCCGGGAGTGATTCTTTGTTACACTTTGATGGATAATCATATGATCCAACTATGTTAGCACTGCTGGGAGATTGCACTAGCGAAAGTACGGACCCTAGGCCTCATTTTTAAGCATTGCAATACCATTTTTGTGCTTGTTTACTAATTGCCACCTTGCTATTTTTATTTATTCAGATTATAAAAATATATTTCTACCATCCATATTACACTTTTATCATTATCTCTTCGCCGAACTAGTGCACCTATACAATTTGCCATTGTATTAGGTGTGTTGGGGTCACAAGAGATTTCTTGTATTTGGTTGCAGGGTCGTTTGAGAGAGACTATCTTCATCCTACACCTCCCACGGATTGATAAACCTTAGGTCATCCACTTGAGGGAAAATTGCTACTGTCCTACATAACTCTGCGCTTGGAGGCCCAACATGAGTCTACAAGAATAAAGTTGCATAGTAGACATCAACCCACAGGTACCAATATGAGGTTTTGAGACAAAGATTGAACACAAGAGATGAAGTAGGGTTTGAGATGAGATGATTGATAACCCACAAGTATATGGGATCGCAACAGTTTTTGAGGGTAGAGTATTCAACCCAAATTTATAGATTCGACACAGGGGGAGCCAAAGAATATTTGCAAGTATTAGCAGGTGAGTTGTCAATTCAACCACACCTGGAGATTAAATATCTGCAGAAAAGTGATCAGTAGCAAAGCAGTATGATAGTTTTGGTAATAGTGGTAACAGTAATAGTAACGGTAGCAGTGATAGCAATGATTTTGTAGCAAGTGTAATAGTAGCAACAGCAATATTAACTTAGCAAAAGCAATATGTAGGAAATTCGTAGGCATTGGATCAGTGAATTCGTTGGATGATATTCATCATATAATAGTCATAACCTAGGGTGATACAAAACTAGCTCCAGTTCATAAATATAATGTAGGCATGTATTCTGTAAATAGTCATGCGTGCTAATGGAAAGAACTTGCATGACATCTTTTGTCCTACCCTCCCGTGGCAGCGGGGTCCATATGGAAACTAAGGTATATTAAGGCCGCATTTTAATAGAGAACCGGAACAAAGCATTAACACATAGTGAATACATGAACTCCTCAAACTACGGTCATCACCGTAAAGTATCCCGACTATTGTCACTCCAGGGTTTACAGATCATAACACGTAATAGGTGAATATGACTTGCAAGATTGGATCTAGAAGATAGATACAATGGTGAATAGATAAACAGTTTAGATCTGAAATCATGGCACTCAGGCCCTAGTGACAAGCATTAAGCATGGTAAAGTCATAACAACATCAATCTCAGAACATAGTGGATACTAGGGATCAAGCCCTGATATGTCCATTTTGCATCATGTTTTCTTACTGTTATTTATAATGTTTTTATCCATAATAATGCTTTTTGGAGTAATTCTAATGCCTTTTCTCTCATAGTTTGCAAGGTATGCATCAAGAGGAAGAACTCTGCCAACTGGAAATCTGGACCTAAAAAGCTACGTCAGGCCACCTATTCTGCACATCTCCAAATGAGCTAAAACTCCACGAGGATTTTTATGGAATATTTAAGAAATACTGGAGCTAATAAACACCAGAGGGGGGGGGCACCAGGTGGGCAAAACTCACCTGGGCGCGCCAGGCCCCCTGGCGCGCCCTGGTGGGTTGTGGCCTCCTCGGCCCACCTCCGGTGCCCATTTTCTGGTATATAAGTCATTTTGACCTAGAAAAATAAGGATAAGACTTTAGGGACGGAGCACCACCGTCTCGAGGCGGAACTTGGGCAGGAGCACTTTTGCCCTCCGGTGGAGCGATTCTGCCGGGGGAACTTCCCTCCCGGAGGGGGAAATCATCGTCATCATCATCACCAACACTTCTCCCATCTTGGGGAGGGCAATCTCCATCAACATTTTGACCAGCACCATCTCATCTCAAACCCTAGTTCATCTCTTGTATTCAATCTTGTTACCGGAACTATAGATTGTTGCTAGGGGGTGACTAGTAGTGTTGATTACATCTTGTAGTTGATTACTATATGGTTTATTTGGTGGAAGATTATATGTTCAGATCCATTATGCATATTAATACCCCTATGATCATGAGCATGTTGATTATTTATGAGTAGTTACTTTTGTTCTTAAGGTCACGGGAGAAATCATGTTGCAAGTAATCATGTGAACTTGATATGTGTTTGATATTTTGATAGTATGTATGTTGTGATTCCCTTAGTGGTGTCATGTGAACGTCGACTGCATGACACTTCACCATAATTGGGCCTAAGGGAATACATTGTGGAGTAGTAAATAGATGGTGGGTTGCGAGAGTGACAGAAACTTAAACCCCAGTTTATGCACTATTGCATAAGGGACCGATTGGATCCTAGAGTTTAATGCTATGGTTAGGATTTATCTTCAATACTTTTCTCGTAGTTGCGGATGCTTGCGGGAGGGTTAATCATAAGTAGGAGGTTTGTTCAAGTAAGAACAACACCTAAGCACCAGTCCACCCACATATCAAATTATCAAAGTAGCGAACACAAATCAAACCAACATGATGAAAGTGAGTAGATGAAATTCCCGTGTACCCTCAAGAACGCTTTGCCTATCATAAGAGACTATTTTGGCTTGTCCTTTGCCTCAAAAGGATTGGGCTACCTTGCTGCATACTTACTGCTACTATCGTTACTTGCTCGTTACAAATTATCTTGCTATCAAACTACTCGCTACTTACAGTTTCAGCACTTGCAGACATTACCTTACTGAAAACTAATTGTCATTTCCTTCTGCTCCTCCCTGGGTTTGACACTCTTACTTATCGAAAAGAGCTACAATTGATCCCCTATACTTGGGGGTCATCAAGCCCTAACAAAACTAACTCGATTACATGATGAATCTCATTCAACTCCTCACCAACCAGAGAGCCTACGAAGGAATTACTCACTCCCGGCGGGGAGCGTCATGGAATTGGCGATGAAGGAAGGTTGGTGATGACGAATATCGGAGACCCCCCTTGTCGGTGTCAAAACTGGCGGATCTCGGGTAGGGGGTCCCGAACTGTGCGTCTAGGTGGATGGTAACAGGAGACAAGGGACAAGAAGTTTTACCTAGGTTCGGGCCCTCTCGATGGAGGTAAAACCCTACGTCCTGCTCGATTAATATTGATGATATGGGTAGTACAAGAGTAGATCTACCACGAGATCAAGGAGGCTAAACCCTAGAAGCTAGCGTATGGTATGATTGTTGTATGTTCTGTTGTCCTATGGACTAAAACCCGGTTTATATAGACACCGGAGAGGGTTAGGGTTACACAAAGTTGGTTACAATGGTAGGAGATCTAAACATCCGTATCACCAAGCTTGCCTTCCACGCCAAGGAAAGTCCCATCCGGACACGGGACGAAGACTTCAACCTTGTATCTTCATAGTCCAGGAGTCTGGCCGAAGGTATAGTCCGGCCATCCGGACACCCCCTAATCCAGGACTCCCTCAGCAGCCCCCGAACCAGGCTTCAATGACGACGAGTCCGGCGCGTAGATTGTCTTCGGCATTGCAAGGCGGGTTCCCATTCCGGATTTCGTGTACCTGTTGAATAATGTCCCATTCTTTATAAATGCAGCACTCCTTGGCTTCTACGCCCAATAATGGCCGTCTTCCACGTGTCAAACGAATACGAAAAGTCTGGGTGTTTTTACATTCACACCCCTAGCCGCGTAAATGAGCCGCCTATTTAAAGGAATGGGGATTTAGATCCAAACCACACCTTCTCCCCTCCGCGAATAGTCATCAGAGCGCATCCAGAAAAGGTCCATTCCACCATGGCCAGCCGTTGCAACTCCTCCTCTCGCCCTTCTAGTCCTAAGCCCGGAGACTGGGAGAGGTGCTCCATCCCACATAGCGAGCTAGTATTGCTTCAGACCAAGAGATTCCTCCCTCCGGCCTACATGGTCCCGGTTCGAGCCGGACTCGCCGCCTATAATGGCGGAGAGCAAGCGGAGAGCGCCCCTACTCCCTCCAAAGCAGAGCGGGTATGCCTTGTCCCTTATCTAATAAGGGGCCTCGGATTTCCAATTCATCCGTTTCTCCGAGGGCTTTTGGAGTTCTATAGCCTCTAGCTGCACAACCTCACACCTGCCTCTATATTGCATATCGTGGGCTTCGTTGCCCTTTGCGAGCTGTTCTTGGGCGTTGAGGCTCATTTCGCGCTATGGAAGAGGCTGTTCTGCCTGGTGCCCCGCTCAAGACGGGTTAATATATGAAGTGGGCGGAGCCGAAGTGTGGCACATCGCCGTGACCGGATATCTATCCGGAACCCCAAAGAAGGCGTCCGAGGACTGGCCTTCGGAATGGTTCTATATAGAGGATGTCCCGCTGCCGGATCCTGTTCGGATCGGCCTCCCTGAGTTCAATAGTGCTCCCCCGAAGAAGCGCCTAAGCTGGCGCCCACGGAGCCCTCAGAGAGAAAGTGACAAGGATGTCCTTTACCTAATGGGCCGGATAAGATTATTGGCTCATTCTGGACTAACCATGATTGGAGTCATGGCCATATGCATCATGCGGGGGGTGCAGCCGCTTCAATATAGAAGCCACCCCATGTGGGATTTCAACGGGGAGGACGACGCCACCCGTCACGGCCGTAAGGGGCCGGACTCGGTTGCCGCTCTGATAAAGATCTTGTCCACTTTGTACAAGGGAGAAGAGGAGGAATTTCTCCGCGTCAACCCTCAGGGTGGTTTTACCATGTATAATCCTCCGAACTGGGTAAGCGAACGCTTTCACCAGTCCATCCGTTTTGTATTCTTACTATTAAATATATGGTCTGACGACTTCGATGCAGGAACTGCACCAGGCTGTTAAAAAGATAAACAGCCCCCCTCCACAACCCGAGGATCCGGGACGGTCCCTCGACCCGGCCTCCCAAGAGGATCCGGACATATCTGTGGAGCTAATTGATGGGGTATTCTATCAATTAAGTAAGGACAACGCCTTGGTGGCCATTACGGCTGACTACCCAGGGCTAATCCCCGCCTCCCAGGTAACTGAGACCGAAATCCCAGTATTTTGAAAAGGGACCCATCCTCACGTGTTTTTGATGACCGTATAACAACCGTGTTTCGCAGAGGAGGTCTTTGAGGCGGGAGGCCGAGCTTACGGCGGCCAGCCCACGAGGGGCTGCGGGGCCCCGAGGGACAAAAAGAAACGTAGTCCGGACAGAGGTACCGGCGTAGAGGTATAGCGCGCCTTTTTATTCCCCGGTGTTATTCCTTCAAGGCATATTAACACTCGTGCTCTGTTCAGGACAAAGAGACCTCGCCGGACTATATCCGGAGAGGCTGCCAATCGCGCCTCCACCAGCCAGGCTCCACAGCCTGGCCCGGAGGCGGAGGCGAACACGAGGCACGTACCGGACGCTCCTCCGCAAAGGATGCAGACAGGCTATCTGCCACCCATTCCGAGGTGGAGAGTGCCATGAACCACATGCGTCGCCAGACTGTTCTTCGCGACGCTTGTTTCTCCCAAGAGGCGTCTGATGCCTTCAACTCGGGAGATGCATATCTTCGTGCCGCTCAAAATGGTCTAGCCAGAGCCACGGAGCAATATGTAAAAGACATACGGGTGAGAAAATTTAAAGGTTATATATATCAGTAGCCCCCGAGACTTGAAACAGTTAGAATAACTGATTTAAGGATCGTATAATACGCATGTTCTTTCAGAGAAGAATACCGAACTGTCCCAGGAGCTAAAGGAGTGCAAAGCCCAACTTGAGGCCGCACTAGCCGCGACAGGGGAGCCCAAGGAGACCCCCTCTGGTAATATATGCTTCAAAAAGATAAGTGTGAAGTGCGGCATATGTGCCGATCTGATAAATGAAATTGCAGGTGGCGCCGGACTAGATCCGTACAAGCAACAACTTCTACGCTGGCTAAAGGCTGGCGAGAGCGTGCTAACAAAGGTGAGGCGGGAGAAGATTGATCTTCAGGATGCCAACACCAAGCTGGGTGTTGAACTGAAAGATGTTCGTTCCTAGTTGTCGGACTCCGTTAAGGAGAATCAGCGGCTTTGACGCGGCATATTTAGTAAGTGCTTGAACGAACTTTTGAAAAAAAGATTCGGCGAGGAAGCCGACTAACAGAGTGATGTCTGTAGGTATGCTAACAGGTCGTCCTGCAGAGGAAATGCCCGGTTCTAGGGTGACCTTCTTCCCGAGCTCTCGCAACTGCACGAGCGAGTTCGGCAGGTGATGCAAGGCATTGCCCAAGCCTTATGGCCATCCCTCTCCATGCCTAAGGTCCTTGGAGAGCTTGCAGAGAAGCTGAAGGGAGCGCGGAGGCGCTTCCAATTGTGGAAGATATCGGCCTGCCGTCAAGGCGCTAGGGAGGCCTGGGCCATGGTGAAGATGCGGTACACAAAGGCTGACCCAAACCACATGGCCGAGGTCGGACCTGTGGGGCCTGATGGGAAGGAGATCCCTGTAAGCTTAGTATACGGCCAAGTAGAGTTGGCCGCAAAGTATTCCCAGCAAGACTGTAAATTAGACAGCCTATTAGATGGTATTGAAGAGGAATACAATCAGTCAGAGTGACTATGTAATTTTAATTGACATGTGTAATGCCTTCTAGCCGGATTGTAGATCGTTTGTCGTTGCCGACCTTTTCGCTTCGACCTTGGGACCTGACGGTCCGGAGTGTGTCCGAATACCCTTGCGGTTATATAAAAACCGGGGTCATTAGTGCTTTATCAGACAAGTGCCCAACTAGTTATGTTATATTACATGGTTAGTAAGAAACATCTTCCAGGGAGAATAGTTCCGTTAGGGGTTCCTTTCTCTGGGAGGCATGCCCTAAAGTGCATGTCCGGACTGCTAACGGAGAAAAAGCATATGGGGGCACAAAAGTAAATAAGTACAAAGGTCATCTTTAGTTCACCGACCGAATATTCCCTTAAGAATGCTAGCTTTCGGCTTCACCCAGTCTGAGGTACACATCCGGCTGACCCGGCAGTAACAATCGCAGAGGTGCTCCCTTTATTGCCTAGCCGAACAATCGGGAACGTAGGGGTAAGCACAGGAGCTAGGCAACCCAGCTTGGCCAAAACTTAAGTCATATCGATGCATATAATGGTGAATAAAAGGTACATGCGGAAGTTTGACACATGTGTTGGGCATGAAGCCCGTATAAATAAGCTTCTGTTTAAAGAAGCCCTCAGGTTTTAGTGAGCGCGGGTAGCGCGTCACTTGATGAGCCTTTAAGGGCTATATAAGAGAGAAAAAAGAGGGAAAGGAGAGAAATGTAAGACAGAAAATGTAAAAAATGGACAGAGGAAGGAGACGAACACAGAGTCCGGCGCTAGGCATAGAATCTTCGGAGACGGGCTGCGTTCCACGGGTTCGGCTCGAGTCGGTTATCCGATGCATCTCGTAGGCGGTACGCTCCACCAGTCAGGACCTGGTCGATTATGAAGGGACCTTCCCACTTGGGCTTCAGTTTGTCCTTTTTCTTGTCCGGCAGGCGTAGAACTAGTTCGCCAATATTGTAATTTTTGGCCCGTACTTCTCTGCTTTGATATCTTCGAGCCTGCTGTTGATAGAATGCGGAACAGGCTTTTGCCATGTCACGCTCCTCCTCCAAGGTGTCCAAACTGTCCTGCCGATCGAGTTCGGCTTCTCTTTCTTCGTATATGCGCACTCGAGGTAAGTCATGAATTATGTCGCAAGGCAAAACGACCTCTGCGTCGTACACCATGAAGAATGGTGTGTATCCAGTGGTGCGATTCGGTGTGGTCCGCAGCCCCCAGAGTACGGAGTCGAGCTCCTCTACCCAGTGCGTGTTGGATTCCTTGAGGGACCGCACTAACCTGGGTTTGATGCCGCTCATAATAAGACCATTCGCCCGTTCGACCTGGCCGTTAGTTTGTGGGTGATAGACGGAGGCATAATCGAGTTTGATGCCCATGTTTTTGCACCAGAGTTTTACCTCGTCGGCCATAAAGTTCGTGCCGTTATCAGTGATGATGCTGTGGGGGACGCCGTAATAGTGTACGACCCCGGATATGAAGTCTATCACTGGTCCGGGTTCGGCCGTCTTAACAGGCTTGGCTTCTATCCATTTGGTGAACTTATCTACCATGACCAGTAAGTATTTTTTCTTATGGGTTCCACCTTTAAGGGGTCCCACCATGTCAAGTCCCCAGACCGCAAAGGGCCATGTTATGGGGATGGTTTGGAGGGCGGTGGGTGGCATATGGCTTTGTTTGCAAAAAGCTGGCAACCGACGCATCGTTGGACTAAGTCCTGAGCGTCTGCCCGGGCCGTTGGCCAATAAAAGCCCGTACGGAAAGCCTTGCTTACAAGGGACCGAGCTTCAGGGTGATGACCACTGAGTCCGGCGTGAATTTTAGCCAGCAAGTTCCGCCCTTCCTCTTCGGAGATGCACCTTTGAAGGACTCCGGTAGTGCTTTTCTTATAAAGCTCTCCCTCATGGACTTTATAGGCTTTAGATCTCCGCACTATGCAGTGTGCCTTGTTTTGGTCCTCTGGGAGTTCCTGCCTAGTAAGGTGAGCTAGGAATGGTTTTGTCCACGGGGCAATAACGGCCATTATTACGTGGGCTAAAGGTGTGACTTCATTGGCGGAGCCTCCGATTGTGTCAGATTGTTCGTCGTCGGGTAGTGCGGTTGAGTCCGGAATGTTATTGCCGGATTCCCCTTCCCATACTACGGATGGCTTGAATAGCCGTTCCAAGAAGATGTTGGGGGGGACTGCGTCGCGTTTTGCACCGATGTGTGCCAGGACGTCTGCCGCCTGATTGTTCTCCCGGGCTATATGATGAAATTCGAGCCCTTCGAACCGAGCTGACATTTTTAGGATGGCGTTGCGATAAGCTGCCATTTTTGGATCTTTGGCATCGAAGTCTCCATTTATTTGGGATATTGCAAGGTTCGAATCCCCTCGCACTTCTAGGCGTTGAATGCCCATGGATACTGCCATCCGGAGACCGTGTAAAAGGGCCTCATATTCGGCTGCATTATTGGAGTGGGTGTACATAAACTGGAGTACGTATTGAACTGTGTCTCCCGTGGGGGACGTCAAAACGATGCTAGCCCCCAGACCGGCCAACATTTTAGAGCCGTCAAAATGCATGATCCAGTTTGAATATGTGCCGTACTCTTTAGGGAGTTCGGCCTCCGTCCATTCTGCGACGAAGTCGGCCAAAACTTGCGACTTAATAGCTCGCCGTGGCTTATAAGTTATGTCGAATGGGAGGAGCTCGATGGCCCATTTTGCAATCCGGCCCGTTGCTTCGCGGTTGTTTATAATATCATTAAGTGGTACTTCGGAGGCTACTGTTATCGAACACTCTTGAAAGTAGTGTCGCAGCTTCCGGGATGCCATGAATACCGCGTATGGAATCTTTTGATAATGCGGGTACCGTGATTTGCATGGAGTGAGGACAGTGGACACATAGTAGACCGGCTTTTGAAGGGGGAATTTGTGTCTGTCCGTTTCTCGTTCGACAACGAGCACTGCGCTAACAACCTGGTGTGTTGCTGGCATTGTTGAGGAAATCGTTAACTGGTAGCTGCTCGGTTGGTTAGCGAGTAGGGGATTAATCGGCTAATCGGCAAGTTAATCGGCCATTTAATCAATTAATCGGACGATTTTTGGTTTATCGGCTACTCGATGACCCTATTAGTAGGGATTAATTGGCAAGTTAACTGGTTAATCGGATGAATTCTTGAACAGGGGTTGCTGCAATGTACAATAGCATTGGTTCGCTGATATTTGGCGCGACCAGGACTGGGTTTGTTGCCACTATGGCTTTTATTTCGTCGAGTCCGGCCGTGGCGGCATCCGTCCACTCGAAGTGTCCGGTGCGCCGAAGGATGCGATAGAGAGGTACTACCTTTTCCCCCAGGCGGGAGATGAAGCGGCTTAAAGCCGCCACACATCCGGTCAATTTTTGTATTTGTTTGAGGTCCTTTCGGATATCCAATTGTGACAAAGCTCGGATCTTGGCTGGATTTGCTTCAATTCCTCTGCCGGATATGATGAAGCCCAAGAGCTTTCCGGCTGGAACGCCGAAAACGCATTTTTCCGGGTTGAGCTTGATGTCGTATGTTCGGAGGTTATCAAATGTAAGCCTCAAGTCGTCTACTAGAGATTCGACATGTCTTGTTTTTACGACCACATCATCCACGTATGCCTCCACTGTTTTGCCGATCTGGTTTGCCAGACATGTCTGAATCATGTGCTGATATGTTGCGCTGGCATTTTTGAGCCCGAAGGGCATTGTGTTCAAGCAGAATGGGCCGTATGGTGTGATGAATGCCATTGCGGCTTGGTCTGACTCTGCCATCTTGATTTGATGGTAGCCGGAGTATGCATCGAGGAAACACAACGAATCGTGTCCTGCAGTGGCATCGATAATTTGATCGATGTGGGGGAGGGGGAAGGGATCCTTTGGGCAACCCTTGTTAAGGTCTTTGAAATCAACGCACAGGCGCCATGATTTGTCCTTCTTTGGTACCATCACCAAGTTTGCTAGCCAGTCCGGATGTTTTATATCTCTGATGAATCCGGCCTCCAATAGCTTGGCTAGCTCCTCTCCCATGGCCTGTCTCTTGGATTCGGAGAAACGCTGAAGGGCTTGTTTGACAGGTTTGAATCCTTTTAGGATATTTAAGCTATGTTCGGCCAGCCTGCGTGGGATTCCTTGCATGTCTGAAGGGTGCCAGGCGAAGATGTCCCAATTTTCATGTAGGAATTCTCGCAATGCGGCATCTACATCAGGGTTTAATTATGCCCCGATGGAAGCTGTTTTATTGGGGTCCATTGGATGGACCTGGAATTTGACTATTTCGTCCGCTGGTTTAAAGGAGGTGGACTTGGATCTTTTGTCGAGTATCACATCGTCCCTGTTTACCGTGGAGCGCAGCGTAGTCAGTTCCTCAGCCGCTAGGGCTTCGGATAGTGCCTCGAGGGCCAATGTGGCTGTCTTGTTTTCGGCGCGGAGCGCTATGTCCGGATCACTAGCCCTAGTGATAATTTCGTTCGGCCCGGGCATCTTGAGCTTCATGTACCCGTAATAGGGTATTGCTTGGAAGATTGTAAATGCTTCCCGCCCTAGCAGAGCGTGGTATCCGCTACTGAACGGGGCCACCTGGAACGTGACCTCTTCGGACCTGTAATTATCCGGCGTGCCGAACACCACATCTAGTGTGATTTTTCCTGTACAGCACGCTTCCCGACTGGGGATTATTCCTCGAAAGGGTGTGCTGCTTCGCTCGATGCGGTTCTAGTCTATTTCCATTTTTTGAAGGATTTCCTCATAAATGAGGTTCAGTCCGCTGCCTCCATCCATGAGTACCTTGGTGAGGCGAAAGCCGTCCACTATTGGACTGAGGACCAATGCGGCTGGTGCTCGAGCTGTTCGGAATTTAGGTTCATCACTGGCACTAAAAGTAATAGCCGTGTCACTCCATGGGTTTATTGTTGCTACCTGATAAACTTCGGCAAGACTGCGGAGTGTTCTTTTTCGCATATTATTTGATGCGAAAGTCTCGAAGACTGTACTGGTGTCCCTGAGGTGGCTTTCCGCGGCCTCCGGAATTAGGAGATCTTCACCAATTTTGGCCACCTGCCGGAGTATCCAACATGCTCTAAGGCTATGAGTTGGTGTGGCATCCTCTGTACTATGAATTTTACAGGGTCCATTAAGCCATCCTTCCAGTACGGTTCCATGCCCTGTAGAGTGTTTTGGTTTTTTGGTGTTTAACTCGGGTGTTTGACAATGATACACCCTTTTATTTCGGAAGGGGTTTCTATTCAAGGCCGGATTGTCCCAAAATTTTGTTTCGGTTTTCCAGGCGCTTTCCATCGCATAGTACTTTTGTACTATGGACGCCAAGTCAGCGAAGCGTGTAATATTGCGACGACTTATGGCGTTGAGGATTCCCTTGTCTGTGCAATTATTGCAGAATATTGAAATTGCATCTTCCTCACGGAAGTCCTTTATCCTGTTCATAACCAGGAGGAATCTGGCCCAGTAAAGATGTACTGTTTCTTTGGGCTTTTGCCTGATTTGGGATAGATCGTTTATGTTCGGGTGGGTGGGTGGAATTAAATCCGAAACCTCTCCCAATCTGAGACTCAAAGGCCAAGGAGTTTCCGAACTCTGAAGTTTGGATTCTTGGAAGTTGTCCAATGGATCTAGCCCGCTGCCTGATTCTAAGTTCAGGTCTTGAGTTACGTCCTCCCCTCCGCGGGTATCTGGCTTGGAGGGATCGGGAATCCGGACGTAGCTAGTCCTTAGGATAGATGAAGGATCGCCGCACTGCGCCTCGACCACGGCAACGTGATGGGTGGCTTGGGGAGAGTTAATTTCTCTTAGATCGGGTTTAAGCCCAACTTGGTCGTAATCTGTAGCGACCCCCAGGGCGGCGATGCGATCCAAGAGCTCGTTTATGGAATAGAGCTCCATTGGATCTAACTGCTCGACGAGTCCCGAGCTGACATGAAGATTGCTTTTGATGACCCGAGAGGTCACCATCGGCGCAACAGCCGAACATGCGGTCATAAGAAAACCACCTAGCCGGAGAGTTTGGCCGACAGCCAAGGCTCCCTTAGTAACGACGCCGTCTTTAAAGATGGGAAGAGGCATCCTTCCTGATTGCGACGGCACAGAGGAACTCTCAATGAAAGCACCAATGTCGGTGTCAAAACCGGCGGATCTCGGGTAGGGGGTCCTGAAATGTGCGTCTAGGCGGATGGTAACAGGAGACAAGGGACACGAAGTTTACCCAGGTTCGGGCCCTCTCGATGGAGGTAAAACCCTACGTCCTGCTCGATTAATATTGATGATATGGGTAGTACAAGAGTAGATCTACCACAAGATCAAGGCGGCTAAACCCTAGAAGCTAGCCTATGGTATGATTGTTGTATGTTCTGTTGTCCTACGGACTAAAACCCTCCGGTTTATATAGACACCGGAGAGGGTTAGGGTTACACAATGTCGGTTACAATGGTAGGAGATCTAAACATCCGTATCGCCAAGCTTGCCTTCCACGCCAAGGAAAGTCCCATCCGGACACGAGACGAAGTCTTCAATCTTGTATCTTCATAGTCCAGGAGTCCGGCCGAAGGTATAGTCCGGCCATCCGGACACCCCCTAATCCAGGACTCCCTCACCCCTCTCTGGAGCCCTAAACAGACTCCAGATCTGGCCTCCCGATGAAGAACAGGAGGTCACTGTCGGTGTCAAAACCGGAAGATCTCGGGTAGGGGGTCCCGAACTGTGCGTCTGAGGATCAATGGTAGCAAGGGACAAAATGTTTACCCAGGTTCAGACCCTATTAAAGGAGATAAAACTCTATGTCCTGCTTGATTATATTCAATGAGAATAGGGGTTACAAGAGTTGATCTACCTCGAGATCGTAATGGCTAAACTCTAGCTGTCTAGCCTATGAGAATTCTGATAGCCCCTACGGGCTAAACCCTCCGGTTTATATACACACACCGGAGGGAGGGTCATACAAAGTCGGTTTACAGAGGAAGGAAATACATCCGGACACCAAAACTTGCCGTTCACGCATATAGGAGTCCTACCCGGACACGGGGGATAACCTTCGGCTTCTATCTTCACGGCCCATCAGTCCGGCCCTTATTAAATAGGCCGGGCACCCGAGGACCCCCTAATCCAGGACTCCCTGAGTAGCCCCCAAACTTGCCTTCAATGACGATGTAGTATCCGACTTGTGTCTTCGGCTTTGCAAGGCAGGTTCTTCATCATACTCCAGACAGATGACAGTCCGGCCCTGACCTTCACATTCTGCCTTTATGACTCCTTCCATGCCGTCTCCTCAATTTCCTCGCGTCGGGCGAATGCGAACAGTCCATGATAACTTTTTACAAATACGCCCCTGACCACATAGGGACGATGCATATATAAAGAGGTTAGATCCCCAAATGCCATCCACATCATGCAGAAAACATCAGGACCAGCCACGAAAAACATCAAAACATGGCCAACGCTCCAAGCTCTTCTTCGCGCCCTCATGGCCTTCAGGAGGGTGATTGGCGGAGCTGCTTAGTGTCTCATCTCCAGTTGAGTCGACTACAAATGCAGGGATATCTCCCTCTCACAGATCTATTCTCTATGCGAGCGGGATTAGCCTCGATCGACAATGATGTGCTAGCAGAAAATTTCCCCAACCCCAACAAGGAGGGGAGGGTGTGCTTCGTTCTATTTATTTTTCGATGCTTAGTATTTCCGATCCACTCCTTTCTCAGGGGCCTGTTAGAGTTCTACGGGATCCAGCTGCACAATCTTACCCCAGGTTCTATGCTGCACTTCTCGGGTTTTGTCGCTCTTTGTGAACTGTTTCTAGGCTGCGAGGCTCATTTTGAATTATGGATAAAGTTATTTTGCCTTGTTCCTCGTCATCGAGGAGGTTCCATATTTGAAGTAGGTGGCGCCGAAGTATGGCGCTTAGCCGGATCGGGCTACCTTAAAGGAACTCCCAAGGAAGTATCTCAAGAATGGTCTTTGGAATTGTTTTACATTGAGGATGTTCCCCTTCCGGGCCCAGTTCGGCGTGGTCTCCCTGAATTCTCTAGTGCTCCTTTCAAGAAACGCCTCAATTGGCGTCCCCGGAGTCCCAAGGAGGAAGACAATGCGGAAGTGAAGAGGCTGGTCAGCAAGATCAGATTACTTGCTCATTCCGAGCTCTCAATAATCGAAGTCATGGCCATTGCGATAAAGTGATGTATTCAGCCTCGCCAGTCCAGAGTGACCCCTTTATGGTGTTACAAGGGAGAGGATTATGCATCTTGTTACAGACGCAAGGGCCCGGATACCCCGACCGAACTGGCCATAATCCTGGCCGATCTGTATAAGGGGGAGAAAGAAGACTTCCTCCGCTTAAACTACCAAGAAGGCTTTTCCATGTACAACCCCATTGAACGGGTAAGATTTTGATTATCAGTGCTGCTTTATCTTGTTATCGAGGCATGCTAATCAAATCGTTCTTGTTGTCTTAAAACAGTCATGGAGGAAGATGGTCGAGGACATTCATTCTCCCTCCCCACAGCTAGAGGATCACACTCGCAACGAAGACACTGGCTTCTGCGAGGATCCGGATATATACATAGAGTTCGATGATGGAGTATTTTATCAGGCGAGCCTTGACGGCTGGGAAGTGGTTATTACGGCCGACTACCCCCGCCTTTACGCTTTCTCCATCGTAAGTCTTCAAAAAGCTTCCTAAAAAGAGGCCCTTACTTGCACCTTATCCATTACACTAAACTATACTTCATTGGATCGGCGCTCGGCAAGCCGCACTCCCTCGAGAGCGGACTCTACGCAGGGTAATCATTCAAAACGAAAGGAAACCAGGAGCGCTGCCGAGCCCCCTCCTTCTTCAAAGAGGTATGTCCGTTGATATGTGCCTAAGCATGGGTTTGCCGCGTGCTCCTCCTAAAATAAGGGCAGAGGCGAATGTCAGCTAATCCGACACTGGACTCGTCAACTAGGACGAGAGCTGATACAGTGCTAGATCCGCGCCCTCATGAGGATTTGGATGACGTATCCGTCATGAATTCCGAGGTGGAGAGCGTGATGAATCATCGTCGGTTGAAAGAGGCCATGCGTGCTCCAGTTTTCTCTGAACAGGAATTTACCGCACTCAGCTCCATGGATGCATATATCCGAGCCGCCCGAGACAGACTTGCTGGAGTTACTCAACTGTTTTCAAAGGATATGCAGGTAATAGTCTGTGCAAATTTAATAGATACTAGTCGTGAACCCATGCATTGCACGGGCTAGTTATGTGTTCTTATATTAGGATACATATTATAGAAGATACCTGTTCATATTTGGGTGTATTTGTATGAATAAGTTGTGTGTACTCCGTACAGGGACATAAACTAAATTTGGCGCCAAGAAATATATGATTTGAGATAGCATGCTATCAAATCTATATGTTGTTTCTAATTTCACTATATGAATGAATATAATTAAAAATAAGAAAACTCTTTCGTGCATGAATGGTCACCTTAAGAGTAAATTTGTTTGCCTCATTTTAGAAGTGTGTGAAGTGGCCAATATAAAGCTTACATCTACTTATGCATAAATGGATTCGAAGATGCACATTAACTATCTAATAATATTCGCATAGTTGTCGTTGTCAGTACTTTATGAAGGGTGTAAGAAAGTTGGCTCTTATTTGTTGTACCAGAGGAGTCTTTGTATTTAAGAAAACTATGGTGTGCCAAAAAAACAGTAATCATTACTCGTAAATAATCCCATTCTAGAAAAAGTAGTAGCGATTATCATGCCTGACACTTGGTATCCTTCAAATTAACTTATAGGAAACGAAGTTATTAAAGAATGCTTATTACTCAAGTGAGTGAATCAATGCCAATAAATGACTGTACACAAAATAAACTTCAATAAAACAACATCACAACTTAAAAATTTGCAAATAAGGTAACACCATAACTCATGGAGAGCTTAGGTCATCAATGATCCAGAGACCGAATTCGTAATAAAGAAGATTGCATTATATGCACATGCAAAACTTCTTAAAATACGAATTTATATACACTTCCTTTTCATCATTGTAGAGGGGGGGGGGGGGTATTTAAGAGGGCCCTGTCATTTCCATACTAATTTTCTCAACACTCCAAATTGGTATATGCCGTCACATATGGATGATGACCTATTTTTGTAGCAGGTCGAAGAGAGAACCGAGCAAAGAAGGCATACAAATTAATGGATCAGTAGCAATGTATGGCTTGAAGAACTACGGCCTCGCCTATGACATATATCTGCATCCATGGTCTAACATAAAACTGTTGTGTACAACTGAACTTATACCTTTCCCTATTGTGTATTCCCTTTATTTTCATCCATGTTAATAGTTTTTTAATACACTTTCTTTAAATATATAAATATCGTAGTACACTCTTCTACTATTTTGCATTAAAAAGAACCTTGCTTCCACTATTTCAGTCCTACTTGAATCAAGATAAATAGTGTTATATAGTAGATATATTGAAAGGTATAAACCTTAATTAAATATGCAACCGTGGCTGCATTGTGGCAGTGATTCATGTCACATGAATTAGAAGCACGCAGACTAACGGGATACTTATGCAGTTGAAGAATTGCACCGACAGTAACATGAATCAGTCAAAGTAGCAAAGCCTTATGAAATCAAAATCAAAAACGAAATCCAGCTTTATTAGACAAAGGATGGATTTTATTAGCTCAAAATGGATCATCAAAATAAAAGGGAAACAATCTCAAAGTGCCTCGCAGATTGCTACAGAAAGATTTACAACAGTGGAATCCAGCCACTTCTGTGCGACTGGGTGAAAAAAGCCATGAGGCTCATGCCCTTTTCAACTAACCGATCATATTTAATTATTAAATCAGTAAAATAATCAGAGGAAAAAATAATTATGGTCACCTTTTATAAAATATAAATTTTGGAAATTAAGTCTGATGTTAAACTAAAATTTTAGTAAATGTGAAAACATTGACAGAGCATGAGATCGGGATATCGTTGATCTGCCATCTGTTTGAAAGGAGATATTGCTAGTGAAGGGATCGAACAGTGATATACAGACGCTGTCCATAATTATACATGTAGTAGTGTGCAAAAGATTAGTAGCTATGGTGTTAACTTACTAAAGGATGAGCTGGTCGTTCAATATTATACTCGTCCGAACACTGCTACAATTCGTAAAAGCTATGGTCGTGGAAACATGCAGAGCATGGACGTACTGAGAAGAACACATTCAAAGGAGGAGGTCATTCTCAGTTCTTAATAATTAGATTAGTAAAGTAATTACCTTTGAAAGCCAGCGTTTTGCCCAGGATACATGCTCCCATGTGCATGTTCTCGTCTGCATCATACATCACAACACATCAAGAGATATGCAGACAATGCATGAAAGTGAAGCGCTGCAAATAAGGCCATAAAGAGTGCATTTCTTGCAGTTTCATGACTCGGAGGCTGGAACGTTCGAAAATAGTCAAAAGAGCATTAGTGCATAAGAATAAATGTAGGTGCGAGAATAGGAAAGGTATGCATTCTTCTTTTTCATGTGCATTATAAACTCACAGTAGAGGTAGAGAAGTGGATACATCTTCATATTCTTTTGCCAGTGGAACCTTTCATGCCTAATCAGAAAACAAATAAAACTTAGTACCTAATTACTTCAGTTCTAAGAAATCATGGGGGAAAAAGGTAAAAACAGACGAATACCAACTTATGATCTTGGTAAAGGATGGCTACAAACTAACTGAAGACACACTGGTATTAAATCTGGTGCACCGTGGAAGGAACTACCTTTGATGTCCCATCAGCTCAATAGACTTTGAAGCACTGTAAAACAATCCAGTATCCTCTATATGCACCATTATTATCTTACAAAAAAAATGCCGCAAACTTTGTATACCACACGGAAGATATTTATTAGAGGAAAGTGGCAAATAAAACATTAATGAAGTTTAAGAGTTGAGTCCCGCAAAATACAAAATTGGATCACTGAGCATTTTCTTTTTTCCCAGGTAATTCTGTAACAAACTTTTAAGGAGAAAGGTATACAATATTTACTAAACTCAATGCTTTCCAGCTTATTTTTATATCTATGGATCCCTCATCGAGTCCTTGTGTGATCTTTAAGAAAAATTTGAAGAGTAGTACGCTGAGGCATTATAATGAAATACCTGGGGTTGAACCTATTAATTTTGGCACATATGTAATTGAATTTTCCTCTGCTCCTCTGCCATAATCTGGGCGCCCTATGTCTGCATGTAAAACTAACTTCAGTTAAAAGCATTATAGAAAAGTAGACACATTAGGGGTCAGAAGGGTAAGAGAATTAGCACTGGAACATAGTTCTTGATATTCATATACCATTAAAACAGGAACATAACTTGCATTGGTGGTAAGTTCCTAAAGACAATGTGCACCAAGAGATAAGGGAACAGGTCCTTTGACGGAACCTGACTGAATGAAGTTTATATAATTTCTGGGTACCAAAGTACCAATATATGGTATGGCTGATGTATTAGTAAAACAAAACAAATCTCTGTGAGTCTAGTATATGATTTCTCCAGACTAAAATGTGGCTGCCATATTAGAACAGATCCTTTGAAACACTGTCCATTGGAACGCGGCAAGATCTGTTCATTGGATCCTTCCATATGGTCCAAGTTTCCTTATCAGTAATTACTCGCCTCTAGCTTGTAGTGCAGATTTATGGAAATTGAGTGTGAGCGAAAGTATCCAACAACAATTATATAATCATGTAAATTTTTCTTAGCTGTATAGAATCATGTAGCTGAAACAATTGTACAGCTGCAATGCCATGTCTGATGTCTCCTACTGCCTCTTATGTAATCAGGTAGATTTCTATGTAGTAGTTTGCATGTACAGTTTTCCCAAAATATAAATTGAATTGTGATTTCGAGCTGATACCATGGGCAAGTGCCTAGGAAGGCTCGACCCATGTCAATCCATCCATGCACTAATTTAATTAAATCAACTAAGCAAACCTTAATACGTACAGATAGATAATCTGCTTCATCAATGTAGATGTCCTTCAGCCACTGCGGACCAAGGGGAGTAGGGACAGAACACACGATGTGATTGGCTCTTCGATCCGCAGCCGGCAAGATAGCCACGTCATGTATTTGCGAAGTCTAGAAATCAAAATTGTCGGCATAGTAGAGAATTGGGAACATGGCAATGCGATGATAGATTACTACGATCTATGTCAATCAGTTGCATGTACAGTTTTCCCAAGATATAAATAGAATTCTGATTTCGAGCTGATCCCATGGGCAAGTGCATAAGAAGGCTCGACCCATGTCAATCCATCCATGCACTAATTTAACTAAATCAACTAAGCAAACCTTAATACTTACAGATAGATAATCTGCTTCATCAATGTAGATGTCCTTCAGGCACTGCGCACCAAGGGGAGTAGGGACAGAAGACACAATGTGATTGGCTCTTCGATCTGCAGCCGGCAAGATAGCCATGTCATGTATTTGCGAAGTCTGGAAATCAAAATTGTCAGCATAGTAGAGAAGAGGGAACCTGGCAATGTGATGATAGATTACTACGAGTCTACGATCTATGTCAATCAGAGAGTCCCTAGTGGTAAACAGCAATTGTGTGATTTGGCCAAGGCTGCAGGAAGGACAGAGACGTCGAAGCGGCTATAGCAACAGGGAGAAGGAGGAGATGCGGCAGCAGATCCATGAGATCCGAGGTGTGCGGCGGCGCTAGTGTGCACCTGAATTTGAACACGATTTGGGGTGTGAGCCACCATGTTGCCAATGAATCATAATTCCACCACCTGGACGTCCAGGGTGTGGATTTGCATGGTTCTTTGTTAGATCGACTGCAACAGCGTGGATGAATCCTTTGAAGTTGAGGAAGGCAAGAAAAGGACACGCGTAGAGGCGGAGGAAGAGGGACATCGCCTCTAGGGCTCGCTCGACTACGCATGAAGAGTTACGACGCTGCTTCCCGGAAGTTTTTTTTCTTTGTCGAGAGAGAGTTCGGTAAAGATGATTTTTTTACATGAGTTTGGTATAAAGAAGATTGTACGTGGGATAGATGGAGAGGACTCCAATGTGTAATATCTGATGGCTGCAAAGGCATGATATGCAGATCCAATGGACGGTTAGATCATCAGAACGCAGGAATTTCTAGGATCGATCTACACCATAATAATTCGACCCCACCAGATTAACGGCTCCTAATTACTGATTAACGTGGTAATTTCTTGGGAGTCGCTAATTAGTATAGGTATAGATAGATAGATAGATATGCCAGTAGCCCCCGAGACTTGAAGCGGTTAGGCCAACCGATTTAAGGATCGTTATGACCTACAGGTTCTCAAGGAAAAGAACAATGCGCTGTCCCAGGAACTGAAAACAAACCAGACAAAGTTGAATGCCGTCACCATAGAACTTGCGGAGATGAAAAAGGCCACAATGACCACTAATCAGAAGAACAAACTCGAGGAGGAAATGGATAAACAAGCTGAAGAGACAAGGAGCTTAAAGGCTCAGTTATCAATCGCGCAAAAAGAAAATAAGAAGTTGAAAGGCGGCATATTCGGTATGAACTTTTGAACCATCCAAGGGACTCATAGTATCCCATAATTAGGATTGTCACAACTCTGTTGTTGCAGGTCTGTTAACCGGTCGGCCTGAAGAGGAAGTGTCTGGACTCCGAGGCGACGTGCTTAAGGAGCTGTCCGTGGTGCATGAGCGGGCCCGGAAAGCTATGAGAAGTATGGCTAAGGCCTTATGGCCATCTGATGCCCCTCCAGAAAGTATGGAGGGGTTGGCGAACCTGTTCAAAGGTGCCCGACACCGTTTTGAGCTATGGAAGGCGTCCACATGCTGGGAAGATGCACAAGAGGCATGGGCAATGGTGAAAACGAGCTACACCGTACTCGATCCGAATCATATGGCCAGAGTAGGACCTCAGGGGCCAGATGGAAAAGAAATTCCTGTTAACTTGGTATATGACCAAGTGATGATAGCTGCGAAATAATTACAAGAAGACTGTAGTTTAGACAGTCTTACAGATGGCATAGATAAAGAGTAGGCGTTCGATTCAATGTAGCAATGTACTTTTATCATCAAACTTATCTCCAACCGAACATGTCAAAATTTGTCATTGTAGGCTTTCGGCTTCAACCCCCGAACGAAAAAGGTGGAGTGTTTCGGGATACCATGTTGGAATGTAAGAAACATTCATTATGTCCTAAAACCAGACAATCCAGTCATTTTACTCAAACCGACAAAATTTGTTCGGAGAGTTATGTTATATTACTTTTTAATGTAAGAAACATCTTCCAAGGAAAATAGTTCCGTTAAGGGTTCCTTTCCTTGGGTTGGCATGCCTAATTATACATCCCTAGGCTTTGATCCGAATTACGGGTAGCCTATCCGGTGTTTGTTAGAAGTATTATAAAAAAGTAAACTATCTGTCATTGCTTGCTGACCAATTATGCTCTTAAGAACACTAGCTTTCGGCTTCACTCGTCCGAGGTACAGGTCCGAATTACCCGGTTGTATCAATCAAAGAGGTACTCCCTTTACACCTTAGCCGAACAATCGGGAACATAAGGCATAAATACAGGAGAAAGGCAATCCAACTTGGCAAAAACTTAAGTCATAGATGTGCATATAATGGCAAAAGATGTATAGAGCAAACAACGTAAGCAATAAAAGCAAAAAGCTTTTAGTAATGAGCTTCGTCAATGAAGCCCCTAGTTATAATGGGGTGTATGCATTTAAAGATGTGCGCCCCTAACAGTTCGGTAGACCTGAATATACCCTAGGATATAAAAAGGGAAAATTAAAAAAAAGACGAGGAGAAAAAAGGAGCCTAGTCAAAGAAACAGAAAGGAGGCGGCGGAACTATGCGTAGAACCGTCGAAGCCGAGTAGCGTTCCATGGATTCGGCTCAAGGCGATTATCCAATGCATTAGAAGGTCGAAGGCGATAGGCTCCTCCTGTGAGAACTTCATCTATGATGAAGGGGCCCTCTGATACGTCTCCAACGTATCTATAATTTATGAAGTATTCATGCTGTTTTATTATCGTTCTTGGATGTTTTACAATCATTTTATAGCAACTTTATATCATTTTTGGGACTAACCTATTGACCCAGATCCCAGTGCTAGTTGCTATTTTTTGCTTGTTTTTTACATCGCAGGAAATCAATAACAAACTGAGTCCAAACACCGCGAAACTTCTTGGAGATTTTTATGGACCAGAACACCCAAGTTGGGCCAGAGCAGCATCTGGGGGGTGCCCCGAGGGGGAACAACCCACCAGGGCGCGCCTGGGGGACCAGGCATGCCCAGGTGGGTTGTGCCCACCTTGGTGGCCTCCCACACCCCCTCTTTACCCTATAAATTCACAAATATTCCAAAACCCTTCGAGGTTAACCTAGATCAGAAGTTCCACCGCCGTAAGGCTCTGTAGCCACCGAAAACCAATCTAGACTCTTTTCGGCACCCTGCCAAAGGGGGAATCATCTCCGGTGGCCATCTTCATCATCCCGGCGGCCACCACGATGAGGAGGGAGTAGTCCACCCTTGGGGCTGAGAGTTTGTACCAGTAGCTATGTGTTTAATCTCTCTCTCTCTCTCTCTCTCTCTCTCTCTTGTTCTTGAGATGTCACGATCTTGATGTATCGCGGGCTTTGTTAATATAGTCGGATCATATGGTGTTTTCCCCTCTCTATCTTATTGTGATGAATTGAGTTTTTCCCTTTGAGATTTCGTTGTTATCAGATTGAATACTTTTATGGATTTGAGAACACTTGATATATGTCTTGCAATTGAGTACTCGTGGTGACAATGGGGTATCATATTGATTCACTTGATATATGTTTTGACACTCAACTCGCGGATTCCCGAGGTGACATTGGCTAAATGTATGCATAGGGGTTGATGCACGTTCTTGTCTTTGTTTCTCCGGTAGAAATCTTGGGGCACTCTTTGAAGTTCTTTGTGTTGGATTGAATATTATGAATCTGAATTTGCTTTGGTGTTATTTTAGTATGAACCCTTGGTAGATCGATTGGAAAGAATAGCTTCGTGTTATTTTAGTATGAACTCTAGGATAGATTGATCGGAAAGAATAGCTTTAAGGTGGTTTCGTGCCCTACAAACAATTCCTCTTATGTTCTCCAGTAGATAGGAACTTTGGAATGATTCTTCGTTGCACGCTGAGGGACGGTTATATGATCCAATTATATTAGCACTGTTGAGAGATTGCACTAGTGAAAGTACGGACCCTAGGCCTTGTTTTTAAGCATTGCAATACCGTTTTTGTGCCCGTTTACTATTTACTACCTTGCTGTTTTTATTTATTCAGATTATAAAAATATATGTCTACCATCCATATTACACTTTTATCACCATCTCTTCGCCGAACTAGTGCACCTATACAAATTGCCATTGTATTGGGTGTGTTCGGGACACAAGAGATTTCTTATATTTGATTGCAGGGTTGTTTGAGAGAGACCATCTTCATCCTACGCCTCCCACGGATTGATAAACCTTAGGTCATTCACTTGAGGGAAAATTGCTACTGTCCTACAAAACTCTGCGCTTGGAGGCCCAACACATGTCTACAAGAATAAAGTTGCATAGTAGATAGCATCAAGCTCTTTTCTGGCGCCATTGCCGGGGAGGTGAGTGCGTGAAGGTATATCTTTAGATCTTGCAATTGACTCTTTTAGTTTCTTGTTTATCACTAGTTTGGTTTGTAAAAGAAAACTACAAAAAATGGAATTGAGGTTGCATCATATTATTGATCATGTTTATAATATCTTTCTTGAAAATGATGGTTGGGAAAATTGTGATCAATTGTTAGAAGAAGAAGTCAATAAAATGCTTGGCACAAAATATTTGTATGATGAGCATGATTGCAATGTTGTTAGTATGAATTCTTTGAAAATATCCAAAATGCTAATAATGATTGCACAAGTCATGAAAAAAATGTTTCTTATAAGCATGTCACTTTTTGCAGAGTGAATTGAGACTGCAATTGCCCACCAAAAAAGGGAAGATAGATTTTGTAAGAAGCATAAATATTTTGAAACGAAAAATTTGCAAGAGAGGCAGATGATTGTGTTGAAAGATGTATTTTTTTTCACCATCCTTGTGAACTTTGCAATGAACGTGGTCATTTAATTCTCCAATGCAAATTATTTCATGATCAAGTCGTGTCCAAAAATTGTGATAACTTGATTACCCTTGAGCATCATAAAGAGCTTAGTCTTATTTTGGGGTATGAAGAAATGAAATGTATAACTAAGGGTTTTCCAAATCCCGGGAGATTTTTTGATTTTGATCTAGAAGAAATTTATATGTTTTGTCCGGTAAATTGCATTGAGAATCCTTATATTGCCAACTACCTAAAGACAAGAAAACAAATGGAATATGAAGAGAGTACTAATGAAAGGGAAAGTGTTTCCCATTACCCTCCTAGTGTTTATTATGATGATTCAGGTAACGAGGAGGAGCTTCCTATCCAATCAATTTCTTCAACAAGAAGCTTGAAAAAATTAATTAAACCCACACATGATGTGGTCAAGAAGAAGAAAAGAAGAAAGAATAAAGGTATCTCTCCTAAATAATGTTGCTCCTATCACCATTGTGCCTCATGAAAGTGAATCAAGTATGTTGGTGGAGGACGATGATATTGAGTATGATTTTGTGATACCTAGTACTTTTTGTAATGATTATGATTGGGAAGACAACGATATCCCTTATGATCTTGAAAATATTTTTAGCACTTGCTTGGAAGAATATGATAATAATGCTTGCTATACTATTGGTGCCATTCATGCTATTGATAAGAATAATTGTGATGATATGCAAAACCACAAGCTTGGGGATGCTATGCTTAATGAGTATGATATATTTGAAGATTTATTTGCCGGAAATAATGCTTGTCCTAAGCTTGGGGATGCTTTGCTTAATGAATGTGATCCTTTGATTCCTTCTACTTTCGATAAGAAAATTTATTTTGATGATAGCATGCCTCCTATTTATGATGATTACATTGATAAAAGTGGGTTTGGAAGAGTGTCAACTCTAGGTAGTATTGATCCCACTATTTTGGAGGGTGTTGAATCTTATTACAATATTGATGAAAGTGGATTTGGAGAGGTCATGACTTTATTTAGTGATACATCCACTATTTTGGAAGAGGTTTCTATTGACTATGACAATAAAGTTGCTATCTATAATGATTATTATGATGACATGTATGCCATAAAGAGTGATAAATCTTCTATGCTTGTGCATCATGAAAAGAGTGTTGTATGTGATAGTTATATTATTGAATCCACTCATGATGTTTCTGAAAATTATTATGAGGAAGGAACTTATGCTCTTACATATCTCAATAATATCAAGTTTCTTCTCTATATGTTGATTGTTTTGAAGTTGCACTTGTTTTCCCTTCCTATGCTAGTTGATTCTTGTTCCCATAAGTTGTTTGCTCAAAACATCCCTATGCATAGGAACTGGGTTAGACCTAAATGTGCTAGTCATATGCTTCATGATGCTCTCTTTATGTTTCAATTCTTATCTTTTATGCAAGCATCATTGAACTCATCATCCTTAGCTTAAAGGCAGTAAATAAAAGCGCTTGTTGGGAGACAACCCAACACTTTTACTTACTATTTTTGTGTGTTCACATGATTATTCTACTGTATTGATCATGTTTTATTGATTTTGTTTCAATAAAGTGCCAAGTAAAGCCTTTGGGATCATGTTGGGTGATAGTTGATTTGATCATGCTGAAAAACAGAAACTTTTGCGCTCACGAAAATAATTCTTATTTTTAACAGAAGTGTGATTTTTATATGATTATTTTTGAAGAAGTTTAATATAGAATTGCTCACATGTTCCTAATTTTTTCATAATTTTTGGAGTACCAGAAGTATGGTAGTTATCCAGATCATTACAGACTGTTCTGTTTTTGACAGGTTCTATTTTCAATGCATAGTTTGCTTGTTTTATAGTTTCTATGGCTTATATTGCTCAATATAAATGGTAGAAATGATATGCTGCATTAGGCTTTTTGTGGAAACAATTATGAATTTTTTCTTTGACAGTACCAAAGTGAAATGGTTTGCTCTTTATCATACTAACCTATCTCACGAAGTTCCGTTAAGTTTTGTGTGATTGAAGTTTTCAAGTTTTGGGTGAGATGACGATATGAGGAGAATAAGGAGTGACAATACCATAAGCTTGGGGATGACCAAGGCACCCCATGGTTATATTCAAGGAAGATCCAAGCAACTAAGCTTGGGGATGCCCCAAAAGGCATCCCCTCTTTCGTCTCCAACATTATCGGTAACCTCACTCGGAGCTATGTTTTGATTCGTCACATTATATGTGTTTTGCTTGGATAATCAATATATTTTGTTAGGATTTGCTTGTAATTATTTATAATAACGTTTTTCATCTTTTGTTTCAGTAAGAGTGGCATTGATAGCCTTTACTATGCTTATTTTACAAGTCCACATGTTGCTCTTTGAAAACAGAAAGTTTACAGCTGTTGCAAAAATTCCGGAGGAAAGTCAGAATGTGATAAAATATTGAAATTTTTTGCATAATAAGCTCTGATAAATTTTCTACAGTGTGGTAGAATTTCATAATGTTTGGAGTTAGGGAAGTACTGGTACTCTTGCATTCTTTACAGACTGTACTGTTTTGGCAGATTGCTGTTATGTTTGCTTGTTTAATGATTCTATTTGACGATAGGAGTATTAAATATGAAGAGAAATTTAGTATGCAATGTTGAATAATAATTTTAGTGATTTTCTACAGTAGAGAATGATAAGGTTTTTGCATTGGTTTATACTAACTTATCTCACGAGTTCTTTTTGAGTTTGGTGTAAATGAAGCTTTTGAGATTTAGGAAAACCGTGATATGAGAGGAATTAAGGAGACACAAGAGCTCAAGCTTGGGGATTCCCAAGGCACCCCAATATAATATTTCAAGAAGTCTCAAGCATCTAAGCTTGGGGATGCCCGGTAGGCATCCCACCTTTCTTCTTCAACAACTATCGATTAGTGTCGGTTGAGCCTAAGTTTTTGCTTCTTCACATGATGTGTGCTATCCTTGGAATGTTACAACTTATTTAAACATTGGACTATGTGAATCAACATGCCGTTGGATGGTTATGACGATTGTGCTCACCGCTGCAAAAATGTTCCCTACATACGTGCGGGGTAATTTGCACATAACACAGAATTATATATTGTTTTGCTTGCTGTTTAAATAAAGTAATTAGATCCAAAACTTTAAAATAAAATAGAGTCCTCAAATAGTTGCTAGGGAGGCTAGGTAAGCGGTATTCACATCCGGTCAATGAAGCTCTTTTATGTGGAATTTCTCTAGTGCTTCACTTTTATCTTTTTTAGCATGGTGTGCTTTAGTATTTTTGAAGAAACTCTCTCTTGCTCCACTTAAATTAATTTGAGCGAAAGAAATATTATGCTCATGATCTTCACTTATATCTTTTTGGAGTAGTTTGTCATTTACTCTTGTGCTTCACTTATATCCTATGAGTAAATTGTTGAATGAATTGAATATCATGAAGTTGAAATCATATGATACCTAGTGGTAGCTTCACATTGGGTTTAGAAAGTGAAATATTTTGAGGCTTTACAATCACAATATTGGTCATACAAGGAATTCACGAATAATTAGTATAAGGAAGAGAACTTTCACATGCAACTACACTATCATGGAAGTCTTTTGTGATTGTGAGCCCCCATCAAAACATTATATGCCAAAATTGATGACGTTGGACAAGGAAGACAACGTAATGATTTATGTTTGCTCATGTTCACATAGAAGTCATATTGTCATAGATCCTTCAACATGTGGTGCTTGCGCCCCATCTTTACTAGCAAAAAATTCCACACCAAGTAGAGATACTACTTCTACATCCAAAAACCCTTAAACCCAAATTTTATTTTCATGAGTCCACCATACCTACCTATGGATTGAGCAAGATCCTTCAAGTAAGTTGTCATCGGTGCAATAAGGCAATAAAAATTGCTTCTGGAAAGTGTTAGATCATTTAGCGTAAGAGAAAATTGAGCGTTGTACGAACTTGTGATGGCAAAGAATAAAAGCGACAGACTGCATAATAAAGATTGCTATCATAGGCGGCAATATAACGTGACATTCTTTTACACTAAGGGGTTGAGCATACAAACAAATAAGCGCATGGCAACCTTTGCTTCCCTCTGCGAAGGGCCTATCTTTTACTTTTCAGTATTTACTTTTATGCAAAGAGTCAAAGTTTTTCTCTATTCCTTTTTATTTTTTCTCTTTTGGCAAGCATCATGTGGTGAGGAAAGATCTAGGCACATATGTCCAGTTGAATATGGGTATCATGAGTTATTATTGTTGACATCACCCTTGAGGTGAATATGTTGGGAGGCAAAACAATAAGCCCCTATCTTTCTATGTGTCCGGTTGAAACGTTTTGCTAATGTGTATGCGGTGAGTGTTAGCAATCATAGAATACTATATGATGGTTGAGTATGCGGAGCTCTTACATAAACTCCGTTGAATAAGTTGAATTGCAATTGCTTGTTGACTAAGAACATAGGTTGTTGAGTTTCAAGAGAATTCATTGTTTGAACCTTAACATGTGAATTGGTTGCTACTATAACATGAAAAGTTTAATAAGAAAGAATTGATGTTATGATGCTAGGAAAAGTGATTGAAATTGTCATTGATCAAACTTGTGCACTTTGCTAGCATTCACACTTCATAAATTATTTCTTTTATCATTTACCTACTCGTGGACGAGTAGGAATTAAGCTTGGGGATACTGATACGTCTCCAACGTATCTATAATTTATGAAGTATTCATGTTGTTTTATTATCATTCTTGGATGTTTTACAATCATTTTATAGCAACTTTATATCATTTTTGTGTTGGGGAACGTTGCAGAAAATAAAAAATTTCTACGGTTTCACCAAGATCTATCTATGAGTTCATCTAGCAATGAGTGATCGGAGTGCATCTACATACCTTTGTAGATCGCGAGTGGAAGCGTTCAAGAGAACGGGGTTGAAGGAGTCGTACTCGCCGTGATCCAAATCACCGATGACCAAGTGCCGAACGGACGGCACCTCCGCGTTCAACACACGTACGGAGCGGATGACGTCTCCCGCGCCTTGATCCAGCAAGGAGGAGGGAGAGGTTGAGGAAGATGGCTCCAGCAGCAGCACGACGACGTGGTGGTGGTGGAGAGGCAGTACTTCGGCAAGGCTTCGCCAAGCTCTACGGAGGAGGTGTTGGAGTGGGAGAGGGAGGCGCCAGGGGCATGGGTGCGGCTGCCCTCCCCCCTCTATATATAGGGTCCCCAGGGGGGTGGGCGCCGGCCCTGGAGATGGGATCTCCCAAGGGGGCGGCGGCCAAGGGGGGTGGAGTGCCCCCCAAGGCAAGTGGGCCCCCCTAGGGTTTCCAACCCTAGGCACAGGGGGGCCCAAGGGGGGCGCACCAGCCCACTATGGGCTGGTTCCCCTCCCCACTTCAGCCCATGGGGCCCTCCGGGATGGGTGGCCCCACCCGATGGACCCCCGGGACCCATCCGATGGTCCCGGTACAATACCGGTGGTCCCGGTACAATACCGGTGACCCCGAATTCTCCCGATGGCGGAAACTGCACTTCCTATATGTAATTCTTCACCTCCGGACCATTCCGAAACTCCTCGTGACATCCAGAATCTCATCCAGAACTCCGAACAACTTTCGGATTACTACAGACTCATATCTATACAACCCTAGCGTCACCGAACCTTAAGTGTGTAGACCCTACGGGTTCGAGAGACACGTAGACATGACCGAGACGGCTCTCTAGCCAATAACCAACAGCGGGATCTAGATACCCATGTTGGCTCCCACATGCTCCTCGATGATCTCATCGGATGAACCACAATGTCGAGGATTCAAGCAACCCTGTATACAATTCCCTTTGTCAATCGGTATGTTACTTGCCCGAGATTCGATCGTCGGTATCACAATACCTCGTTCAATCTCGTTACCGGCAAGTCACTTTACTCATACCGTAATGCATGATCCCGTGACCAAACACTTGGTTACTTTGAGCTCATTATGATGATGCATTACCGAGTGGGCCCAGAGATACCTCTCCGTCATACGGAGTGACAAATCCCAGTCTCGATCCGTGTCAACCCAACAGACACTTTCGGAGATACCCGTAGTACACCTTTATAGTCACCCAGTTACGTTGTGACGTTTGGTACACCCAAAGCACTCCTACGGTATCCGGGAGTTACACGATCTCATGGTCTAAGGAAAAGATACTTGACATTGGAAAAGCTCTAGCAAACGAACTATATGATCTTGTGCTATGCTTAGGATTGGGTCTTGTCCATCACATCATTCTCCTAATGATGTGATCTCGTTATCAATGACATCTAATGTCCATAGTCAGGAAACCATGACTATCTGTTGATCAACGAGCTAGTCAACTAGAGGCTTACTAGGGACATGTTGGTGTCTATGTATTCACACATGTATTACGATTTCCGGATAACACAATTATAGCATGAATAAAAGACAATTATCATGAACAAGGAAATATAATAATAATCCTTTTATTATTGCCTCTAGGGCATATTTCCAACAATCTCCCACTTGCACTAGAGTCAGCAATCTAGTTACATTGTGATGAATCGGACACCCATAGAGTTCTGGTGTTGATCATGTTTTGCTCACGGAAGAGGTTTAGTCAACGGATCTGCGACATTTAGATCCGTATGCACTTTGGAAATTTCTATGTCTCCATCTTGAACATTTTCAAGAATGGAGTTGAAGCGACGCTTGATGTGCCTGGTCTTCTTGTGAAACTTGGGCTCCTTGGCAAGTGCAATAGCTCCATTGTTGTCACAAAAGAGTTTGATCGGCCCCGACGCATTGGGTATGACTCCTAGGTCGGTGATGAACTCCTTCACCCAAATTGCTTCATGTGCTGCCTCTGAGGCTGCCATGTACTCCACTTCACATGTAGATCCCGCCACGACGCTCTTCTTGCAGTTGCACCAGCTTACTGCTCCACCATTCAACATATACACGTATCTGGTTTGTGACTTAGAGTCATCCAGATCTGTGTCGAAGCTAGCGTCGACGTAACCCTTTACGACGAGCTCTTCGTCACCTCCATAAACGAGAAACATGTCCTTAGTCCTTTTCAGGTACTTCAGGATATTCTTGACCGCTGTCCAGTGTTCCTTGCCCGGATTACTTTGGTACCTTCCTACCAAACTTACGGCAAGGTTTACATCAGGTCTGGTACATAGCATGGCATACGTAATAGACCCTATGGCTGAGGCATAGGGGATGACACTCATCTCTTCTATATCTTCTGCCGTGGTTGGACGTTGAGCTGAGCTCAATTTCACACCTTGCAACACAGGCAAGAACCCCTTCTTAGACTGATCCATATTGAACTTCTTCAATTTCTTATCAAGGTATGTGCTTTGTGAAATACCTATGAGGCGTCTTGATCTATCTCTATAGATCTTGATGCCTAATATATAAGCAGCTTCTCCAAGGTCCTTCATTGAAAAACTCTTATTCAAGTAGGCCTTAATGTTGTCCAAAAGTTCTATATCATTTCCCATCAAAAGTATGTCATCTACATATAATATGAGAAATGCTACAGAGCTCCCACTCACTTTCTTGTAAACGCAGGCTTCTCCATACGTCTGCATATACCCAAACGCTTTGATCATCTCATCAAAGCGAATGTTCCAACTCCGAGATGCTTGCACCAACCCATAAATGGATCGCTGGAGCTTGCATACCTTGTTAGCATTCTTAGGGTCGACAAAACCTTCCGGCTGCATCATATACAGTTCTTCCTTAAGATAACCGTCAAGGAATGCCGTTTTGACGTCCATTTGCCATATCTCATAATCATAGTATGCGGCAATTGCTAACATGATTCAGACGGACTTCAACTTCGCTACGGGAGAGAAAGTCTCATCGTAGTCACCCCCTTGAACTTGCCGATAACCCTTAGCGACAAGTCGAGCTTTATAGATGGTAACATTACCATCCGCGTCTGTCTTCTTCTTAAAGATCCATATGTTTTCTATAGCTCGCCGATTATCAGGCAAGTCTGTCAAAGTCCATACTTTGTTTTCATACATGGATCCTATCTCGGATTGCATGGCTTCAAGCCATTTGTTGGAATCTGGGCCCGCCATCGCTTCTTCATAGTTCGAAGGTTCACCGTTGTCTAACAACATGATTTCCAGGACAGGGTTGCCATACCACTCTGGTGTGGAACGTGTCCTTGTGGACCTACGAAGTTCAGTAGCAACTTGATTCGAAGTACCTTGATCATCATCATTAATTTCCTCTCCAGTGGATGTAGGCACCACAGGAACATTTTCCTGAGCTGCACTACTTTCCGGTTCAAGAGGTAGTACTTCATCGAGTTCTACTTTCCTCCCACTTACTCCTTTCGAGAGAAACTCTTTTTATAGAAAGGATCTGTTCTTGGCAACAAAGATCTTGCCTTCGGATCTAAGGTAGAAGGTATACCCAATGGTTTCCTTAGGGTATCCTATGAAGACACATTTTTCCGACTTGGCTTCGAGCTTTTCAGGTGGAAGTTTCTTGACATAAGCATCGCATCACCAAACTTTTAGAAACAACAGCTTAGGTTTCTTCCCAAACCATAATTCATATGTTGTCGTCTCAACGGATTTAGACGGTGCCCTATTTAAAGTGAATGTAGCTGTCTCTAGAGCGTATCCCTAAAATGATAGCGGTAAATCAGCAAGAGACATCATCGATCGCACCATATCCAATAGAGTGCGATTACGACGTTCGGACACATCGTTACGTTGAGGCGTTCCAGGCGGCGTGAGTTTTGAAACGATTCCACATTTCCTTAAGTGTGTGCCAAATTCATGACTTAAATATTCTCGTCCACGATCTGATCGTAAGAACTTTATTTTTCGATCACGTTGATTCTCTACCTCATTCTGAAATTCGTTGAACTTTTCAAAGGTCTGAGACTTGTGTTTCATTAAGTAGACATACCCATATCTACTCAAGTCATCAGTGAGAGTGAGAACATAACGATATCCTCCGCGAGCCTCTACACTCATTGGACCGCACACATCAGTATGTATGATTTCCAATAAGTTGGTTGCTCGCTCCATTGTTCCGGAGAATGGAGTCTTGGTCATTTTGCCCATGGGGCATGGTTCGCATGTGTCAAATGATTCATAATCGAGAGACTCTAAAAGTCCATCAGCATGGAGCTTCTTCATGTGCTTGACACCAATGTGACCAAGGCGGTAGTGCCACAAGTATGTGGGACTATCGTTATCAACTTTACGTCTTTTGGTATTCACACTATGAATATGTGTAACATCACGTTCGAGATTCATTATGAATAAACCATTGACCATCGGAGCATGACCATAAAACATATCTCTCATATAAATAGAACAACCATTATTCTCGGATTTAAATGAGTAGCCATCTCGTATTAAACGAGATCCGGATACAATGTTCATGCTCAAACTTGGCACTAAATAACAATTATAGAGGTTTAAAACTAATCCCGTAGGTAAATGTAGAGGCAGCATGCCGACGGCGATCACATCGACCTTGGAACCATTCCCGATGCGCATCGTCATCTCGTCCTTCGCCAGTCTCCGCTTATTCCGTAGCTCCTGCTTTGAGTTACAAATATGAGAAACGACACCGGTATCAAATACCCAGGAGCTACTACGGGCACTGGTAAGGTACACATCAATTACATGTATATCACATATACCTTTAGTGTTGCCGGCCTTCTTGCCCGCTAAGTATTTGGGGCAGTTCCGCTTCCAGTGACCCTTCCCTTTGCAATAAAAGCACTCAGTCTTAGGCTTGGGTCCATTCTTTGACTTCTTCCCGGCAACTGGCTTACCGGGCGCGGCAACATCCTTGCCGTCCTTCTTGAAGTTCTTCTTACCCTTGCCTTTCTTGAACTTGGTGGTTTTATTGACCATCAACACTTGATGTTCCTTTTTGATTTCTACCTCTGCTGATTTCAGCATTGAAAATACTTCGGGAATGGTCTTTTCCATCCCCTGCATATTGTAGTTCATCACGAAGCTCTTGTAGCTAGGTGGGAGTGACTGAAGGATTCTGTCAATGACCGCCTCGTCTGGGAGGTTAATGTCCAGCTGGGACAAGCAGTTGTGCAACCCAGACATCTTGAGTACGTGCTCACTGACAGAACTATTTTCCTCCATCTTACAACTGTAGAACTTGTCGGAGACTTCATATCTCTCGACCCGGGCATGATCTTGGAAAACCATTTTCAGCTCTTCGAACATTTCATATGCTCCGTGTTGCTCAAAACGCTTTTGGAGCCCCGGTTCTAAGTTGTAAAGCATGCCGCACTGAACGAGGGAGTAATCATCAGCACGTTGCTGCCAAGCGTTCATAACGTCTTGGTTCTCTGGGATGGGTGCTTCACCTAGCGGTGCTTCTAGGACATATTGTTTCCTGGCAGCTATGAGGATGATCCTCAGGTTCTGGACCCAGTCCGTATAGTTGCTGCCATCATCTTTCAGCTTGGTTTTCTCTAGGAACGCATTGAAGTTCATGTTGACATGAGTGTTGGCCATTTGATCTACAAGACATTTATGCAAAGATTTTTAGACTAAGTTCATGATAATTAAGTTCATCTAATCAAATTATTTAAAGAACTCCCACTCAGATTAGACATCCCTCTAGTCATCTAAGTGAAACATGATCCGACTCGACTAGGCCGTGTTCGATCATCACGTGAGACGGACTAGTCATCATCGGTGAACATCTCCATGTTGATCGTATCTTTCATACGACTCATGTTAGACCTTTCGGTCTCTTGTGTTCCGAGGCCATGTCTGTACATGCTAGGCTCGTCAAGTTAACCTAAGTGTTTGCATGTGTAAATCTGTCTTACACCCGTTGTATGTGAACGTTGGAATCTATCACACCCGATCATCATGTGGTGCTTCGAAACAATGAACTGTCGCAACGGCGCACAGTTAGGGGGAACACTTTCTTGAAATTATTATGAGGGATCATCTTATTTACTACCGTCGTTCTAAGTAAACAAGATGCAAAAACATGATAAACATCACATGCAATCAAATAATAGTGACATGATATGGCCAATATCATATAGCTCCTTTGATCTCCATCTTGGGGCTCCATGATCATCTTGTCACCGGCATGACACCATGATCTCCATCATCATGATCTCCATCATCGTGTCTCCATGAAGTTGCTCGCCAACTATTACTTCTACTACTATGGCTAACACGTTTAGCAATAAAGTAAAGTAATTTACATGGCGTTTCTCAATGACACGCAGGTCATACAAAAAATAAAGGCAACTCCTATGGCTCCTACCGGTTGTCATACTCATTGACATGCAAGTCGTGATTCCTATTACAAGAACATGATCTCATACATCACATATATATTATTCATCATTCATCACAACTTTGCCATATCACATCACAAAACACTTGCTGCAAAAACAAGTTAGACGTCCTCTAATTGTTGTTGCAAGTTTTACGTGGCTGCAATAGGGTTATAGCAAGAACATTTTCTTACCTACGTGAAAGCCACAACGTGATTTGTCAACTTCTATTTACCCTTCATAAGGACCCTTTTCGTCGAATCCCCTCCAACTAAAGTGAGAGAGACAGACACCCGCTAGCCACCATATGCAACTAGTGCATGTCAGTCGGTGGAACCTGTCTCACGTAAGCGTACGTGTAAGGTCGGTCCGGGCCGCTTCATCCCACAATACCGCTAAAGCAAAATAAGACTAGTAGCGGCAAGAAAGTTGACAACATCTACGCCCACAACAAATTGTGTTTTACTCGTGCAAAGAGAACTACGCATAGACCTAGCTCATGATGCCACTATTGGAGAATGTTGCAGAAAATAAAATTTTCCTACGGTTTCACCAAGATCTATCTATGAGTTCATCTAGCAACGAGTGATCGGAGTGCATCTACATACCTTTGTAGATCGCGAGCGGAAGCGTTCAAGAGAACGGGGTTGAAGGAGTCGTACTCGCCGTGATCCAAATCACCGATGACCAAGTGCCGAACGGACGGCACCTCCGCGTTCAACACACGTATGGAGCGGATGACGTCTCCCGCGCCTTCATCCAGTAAGGAGGAGGGAGAGGTTGAGGAAGATGGCTCCAGCAGCAGCACGATGGCATGGTGGTGGTGGAGAGGCAGTACTCCGACAGGGCTTCGCCAAGCTCTACAGAGGAGGAGGAGGTGTTGGAGTGGGAGAGGGAGGCGCCAGGGGCATGGGTGTGGCTTCCCTCCCTCCCTCCTCTATATATAGGGTCCCCAAGGGGGTGCAAGCCCTGGAGAAGGGATCTCCCAAGGGGGCGGCGGCCAAGGGGGGTGGAGTGCCCCCCAAGGCAAGTGGGGCGCCCCCCTAGGGTTTCCAACCCTAGGCACAGGGGGGCCCAAGGGGGGCACACCAGCCCACTATGGGATGGTTCCCCTCCCCACTTAAGCCCATGGGGCCCTCCGGGATGGGTGACCCCACCCGGTGGACCCCCGGGACCCATCCGGTGGTCCCGGTACAATACCGGTGACCCCGAATTCTCCCGATGGCCGAATCTGCACTTCCTATATGCAATTCTTCACCTCCGGACCATTCCGAAACTCCTCGTGACGTCCAGAATCTCATCCGGGACTCCGAACAACTTTCGTATTACTGCATACTCATATCTATACAACCCTAGCATCACTAAACCTTAAGTGTGTAGACCCTATGGGTTCGGGAGACACGTAGACATGACCGAGACGGCTCTCCGGCCAATAACCAACAACGGGATCTGGATACCCATGTTGGCTCCCACATGCTCATTGATGATCTCATCGGATGAACCATGATGTCGAGGATTCAAGCAACCCCGTATACAATTCCCTTTGTCAATCGGTATGTTACTTGCCCGAGATTCGATCGTCGGTATCCCAATACCTCGTTCAATCTCGTTACCGCAAGTCACTTTACTCGTACCATAATGCATGATCCCGTGACCAAACACTTGGTTACTTTGAGCTCATTATGATGATGCATTACCGAGTGGGCCCAGAGATACCTCTCCGTCCTAAGGAGTGACAAATCCCAGTCTTGATCTGTGTCAACCCAACAGACACTTTCGGAGATACCCGTAGTACACCTTTATAGTCACCCAGTTACGTTGTGACGTTTGGTACACCCAAAGCACTCCTACGGTATCCGAGAGTTACACGATCTCATGGTCTAAGGAAAAGATACTTGACATTGGAAAAGCTCTAGCAAACGAACTATACGATCTTGTGCCATGCTTAGGATTGGGTCTTGTCCAACACATCATTCTCCTAATGTTGTGATCTCGTTATCAATGACATCCAATGTCCATATTCAGGAAACCATGACTATCTGTTGATCAATGAGCTAGTCAACTAGAGGCTTACTAGGGACATGTTGGTGTCTATGTATTCACACATGTATTACGATTTCCGGGTAACACAATTATAGCATGAATAAAAGACAATTATCACGAACAAGGAAATATAATAATAATCCTTTTATTATTGCCTCTAGGGTATATTTCCAACATTTTGGGACTAACCTATTGACCCAGTGCCCAGTGCCAGGTCTTGTTTTTGCTTGTTTTTTACATCACAGGAAATCATCAAACAGAGTCAAAACACCGTGGAACTTCTTGGAGATTTTTTTATGGATCAGAACACCCAAGTTGGGCTAGAGCAGCACCGGGGGGTGCCCCGAGGGGGGTACAACCCACCAGGGCGCACATGGGGGCGCAGGCGCGCCCAGGTGGGTTGTGCCCACCTCGGTGGCCTCCCGCACCCCCTCTTTACCCTATAAATTCACAAATATTCCAAAACCCTTCAGGATGAACCTAGATCAGAAGTTTTGCCGCCGCAAGGCTCTGTAGCCACTGAAAACCAATCTAGACCCTTTCAAGCACCCTGCCTGAGGGGGAATCATCTTCGGTGGCCATCTTCATCATCCCGGCGACCACCACGATGAGGAGAGAGTAGTCCACCCTCGGGGCTGAGGGTTTGTACCAGGAGCTATGTGTTTAATCTCTCTCTCTCTCTCTCTCTCTCGTGTTCTTGAGATGTCACGATCTTGATGTATCGCGGTCTTTGTTAATATAGTCGGATCATATGGTGTTTTCCCCTCTCTATCTTGTTGTGATGAATTGAGTTTTTCCCTTTGAGATTTTGTTGTTATCGGATTGAATACTTTTATGGATTTGAGAACACTTGATATATGTCTTGCAATTGGATACTCATGGTGACAATGGGGTATCGTATTGATTCACTTGATATATGTTTTGGCACTCAACTCACGGATTCCCGAGGTGACATTGGGGAAATCTATGCATAGGACGTTCTTGTCTTTGTTTCTTCGATAGAAATCTTGGGGCACTATTTGAAGTTATTTGTGTTGGATTGTATATTATGAATCCGAATTTTCTTTGGTTTTATTTTAGTACGAACTCTTGGTAGATCGATCGGAAAGAATAGCTTCGTGTTATTTTAGTACGAACTCTAGGATAGATTGATCAGAAAGAATAGCTTTGAGGTGGTTTCGTACCCTACAAACAATTCCATCTTATGTTCTCCGCTAGATAGTAACTTTTGAGTGATTCTTTGTTGCACGTTGAGGGACGGTTATATGATCCAATTATATTAGCACTATTGAGAGATTGCACTAGTGAAAGTACGGACCCGGAGAGAAGTCGAAGGCACAAGACGAAGCAAAGCAACGCCAAGGCCAAGACCACAAAAAGCAAAGGGATGAAGCAGGTTCCCCCGACAGGAGACCCTTGCCGGGTGCAGCCTCGGCCGCCCCAGCAAGACCCTTGCCTGGGCAGCTTGCCCCACACCAACGGAGTGAGCCACCCTTGAGCCCACGATCCCCGACGCCATCATCCGCGTGGAGCCAGGGCTCGGGAAGGCACCTCCAAGGTGGTGTGCAGATCTTTGTGAAGACATATCCAAGAATAGACGAGGATTAGAAGACGACGACCCTCGACAAGATCGTTGCCGAGGATGGCCACCAGACCCTCGGCAAGATCCTTGCCGGGGACGACAGCGCGCCACGGCATGACCCTTGCCGGGCCACCCGGCAAGGCCCTCGCCAAGGACGCCTGCGAGACCACCGCCAGGCCCACGCCAACCAAGCTTCCACCACCGTTCCCATGCAGCTGCCAGCCCAACCAGCTGGGCAGGCACCTGCGTGGCAACATGTAGCTCCCAGGCCAACACATCAAGCGCCTGCGTGGCGACATGCAAGTCTTCATGAAGGCCCTACCACCGTGCCACCTCAGCTATCGGCCTACCTACATGGCGTCGCACGCATCACTGGCCAGGGCGCGTGTCGGAGCGAGGAAGAGCGGCGACAGACGGGACGGGCCTCACCCCGTCCCCGATAAAGCAAGAGGACACCTAAGCGATGCATTAAATGCACCTTGTCCTGTAATACGAGGGATAACCTCATGCCACTATAGACCTTTCCACCTCCTGTGTGCCACTGTGGCAGCCCCTTTTTCCTTTAAAAGGAGGCCCGAGGCGACCAGGAGAAGGATTCGGCTTTTTGGAGCTCGTTACACTCCGTAGCTAGCTCAAGAACTCAGAATACATCCACCAAAGAAGGACTAGGGTTTTACGCATCCTCGCGGCCCGAACCTGGGTAAACGAACCGCGTGCTCTCTGTTAGACCCGCTCTTCTCTCAACCCCGTGCCCCGCAACCGCAGTAGGGATTCTTGTGATCCCATAGGTGTCGTTTCCCATCGATATCTTTGGCGCGCTAGGTAGGGGGCGCATTTGTGAGAACCTGGTCTGGTAGTTAGCCTAGCGGTTCTTCGTCGCCATGGCCCCTAAGAAGAAGACGGCCACGGTGATCGGCTCGTTGGGGGCCGAACGGCCCGTGCCGGTGGACGAGCAGCGGACCGGTCGCGGACAGGACTCGGGCCGCGGCTCGTGAACACCAGCACCACCCAGGCAGTCGGAGCCTGGCGAGCGGCATCGTTCGTGCACCAGACGATCGGCCCCACGCCGCCGGACCCGAAGACGGAGCTGGCCCCTGAAGGAAATATGCCCTAGAGGCAATAATAAAGTGATTATTTATTTCCTTATATCATGATAAATGTTTATTATTCATGCTAGAATTGTATTAACTGGAAACATAATACATGTGTGAATACATAGACAAACAGAGTGTCACTAGTATGCCTCTACTTGACTAGCTCATTAATCAAAGATGGTTATGTTTCCTAACCATGAACAAAGAGTTGTTATTTGATTAACGAGATCACATCATTAGTTGAATGATCTGATTGACATGACCCATTCCATTAGCATAGCACCCGATCGTTTAGTATGTTGGTATTGCTTTTATCCATGACTTATACATGTTCCTTTAACTATGAGATTATGCAACTCCCATTTACCGTAGGAACACTTTGTGTGCTACCAAACGTCACAACGTAACTGGGTGATTATAAAGGTGCTCTACAGGTGTCTCCGAAGGTACATGTTGAGTTGGCGTATTTCGAGATTAGGATTTGTCACTCCGATTGTCGGAGAGGTATCTCAGGGCCTTCTCGGTAATGCACATCACATAAAGCCTTGCAAGCATTGCAACCAATGAGTTAGTTGCGAGATGATGTATTACAGAACGAGAAAAGAGACTTGCCGGTAACGAGATTGAACTAGGTATTGGATACCGACGATCGAATCTCGGGCAAGTAACATACCGATGACAAAGGGAACAACGTATGTTGTTATGCGGTCTGACCGATAAAGATCTTCGTAGAATATGTAGGAGCCAATATGGGCATCCAGGTCCCGCTATTGGTTATTGACCGGAGACGTGTCTCGGCCATGTCTACATTGTTCTCGAACCGTAGGGTCCGCACGCTTAACGTTACGATGACAGTTATTATGAGTTTATGCATTTTGATGTACCGAAGGAGTTCGGAGTCCCGGATGTGATCATGGACATGACGAGGAGTCTCGAAATGGTCGAGACGTAAAGAATGATATATTGGAAGCCTATGTTTGGACATCGGATGCATTCCAGGTGAAATCAGGATTTTACCGGAATACCGGGAGGGTTACCGGAACCCCCCGGGAGCATAATGGGCCAACATGGGCCTTGGAGGAGAGGTGAGAGGGCTGCCCTCTTGGGCTGCGCGCCTCCCCCCTTCCCCTAGTCCTATTAGGACTAGGAGAGGTGGGCGCCCCCCCTCTCTCTCTCTCTCCCCCTTGGAGAATCCTAGTCCAACTAGGATTGGGGGCGGGGGGAATCCTACTCCCAGAGGGAGTAGGACTCTCTGGCGCGCCAGGCTTGGCCGGCCAGCCCCTCCCCCTTGGCTCCTTTATATACGGGGGCAGGGGGCACCCCAAAGACACACAAGTTGATCTACGGATCGTTCCTTAGCCGTGTGCGGTGCCCCCTTCCACCAAATTCCACCTCGATCATATCGTTGCAGTGCTTAGGCGAAGCCCTGCGCCGGTAACACATCAAGATCGTCACCACGCCGTCGTGCTGACGGAACTCTTCCTCGACGCTTTGCTGGATCGGAGCCCGGGGATCGTCATCGAGCTGAACGTGTGCCAAGAACTCGGAGGTGCCGGAGTAACGGTGCTGTGATCGGTTGGATCGCGAGGAGAACGTACGACTACTTCCTTTACGTTGTGTCAACGCTTCCGCTTTGGTCTACGAGGGTACGTAGACAACACTCTCCCCTCTCGTTGCTATGCATCACCATGATCTTGCGTGTGCGTAGGAAATTTTTTGAAATTACTACGTTCCCCAACAGTGGCATCCGAGCCTAGGTTTTTATGGTTTGATGTTATTTGCACGAGTAGAACACAAGTGAGTTGTGGACGATACAAGTCATACTGCCTACCAGCATGTCATACTTTGGTTCAGCGGTATTGTTGGACGAGACGATCCGGACCAACCTTACGCGTACTCTTACGCGAGACCGGTTCCCTCGACGTGCTTTGCACATAGATGGCTTGCGGAAGACTGTCTCTCCAACTTTAGTTGAACCGAGTGTGGCTACGCCCGGTCCTTGAGAAGGTTAAAACGGAGTCTATTTGACAAACTATCGTTGTGGTTTTGATGCGTAGGTAAGATGAGTTCTTGCTTAAGCCCGTAGCAGCCACGTAAAACTTGCAACAACAAAGTAGAGGACGTCTAACTTGTTTTTGCAGGGCATGTTGTGATGTGATATGGTCAAGACATGATGCTAAATTTTATTGTATGAGATGATCATGTTTTGTAACCGAGTTATCGGCAACTGGCAGGAGCCATATGGTTGTTGCTTTATTGTATGCAATGCAATCGCGATGTAATGCTTTACTTTATTACTAAGCGGTAGTGATAGTCGTGGAAGCATAAGATTGGCGAGACGACAACGATGCTGCGATGAAGATCAAGGTGTCGCGCCGGTGACGATGGTGATCATGACGGTGCTTCGAAGATGGAGATCACAAGCACAAGATGATGATGACCATATCATATCACTTATATTGATTGCATGTGATGTTTATCTTTTTATGCATCTTATCTTGCTTTGATTGACGGTAGCATTATAAGATGATCTCTCACTAAATTATCAAGAAGTGTTCTCCCTGAGTATGCACCGTTGCGAAAGTTCTTCGTGCTGAGACACCACGTGATGATCGGGTGTGATAGGCTCTACGTTCAAATACAACGGGTGCAAAACAGTTGCACACGCGGAATACTCAGGTTATACTTGACGAGCCTAGCATATAACAGATATGGCCTCGGAACACGGAGACCGAAAGGTCGAGCGTGAATCATATAGTAGATATGATCAACATAGTGATGTTCACCATTGAAACTACTCCATCTCACGTGATGATCGGACATGGTTTAGTTGATTTGGATCACGTGATCACTTAGAAGATTAGAGGGATGTCTATCTAAGTGGGAGTTCTTAAGTAATATGATTAATCGAACTTTAATTTATCATGAACTTTGTCCTGGTAGTATTAGCATATCTATGTTCAATAGCTCGCATTGTTGCTTCCCTGTGTTTATTTTGATATGTTCCAAGAGAAAATTGTGTTGAAAAATGTTAGTAGCAATGATGCGGATTGGATCCGTGATCTGAGGTTTATCCTCATTGCTGCACAGAAGAATTATGTCCTTGATGCACCGCTAGGTGACGGACCTATTGCAGGAGCAGATGCAGACGTTATGAACGTTATGCTAGCTCAGTATGATGACTACTTAATAGTTTAGTGCACCATGCTTAAACGGCTTAGAATCGGGACTTCAAAGACGTTTTGAACGTCATGGAGCATATGAGATGTTCCAGGAGTTGAAGTTAATATTTCAAGCAAATACCCGAGTTGAGAGATATGAAGTCTCCAACAAGTTCTATAGCTAAAAGATGGAGGAGAATCGCTCAACTAGTGAGCATGTGCTCAGATTGTCTGGGTACTACAATCGCTTGAATCAAGTGGGAGTTAATCTTCCAGATAAGATAGTGATTGACAGAATTCTCTAGTCACCATCACCAAGTTAGTAGAACTTCGTGATGAACTATAATATGCAAGGGATAACGGAAAATATTCCCAAGCTCTTCGCGATGCTAAAATCAGCGAAGGTAGAAATCAAAGAAAAACATCAAGTGTTGATGATTGACAAGATCACTAGTTTCAAAAAGGGCAAAAGCAAAGAAGGGGAACTTCAAGAAGAACGGCAAGCAAGTTGCTGCTCAAGTGAAAAAGCCCAAGTCTGGTCCTAAGCCTGAGACTAAGTGCTTCTACTACAAAGGGACTGGTCACTGGAAGCGGAACTACCCCAAGTGATTGGTGGATAAGAAGGATGGCAAAGTGAACATAAGTATATTTGATATACATGTTATTGATGTGTACTTTACTAGTGTTCATAGCAACCCCTCAGTATTTGGTACTAGTTTAAGTTGCTAAGATTAGTAACTCGAAACGGGAGTTGCAGAATGAACAAAGACTAGTTAAAGGGCAAGGTGACGATGTGTGTTGGAAGTGGTTCCAAGATTGATATGATCATCATCACACACTCCCTATACTTTCGGGATTAGTGTTGAAACTAAATAAGTGTTATTTGGTGTTTGCGTTGAGCATGAATATGATTTGATCATGTTAATTGCAATACGGTTATTCATTTAAGTAAGAGAATAAATTGTTGTTCTGTTTACATGAATAAAACCTTCTATGGTTATACACACCAACGAAATGGTTTGTTGGATCTCGATCATAGTGATACACATATTCATAATATTGAAGCCAAAAGATGCAAAGTTAATAATGATAGTGCAACTTATTTGTGGCACTGCAGTATAGGTCATATTGGTGTAAAGCGCATGAAGAAACTCCATGCTGATGGGATTTTGGAATCACTTGATTATGAATCACTTGATGCTTGCGAACCATGCCTCTTGGGCAAGATGACTAAAACGCCGTTCTCCGGAACAATGGAGCAAGCAACAGATTTGTTGGAAATCATACATACTGAGGTATGTGGTCCGATGAATATTAAGGCTCGCGACAAGTATCATTATTTTCAGAACTTCACAGATGATTTAAGCAGATATGGGTATATCTACTTAATGAAACATAAGTCTGAAACGTTTGAAAAGTTCAAAGAATTTCAGAGTGAAGTGGATAATCATCGTAACAAGAAAATGAAAAGTTTCTACGATATGATCGCAGAGGTAAAATATTTGAGTTACGAGTTTTGGCCTTCAGTTAAAACCGTGTGGAATAATTTCACAAATCCATGCCACCTGGAACACCACAGCATAATGGTGTGTCCGAACGTCATAACCGTACTTTATTGGATATAGTACAATCTATGATGTTTCTTACCGATTTACCAATATCGTTTTGGGATCATGCATTAGAGATAGCTGCATTCACGTTAAAAGGGGCACCATCTAAATCCATTGAGACGACACCGTATGAACTATGGTTTAGCAATAAACCTAAGCTGTCGTTTCTTAAAGTTTGGGGCTGCGATGCTTATGTGAAAAAGCTTCAACCTGATAAGCTCGAACCCAAATCGGAGAAATGTGTCTTCATAGGATATCCAAAGGAAACTGTTGGATACACCTTCTATCACAGATCCGAAGGCAAGACTTTTTGTTGCTAAGTTCGGAAACTTTCTAGAGAAAGAGTTTCTTTCGAAAGAAGTGAGTGGGAGGAAAGTAGAAAACTTGACAAGGTAATTGTACCTTCTCCTTATTGGAAAGGAGTTCATCACAGAAATCTGTTCTTGTGACTACTACACCAATTAGTAAGGAAGCTAATGATGATGATCATGTAACTTCAAGATCAAGTTACTACCGAATCTCGTAAGTAAACCAGAGTGAGATCCGCACCAGAGTGGTACGGTAATCCTGTTCTGGAAGTCATGTTACTAGACCATGACGAACTTGCGAACTATGAGGAAGCGATGATGAGCCCAGATTCCGCGAAATGGTTTGAGGCCATGAAATCTGAGATATGATCCATGTATGAGAACAAAGTATGGACTTTGATGGATTTGCCCGATGATCGGCAAGCCATAGAAAATAAATGGATCTTCAAGAGGAAGACGGACACTGATAGTAGTGTTACTATCTACAAAGCTAGAATTGTCGAAAAAAAGGTTTTTCGACAAGTTCAAAGTATTGACTACGATGAGAGTTTCTCACTCGTATCTATGCTTAAGTCTGTCCGAATCATGTTAGCAATTGCCGCATTTTATGAAATCTGGCAAATGGATAAACAAAACTACATTCCTTAATGGATTTATTAAAGAAGAGTTGTATACGATGCAACTAGAAGGTTTTGTCGATCCTGAAGGTGTTAACAAAATATGCAAGCTCCAGCGATCCATCTATGGACTGGTGCAAGCATCTCGGAGTTGGAATATACGCTTTGATAAGTTGATCAAAGCATATAGTTTTATACAGACTTGCGGTGAAGCCTGTATTTACAAGAAAGTGAGTGGGAGCACTACAGCATTTCTGATAAGTATATGTAGATGACATATTATTGATCGGAAATAATGTAGAATTATTCTGTGAAGCATAAAGGAGTATTTGAAAGGAGTTTTTCGAAGAAGGACCTCGGGGAAGCTACTTACATATCGAGCATCAAGATCTATAGAGATAGATCAAGACACTTGATAAGTTTTTTCAATGAGTACATACCTTGACAAGATTTTGAAGTAGTTCAAAATGGAACAGTCAAAGAAAGAGTTCTTTCCTGTGTTACAAGGTATGAAGTTGAGTAAAGACTAAAAACTCGACCACGGCAGAAGATAGAAAGAGAATGAAAGTCATTCCCTATGCTTTGGCCATAGGTTCTACAAAGTATACCATGCTGTGTACCAGACCTATTGTATACCCTACCCTGAGATTGGCACGGGAGTACAATAGTGATCTAGGAGTAGATCACTGGACGGCGGTCAAAATTATCCTTAGTGGAATAAGGATATGTTTCTCGATTATGGAGGTGACAAAAAGGTTCGTCGTAAAGAGCTACGCCGATGCAAGTTTTGACACTGATCCAGATGACTCTAAGTCTCAATCTAGATACATATTAAAAGTGGGAGCAATTAGCTAAAGTAGCTCCGTGCAGAGCATTGTAGACATAGAAAATTGCAAAATACATAACGGATCTGAATGTAGCAGACCCGTTGACTAAGATTCTCACACAAGCAAAACATGATCACACCTTAGTACTCTTTGGGTGTTAATTACATAGCGATGTAAACTAGATTACTGAATCTAGTAAACCCTTTGGGTGTCGGTCACATAGCGATGTGAACTATGGGTGTTAATCACATGATGATGTGAACTATTGATGTTAATCACATGGTGATGTGATCTAGATTATTGACTCTAGTGCAAGTGGGAGACTGAAGGAAATATGCCCTAGAGGCAATAATAAAGTGATTATTTATTTCCTTATATCATGATAAATGTTTATTATTCATGCTATAATTGTATTAACTGGAAACATAATACATGTGTGAATACATAGACAAACAGAGTGTCACTAGTATGCCTCTACTTGACTAGCTCATTAATCAAAGATGGTTATGTTTCCTAACCATGAACAAAGAGTTGTTATTTGATTAACGAGATCACATCATTAGTTGAATGATCTGATTGACATGACCCATTCCATTAGCATAGCGCCCGATCGTTTAGTATGTTGGTATTGCTTTTATCCATGACTTATACATGTTCCTTTAACTATGAGATTATGCAACTCCCATTTACCGTAGGAACACTTTGTGTGCTACCAAACGTCACAACGTAACTGGGTGATTATAAAGGTGCTCTACAGGTGTCTCCGAAGGTACATGTTGAGTTGGCGTATTTCGAGATTAGGATTTGTCACTCCGATTGTCGGAGAGGTATCTCAGGGCCTTCTCGGTAATGCACATCACATAAAGCCTTGCAAGCATTGCAACCAATGAGTTAGTTGCGAGATGATGTATTACAGAACGAGAAAAGAGACTTGCCGGTAACGAGATTGAACTAGGTATTGGATACCGACGATCGAATCTCGGGCAAGTAACATACCGATGACAAAGGGAACAACGTATGTTGTTATGCGGTCTGACCGATAAAGATCTTCGTAGAATATGTAGGAGCCAATATGGGCATCCAGGTCCCGCTATTGGTTATTGACCGGAGACGTGTCTCGGTCATGTCTACATTGTTCTCGAACCGTAGGGTCCGCACGCTTAACGTTACGATGACAGTTATTATGAGTTTATGCATTTTGATGTACCGAAGGAGTTCGGAGTCCCGGATGTGATCACGGACATGACGAGGAGTCTCGAAATGGTCGAGACGTAAAGAATGATATATTGGAAGCCTATGTTTGGACATCGGATGCAATCCAGGTGAAATCAGGATTTTACCGGAATACCGGGAGGGTTACCGGAACCCCCCGGGAGCATAATGGGCCAACATGGGCCTTGGAGGAGAGGTGAGAGGGCTGCCCTCTTGGGCTGCGCGCCTCCCCCCTTCCCCTAGTCCTATTAGGACTAGGAGAGGTGGGCGCCCCCTCTCTCTCTCTCTCTCCCCCTTGGAGAATCCTAGTCCAACTAGGATTGGGGGGGGGGGAATCCTACTCCCAGAGGGAGTAGGACTCTCTGGCGCGCCAGGCTTGGCCGGCCAGCCCCTCCCCCTTGGCTCCTTTATATACGGGGGCAGGGGGCACCCCAAAGACACACAAGTTGATCTACGGATCGTTCCTTAGCCGTGTGCGGTGCCCCCTTCCACCAAATTCCACCTCGATCATATCGTTGCAGTGCTTAGGCGAAGCCCTGCGCCGGTAACACATCAAGATCGTCACCACGCCGTCGTGCTGACAGAACTCTTCCTCGACGCTTTGCTGGATCGGAGCCCGGGGATCGTCATCGAGCTGAACGTGTGCCAAGAACTCGGAGGTGCCGGAGTAACGGTGCTGTGATCGGTTGGATCGCGAGGAGAACGTACGACTACTTCCTCTACGTTGTGTCAACGCTTCCGCTTCGGTCTACGATGGTACGTAGACAACACTCTCCCCTCTCGTTGCTATGCATCACCATGATCTTGCGTGTGCGTAGGAATTTTTTTGAAATTACTACGTTCCCCAACAGCCCCCCTGACGGTGGCGTGGGGCCCTCCGGGGGTGTCGTTGCGCCAACTCCGGGTGGCGCGACGACCTCCAGGACGCATACACCGGCGACCACCGCATGTTCTTCCCATGGTGTGCGCGCCGAACAGCGTCACCACGTTGGTGACCCTGGGCACCGCCGTGGGAAGAGCCCTGTGCGTCGTCTGCAAGACGAAGGAGTTCAACACGCTCGCCGAAGCACTGGTGAAAATGGCACGCAGCCGTTGGGTCGTGACAGAGCTCCTTCTAACATAGTTAGAAGTCGAAGCGCGCCGCGATCAACACAACTGTCACCGCCACCCATGCCAGCGGAAGCCTTGGCGCACGCACAACTACTCCTCGACTTCCCTCCTACTGCGGAGAAGCTCGATGGGTGGAGGGCCACCATCCGAAGCCTCTTTGCCATCGCGAACAAAGACGATCCGCGGCCGGCGGGGCCCTCGGGTCGGCGCTCCACCGAACCACCACATGTCGGCGCTGGGAGGACCGGGGGAGCTGCGGCCACGGTGCACTCTCCTCCTCCTCGCCAGCCGCCGCGGGCGTCGGCCCGTCGCGACGACGCTGGTGATAACATCTCCACAACGTCGTCCGATCCGCGGACCCTCCGTGGCTAGCGCCAGGTCCTTTGGGAGCGAGCTCACGACGACGCTCGAACCACTGTCGAGCGCCGACGCGAAACGCGCTGCTAGTCGGATAAGCGGGCGGGACCCGCTACGGACCACCCGACACCGGGGGGGGGGGGGGGGGAGGGAGGGCGCGGCCTGCCTTACGAGGTGGCCTGCCCGGCTTTTACCCGTGAGCTGAGGCAGTTCCAGTGGTCATCCCACCGCACGTTCAAGCCCGACGTCGGCAAGAAGTACACCGGCAAGACCCATCTGTCTGAGTTCCTCAGCATCTACACCATCGCGATGCAAGCCGCCGGGGCTCGCGACGACAAGGTGCTTGCCAACTACTTCCCGCTGGTGCTCAAGCCCAATGTAATGTCTTGGTTGATGCACTTGCCGGCAGACTCCATCTCTTCCTGGTCAGATCTGTGCCATGAGTTCGTTGGCGCCTTCACAGGAGGCCACCAAGCTCATGGCCAGGCCAGTGATCTACATATCATTCCCCAGAAGGAAGGGGAGACCCTGCGCAACTACATCCAGAGATTCAGCCGGGTGCAGTACAACATCCCCGACGTTCATCCCGCCGTTGTGATTAGCGCGTTCCATCAGAACATGCGCAATCGCAAGATGCGCGAGGAGCTGGCGATGACCAAGGTCAAGGATGTGGCCGAGCTCTACATTCTGGCTGACAGGTGCGCCCGGGGTGAAGAGGGAAGGAAGTACCCCGGCAAAGACGCCGACGCGGAAACTGACTCTACCGATGAGGACGCCGCCGCCCCGGCAAAGAAGGGTCGGCATCGCAACAAGAAATGCAAAGGCAAGGCCGTGCTTTCCGTTGAGGGATCTGACGATACCGGTGCCGACCAGAAGGTCAAGGCAGACACCCCCGGCAAGGAGATTGCCGGGTGCGCCGCCTGCCGGGCCTTGGCGGCTACCGACAAGCCAGGAAGCTCCGGCAAGCAATACCGCAAGATCCACCGCACCAAGGGCCACAATCTCCAGAACTGCCGACAAGTCGAGCTGCTTGTTGAGAAGCAAATGGCTGAGTACGAAAGGCGGGACAAGGAGAAGGACTAGGATGGTGCCGAGGGATCTGGCAAGAAACGTGGCGGCTAAGGAGGCCGCCCCGGCAAGGACAACCAACAAGAGAGGCCCGCCCGGGGCCGCGACAAGAAACAAGAAGACGACAATCACGACGAGGACGACGAGTCCGGTGAGCAAGGGTTCCAGAAGGCTACGGAGGCCATGTGCGTCGATGGCGGTGCCTCGCTGCATGCCTCTCACCGCCAGCTAAGGCAGTGGGCGTGGGAGGTTACAGCAGCAGAGCCGTCGTTCGACACTCAGAAGCCACTAAAGTGGTCCAGCACGCCCCTCATCTTTGACGCCGAGGACCACCCTGATCGCACTACCGTGGTCGGGTGTTTGCTGTTGTTGGTTTCGCCAACAATACTCAACCTCAGGGTGAAAAAGATGTTGGTTGACGGTGGGTGAGGGAGTCCTGGATTAGGGGGTGTTCGGGTAGCCGGACTATACCTTCAGCCGGACTCCAGGACTATGAAGATACAAGATTGAAGACTTCGTCTCGTGTCCGGATGGGACTTTCCTTGGCGTGGAAGGCAAGCTTGTCGATGCGGATATTCAAGATCTCCTACCTATGTAACCGACTCTGTGTAACCCTAACCCTATCCGGTGTCTATATAAACCGGAGGGTTGTAGTCCGTAGGACAATCATCTTCATACACAATCATACCATAGGCTAGCTTCTAGGGTTTAGCATCCTTGATCTCGTGGTAGATCTACTCTTGTACTACCCATATAATCAATATTAATCAAGCAGGAGTAGGGTATTACCTCCATCGAGAGGGCCCGAACCTGGGTAAACATCGTGTCCCTTGTCTCCTGTTACCATCCGGCCTTGACGCACAGATCGGGACCCCCTACCCGAGATCCGCCGGTTTTGACACCGACATTGGTGCTTTCATTGAGAGTTCCTCTGTGTCATCGCCTTTAGGCCTGATGGCTCCTTCGATCATCAACAACGATGAGGTCCAGGGTGATAGTTTTCTCCCCGGGCAGATCTTCGTCTTCGGCGGCTTCGCTCTGCGGGCCAACTCGCTCGGTCACCTGGAGCAGATCGAAAGCTACGCCCCTGGCCATCAAGTCAGGTTTGGAAGCTTAAACTACACGGCTGATATCCGCGGAGACTTGATCTTCGACGGGTTTGAGCCACAGCCAAGCGCGCCACACTATCTCGAGGGGCACGATCTAGCTCTGCCTCCGAACAGTGTCTTGGAGGCCACACACGCACCGGTTCCGACCCTTAATTCGGAGCCTATTGCGTCAATCGAGGATGAGCGGTTGGACGTCGCCTCGGGGGCTGCGATCTCAAAGGCGATCGAGCCGAACGCTAGCCCCGCACTCCGCGTGACCCGTGACTCTAAGGGTCCGGACTCTTCTCCGGACTTCGAACCCCCCGTGCCCCTACCAATCAAATCCGATTGGGCACCCATAATGGAGTTCACCGCCGCGGACATCTTTCAGCACTCACCTTTTGGTGACATCCTGAATTCTCTCAAGTCTCTCTCTTTATTAGGAGAGCCTTGGCCGGATTATGGTCACCGAGGATGGGATTCGGATGATGAAGAAATTCAAAGACCACCCACCACCCACTTTGTAGCCACTGTCGACGATTTAACCGGCATGCTTGACTTCGGCTCCGAAGACTTCGACGGTATGGACGATGAGGTAGGAGACGAACAGGAACCAACACCTGTAGGGCGCTGGAAGGCCACCTCGTCATACGACATATATATGGTGGATACTCCAAAAGATGGAGATGGCGATGGAACAGCGGGGGATGACACCTCCAAGAAATAGCCAAAGCGCCGGCGTCAGCGGCGCCGCTCTAAATCCCGCCAAAGCAAAAAACGGTGATTCCGGCACGGGAGATAATACTACCCCGGATAGCGTCGAAGAACACCCAACCTAGCAAGATTCGGCGCACGAAGATGGATAAGCCAGCCCTCATGATAGAGCGGCAGAACGAGAGGTTGAGGATGATAACTATATGCCTCCCTCTGTAGACGAGGCAAGCCTCGATGACGACGAATTCGTTGTACGATTAGACCCCACCGAACAAGAGCGTTTCAAACGCAGGCTTTTAGCCACGGCAAACAACCTAAAGAAAAAGCAGCAACAGCTTAGAGCTGATCAAGATTTGCTAGCTGATACATGGACTGAAGTCCTTGTGGCCGAATAGTATGAACTCGAGCGCCCCTCCAAGAGTTACCCAAAGCGCAGGCCGCTACCCCGATCAGAGGAGGAAGCGCCTACATCACCAGCGCACGACATGGCAGACCGGCCACCTCGCGGCCGCGATAGAGAGGCCTGTCGGCCCTCCACGCAAGCCATGCGCCGACGCCACTCAACCAAGGCACGGGAAAATGCGCCAGACCTGCGAGATGTACTGGAGGATAAAGCAAGACAAACAAGATCGATCTACGGATCGCGCAGGCGCCCGACGACACGTGACTGTGATCTTCACTCTGGACACAATAAATCCGGCCGGGCCGAACACAACAGACATAGCTCTTCCGAGCTGCGTCCTGACATAGCCCAGTACAGGGGCGCCGCACACCCATTATGCTTCACAGACGAAGTAATGGATCATAAAATCCCAGAGGGTTTCAAACCCATGAACATCGAATCATACGACGGCACCACAGACCCGGCGGTATGGATCGAGGATTATCTCCTTGACATCCACATGGCACGTGGCGATGATCTACACGCCATCAAATACCTCCCACTCAAACTTAAAGGACCGGCACGGCATTGGCTTAACAGCTTGCCAGCAGACTCAATTGGTTCTTGGGAGGACCTGGAGGCCGCATTCCTCGACAACTTCCAGGGCACCTACGTGCGACCACCGGATGCCGACGACTTAAGCCACATAATTCAGCAGCCAGAAGAATCGGCCAGGCAATTCTGGACACGGTTCCTAACAAAGAAAAACCAGATAGTCGACTGTCCGGACGCAGAGGCCCTATCAGCCTTCAAGCATAACATCCGCGACGAGTGGCTTGCCCGGCACCTGGGACATGAAAAGCTGAAATCTATGGCAGCCCTCACGACACTCATGACCCGCTTTTGTGCGGGAGAAGATAGCTGGCTAGCTCGCAGCAACAACTTATCAAAGAACCCTGGTAATTCGGATACCAAGGACAAAAGTGGCAGGACACGTCGAAATAAGCAGAAGCGCCGCCTCAGCAGCGACAGCAATGAAGATACGACAGTTAACGCCGGATTCAGAGGCCATAAATCCGGTCAGCGGAAATAGCCATTCAAAAAGAATACTCAGGGCCCGTCCAGTTTGGACCGAATACTCGACCGCTTGTGCCAGATCCATGGCACCCCCGCAAGACCAGCCAATCACACCAACAGGGATTGTTGGGTGTTCAAGCAGGCAGGCAAGTTAAGAGCCGAAAACAAAGACAAGGGGCCGCATAGCAATGACGAGGAGGAGCCCATGCCGCCGAACAACAATGGACAGAAGGGGTTTCCCCCACAAGTGCGGACGGTGAACATGATATACGCAACCCACATTCCCAAGAGGGAGCGGAAGCGTGCGCTACGGGACGTATACGCGATGGAGCCAGTCGCCCCAAAGTTCAACCCATGGTCCTCTTACCCAATCACTTTTGATCGAAAGGACCACCCCACTAGCATCCGTCATGGCGGCTTTGCCGCATTGGTTCTCGACCCAATCATCGACGGATTTCATCTCACAAGAGTCCTCATGGACGACGGCAGTAGCCTGAACCTGCTTTACCAGGATACAGTGCAGAAAATGGGCATAGATCCATCAAGGATTAAGCCCACAAGGACGACCTTTAAAGGTGTTATACCAGGTGTAGAGGCCAATTGCACAGGCTCGGTAACACTTGTCGTGGTCTTCGGATCTCCGGATAATTTCTGAAGCGAAGAGTTAATCTTCGATATAGTCCCGTTCCGTAGTGGCTATCACGCCCTGCTCGGACGAACCGCATTTTCCAAGTTCAATGCGGTGCCGCACTACGCATACCTCAAGCTCAATATGCCAGGCCCTCGAGGAGTGATCACATTCAACGGAAACACCGAACGCTCCCTCCGTACGGAGGAGCACACGGCGGCTCTCACAGCGGAAGTACAAAGCAGCCTTCTTAGGCAATTCCCTAGTCCGGCCGTTAAAAAGTCGAACACTGCCAAGCGCGCCCGGAGCAACCTACAACAAGGCCGCCAAGCACGTTCTAAGCAGGCATAGCAATGCGGCCCCAACCCCGGCCCTCGCGATATAGCGAAACCAGTGCCTTGCGTACGTAACTACGCCCTTGAGATACCATGGGCACAGGGGAAGGGGCACAATAACGACACGCCCAAAATACGGCTTAAAACGTACTAGGGGCTGCCGGATTCTTTTTTCTTACTTTCAGGACTCCATGTTTCGGACGACCTGTTCGGCAATTCGACTGCCGCACAAACGATGCAAGATCCAGGGAAGCAGACAAAGCCATGCCGCATTATGGAACTCCCAGGTGGTCTCTGTTACGAGCGGTATACCTGTTTCAAATACAACTCCGCGGCCTGCCCCTGGTCAGGACATGTTAAATAGTCTAGTATATTTTTGCTTATTGCACTACTTGTATCGTTCGGCTTTGATAAATAGCCTCTCTATAAACAATGCATAGCTTTTTGTCTATTTTTTGCATTATCCTGTTTTCATATATATATATATATATATATATATATATATATATATATATATGTGTGTGTGTGTGTGTGTGTGTGTGTGTGTGTGTGTGTGTGTGTGTGTGTGTGTGTTTTGACATGATCGCACCCGTACATCATGGTACGGCAAATACGCCAGGGGCTTCAGTACCCCTTATTATGGTGTGAGAAGACTGTCCACTTTCACAAGTGCGGCACCCCGAACTTATAGCACTATATGCATCGGCTCCGAATCATGATTTGGGTCAATAGTTGGGTTTGCCCGGCTCCTATGTTTTGGTGCCTTACGTTCCGCTATATCGGCTAAGGTAGCACTAGGAGAACCACTGCGATTGTGCCCCAGTTCAGCTGGGTTAAGCACCTCAGTGGAGAAAGCTAAAATTGACTGTCATGATGATGCGAGAGACCGGTCGCTGTTCGAGAGGTTTTTCGAGTCCCTAAAGACTTATGCCGCTTCGAGCGAGGAGCTGGCTTTGTCCGGCCAAAGGCGTGGATAGCGCCCCGAACTCAGTCTTCCAAACTAGGGGCTTCGCCGAAATTTAAAATTATAAAGTTCTATGGCTAAGTGAGAGTGTTCAAGCATTATAGTCCGATTGCTTGGTTCGTTGTGCTGAGCGCCTCCCTCGAAGGACCCAACCATGGGAAAAAGAGCGCTCAGGTTTATCCCGAACACCCCAGCACTAGTGGCACCGGGGCAGAAGCCGACGACTGGCCATCTCTCATTTTTTTGATAAACGGCCGCACGGAAAATAATATTTTAAATTCAATAAGCATTGCTTAGCGCATATGAACAAGTTTTCTGCGCACAGGATAAAAACGAGCGAGTTCATTCAATAATTACATCTTTGGTGCATTCATCCGCCACAAGGTGGGCACCTGCAAGAACATCCTTGTAGTAGTTCTCGGGCTTGCGATGCTCCTTCCCCACCGGCGGCTCGTCCTTCATGAGCTTCTCTCCGTCCAGCTTACCCCAGTGCACCTTCGCACGGGCAAGGGCCCAACGGGCACCTTCGATGCAGACGGAGCGCTTGATGACCTCGAGCCTTGGACAGGCCTCCACCAGCCGCCGCACCAGCCCGAAATAGCTCCCAGGCAGGGCCTCCCCGGGCCACAGCCGAAATATGAAGCCCTTCATGGCCTGTTCGGCCGCCTTGTGGAGCTCGACCAACTGTTTCAGCTGGTCGCTCAAGGGCACAGGGTGTCCGGCCTCAGAATACTGAGACCAAAACACACTCTCCGTCGAGCTGCCCTCTTTAGCTCGGTAGAATGCGGCGGTGTTGGATACGCTATGGGGAAGATCTGCGAATGCCCCTGGAGAGCTCCGGATTCGGGTAAGTGACAAGTAGTTTACATTTATATTTCTGCTTTGCATTAAAAAGGCCTTACCTGCTGCTATCTTTTTCATCTCCTCCAACTCTTGGAGGGCCTTTTGGGCTTCGGCCTTGGCACCCTTGGCGGTCTCAAGGGCCGACGCGAGCTCGGATGCTTGCGCCTTTGACTCAAGCTCCAAGCTCTCATGTTTTTTCATGAGAGCCTGTAGCTCTTGCTGCACCTCGCCGACCTGAGCCCCAAGTCTCTCTCGCTCGGTGCGCTCCTTGGCCGTTTTCTTTTCGGCCTCAGAAAGCGCCTGCTTGAGGGTCGCCACCTTAGTTGGCCCCTATAATAAGCAGTATGATCCTGTTATTTTTTGCAATCACGCCTCTCTATAGGCACCTTTTTCTGTAGGTTATTTCTTACCTTCTTTCTCCTCGAGCTGCCGTTTGGCAAGGCTGAGCTCTTGCTCGGTCCGCCCGAGGTCCTTTTTTAGGACGTCCACCTGCGCAGTCAATGCGGCGGTAGATAGCAGCGAAGCGTGCATACGCATATTGACTCTTTATTGTTAGACTCCTGCGAAATTTATTAGATCCTCTATTCGGCTTTTCTTTCCGAACGCCAAACATAGCATCAGGGGCTACTGTCTATGTGGTAATATTTTGATATATTTTTGCTTACCTCGAAGCCTGTCAGAAGGCTAGCGCAAGCTTCAGTCAGTCCGCTCTTGGCGGACTGAACCCTCTGGATCACCATACTCATAATAGTACGGTGCTCCTCGTTGATGGAGGCGCCGTCAAGCACCTCCAGCAGATTGTCCGGCACCTCCGGTTGGACGGAGGCCGCCGGCTCAGAAGGCTTGCTCCTCTTGGAAGGAGTTCGCCTACCGCGGACCGAAACTGTTGAAGAGTCCGGCGCGGCGTCCGGCACAAAGCCGGACTCGGAGCCCTGGGGGTTCTTGTCCCCTTTATTCCTGGGGTCCGGGAGGTCGTCTTTCGACTCCTCCAGGACCACCTCCTCCTGCCCCGGAGCTCATTGCGACGCCACTTCGGCATCGTCTGCAGTGCGGGGGGAGACAGCGGGTGGAATTGAGTTCACGTCCGACGAATCCAGGGAGCCGCTCGACGAATCGTCGAGTTCGGCCCGGGGCAGGCTGCACAATTATGTTCGGCATTATGGAAAGCTGAACGACCTAGGAATATCATGAGTCACTCTGGTATACAAATACTTACGATTTCGCCGGAAGCTTGGCCCTGTTCGACCACCCATCGTCGTCCTCGTCGGCGTCGGGGGAGTAGTCCGGTGGAGGGGTCTTCCTCTTTCTGGACCCTCCGGCCTCCCCCGTTGGGGCGGCCTTCCCTTTTTCTCCTCCCCCTGCTGGAGGGGGAGAGGTTCCTTCTTCCTCCTCCTCGTTTTCATGGGAGGAGAGCGCCTCGGACTCGTCAGATGACGAGTCTGACATCACCATGTTACGGGCACTCTTTCGAGTCCCCATGGTCTTGTTCTTCTTGACCTTCTTCTCCGGCACCACGGAAGGCGCCGGAGCTAGCAGCTTCTCTAAGAGAGCAGGGGCTGGGTCTTCGGGCAAGGGAGCTGGACAGTTAATTGGTCCAGATATCGCCTGCCAAGCCTGTTAAAGGTAAGGGAGTTTAGATCCCGCATAGAGTCAAACTATGAAAGAACTTAACATCCTATAAAGGGTGAGAATAGCTTACCTCGCCAGCGTGATGCTGCGAGCTGTATCCGCGGTCCTCGGAAGCGGATGCGGGAGCCTCGGCGCCTTTGATTACCACCTTCCAGACGTCTTCATGCGTCGTGTCGAAGATCCTGTTAAGGGCTCGGTGCTGCGCCGGGTCGAACTCCCACAGAGTAAAGTCCCGTTGTTGACACGGGAGGATTCGGCGAACGAGCATGACCTGGACTACATTGACAAGCCAGATTGGCTTGTTCACCAGGGACTGGATGCAAGTTTGCAATCCGGTCACCTCTTCTTCGTTTCCCCACAGCAGGCCCGTCTCTTTCCAGGATATAAGCCGCGTGGGGGGTACGGATCGGAACTCGGGGGCTGCGACCCATTTCGGATCGCGTGGCTCGGTGATGTAAAACCACCCTGCTTGCCACCCCTTCAGGGTCTCCACAAAGGAGCCCTCGAACCATAGGACATTGGCCATCTTGCCCGCCATGGTGCCTCCGCACTCCGCTTGCCTGCCGCGCACCACCTTGGGCTTGACGTTGAAGGTCTTGAGCCAGAGGCCGAAATGGGGGCGGACGCGGAGGAAAGCCTAACACACGACGATAAACGTCGAGATGTTGAGGATGAAGTTTGGGGCCAGATCGTGGAAATCCAGGCCGTAGTAGAACATGAGTCCCCGGACGAATGGGTGGAGTGGGAAACCCAGTCCGCGGAGGAAGTGGGGAAGAAAAACTACCCTCTCATGGGGGCCTTGGGGTGGGGAGAAGCTGCCCCTTTTCGGGAAGCCGGTGCAGGATGTCCTTGGACAGGTATCCGGCCTTCCTCAGCTTTTTTACTTGAACCTCCGTAATGGAGGAGACCATCCACTTGCCTCCTGCTCTGGACATTGTTGGAGAAGGTTGAGGTGAAAAGAGCGGGCTTGGGCACTGGAGCTCGAGTGCGCAAGAGATGGATTGGCAAAGGAGGAAGAAGGCGTAGGTAAAAAGGTGGATCCTTATCCCCTTATATGGGCGGATGCGGTTATGCGTCCCCACCTGCCTAATAAAACTCGCTTGCCTCCCAAGCGCCGTGGTAAATGGCGCGGTTGGGATACCCACGTCCGTATTGATGAGAATCCCGTAAAAAGGGCACACGATCTCTGCTTTGACAAGACGTGCCAAGGAAACCGCCTCGCTAAACGTGCTGAGGTGGAAAAGTAAAAACGATTCATGTAAAGAACTTGGCCGTAGTGCGATGATGCACTACGGAATACGTCAGCAGATTTGATCTGTGTTAATACTAATCTCTCTATGGCACTATGTGGAAACTTATTTTGCAGAGCCGGACACTATTCTTGGTGTTTACAATCTTCTATGAAGGACTTGGAGGAGGAACCCGCCTTGCAATGCCAAAGACAATCTGCGCGCCAGACTCGTCGTCATTGAAGCCTGGTTCAGGGGCTACTGAGGGAGTCCTGGATTAGGGGGTGTTCGGGTAGCCGGACTATACCTTCAGTCGGACTCCAGGACTATGAAGATACAAGATTGAAGACTTCGTCCCGTGTCCGGATGGGACTTTCCTTGGCATGGAAGGCAAGCTTGGCGATGCGGATATTCAAGATCTCCTACCTATGTAACCGACTCTGTGTAACCCTAACCCTATCCGGTGTCTATATAAACCGGAGGGTTGTAGTCCATAGGACAATCATCTTCATACACAATCATACCATAGGCTAGCTTCTAGGGTTTAGCCTCCTTGATCTCGTGGTAGATCTACTCTTGTACTACCCATATCATCAATATTAATCAAGCAGGAGTAGGGTATTACCTCCATCGAGAGGGCCCGAACCTGGGTAAACATCGTGTCGCTTGTCTCCTGTTACCATCCGGCCTTGACGCACAGATCGGGACCCCCTACCCGAGATCCGCTGGTTTTGACACCGACAGTGGGGCCGGCCTGAACCTGATCTCGCCCGTCGTGGTCAAAAGGTTGCAAATTCCTGACGGAGACCTCAAGGAAGCAGGCACATTTCAGGGGGTCAATCCAGGGAGAAGTCAGCCGAAGGGAAAGGTCACACTGCCAGTGACATTTGGAGGAGAGTTGGACTACCGGACGGAGAGGATCATCTTCGACGTGGCTGAGATTCCCTTGCCCTACAATGGGATCCTCGGTCGCCCGGCACTAGCCAAGTTCATGGCGGCATCACACTACGCCTTCAACATGCTAAAGATGCCCAGGCCATTGACCATCATCTCCGTCCCCTCCGACAAGAAGGACGCGCTGATCTGCGCCAACCAACTCTACCGGGAAGCAGTTGCAGCAGCTGCCTTCAGGGCACCTGCTCCTGCCGCCGAAGGCCTGGGGGGAAAGAAGGAGCCCGGCAAGACCTCTCGCACCCACTCCAGCAAGCGCACCTCCTCGGGGTGTTGTGCTACCGTTGAGGACGTGCCAGAGAGCTCTACCGACAAGGGCAAGAGGTCCAGAGCCGAGCCGCCTCAGACCAAGAAGGTGCCCGTCGCGGGGAACGGCACGCGAGGGGCCTTCATCATAGGCTCCGCCCTCAACAGCAAATAGGAAGGCGAGCTCATCACCTTCCTGCAAGAAAATGTTGACGTGTTTGCATGGAAAGCGTCCGACATGCCGAGTGTTCCCAGGGAGGTGATTGAGCACCACCTAGCTGTCTGCCCCCACGCACGGCCCGTCAAGCAGAAGGTCAGAAAGTAGGCTCTCGAGAGGCAGGAGTTCATCATAGAGGAAATCAAGAAGTTAGAAACGGTAGGTTTGGTGAGAGGGGTGCTCCATCCGACATGGTTGGCCAATCCGGTAGTGGTGCGCAAGGCGAATGGGAAGTGGAGGCTGTGTATTGATTACACAAATATCAATAAGGCTTGTCCTAAGGACACCTTCGCATTGCCGCGCATCGACCAGATTGTTGACTCCACGACCGGGTGTGATCTGTTATCATTACTCGATGCCTATTCAGGCTACCACCAAATCTTCATGACAAGAGAGGATGAAGAGAAGACAGCATTCATCACCCCATGTGGTACGTATTGCTTTTTACGGATGCCTTTCGGGTTGAAGAGTGCTGGTTCAACGTTTGCAAGGGCGGTCCAAATTGGTTTTGAACCTCAGCTCCATAGAAATATGGAAGCCTACATGGATGACATAGTGGTCAAAACCAAGGACGGGACAACTCTTGTGCAAGATCTGGAAGAGACGTTTGCCAACCTGCGCAATATCAACCTCAAGTTGAACCCTGAGAAGTGCGTCTTTGGCGTCTCGTCCGACAAGCTTCTCGGGTTCTTCGTGCCACAGCAGGGGATCGAGGCAAACCCAGACAAGATCAAGGCTATTGAGCAGATCGAGGCGCCCAAGCGGATCAAGTATGTGCGTAGGCTCACCAGCTCCGTTGCCGCCATGAGCCGGTTCATCTCCAAGTCCGCCGAGCGCGCCCTTCCCTTTTTCAAGATCTTGAAGAAGGCGGGCCCAATAGAGTGGACCCCAGAAGCCGAAGCCGCACTGCAGGACCTGAAGAAATACCTTTCCTCCACGCTAATACTAGTTGTGCCTAAACCACAAGAGTTGTTGCTGTTGTATCTGGCGGTGACGAATCAAGTGGTCAGCGCCGCACCAGTGGCACAGAGGGATGTCGATGGGTGAGAGGATCGAGAAAAGGTGTCTAGAGGGGGGGGTGATTAGACACTAAGTACCAAAAGTTGCAGTTTTTAAAATTCTTAAGTTTAGGTGGAGTTTAGGCACAAGTTTAACAAACACAATACATATCAAGCAAGCATGCAATGAGTATATGAGCAGCGGAAAGTAAAGCATGCAACTTGCAAGAATGTAAAGGGAAGGGTTTGGAGTATTCAAACGCAAGTTGACACACAGATATTTTTGGCGTGGTTCCGATAGGTGGTGCTATCGTACATCCACGTTGATGGAGACTTCAACCCACGGAGGGTAACGGTTGCGCGAGTCCACGGAGGGCTCCACCCACGAAGGGTCCACTAAGAAGCAACCTTGTCTATTCCATCACGGCCGTCGCCCATGAAGGACTTGCCTCACTAGCGATAGATCTTCACGAAGTAGGAGATCTCCTTGCCCTTACGAACTCCTTGGTTCAACTCCACAATCTTGTCGGAGGCTCCCAAGTGACACCTAGCCAATCAAGGAGACACCACTCTCCAAGAAGTAACAAATGGTGTGTTGATGATGAACTCCTTGCTCTTGTGCTTCAAATGATAGTCTCCCCAACACTCAACTCTCTCTCACAGGATTTGGATTTGGTGGAAAGAAGATTTGAGTGGAAAGCAACTTGGGGAAGGCTAGAGATCAAGATTCATATGGTAGGAATGGAATATCTTGACCTCAACACAAGTGTAGGTGGTTCTCTCTCAGAAAAATGTATTGGAAGTGAAGATCTGTTCTGATGGCTTTCTCCACGAATGAAGAGTGGGTGGAGCCGGATTTCGGGTTCCGGCAGACCCTTGAGGTTCGAACACTGGGGTGCGTGCAGAGATTACGCCTTCTACCTACCTGTACCCCACCGCCTCGCTAAGATCTAAGCTATGAAAAGAACAGCACAAGATACACAGGGTTTATACTGGTTCGGGCCACCATTGTGGTGTAATACCCTACTCCAGTTTGTGGTGTGGTGGATTGCCTCTTGGGCTGATGATGATGAACAATACAAGGAAGAACAGCCTCGCGAGGGTCTGTTCTTGGCTGGGGGGATGAACTGCTAGGAGGAGTTCAGTCACCCTTCTCTCTCTCTCTCTCCGATCTGATTGCTGATCGATCCGTCCCCCTACTCTGGGGGAGGCTAGTCCTATTTATAGGAAAAGGCCCTGGGCCTCTTCCCAGATATTGAGCGGGAAGGGCGCCAACAATTGGCCATTTTGAAGGGGAACATCTGGTACACTTATCCTGACTAAAGTTGGTCTTCGCCTGCCAAAGGCTCTGGTGGTGACACTGGCTTGGGCTCCACAATGACTTCCTCCCTGCCGTTGGGCTGGTCTTGGTATCGTTGCACCGAAACGGGTGCCTTTGCTTGATGCTCTCGCCTGCGCTTGCTCCCTTTGCACCAAAGAGGAAAGGAGGACACTGCGCGGGCTGGCGCCCGCCTGGCGCCCTTGGTCGTCATGGCTTGCGTCATGGGCACCTCGTGAGGTACCCCGCCTTGATCTCTCCGCCTCCTCGCGAGCCAGCCTGATGAGGCCGTGCCTGAGGAACCTCCGTGTCGACAGCCCCGCGAGGCTTGGCCCCTCGCGAGGGTCTTGGGTCTGTGTTGATGAAGATGGGCCGTGCTGGGCCACCTTTTGAGCCACGCCGCGGGCCCCAGGCATTTAAGTCTGGGGACCCCCGTTCCCAGAACGCCGACAGTAGCCCCCGGGCCCAAGGCGCGCCCGGACTTGGCCGTGCAGGGAGGCAAAAGGGCAAGGGCGAAGCGCCACGGGCCCTAACAGCATGCGGCCTTGGGCGCTGCGTGGTGGTTGATTGGACGTGGGCGGCACTGTTCCCCCACGCCCCATTATTCCGCGCCATGCTAGGCGGACTCGTAGTCGTACACAGCCGTTCCCCGTTCTGTTGCTCGAGCGCCCTCTGTCCTTCCTCCTCTCGAACTCCAGCTTCTGTTTTCAACCCAATCTCGAACCTTCCCCCCTTCCCATCGCCATGGCTCCGGCGAAGAAGGGAAGAGGGAAGAAACCCACATCTCCTCCTCGCTCGCCGCCGTTGGCGGCCCCCGCCGTCGGCCGGTCGATCATAATCAATCCAGAGGGCCTGAGCAAGGTCAGCTCGGCTCTGGCTACTATCTTCAAAGAATGCGGGAGGATGACGGCCTCGCCCACGTCTCACTTCCCCACCGATAGGATAATCACCGAGGTCCAGTATTTTGCTGATGCCCTATGGGCGGGTCTGGTTCCCCCCTTTTCTAATTTCTTCAATGCCGTGCTTTCCCACTACCAGATCCACATGATGCATCTGGGTCCTGAATCCATCACCCTTCCTTCGGTCTTCGCCTTTGTTTGCGAGGCAATGATGGGCATCCTTCCTTTGGTTGCCTTGCTGCGCCACTTCTTCTCTCTGCGCCTTGTCGACCCTACCCAATGCTCGGCGTGCGTGAGCTTCGTCGCCCCGTCTGAGACAGCGGCCTCAGGGATCGACTTCAGGCTCCCTTTGCCTTCGGCTGGGTTCCGCAAGCGGTGGCTGTATTTGGATGTAGGGGTGCCCAGCCCCTGCTGTCGAAGCCAACTTCGCCTGTTGTCCCCAATTCGGGCTGGGGCCAGGAGACGCTCGAGAGCCCCCAGCTTGTATTCGTCTGGCACCGCTTCGCGTTCTTGAGGTCGATTGGCGTGACAGCGCCCAAGGTGGTGAAGGAGTTCCTGCTACGCCGCATTGCTCCTCTCCAACGCCACTCCCGCCGGATGTGGGCCTTCAGCGGGCGTGGTGATCGTATGAGGCTCCAAGAAGAAGACCTGACGCCTGAAGTGCTGAGGACAGTGCTCTTGATCCTGACTGGTGACCCCAACTCGGGCAGCATCCAGCAGGGAGGGGCCCTGCTGTACCTCTGCCAGACAGGGACGATTTTGTGAATCAGATGCCTATCTTTGATGAGTGGGGGCCGCGCCCCGCCGGCCTCCAGGGGCCTCGCGAGAACCCAGTGATGGTGACTGCCCTTCCAGTCGGCCAAGGCGACTCTTCCTCAAGTGGTGGAGTAGGGAGGCATGAGACGCCAGAGGTCGAGGGGGCTCCCGGTGGGGTGACGGCGTCGGGCGATGCTCATGAGGGAGCAGCTCTTGGGGCCCGTGCCGCTGAGGCTGAGGGTGGCAAGTAGTTGCCCTCAGCGCCTGCGGCTGAGGCCCCTGAGGCTCCAGCCGCTTCTCTTGGCGAGGCGATTGGCAGCGCGCATCAGGCAGGCGCCTCTGACGCGGATCACCTTGACGCTCCATCCTCGTCGCAGGTTGATCCCTACGCTCAACTCTTGGGCCGCTTCCGCGTGGACTTTGAGGCCCTCTGGAAGAAAAGGGAGGCCCTGGGCGACGATTACCCTTGTCGCTTGCTGAAGCGTAGGAAGTACTTCGCCACTGATGAGTAAGCCTTCTCCTTTTCCAGCTCCCGATCCGTCCGTAGCTTTTACCGATCCTTGCTCCGCAGGCCCCTTCCAGCCGAGCTAGTGGAGATGGCTGAGGTGCCGTCCCCCTTGGCTTCGCTCCCGCTACTGTCCTCAAGTGCTCCGGGCTGCAGAGCCCTTGTGGTGAGGGCGACCGGAGAGGTGAGCCGCCCCGAGGCGCATCGAGGCCCTCCGCACCCTGCGATCCTCCTTCACGGGCCTTCTCGTGGCATAGCCAGCCTGCCATGGGCTTCTCGCCTAGTCATGGACCGCGATTGGCTGAGGCGTTCCCTGCGCTCTTCATCTGGGGACGGGCTGGCTCCAGGCCGGGCTTCTGGCGTGGTGTGCCCGACCGTCGCGAGGGTGCCAACCCCCAGCCCCCTGCCTGGAGGGGGAGTGCCGATTCGTGGCCCCCTGGCGCTTGCTTGGGGAAGATGATGGTGTGGAAGACGTGCACGAGCATGCTCGGGAGCGTCGCGCTCTTCGCCAAGGATTCCTTCGAAGGGCGGCTGACGTGGTGAACCTGCTTGGTGAGGAGCTTGCTGATGAAGACGCTCGCCTTGAGGCCGAGGGCCTGTGCCTGGCTACAGAGAGGCGCGAGCTAGAGGGCGCCATCGCCCTTGCGCGCCATTAGCGCGATTTTGACGACGAAAAGGCCAAGGCATCGTTAGCGGCCTCTCGGGAGGCCCAATCTCGGGCCGCTAAGGAGGCCCGGGAAACTGAGCAGCAACGAGAGGCAGCGGAGGAGCGGGCTCGGGAGCTCCTGGCCCGGTGCCACTCACTGGAAGAGCAAGTGGAGCTGTGCGAGGCAGCCCTTGCGTCGATGAAGGTGGCCTCTGGCGACCCGGCAGGGCTCCAGAAGCGTGAGGAGGCGCTGACGCTGGAAGCCGCCGAACGCGCGCGCGAGTACGAGTGTCTGGAGAGGAGGGAGTGCTTGCTGACGCAGGCGGAGGATGATGTCACTGCACGGGAAGCCTGTGTCCTGGAGGAGGTCAGTCGTCGGGTGGCGATGGCATGCTTGAACCTCGAGCGCGAGTTCAAGGAAAGGCTGGAGTTGATTCGGGTCGAGGCTGAAGGTAGGACTGCTGCCTTGAGGGCCAAGCTGGAGGAAGCGACGCGGCGGGCCGATGCTCTTCGGGCCGCCCTTGAGGTAGCGCAAGGGGAGTCAACCACGTTCCAGGCCGAGGTGTTCCTTCTTCGCGATCGGGTGGAGGAGGCTGAGGCCGTCGCGCGCCAGAATGAGGACGAGATACACCAGCGGAGGATCCTGGAGCATGAGCACAACCCCATGCTCACCACGCTCCGGGAGAGAGCCAACACAGCCTTGGGCAACATCTGCGAGGCGGCTGTTGGCGAGCCGCACGCAGTCAACTACGCTGGCAACCTTCAGTTCTTCACCGACGTGTTGACGCAGCTTGAGGCGCGGTCGGTCAGGGCTGGCAAGTTGGTGGAGGAGAGGAGCCGCGCCCTGCTCGGGCGCGCCTTTTCTCTCGTCTTCAGCCACCTCAGGAACATGGATCCCCACTTCGATTTCGACGCTGCCATCGCCCCAGTCCCCCAGGCCGTCCGAGACGACCTGGCGCACTGGGTGGAAGATGATGTGGATGCTCTTGTCAGGGCCTTCGCTTCAGACAACGACGGCGTGATCGTGGTCACCGACGAGGGCGGCGTGGTGAACGGCCCTGAAGCCGCTGGCGGCAACGCGGACAGCGATCGAGAGCCCAGCGACGCCAGCAACGGTTCGGGAGGTGCTCCTGAGGACGCATTGGGGGATTTATCCGACTGATTATGCATCGTTCCTGTTTGCTTACCCTGCATGGATAGAACTCAGGTTTTGGCCTGATGGCTGTGAGAGCATTTTTGGAGGGGGAGCCCCTCATGTAAAACTTGCGTTCATCGTATTAGTAGATGTTACATTGCCCATGCGCCCACGCCAAGTGGTTGGCTAAGCGACGTGCTGGTTGGCTAGTTTACCTTCGTTCCGCACGGGCCCTGAGGCAGCCTCTGGGAGGTTGTGGTGTCCCGAGTGTTCCTTGATCAAGTCCGTAGGATCTGCAGTAAAAAGCCCTCCTGAGAGGACGCGGCAGCGGCAGTCTGGGCTGCGCGCAAGCTTGGCCTGACCCGGCTCGCAAGGGGCTCACGAGGGGAGGCAGCTGAGGTGGAGTGGTAATCAAAACGCGAGAAATTGCTCGAATGAGACTAAGCACCCCTTCCCTGAACACACGAAAATCTCAAATTCGAATCCAACTTAAATCCAGCGGGGGAAAGTGACAACCAAAGGGAAAGGCAATGAAAGCAGACAGAAGGCCGCGTCCGGCACCTCATCTAGTCTTGGACGTCTTCTCACCAGCGCGGAGCTAAGTGCTGCCATTGGGCGTGGGAGGGAGCCCCAGGGCCTGAGGCCGGCACCCCTGAGACTCCGGGGCATGTACAGCCCCACTCATTATTACGTGAGAGTGTCACGGGGCGGCGAGCTTCACAGGCACTGGGCCTTCTTCACAGGTACCGGCCTTGCTTCATATCGCCAGACGAGGGCCCCACCTTGCGCCACACTCTAGTGCCATCAACGACGACCGGAAACCAGGACGCCGCCGATAGGGTAGAGCGGTCGCCAGTGGTTCCCCCGACGACCACGGGTCCTCCGCCAGGGGCAGGCCCTGAGGCACCTCCCCAGCAGAGGGCCTACCTCCTGAGAAAGCCTTGCTCCGAACACCGCGGTAGTGATGTCGGATCTCGGCCCCTCTCCTGCAGCCCCCTACGCCCTCCTCCCGAGGGGTAGGAGACTCTGGGAGCGGGGCACCCGCCTGCTGTGGCAACCTGCACCTCCTGCGATCCATGATTAGCGTATGCCTGCTCCTGAGGAATTAGCAGTACCCGATATTCGTTGCCTCCAGCGTGGCCAGTGGGACCGTCCCGGGGCTCCTGGAAGAGCTCAGCTTCTGGCCCCTCGTCCCCCCAGCTTGGGCTGAGGAGCGAGCCTTGTTCGCCCTCGTGAGGGTGCCCTTGGTCCACCATGTGGGGCACGTATTCTTCTGGCGCCGGCATCCCGAAGGCCACGCTGTAGTGCTCCGCGTGCCATGCAGCTCTGCTTGACGTGCCCACCGTGGGGTGGTAGCGTGGCTGCCCGCTGGGGCCGTGGGCCGCGTCGAGTCCTTCTTCGCAGACCAGGAGCGGGGGCAGCACCGCCGCCGGTCCGGTGCCGACAGCTTCGCTAGCGATGGAGTGGCCTTGGAGCCAGCGGGCGCGCGCGGAGCCCCCGCGCGGGCCGCCCTGGGCTTGAGATGGGAGCTGGATGCAGAAGGGGTGAGCCCCCGAGGCGGCAAAGCCCAGGAGCTCTGCCACCCGCTCCAGCAACACGTCGCGGCCGCCCTCCAGCAGCCTGGACTACAGCAGCTCTCGGGCCACCGTGAGCGCAGCCCTCGAGTTTGCCTGCTCCCGGCGGGTGTACGGTGTCGTGGTCGCGGCGTGATTGGAGGCCATTGCTGCCGATCGCGCCTGCCATGGTGTGAGAGCTGTCGAAGCCTGTCCGTGTCGCCCGCGGCCTGCAGCGCCCTGCGGACCACGAGCTGCCTGGGGCACGGGGTCGCCCGAGGCGAGCGGCTCTGTGCGGGCTGGCCACGCCGCCCAAGGATCTGGGTTACCCGCCTGGTCGCCGGACATGGTGATGAAAACGCGACGGGACACGAAGCGGTAGAAGGTGGATTCCGGTGCACCCCTACCTTGTGCGCCAAATGTCAGATTTCGGGTTCCGGCAGACCCTTGAGGTTCAAACACTGGGGTGCGCGCGGAGATTACGCCTTCTACCTACCTGTACCCCACCGCCTTGCTAAGATCTAAGCTATGAAAAGAACAGCACAAGAGACACATGGTTTATACTGGTTCGGGCCACCATTGTGGTGTAATACCCTACTCCAGTTTGTGGTGTAGTGGATTGCATCTTGGGCTGATGATGATGAACAATACAAGGAAGAACAGCCTCGCGAGGGTCTGTTCTTGGCTGGGGGGATGAACTGCTAGGAGGAGTTCAGTCACCCTTCTCTCTCTCTCTCCGATCTGATTGCTGATCGATCCGTCCCCCTACTCTGGGGGAGGCTAGTCCTATTTATAGGAAAAGGCCCTGGGCCTCTTCCCAGATATTGAGCAGGAAGGGCGCCAACAATTGGCCATTTTGAAGGGGAACATCTGGTACACTTATCCTGACTAAAGTTGGTCTTCGCCTGCCAAAGGCTATGGTGGTGACACTGGCTTGGGCTCCACAATGACTTCCTCCCTGCCGTTGGGCTGGTCTTGGTATCGTTGCACCGAAACGGGTGCCTTTGCTTGATGCTCTCGCCTGCGCTTGCTCCCTTTGCACCAAAGAGGAAAGGAGGACACTGCGCGGGCAGGCGCCCGCCTGGCGCCCTTGGTCGTCATGGCTTGCGTCATGGGCACCTCGTGAGGTACCCCGCCTTGATCTCTCCGCCTCCTCGCGAGCCAGCCTAATGAGGTCGTGCCTGAGGAAGCTCCATGTCGTCCGCCCCGCGAGGCTTGGCCCCTCGCGAGGGTCTTGGGTCTGTGTTGATGAAGATGGGCCGTGCTGGGCCCCCTTTTGAGCCAGGGCGCGGGCCGCAGGCAGGCAAGTCTGGGGAACCCCGTTCCCAGAACGCCGACAGTGGAGGGGTATATATAGCCTCCACACAAAATCTAACCGTTACACACAATCTGCTACACTCGATGGGACCGAATCATAAAACTCGATCGGACCGATTCAGCAAACCTAGTGACCGTTAGGATTTTCGGTGGGACTGAGATGCAACTCGGTAGGACCGATATGGTTAGGGTTAGGGCATAACGTAATCTCGGTGTGACCGATTACACAAACTCGGTGGGACCGATTTTGGTAATAAGCTAACTAGAGAGTTGGTCAGGCAAACTCGGTGAGACCGATTACACAAATTCGGCGGGACCGATTTGGTAATAAGCTAACCAGAGGATTTGCATTGTAATCTCCGTAGTACCGATTGCACAAACTCGGTGGGACCGATTTTGGCAATGGACATACACAGTGAGATTGCAATCCCATCTCAGTGAGACCGAGATCCCTATCGGTGAGACCGATTTGCTAGGGTTTGTGGCAGTGGCTATGACATGTGAAACTCGGTGGCGCCGGATAGAAAGAATCGGTGGGGCCGAGTTTGACTTTTAGTTTAGGTCATATGTGGATATGGAAAGGTAGCTGAGGATTTTGGAGCATATCACTAAGCACATGAAGCAAGAGGCTCATTAAGCAACACCCCATCCCTCCTTGATAGTATTGGCTTTTCCTATGGACTCAATGTGATCTTGGATCACTAAAATAGAAAATGTAGAGTCTTGATCTTGAAGCTTGATCCAATTCTTTGTCCTTATCATCTTGAAGGGGTTCCACATCCTTTTGTCCATGCCACTCCATTGTTGAACTTATCTGAAACATACTAGGTAAAAGTGTTAGTCCAACAAGAGATATGTTGACATTAATTACCAAAACCACCCAGGAAGCACTTGTGCTTTCAATCTCCCCCTTTTTGGTAATTGATGACAACATACATCAAAGCTTTAGATAAAGATATAGAGAATAGCAAGTAAAGCTTTGGAAAGACACGTAAAATGCATATGCTCCCCCTACATTTATGGAATCATGTGAATATGGAATATAGAAGCATGTGACTGCATAAACATGACAGAGTAAGCAATGTGTTACATGTATCTTGGCTATATGCATCAGAGCAAATGATGTGACTGTGGGAAAAGTACCTTCATGCTCATGAGTCCTTCTTACAAATAGTATGTATATTAGCAAGAACTTCTCATTCGGATGACTGTGATGCATATACTTACCTTGTGGTCTTGAGTTGGCTTAGGATGGGATGAACCTGCGCAAACAAGGTTAGATAACACAGATACACCTACTAACCAGAGCAAACAAGAGAAACCACAAGAGAACCAAGACTGGGATGACATGTAGAGTGAGTACTAAGTACTACGTTGGATATAGACATGTCCCCCCCCCCCCAAAAAAATAAAGATATGCAATAAAATCAGAGATTTCCTTTCCTTAGATGTCTTGCTCCCCCTGAATCTAACATGAGATATTGGGAGAAGATAGTAAACAGAAAATCAGAGCAATAGAAAATAATCAACAGAGCTTGAGCTAAAGCAAACAACCAAACATGTCTTTCCCCTCTTAAAGACATGTGACATCTCTCCTCTTGAACACCAAGCATCTGGGGTCATCGATATTACTTTCTCTCCCCTTGAGTATTCTCTCTTTCTCCCCCTATAGGAAGGATTAAGCTTTGATGTGATCTCTCTCTCCCCCTTTGACATCAATTCCAAGAAGGGTCTTCTGGATATGTGATACAAATGGGTTGGTCCTTGAGTCACAGAGCAAAGCAGCATGTATAACATGATGCTGGTAGAGGACAAGAATCACTGAGTGGAGCTGGAGCAAATAGAAATCAGGAATAAGTGGCAAGTTGGTTTTCCTGTGATTAAATCGGTGACTCCGAGTTGTGTGCTTCGGTTGCACCGAAAGATTTCGGTTAGACCGAAGAAAACAAACCGGTGGGACCGAGTTCATCAGAGTGAACCACTTGTCACCTCAGCTCACTAGACAAGTAAGATCTCACAAAGATTTGCAATGAATTGGATGCAGAAAATGCAGAACAAATGGAAAAGAAAAGAAACTAAAAGATCTAGATGAAGTTTTTTTTGTTTGAAGTGGAAACAAATATGCAAGAAACAAATGCAATAACACAGAAAAGAACACAAGAGAACTTCATCTAGAGTTGGGCGGTGACAAAGTCACCTATGTTAGAGTATATTGACTTAGGAGTCAAGTGAGAGCACTTGATCATAGGTCATACTCATCGTTTATGCTCAAAATGGGGTTACCATTTTACGTTTAAGCATCTTGATGTATTCACATCTTGTTGAGTTGCTTTGACTCATGACTTGGAGTAAAGCTTCTCTAAGATGGAATGACATACCTTGGGTGGTGGTGTGGGTCTTGCTCATGTAGTTGAACTTGTGTGGGTTGCTCAGGGTTGATGTAGTTCATCAAGAGTTGGGAGCACCACTTGGAGTTTGAGTTCATCTACCTACATGGGTTAGTCTTGCAAGGAAAAGCATTGTGTATCCAAAATGACAATTATAGGATTTAACATAGAATTTGTCAAAGGATATATTTAAGTGGCTTCGTGCTTCCTTTTCTCCAACCACCATTGTATAGAGACTTGGTGATGTAGAAATTGCTCAAGATGTGAGTGTGTTGCAATCTCATAGAATTAGATTCAACCAAGTACCTACACGGGTTAGATAACATGCAAGGTGCAAATATATCCAAGACATATGAATTGCTTCATAAGAGAAATATCAAGGATTAGTCATAGGCTCATGCCTCGCATGTATCAAATGGAGTTCCTACTCCAAGTTTGAAGCATCAATGATGTTCAATTCACCTCTTAACCTGCAAAACACTTTCTCATCAAGTGGTTTAGTGAATATATCTGCCAATTGCTTATCGATGCGAACATGCTTAAGATTAATGTCCACTTTGGCAACATGATCTCGAATGAAATGATGACGAACTTCAATATGCTTAGTTTGAGAATGTTGCACGGGATTGTGAGCAATCTTAATAGCACTTTCATTGTCACATAGCAATGGAACATGTTTCACATATATCCCATAATCTTTAAGAGTTTTGGTCATCCAAAGTAATTGAGCACAACATGAACCAGCGGCAATGTATTCCGCTTCGGCGGTGGATAAGGATACCGAGTTTTGTTTCTTGGAAGACCAAGACACAAGAGATCTACCAAGGAATTGACAAGTACCCTAAGTGGACTTTCTATCAACCTTGTCTCCGGCATAGTCCGAATCGGAATAGCCAACAAGATCAAAAGAGGACCTCTTAGGATACCAAATGCCAAAATTTGGTGTATGGATTAAGTATCTCACATTCCTTTTCACAGCCTTAAGATGACATTCTTTAGCAGCAGCTTGATATCGTGCACACATGCACACACTTAGCATAATATCGGGACGGGAGGCACATAGATATAACAATGAACCAATCATAGAGCGATAAACCTTTTGATCAACCGGTTCACCATCTTTGGTTAAATCAAGATGTCCACTAGTAGGCATAGGTGTAGGCATACCTTTGCATTCTTGCATATTGAACTTCTTGAATAAGTCTTTGGTGTACTTAGTTTGAGAGACAAATGTACCTTCCTTAGTTTGCTTGATTTGCAAACCGAGAAAGAATTTGAGTTCACTCATCATAGACATCTCAAACTTCTCCGACATTAGCTTTCCAAACTTTTCACTAAAATGAGGGTTAGTTGAACCAAATATGATATCATCAACATAAATTTGGCATACAAATAGTTCTCCATTAATCCTTTTAGTAAAAAGAGTAGAATCAATTTTACCAATTTCAAAGCCTTTTTCAGTAAGAAACTTGGTCAAGCATTTATACCATGCTCTAGGAGCTTGTTTAAGACCATAAAGAGCTTTGTGAAGTTTGTAAACATGATTAGGTTTCTTAGGATTAACAAAGCCGGGAGGTTGCTTAACATAAACTTCCTCCTCAATTTTGCCGTTTAGAAAAGCACTTTTAATGTCCATTTGGTATAAGGTGATATCATGGTGATTAGCATAGGCAAGTAAGATGCGAATGGACTCAAGTCTAGCAACGGGAGCATATGTCTCACCATAGTCCATACCTTCAACTTGTGTATAGCCTTGGGCGACGAGACGTGCTTTGTTGCGAACCACTTATCCATCTTCATCTTGCTTGTTGTGAAACACCCATTTGGTACCAATGATGTTGTGGTTGTTGTCGGGCTTCTCGACCAATGTCCACACTTGATTTCTCTCAAAGTTGTGTAGCTATTCATGCATAGTGTTTATCCAATCCGGATCCTTCAATGCTTCTTCAACCTTCATAGGTTCAATTTTAGAAATGAATGAGTAATGTTCACAAAAGTTGGCTAAACGGGTTTTAGAGCGAGTGATTCTCCCGGTTTGGATATCATTGTAGATTTGCTCGACGGGATGATCTTTGGCAATTCTTGCTCGAACTCGTGAGAGCTTTTGCTTGGGTCGGGGTGGAACATCCTCTTCATCTTGTTCTTCTTCTTCTTCTTGGCCTTCTTCATTGTTGACGTTGTTGTTCTCTTGTCGTGGTGGAGAAGGAGGTTGTTGATGTTCATCTTGGTGTACTTCCTCAATTTCTTCATCTTGGTGTGTCCCACTTGTGGATGCTTCCGTATCAACTCTTGGTTCACCTTGACGTGAGGTAGAAGCTTCCACTTGGACGGACGAGGTACTCTCCTTCATTTCCGTTGGACGAACCTTGCCAATGGACAAGTCTTGAATTGCTTCCGAAGGGTCTTTGTCTCCTACATCAATTGGCAATTGCTCTACTTGCGAGCTGTTAGATTCATCAAACTTCACATTTACCGTCTCTTCAACCTTTCGGGTGAAATTGTTGTAGACACGGTAAGTGTGAGAGTTTGAGCCATAACCAAGTAGAAAACCTTCATGAGACTTAGGAGCAAATTTAGAACGACGATGCTTATCAAGAATGTAGCACTTTGAGCCAAATACTCGAAAGTATCCAACTTGGGGTTTGTTACCGGTGAGGAGCTCGTATGCCGTCTTGCCCAGTAGCTTGTGAAGATACAAGCGATTTGTTGCATGACAAGCTGTCTCAACCGCTTCCGCCCAAATGTGCTTTGGCGTTTTGTACTCATCGCATCGTTCTTGCCATCTTGATAAGAGTCCGGTTCTTCCTCTCAACAACTCCATTTTGTTGAGGTGTGTATGTAGCCGAGAACTCGTGTGAAATCCATTCTTTGTCAAGAAAGGTGTCCACATTTGCGTTCTTGAACTCCGTTCCGTTGTTGCTCCGAACCTTCTTGATCTTCAGGTCAAACTGATTTTGGGCCTTCCTAGCGAAGTTTTTGAAGATCTTTTGGACCTGCGACTTGTCATCAAGAAAGAACACCCACGTAAATCTTGAAAAATCATCAACTATGACTAGACCAAATGAGTTACCACCGAGACTCTTGTGTGCATTTGGACCAAAAAGATCCATGTGAAGTAGCTCGAGTGGTCTTCTTGTGGTCATAATGTTCTTCACGCGGTGACTTCCTCCAACTTGTTTCCCTGCTTGACAAGCGCTACAAAGCCTATCCTTGTCAAATACAACATCTTTTATTCCAAGGATGTGATCACCTTTAATAAGCTTATCAAGATTTCGCATTACAACATGACCTAGTCTTCTATGCCACAACCAGCCTTTAGAAGATTTAGCAATTAAGCAAGTTTTAGATTGAGCCTTTTTAGTGAAATCAACAATGTAAAGATCTCCTCTACTTATACCAGTAAAGACCATTTTATGATTGTCTCTACGAAACACTTGGCAATCTATTTCAGTGAATAAGACATTGAAACCGAAATCCGCAAGTCTAGAAACTGAAAGTAAATTGTATCCAAGAGATTCAACGAGCATGACATTTTGTATGGAGCTATCGTCTGAGATGGCCACCTTACCAAGGCCAACCACCTTACCCTTTGAATTATCACCAAAGGTGACATATTTTCGAGGGCCGTCATTTTCAGCAAGCTCATTGAACATATCTTCGTCTCCGGTCATATGATCAGTACATCCACTATCAAGGACCCACTCCTTTCTTCCAGCCATTTAGCTGCGAAGATTTGCCATAAGACCAAATGTCTCATTGCATCATCAAGATCATAGTCACTATCATCATCTTCATCATAATATCCATGTTCAACATCATCTTATGATTGATCAATTCCTAGAGAGGGTAATTCATTAGGTACATGATCATCAAAGTGGTTACCTTTATGAATTCTTATAGCTTCGGATATGATATCACTAATGATTCCAACATTTCCTTTAGCATGCATGAGATTGGTAAGCTCAAATAGACAATCACCAAAACTAGGATCACTAGAGTTCATCTTACTCAAGGCAATAGATTTATGGAGAATTTCGTCTAAATTTTTCAAGGAATAATCGGGAAATCGTTCCTCAAGAAATTTCCATATGGTGTAGGCACATTTTAGAGTAGACAAACTAACAATCACATTTTTGGGCAATCCTCTAATGATGAGCTCAACCGTTCTAAGATTGTGAATCATGTCAATATCTTCATCTAGGGTAGGGTGCAAAGGATCAATATGAGGTGCACAAGGACTAGCAATGTACTTGTTCAAATGATATTCATTGAAAATCTCAAGCATTTCATTTTTCCACTCATGAAAATACTCTCCATCAAGAATGGGCACTCTATGTCTAAGACTTCCTAAAGTAGACACATCCATCTTCCTCCAAACGTGTTTAAACCAAGGCAATAGAGACCAAAGCTCTGATACCAATTGAGAGGATCGAGAAGAGGTGTCTAGAGGGGGGGGGTGATTAGACACTAAGTACCAAAAGTTGCAGTTTTTAAAATTCTTAAGTTTAGGTGGAGTTTAGGCACAAGTTTAACAAACACAATACATATCAAGCAAGCATGCAATGAGTATATGAGCAGCGGAAAGTAAAGCATGCAACTTGCAAGAATGTAAAGGGAAGGGTTTGGAGTATTCAAACGCAAGTTGAGACACGGATATTTTTGGCGTGGTTCCGATAGGTGGTGCTATCGTACATCCACGTTGATGGAGACTTCAACCCACGGAGGGTAATGGTTGCGCGAGTCCACGGAGGGCTCCACCCACGAAGGGTCCACGAAGAAGCAACCTTGTCTATTCCATCACGGCCGTCGCCCATGAAGGACTTGCCTCACTAGCGGTAGATCTTCATGAAGTAGGCGATCTCCTTGACCTTACAAACTCCTTGGTTCAACTCCACAATCTTGTCGGAGGCTCCCAAGTGACACCTAGCTAATCTAGGAGACACCACTCTCCAAGAAGTAACAAATGATGTGTTGATGATGAACTCCTTGCTCTTGTGCTTCAAATGATAGTCTCCCCAACACTCAACTCTCTCTCACAGGATTTGGATTTGGTGGAAAGAAGATTTGAGTGGAAAGCAACTTGGGGAAGGCTAGAGATCAAGATTCATATGGTAGGAATAGAATATCTTGACCTCAACACAAGTGTAGGTGGTTCTCTCTCAAAAAAATGTATTGGAAGTGAAGATCTGTTCTGATGGCTTTCTCCACGAATGAAGAGTGGGTGGAGGGGTATATATAGCCTCCACACAAAATCTAACCGTTACACACAATCTGCTAAACTCGGTGGGACCGAATCATAAAACTCGGTCGGACCGATTCAGCAAACCTAGTGACCGTTAGGATTTTCGGTGGGACTGAGATGCAACTCGGTAGGACCGATATGGTTAGGGTTAGGGCATAACGTAATCTCGGTGTGACCGATTACACAAACATGGTGGGACCGATTTTGGTAATAAGCTAACCAGAGAGTTGGTCAGGCAAACTCGGTGAGACCGATTACACAAATTCGCTGGGACCGATTTGGTAATAAGCTAACCAGAGGATTTGCATTGTAATCTTGGTAGTACCGATTGCGCAAACTCGGTCGGACCGATTTTGGCAATGGACATACACATTGAGATTGCAATCCCATCTCGGTGAGACCGAGATCCCTATCGGTGAGACCGATTTGCTAGGGTTTGTGGCAGTGGCTATGACATGTGAAACTCGGTGGCACCGGATAGAAAGAATTGGTGGGGCCGAGTTTGACTTTTAGTTTAGGTCATATGTGGATATGGAAAGGTAGTTGAGGATTTTGGAGCATATCACTAAGCACATGAAGCAAGAGGCTCATTAAGCAACACCTCATCCCTCCTTGATAGTATTGGCTTTTCCTATGGATTCAATGTGATCTTGGATCACTAAAATAGAAAATGTAGAGTCTTGATCTTGAAGCTTGAGCCAATTCTTTGTCCTTAGCATCTTGAAGGGGTTCCACATCCTTTAGTCCATGCCACTCCATTATTGAACTTATCTGAAACATACTAGGTAAAAGTGTTAGTCCAACAAGAGATATGTTGACATTAATTACCAAAACCACCCAGGGAGCACTTGTGCTTTAAACGGGGAGGCAGCAATGGCGGCAGGACCAGCGGATGGCAAGCCAAAGATTCCCCCGACAGGGCCTGGTGCCGACACGGCGCGGCCCCCGGCAGAGTCTGGTGCCACCAAGGCGATGCCCGCGCGGTCAAGTGAAGTGGTGCCCAAGAAAAAGATGATGCAGCACCCGGTTTACTTTGCCAGCTCCCTCTTGCAGGGGCTAGGTCAAGGTATTCCGGTGTGCAAAATTTGTTCTTCCGCCTCCTTATGGCCTCGAGGAAGCTGCGTCACTACTTCCAGGCCCACGAGATCACTGTCGTCACCCGCCTCCCGTTGGAATGGATACTGCGCAACCCAGACGCAACTGGAAGGATTGTAGAATGGGCCTTGGAGTTGTCAAGCTTCGACTTAAAGTTTGAGAGTACCTCGACGATTCAGAGCAGAGCCCTGGCGGAGTTCATCACGGAGTGGACCCCGACGCCTGACGAAGAAATCCAGGAGACTACTCTCCCCGGCAAGGAAGCATACCGCAACTGGATCATGTACTTTGATGGAGCCTTCTCGCTGCAAGGCGCCGGTGCCGGTGTGCTGCTCGTCGCACCCACCGGATAGCACCTCAAGTACATGATCCAGATGCACTTCCCCAGGGAGATGTCCACCAATAACACCGCCGAGTACGAGGGATTGCTTGTCGGTCTCAGGATCGTGGCAGACCTCGGGGTTAAGAAGCTCATCGTCAGGGGTGACTCGCAGCTTGTTGTCAGGCAAGTCAACAAAGATTATCGGAGCCCGCTGATGGAATCATACATAGATGAGATGAGGAAGCTGGAGGAACGCTTTGGCAGTATCCAGGCGGAGCACGTCCCCCAAGCAGAGAACGACGTCGCCGATTACCTGTCAAAGCGTGCCGCATTCAAGCTACCTGTGGAACCAGGTACCTTTTTGCTCCGGTTAACTCAACCATCCGTCGATCCATCAGCAGGGCAGAGCAAGCGGAGAAAATCATGTCCTGGCAAGTACTTTCCTACCGAGCCCCCCGGGGCTGCCGGCAAGGGTACTGCCGCGGACGCTGAGCCTGCCCGAGAGCAACTGGCTCCGGCGGGGCGTCACGCCCTGGCCGTAGAGACAGCCGCTCCCATGGCGGAAGAGATGCCTTTGGTCCTTGACGTCGAGCCTCAGGCTCCGGCATGGGCGCAGCATACCGTCCAATTCCTCCAAGCAGGGGAGCTTCCTGGGGAGCAGGATAAAGTGGAGAAAGCAGCCCGTCGGTCCGCCCTGTACCAGTTCGTCGATGACGTCTTGTACCGAAGAAGGCCGAACGGTGTGAAACTCAAGTGCATCCCCTGGGAGTCAGGACTAGAGCTGTTGGCAGAGATACATGGAGGCATATGTGGCTCCCACATAGGGTCAAGGGCCCTTGCCGGGAAGGCATTCCGGCAAGGTTTCTTCTAGCCCACCGCCCTCCAGGATGCGACGGCACTAGTCACCACGTGTGAAGCGTGCCAGTTCCATTCAAAGAAGCTTCATCAACCAACTCAAGCCCTTCAAACAATCCCTCTCTCCTGGCCATTCTCGGTCTGGGAGCTCGATATACTGGGCCCTTTCCCCCTCGCCGTCGGGGGCTTTGAGTACTTGTACGTTGCAATCGACAAGTTCACAAAGTGGCCAGAGGTGGAAGCAGTGAGGAAGGTGACTGCTCAGTCAGCCGTCAAATTCTTCAAAGGACTGGTCTGCCGTTTTTGTGTGCCAAACAGAGTCATCACCGACAACGTGACGCAGTTCACAAGCCACACCTTCATACAATACATCCGAGACCTCGGCAGCAAGGTCTGTTTCGCTTCCGTGGCACATCCACGGAGCAACGGCCAAGCGGAGAGGGCAAATGCTGAAGTGTTGCGAGGCTTGAGAACGAAGACCTTTGACAAGCTGCACAAGAGTGGAAAGCGCTGGATTGATGAGTTGCCGGCAGTTCTTTGGTCGATCAGGACAACGCCAAATCGAGCCACTGATACGTCTCCAACGTATCTATAATTTTTGATTGCTCCATCCTATAGTATCTACTGTTTTGGACTATATTGGGCTTTATTTTCCACTTTTATATTATTTTTGGGACTAACCTATTAACCAGAGGCCCAGCCCAGAATTGATGTTTTTTGCCTATTTCAGTGTTTCGAAGAAACGGAATATCAAACAGAGTCCAAATGGAATGAAACCTTCGAGAACGTGATTTTCTCACCGAACATGATCCAGGAGAATTGGACCCTATGCCATGGCATCAGAGAGGCGGTCACGAGGGTGGGGGGCGCCCCCCCTTAGGGCGCGCCCCCTGCCTCGTGGGCCCCTCGGAGCTCCACCGACGTACTTCTTCCTCCTATATAAACCTACGTACCCCCAAACGAACAAATACGGAGCAAAAACCTAATTCCACCGCCGCAACTTTCTGTATCCACGAGATCCCATCTTGGGGCCTGTTCCGGAGCTCCACCGGAGAGGTCCGTCATCACGGAGGGCTTCTACATCATCATAGCCCCTTCGATCAAGTGTGAGTAGTTTACCTCAGACCATCGGGACCAAAGTTAGTAGCTAGATGGCTTCTTCTCTCTTTTTGGATCTCAATACAAAGTTCTCCCCCTCTCTCTGGAGATCTATTCAATGTAATCTTCTTTTTGCGGTGTGTTTGTTGAGATCGATGAATTGTGGGTTTATGATTAAGTCTATCTATGAATAATATTTGAATCTTCTCTAAACTCTTTTATGTATGATTGGTTATCTTTGCAAGTCTCTTTGAATTATCAGTTTAGTTTGGCCTACTAGATTGATTTTTCTTGCCATGGGTGAAGTGCTTAGCTTTGGGTTCGATCTTGCGGTGTCCTTTCCCAGTGACAGAAGGGGCAGCAAGGCACGTATTGCATTGTTGCCATCGAGGATAACAAGATGGGGTTTATTTCATATTGCATGAATTTATCTCTCTACATCATGTCATCTTGCTTAAAGCGTTACTCTGTTTTTAACTTAATACTCTAGATGCATGCTGGATAGCGGTCGATGAGTGGAGTAATAGTAGTGGATGCACGCAGGAGTCGGTCTAGTTGTCACGGACGTGATGCCTATATACATGATCATACCTAGATATTCTCATAACTATGCTCAATTTTGTCAATTGCTCAACAGTAATTTGTTCACCCACCGTAGAATACTTATGCTCTTGAGAGAAGCCACTAGTGAAACCTATGGCCCCCGGGTCTATTCTCATCATATCAATCTCCATCACTTTAATTTTGCTTTGCTTTTTTACTTTGCCTTTTACTTTTCATTTTGCATCTCTATATCAAAAAAACCAAAAATATTATCTATCATCTCTATCAGATCTCACTCTCGTAATTGACCGTGAAGGGATTGACAACCCCTAATCGCGTTGGTTGCGAGGAGCTATTGTCTTTGTGTAGGTACGAGGGACTTGAGCGTGGCCTCCTACTGGATTGATACCTTGGTTCTCAAAAACTGAGGGAAATACTTATGCTACTCTGCTGCATCATCCTTTCCTCTTCGGGGAAATCCAACGCAAGCTCAAGAGGTAGCAAGAAGAATTTCTGGCGTCGTTGCCGGGGAGTCTACGCAAAAATTCAACATACCAAGTACCCATCACAATCCCTATCTCCCGCATTACATTAGTTGCCATTTGCCTCTCGTTTTCCTCTCCCCCACTTCACCCTTGCCGTTTTATTTGCCCTCTCCTTCCCAATCTCCTTCTCCTTCTCCTGCCCTTTTTTCCGTTTGCCTTTTTCTCGCTTGCCTTTTGTTTGCTTGTGTGTTGGATTGCTTGTTTGTCGCGATGGCTCAAGATACTACCAAATTGTGTGACTTCACCAATACCAATAATAATGATTTCCTTAGCATTCCAATTGCTCCTCTTGCCAATACTGAATCTTGTGAAATCAATACTGCTTTGTTGAATCTTGTTATGAAAAATCAATTCGTCGGCCTTCCTAGTGAAGATGCCGCTACTCATCTGAATAGCTTCGTTGATTTATGTGATATGCAAAAGAAAAAAGATGTCGATAATGATGTCGTTAAATTGAAGCTATTTCCTTTTTTGCTTAGAGATCGTGCTAAAGCTTGGTTTTCGTCTTTGCCTAAAAATAGAATTGATTCTTGGAACAAGTGCAAAGATGCTTTTATCTCTAAGTATTTTCCTCCCGCTAAGATCATCTCTCTTAGAAATGACATTATGAATTTTAAGCAACTTGATCATGAACATGTTGCACAAGCTTGGGAGAGAATGAAATTAATGATACATAATTGCCCTACTCATGGTTTGAATTTGTGGATGATTATACAAAAAATTTATGCCGGATTGAATTTTGCTTCTAGAAATCTTTTAGATTCGGCCGCGGGAGGCACTTTTATGGAGATCACTTTAGGAGATGCTACTAAACTCCTAGATAATATTATGGTTAATTATTCTCAATGGCATACTGAAAGATCTTCTAATAAAAAAGTGCATGCGATAGAAGAAATTAATGTTTTTAGTGGAAAGATGGATGAACTTATGAAATTATTTGCTACTAAGAGTGTTTCCTCTGATCCTAATGATATGCCTTTGTCTACTTTGATTGAGAATAACAAAGAATCTATGGATGTGAATTTTATTGGAAGGAATAATTTTGGTAACAACGCGCATAGAGGGAATTTTAATCCTAGGCCTTATCCTAGTAATCCTTCTAATAATTATGGAAATTCCTACAACAACTCTTATGGAAACTTTAATAAGATGCCCTCTGAATTTGGTAATAGTGTTAAAGAGTTTATGAATTCACAAAAGAATTTTAATGCTTTGCTTGAAGAGAAATTGCTTAAAGTTGATGATTTGGCTAGGAACGTTGATAGAATTTCTCTTGAGGTTGATTATTTAAAGCTTAGATCTATTCCTCCTAATCATGATATCAATGAGTCTCTCAAAGCCATGAGAATTTCCATTGATGAGTGCAAGGAAAGAACCGCTAGGATGCGTGCTTCCAAAGATGCCTTCATTAAAGCATGTTCTTCCAATTCTTATGAAAATCAAGATGAAGATATAAAAGTTATTGATGTGTCCCCTATCAAATCTTTGTTTTGCAATATGAATCTTGATGAAACTGAATATGATCTTCCTTTACCTAGAAGGCGTTCTAAAACTTCGGAGTATTTAGATCTTTATGATGAAATTGATGAAAGTGGGATTGAAAGAAATAAAACCCTGGATGTTGCTAAACCCACTATATTGGATTTCAAGGAATTTAATTATGAAAGTTGCTCTTTAATTGATTGTATTTCCTTGTTGCAATCTGTGATAAATTCTCGTCATGCTTATAGTCAAAAGAAAGCCTTTACCGAACATATTGTTGATGCCTTGATGCAATCTTATGAAGAAAAACTTGAGTTGAAAGTTTCTATCCTAGAAAACTCTACGACGAGTGGGAACCAATTATTAAAATTAAAATTAAAGATAATGATTTTTATGCTTTGTGTGATTTGGGTGCTAGTGTCTCCACTATCCCCAAAACTTTGTGTGATTTGCTAGATTTCCGCGACTTTGATGATTGCTCTCTAAACTTGCATCTTGCGGATTCCACTATTAAAAAACCTATGGGAAGAATTAATGATGTTATTATTGTTGCAAATAGGAATTATGTGCCCGTAGATTTTATCATTCTTGATATTCATTGCAATCCTTCTTGCCCTATTATTCCTGGTAGACCTTTCCTTAGAACGGTTGGTGTGATTATTGATATGAAGGAAGGGAATATTAGATTCCAATTTCCATTAAAAAGGGTCATGGAACACTTTCCTAGAAAGAAAATAAAGTTTCCATTTGAAACTATCATGAGAGCCACTTATGGATTTCCTACCAAAGATGGCAATACCTATATCTATCCTCGCTTTTATGCCTAGCTAGGGGCGTTAAACGATAGCGCTTGTTGGGAGGCAACCCAATTTTATTTTCAGTTTTTGCTTTTTTCTTTTGTTAGGGAATAAATAAACCATCTAACTTCTGTTTGGATGTGGTTTTGTGTTTTACTTAGTGTTTGTGCCAAGTTAGACCTATTGGATCTTCTTGGATGATAGTTATTTGATCTTGTTGTAACTTCCAGAAACTTTGCGCTCAGTGCCTGAATTATTAAAAATCACCAGAACGTGATAAAATACTTATTCCAATTGCTTCTGATCAATAAACAAATTGTCTAGGTCGTCCAATTTTGGTAGAGTTTTTGGAGTTCCATAAGTTTGCGTTAGTTATAGATTACTACAAATTGTTCTGTTTTTGACAGATTCTGTTTTACGTGTGTTGTTTGCTTATTTTGATGAATCTATGGCTAGTAAAATAGTTTATAATCCATAGAGAAGTTGGAATACAGTAGGTTTAACACCAATATAAATAAAGAATTAGTTCATTACAGTACCTTGAAGTGGTCTTTTGTTTTCTTTCTCTAACGGAGGTCACGAGATTTCTATTGAGTTTTGTGTTATGAAGTTTTCAAGTTTTGGGTGAAATCTTTTGATGGATTATGGAACAAGGAGTGGCAAGAGCCTAAGCTTGGGGATTACCATGGCACCCCCAAGATAATCCAAGGACACAAAAAAGTAAAAGCTTGGGGATGCCCCGGAAGGCATCCCCTCTTTCGTCTACTTCCATCGGTATTTTACTTGGAGCTATATTTTTATTCACCACATGATATGTGTTTTGCTTGGATATTCTTGTATTATTTGTGTCTTTGTTTGTTAGTGTGCCACAATCATCCTTGCTGTACACACCTTTTCAGAGAGCCATACATGAATTGGATTTGATAGAATACTCTATGGGCTTCACTTATATCTTTTGAGCTATGTAGTTTTGCTCTATGTGCTTCACTTATATCTTTTGAGCGTTATAATTTTGCTGTATGTGCTTCACTTAGATATTTTAGAGCACGGTGGTGGATTTTTTAAAGAAACTATTGATCTCTCATGCTTCACTTAGATTATTTTGAGAGTCTTAATAGCATGGTAAATTGCTTAATAATAATATGCTTGGTATTCAAGATTTGTGAAACTTTCTTTTGCGTGCGTTGAATGCTAAGAAAAGATTGATGCTTGATAATTGGTTTGAGACATGAGGATGGTGATATTAGAGTCATGCTAGTTGAGTAGTTGTGAATTTAAAGAATACTTGTGTTAAAGTTTGTGATTTCCCTAGCATGCACGTATGGTGAACCGTTATGTGATGAAGTCGGAGCATGATTTATTTATTGATTGTCTTCCTTATGAGTGGTGGTCGGGGACGAGCGATGGTCTTTTCCTACCAATCTATCCCCCTAGGATCATGCGCATAACACTTTGCTTTGATAAATTTTAGATTTTTGCAAAAAGTATATGAGTTCTTTATGACTAATGTGGAGACCATGGATTATACGCAGTTTTTCCCATCCTTCCACCATCGCTAGCCTCTCTAATACAGCACACCTTTTGCTGGTATCATACACCCACCATATACCTTCCTCAAAACAGCCACCATACCTACCTATCATGGCATTTCCATAGCCATTCCAAGATATATTGCCATGCAATTTTCCACCGTTCCGTTTATTATGACACGCTCCATCATTGTCATATTGCTAGCATGATCATGTAGTTGAGATCGTATTTGTGGCAAAGCCACCGTTCATAAGTCTTTCGTACATGTCACTCTTGATTCATTGCATATCCCGGTACACCGCCGGAGGCATTCATATAGAGTCATATTTTGTTCTAAGTATCGAGTTGTAATTGTTGAGTTGTAAGAAAAATAAAAGTGTGATGGTCATCAATTTTTAGAGCATTGTCCCAAGTGAGGAAAAGAATGATGGAGACTATGATTCCCCCACAAGTCGGGATGAGACTACGGACGAAAAATAAAAAAAAGGAAAAAAAGAGGCCAAAAAAAGTGAGAGAAAAGGCCCAAATAAAAAAAATAAAAAATTAGAGAAAAGAGAGAAGGGACAATGTTACTATCCTTTGACCACACTTGTGCTTCAAAGTAGCACCATGATCTTCATGATAGGGAGTCTCTCGTTATATCACTTTCATATACTAGTGGGAATTTTTCATTATAGAACTTGGCTTGTATATTCCAATGATAGGCTTCCTCAAAATTGCCCTAGGTCTTCGTGAGCAAGCGAGTTGGATGCACACCCACTTAGTTTATTTTGTTGAGCTTTCATATACTTATAGCTCTAGTGCATCCGTTGCATGGCAATCCCTACTCACTCACATTGATATCTATTGATGGGCATCTCCATAGCCCGTTGATACGCCTAGTTGATGTGAGACTATCTTCCCTCTTTTTGCCTTCTCCACAACCACCATTCTATTCCACATATAGTGCTATATCCATGGCTCACGCTCATGTATTGCATGAGGATCGAAGAAGTATTGAAAATGTTAAAGTATGAAACAATTGCTTGGCTTGTCATCGGGGTTGTGCATGATTTAAATACTTTGTGTGGTGAAGATAGAGCATAGCCAGACAATATGATTTTGTAGGGATAACTTTCTTTGGCCATGTTATTTTGAGAAGACATAATTGCTTTATTAGTATGCTTGAAGTATTATTATTTTTATGTCAATATGAACTTTTGTCTTGAATCTTTCGAATCTGAATATTCATACCACAATTAAGAAGATTTGCATTGAAATTATGCCTAGTAGCACTCCGCATAAAAAATTCTCTTTTTATCATTTACCTACTCGAGGACGAGCAAGAATTAAGCTTGGGGATGCCTGATACGTCTCCAACGTATCTATAATTTTTGATTGCTCCATGCTATATTATCTAGTGTTTTGGACTATATTGGGCTTTATTTTCCACTTTTATATTATTTTTGGGACTAACCTATTAACCGGAGGCCCAGCCCAGAATTGTTGGTTTTTTGCCTATTTCAGTGTTTCGAATAAATGAAATATCAAACGGAGTCCAAACGGAATGAAACCTTCGAGAACGTGATTTTGTCACCGAACGTGATCCAGGAGACTTGGACCCTATGCCAAGGCATCAGAGAGGCGGTCACGAGGGTGGGGGGCACCCCCCTTAGGGCGCGCCCCCTGCCTCGTGGGCCCCTGGAAGCTCCACAGACGTACTTCTTCCTCCTATATATACCTTTGTACCCCCAAATGAACAGATACGGAGCCAAAAACCTAATTCCACCGCCGCAACTTTCTGTATCCACGAGATCCCATCTTGGGGCATGTTCCGGAGCTTCGCCGGAGAGGGCCATCATCACGGAGGGCTTCTACATCATCATAGCCCCTTCGATGAAGTGTGAGTAGTTTACCTCAGACCTTCGGGACCATAGTTAGTAGCTAGATGGCTTCTTCTCTCTTATTGGATCTTAATAAAAAGTTCTCTCCCTCGCTCATGGAGATCTATTCGATGTAATCTTCTTTTTGCGGTGTGTTTGTTGAGACCGATGAATTGTGGGTTTATGATCAAGTCTATCTATGAATAATATTTGAATCTTCTCTGAATTCTTTTATTTATAGTTGGTTATGTTTGCAAGTCTCTTCAAATTATCAGTTTGGTTTGGCCTACTAGATTGGTTTTTCTTGCCATGGGAGAAGTGCTTAGCTTTGGGTTCGATCTTGCGGTGTCCTTTCCCAGTGACAGAAGGGGCAGCAAGGCACGTATTGCATCGTTGCCATCGAGGATAACAAGATGGGGCTTATTTCATATTGCATGAATTTATCTCTCTACATCATGTCATCTTGCTTAAAGCGTTACTCTGTTTTTAACTTAATACTCTAGATGCATGCTGGATAGCGGTCGATGAGTGGAGTAATAGTAGTGGATGCACGCAGGAGTCGGTCTAGTTGTCACGGACGTGATGCCTATATACATGATCATACCTAGATATTCTCATAACTATGCTCAATTCTGTCAATTGCTCAACAGTAATTTGTTCACCCACCGTACAATAGTTATGCTCTTGAGAGAAGCCACTAGTGAAACCTATGGCCCCCGGGTCTATTCTCATCATATCAATCTCCATCACTTTAATTTTGCTTTGCTTTTTTACTTTGCCTTTTACTTTTCACTTTGCATCTCTATATCAAAATACCAAAAATATTATCTATCATCTCTGTCAATTCTCACTCTCGTAAGTGACCGTGAAGGGATTGACAACCCCTAATCGCGTTGGTTGCGAGGAGCTATTGTCTTTGTGTAGGTACGAGGGACTTGAGCGTGGCCTCCTACTGGATTGATACCTTGGTTCTCAAAAACTGAGGGAAATACTTACGCTACTCTGCTGCACCATCCTTTCCTCTTTGGGGAAATCCAACGCAAGCTCAAGAGGTAGCAGCCACCGGCCAGACACCTTTTGCCCTGGTATACGGGGCAGAAGCAGTTCTCCCCACGGAACTCATATACGGGTCACCTCGAGTGCTCGCTTATGATGAGCTTGAGCAAGAGTCGTTGCGCCAAGATGACGCGACGCTCCTTGAGGAAGATCGTCTTTGGGCGGCTGTGAGAGCGGCACGCTACCAGCAAGCCTTGCGCTGCTACCATAGCCGCAAGGTTCATGCCCGAAGCTTTCAGGAAGGCGACCTTGTTCTTCGGCGTGTTTAGTCGGCCAAGAATACCAACAAGTTGACGCCGAAGTGGGAAGGCCCTTATCGGGTAATACGAGTCAACAGGCCTGGCGCAATCCGCCTGGAGACCAAGGATGCCGTACCAGTGAGAAACTCCTGGAACATCGAGCATCTTCGCAAGTTTTACCCATAAGGCGTGGCTTGTCGGGCCTCCCGGCAAGCCACCTTCTGTACGAGCTCTGTCGGCAAGGCATGTGACCCTTTGTACAGAGCGAGGCGCAGACCCTGAGCATAAATAAATGAAGCGCTGGCGCCCTAAGTTATAGCATGCATGCTAGGTCGAGTCTCGTCCTTGGTTAGGGTTGATCATGCTTAGCGGCGAATAACCCCTAGCTTAGAGGTCGAGTGCGCGTCTCTCTGTTCTTCTCTGTCTTCTGTGGTTCGTAGGACACATGAATATCCTTGCCGAGCTGCTCTGGAAGAAAGGGGACGGACCGGCGACCGGGCCCCGGCAAGTCAGTATTTCCGGAGGCTACAAGAGCAAAGATCCACCCGCGGCAAACCAAGGTTGTCGGGGGCTGCAGACTCAGATAAGTTCTCTATCCCTTATCATGCGTTTCGTTATGGACTGAGGTATGTGAAACCTCGTTTTATCCTTAGGCTACCGTGCTTCCCTCATTCCGGACCGTAGGACTCGTTTCCTGGGGCCGAGTTTGGTCGTAGTCGCGGCAGCAAGGAAATGAAACGAGGAGCCTAAGCCCACCTCATCCCTGCCTCCGCCAAGGGCGTGAGAAAGGTCGAGCGAAGTGGGGGGACGGCAAGGCATGTTGTCGGGCAAGAAAATGTTTATCTTAAAGGTAACAAGGATTTACTCCTTGTTGTGGGTCTTGCCTGCGAACGAAAAACCCAGCAAACATCCCTTTTTCATTAAAAAACATCCCGTACAGGTACAGTTCATACGAAATGAAAAACATGAACAAGGGGATTACAAGTTCTAAAGTTAACAAAGGCCCGAAGGCTTACAAGCAAAAAAAGAGATAAGGTGCCCGTAATCCCTTTCTTGTCCCTCTCCACAGGAAATGGAACAAGAAAACAGGAGGGCAAAAGGGGAGCCTAGGCGAGCTATGAGTGGCAGAAGACACCAAGAGAACATCGTGGTGCCCGTCCAAGGGCTGGATGATGATGGCAGCACTGGAGGCAGAGCTCGAAGACGAGGCGGCAGGACGTCGGTACGCGACGAAGGCGTCAATGCCCATGTACTCTGACTTGACGACCTTGCCGCACACCCTCTTCCTCAGCCTCCGAACGCCAGCCGCCCAAGGAGACGACCCCGAGAAGTTCAAGGAGCCGACGACACTGATGATGGGGTCACCGGTGCCACTCGGAGCGGCGCCCGACGCCTAGTCGGACCCATCATCCTACCGCCTGCTAGCCTCGTTGTCGCTGCCATTTTCTTCCTCACCACTCTCGCTCGAGGAGGAATCTTCGTCGTCAGAAGAGCTCTCCACGCAGCACCTTACGCGAGTCCCGAAGTGCCCGAAGATGTTGACGGAGAGGAGGCCACCCTCCATTAGTTTGACATGGAGAGTGAGCCCATCCGTCAAGCTGTGGAAGGGAGCGAAGGTCTTCCACCCTCGGTGGAGATACATGACGTGAGGGGCGGGGAACTCGATGTTGGCCCATGTGACACTGTTCCCACAGCCCCTCATATGCAGCGGCAACGCCTGCGGCGGATCTAGCTCCATCTCCCGCGCGAATGGAGTCGGGAGGCGAAGGCGACGGCGCGGTGGCTGGCACAGCCTGATGAAGAATTCGCAGGGGGTGTCCCCGGCATGGCCCTCCATCGGAGGAGGAGCTGCTGGTGGAGGCGAGGCTGATCTGCCGCCTCGTCCTCCTCTCCCTCGAGCACCACGACGGCCTCGACCCCACCCCCTCCCCCTTCCTCTAGCGGCCGGCCCCGCCACTATGAGTTCTTGGGGAGGAGCGATGCGCTGTCTAGCCGAAACCCTCGCCGCCACCGATGAGGCGTCGCCACGCCCCCTCGCATTGGCAGAAGAAGAAAGGAAGCCGGAATGGGGAGGGGCAGATGACGAAAGGTTGAGAGGCACCATTCCTCCTGCTCCCCTCTTTATAAAGGGGTGGGGGCGGGGTTCGGCTACCCCCTCTTGGCCGATCCGACTTGTTGAAGTGACCACAAGCGGGGCCGTCGACCGCCCTCCCTGCTGCATTGAAGGCGCGTGGGAATCGACCCATGCACGCGCACAACTTCCCACATCCTGCGCACCTGTCATTTGCTCTGCGTTATGCATGCAGAGAACGTGGCGCAGGTGGCGGGCGCAGTGGGACACGTGGAGCGACGGTTCCTAAGCGAGGGCAGTAAATGGGAAGCGGCCCTACAGTCTCAAAGAGACACGCAAGCCGCCTCTTTACTTTCCACCATGGGATGACGCCAGCATGCTTCTGTCATGCGCGCGCGACCCCCACGTCGCACGTTCGACGCGAGTCGTGGAGAAGCACAACGGACGGAGCAGTTAACGCGATAAAATCCGCCCCAACTGCCCGCGCACCGTTCTGGGCTTGGCCCTGCGCTTATGTGTGGCCCAGGCCCGGGGGCTCCTGTCGGTGTACAAAAGTAGGGGCTCTCCTTTTAACCCCTTTACTTCTGCACGGGCAGTCAGAGCCTCCCGCCACGGCCGCGCATAACAGGGCAGGGAGAGGGGAGCCGGAGAGAAGCCGAAGGCACAAGACGAAGCAAAGCAACGCCAAGGCCAAGACCACAAAGAGCAAAGGGACAAAACAGGTTCCCCCGGCAGGAGACCCTTGTCGGGTGCAGCCTCGGCAGCCCCGGCAAGACCCTTGCCGGGGCAGCTCGCCCCACACCAACGGAGTGAGCCACCCTTGAGCCCACGATCCCCGACGCCATCATCCGCGTGGAGCCAGGGCTTAGGAAGGCACCTCCAAGGTGGCATGCAGATCTTTGTGAAGACATATCCAAGAAAGACAAGGATTAGAAGACGACGACCCTCAACAAGATCCTTGCCGAGGAAGGCCACCAGACCCCCGGCAAGATCCTTGCGGGGGACGACAACGCGCCACGGCAAGACCCTTGCCGGGCCACACGGCAAGACCCTTGTCGGGCCACCCGGCAAGGCCCTCGCCAAGGACGCCGGCGGGACCACCACCAGGCCCACGCCAACCAAGCTTCCACCGCCGTTCCCATGCAGCTGCCAGCCCAACCAGCTGGGCGGGCACCTGCGTGGCAACATGCAGCTCCCAGGCCAACTCATCAAGCGCTTGTGTGGCGGCATGCAAGTCTTCGTGAAGGCCCTACCACTGCGCCACCTCAGCTGCCGGCCTACCTACATGGCGCCGCACGCATCACTGGCCAGGGCACGTGTCGAAGCGAGGAAGAGCAGCGACGGATAGGACGGGACGGGCCTCGCCCCCGTCCCCGATAAAGCAAGAGGACACCTAAGCGATGCATTAAATGCACCTTGTCCTGTAATACGAGGGATAACCTCATGCCACTATAGACCTTTCCACCTCCCGTCTGCCACTGTGGCAGCCCCTTTTTCCTATAAAAGGAGGCCCGAGGCGACCAGGAGAAGGATTTCTCTTTTTGGAGCTCGTTACACTCCGTAGCTAGCTCAAGAACTCAGAATACATCCACCAAAGTAGGACTAGGGTTTTACGCATCCTCGCGGCCCGAACCTGGGTAAACGAACTACGTGCTCTCTGTTGGACCCGCTCTTCTCTCAACCCCGCGCGCCGCAACCGCAGTAGGGATTCTTGTGATCCCATAGGTGTCGTTTTCCACCGACATATGTTTAGCTAGCTCCTCCCCCATAGCTTGTCATTTGGGTTCAGAAAATCGCTGTAGCATTTGCTTGACTTGTTTGAACCCCTTGATTATGTTGATGCTATGTTCGGCCAGTCTATGTGGGATCCCGGGCATGTCCGAAAGGTGCCAGGCAAAGGTATCCCAAATTTCACGCAGGAAAGCTTATAGTGCAGCATCGGCCGTCAGATCCAGTTGTGCTCCAATGGACGCTGTTTTGCTAGGATCGGAAGGGTGGACTTGAAATTTAACTATTTCATCTGCTGGTTTGAAAGAGATAGATTTGGGCCTCTTATCGAGGATCACATCATCTTTGTCCACTGTGGATCACAGGGTGGTTAGTTCTTCGGCTGCAAGGGCTTGGGATAGTGCATCAAGGGCCAAGGATGCGGTTTTGTTTTCGATGTGGAGTGTTGTATCCGGATCACTCGCAACTTTGATTATTCCATTGGGCCCCGGCATTTTAAGCTTCATGTACCTGTAATGGGGTATTGCTCGGAAGCGTCAGAAAGCATCCCGCCCCAAAAGGGCGTGATATCCGCTATTGAAGGGAGCCATGTGGAAAAGCAACTCTTTGGACCTGTAATTCTCAGGCGTGCCGAATACTACATCAAGTTTGATTTTCCTCGAAAATCGGGCTTCTCGACTGGGGTGATGCCCCGAAAGGTGGTAGTACTTTGCTCGATGCGGGCCTTGTCAATATGCATTTTCTCGAGCGTGTCCTTGTAGATGAGGTTAATTCCACTGCTGCCGTCCATGAGCACTTTGGTAAGTGGAAAGCCGTCCACAATTGGGTTTAAGACCAAGGCGGCGGGTGCTCATACTGACCGGGCCCTTGGTTCGTCATCAACGGTGAAAGTTATTGCCGCATCGTTCCATGGGCTCATTGCGGTTAGTTGGTTAATTTTGGCGAGGTCATGAAGCGCCCTTTTACAATGATTATTTGAGGAGAAGGTCTCAAAGACCATGAAGACGTTAATGTCGTCATCCTCCAGAGAATGCTTCTCTAGAGTAGCGATGGTGAGGATAGCCTCGCCACTTTTAGCCACCTGCCGGAGTACCCAACATGCCCGAAGGCTACGAGTTGGTTCGATGCTCGGATTTGCATGTATTTGACATGGCTTGTCGAGGAGTTCATCAAGAACAGACCTAAGTCCTGAAAAGAGTTTATTTTTCTTGCCGGCGGGTTTATGATCGGATGCCTCGTAAGGGTGTACCCGTTTTGCCCGAGCAATACACAGCTTAAAGGCGGCAGATTCCAATTGGGTTTTTTGGGACTTCCATGTGCTTTCCATCGAGCAGTACTTCCGTACTATGTGCGATAGTTCGGTGAAACTCTGTTTGCAACATCGGCCGAGGCCATTCAGAATTCCCTCGTCGGTGCAATTGTGATGAAAAATCGAGACCGCATCGTTGTCACAGCAATCTTTAATCTTGTTTTTGACAAGTAGGAACCTGGTCTAGAAGTGATGGACCATTTCCTAAGGTTGCTGTCGTACATACATCAGGTCGTTGTCTGGAGGGCCTGAATTGCTTGGAGAGTATTGATTGTGGTGGAAGGCTGGGCTAAACTTGAATCCCTGCCCAAAATTGTGTTCGAAGCTTGTAAAATCTCTGAGGTCACCAGTTCGGGTCCGGGAAGATCCGAGCGCTCCCCGAACCCTAAGTCCTACCCTGAGTTCGGGGGACGTGGGGTCTCCTCCAAAGGAAGAGTATCCAGTTCAATGGGTACGGACATCCGAACATAGCTGGTTTTTAACTTAGGGGAAGAAGTGTTCTTGTCTCGTTCCTCGACGACCGCCACCAGGTGAGTGATCGGCGGGAAATTGATTTCCCTCTGGTCAGGTTTAAGCCCGATCCGATCATAGTCTGTTCAAAGCCCCAGGGCGGCAATGCGATCTAACAGCTCGTTTAAGGATGAGATTTCAGCCGGATCCATCTTTTCAGAGTGTTCGAGACCGATGCGGAGGTGATGTTTGGCGATCGCGGGGGGCACCGTCGGCTTGATGGCCGTGTGGGCACTCACGGTAAAACTGCTGAGCTGGAGGACATGTCCTGAAGTTAGGCTCCTTCCAGAAGTGATATCATTGTTGATGACAAGGCGAGCCATCGATCCTTCTATCGACAACACAATGGAACTCTCAATGAAAGCATCAATGTCGGTGTCAAAACTGGTAGATCTTGGGTAGGGGTCCCGAACTGTGCGTCTGTGGATCAATGGTTGCAAGGGACAATGGGGACACAATGTTTACCCAGGTTTGGGCCCTCTTAAAGGATGTAAAACCCTACGTTCTACTTGATTATATTCAATGAGAATAGGGGTTACAAGAGTTGATCTACCTCGAGATCGTAATGGCTAAACTCTAGCTGTCTAGCCTACGAGAATTCTGATAGCCCCTACGGGCTAAACCCTCTGGCTTATATACACATCGGAGGGACCAAGGGTCGTAAAAAGTCGGTTTACAGAGGAAGGAAATACATCCTAACACTAAAACTTGTCGTTCACGCATATAGGAGTCCTACCCGCACACGGGGGATAATCTCTGGCTTCTATCTTCACGGCCCATCAGTCCGGCCCTTATTAAATAGGCCGGGCACCCGAGGACCCCCTAATCTAGGACTTCCTCAGTCGTGGCGGCTCCGTATCGTGAAACAAGCTAATTCTTCCTCCCTAATTTTTCTCTCCAAATATGGGTATTTAAGGAGTTGGAGATAGGGCATGCGGGGCCACCAGGTGGGCACAACCCACCTGTGCGCGCCTGGAGGGGGCGCTCTGGTGGGTTGTGCTCACCTAGGGCCCCTCCTCCGGTGGTTCTTGGCTCCAGTATTTTTCTTTTATTGTAAAATTTTTCTCCAAAAAGTTTCTTTCCGTTCTGAGAATTTTTTTCTGCACACAAACAACGCCTTGGTAGTTCTACTAAAAATAGCGTAAGCCCGGGTTAGTTTCATTCAAATCATGCAAATTAGAGTCCAAAACAAGAGCAAAAGCATTAGGAGAAGTAGATACAACAGAGGCATATCAATGGTGTTGGTGAAGATTTTGATGAAGATTTGTACTCCCATGATGAGAGGATCGTTGGTGAGGTCGATGGCTTCGATTTCCCCCTCCTGGAGGGAAGTTTCCCCGGCGGAATCACTCCGCCGGAGAGAAAAAGTGCTCCTGCCCAAGTTCCGCCTCAAGATGGCGGTGCTTCATCCTGAAAGTCTTCTTTTTATTTTTTTTTCTAGGGTAAATGGCTTCATATAGCAGAAAATGGGCACCGGAGGCCGGCTAGGGGGACCACAAGTTCATAGGGCGCGCCCAGGGGGTAGGGCCCGCCCCCTGAGCTTTTAGTCGCTCCCTGGTGGCCCCCTCCTAGTATTCCTTCCGTTAATATTTTTTATATATTCCAAAATAATTCTCCGTAAATTTTTAGGTCATTTGGAGTTGTGCAAAGTAGCTATCTCTCTTATAGCCCTTTTGGGTCCAAAATTCCAGCTGCCGGTAATCTCCCTCTCCATGTGAAACTTGAAAAATATGAGAGAAAAGGCATAAGAATTCCATCATAAAGTGGAATAACAATCCAAAAAATAATAAATAACAGTAGGAAAACATGATGTGAAATGGACGTATCAATGATCCATTGCCTTTGTGCAAATGAGTTGCCCTTCTATATCAATTCCACAAACTTGCAGATATCTTAGTTCGCAATGTTTTATCCATAACCTGTTGCAACATATATATATATATATATATATATATATATATATATATATATATATATATATATATATATATATATATATATATATATATATATATATATATCATTATTATTAAGATAATAAAATTTTAATCAGTAAGAAAGAATATTCGCTTGCCTGTCAATTTCATCCGTCTCTATTGCTACAACAGATTCCTCAAAAGTTTTTCTTAGTAACTTGTTTGGCAGGTTCGACCGCATAGTATCAAGTGTTATATTACATTTCAGTTGAACAGAATTGACTTGTCTCTTGATAACCTCACACTCACATAAATCACCAAAGTTAACATAATATGCTCGTGTTATATTGATTTCTTTTTAATGCCCCTGACTTTCTTGTATAAGTCTAATGCAAAATTATAAACATTTTGTTCCATATTTGACACACTTGATCCATCAGAACTAGCATGATCATGGTGAACACTTTCAACACTTAGAATCTTCGTTGAATCAGACTCTCTAATTGGTGTTTCGGCATCTAAAGCTGCAACAGAAGAATTACCCAATATATGATTGTTCATGAAAAAAGGTGTAATAATTATAGCAAACTAACACTTTACCATCTTTCACAGTTATTGTACTTTGCCATTTAATAGTTTCTTGTAGTTTGGCTTCATATATATGGAAATTTACCATCAGTGAATAAATATCTCTTATATAATCACTGAATTATCCATTCGATATAGGTTATAGATTTGTTGAAGGTAAACAAAACTGTACATTCTTTCCAACAACTTCATGCTTGTTGACATTGAAGTATTGTTCATTGATGCTAAAGTCAAATTATGACCAGCATATCCAATCGAGTGTGATTTTTGTGAAACCATTACCCTTTTAGACTTGTCAGCAATGATATTATCTGACTTCTTCTCAGTGATGCTCCTCGCATAACATACAACTTCAACTCTTTCAATCTACAAATCAGTAAAAATAGAGTATTCTTGTTAGTTACAACAACATTTGTGTTGACAAAGTTATTCAAAAACACACTACATACCATGCATGCATCATACGTTATCAGTCCATCTCTTGTTTTATTACAAGTTGAGATCATAAGATTAATGTGCCTCTTATCATAATCTATAATCCTACGTAATTTTGTGTGTCTCCTTTGTATAACTTGGTAATGATTATGAAAATATAATGTCTGCATACATAATGTATATGTTTAGAGAATTATCAAACATATGTTATCATAAATAATATGCACATGATAACTCACTTGTAGAAAGAAGTGACAACCATACAAATATATGACATGGCTATTTGACTGAATCTGTTGCTCTGTATTAGAGATAGCATCAAGTAGATAATTCATTGCTACTCACACCACTTATATTCTTCTATGTAATCAGTCCTACACAGAGGTTCCCAATAATCAGTAGTAGCATAGTCATGTTTAAAAGAAGGCGTACCCAAATGACCCATAATAAATATAACACATGCTGCCTTAAAACATGCCTTTTACGCTTCACTTGATAACTCAGTTGTATCTCTAAATAAGAAATTTTCTGTTGCCTTCAAACAATGAGAATCATTTCCAATCATACCTATATTTTTCTTCAAGAAGTTAATAGAAGCAGCAGTTGTCTGAACGTCAATACTATGAATATATCTACGTCCACAAGTAAACCCAAAAACTTTGTGCATATCTGGAGCATAGAATTTGATTTTCCTGTCTTGAGACATCTTAATGCACTGATATTTTACATATGTTGAATTTACCAGAAATGTACTAAAATTAAGATGAACCTTTTTAATAGAAGATAGGTTCAACAAGGCATCAAATTTGATTTCCCACGGCGTAAATTTCTTGTATCCAGTGAATCCATTCAAAACAACACGAAGATGATCTACCTTCAACATAGATTTAGAGTTGCATTTGTCATCCTCGTTTTTAGTGCTTGAGTCATCTCCTTGAGTGTAATAATATCTCAAATCTCTTTTACATTTTTTTGTAGCACTTGCTAAATGACCTGACTTATATGACGTACTTTAGCACTAGAACGCAAATGACGACAATAACAATAATAAATAAGTTTACTTCCAAATACAAGTGAATCAATATATAAAGTCTTTTTCGGCTATAGCAGTAGGTAGTACCGACAAACTTGGAGATCCAGGAGTACCCACTATACCATGCTCCATTAAAAGAAACTATGTTAAAATTGCTTTATGTGATCTTGGAGCCGGTGTTAGTGTTATGCCTCTCTCTTTATATCGTAGACTTGACTTAAATAAGTTGACACCTACTGAAATATCTTTGCAAATGGTTGTTAAATCAACTGCTATACCTGTCGGTATTTGTGAGGGTGTGCCTGTAGTAGTTTCAAACGTTACTATTTTAATGGACTTTGTTATTCTTGATATTCCCGAGGATGATAGTATGTCTATTATTCCTGGAAGACCCTTTTTGAATATTGCAAGGGCTATCATTGATTGCAACAAAGGCAATGTCACTTTTCATGTTGATGGAAATGAGCATACGGTACACTTTCCGAGGAAACAACCTCAAGTTCATAGTATCAACTCTATTGGAAAAATTCCATCGATATTTTTGGATATTTTGAATTTCCTCTCCCTACTATCAAGAAGAAATATGATATTCTTATTATTGGGGATGTGCATATCCCTGTTGAGGTAACATAGTGTTATTCAAAATTTCTCCGGTTCCATGTTATTCGGAATGAGTTTGTTAACAAGACCTGATCAACCTTGTTAGTGGATTCCTTTTGATGATCATGAGACGGATGAAACTAGAAACCACAACCTTCTGTACCTTCTCTCTACTTTCTGTTATTTAGTTGAAATAAAGTAAAAATAGTATTTTTTTCTGTCTGTTTTCTGGTTTATCCGTGCAATATAAAAATACCCCAAAAATAAAAGTTCTCCAAATGCCCTGCCAATTTAATATGATTTTTTCTGGAATATTTGAAAATATCTGGAGCTGAGAACACAGCAGGGGAGCAAACACCTAGCCACGAGGGTCCAGGGCGCGCATGCCCCCTGGGCGCGCCCCCTGCCTCGTGGGCCCACGGTGGCCCCCCTCCACTTATTCCTACACCCACACACTTCTTCCTCCAAAAAAAATCACCATCCAGCTCAAGCACGAGTTCTAGCTCATTTTGCTGTGATTTTCGATCTCCTTGCTCAAAGCACCTCTCACAAAACTGCTTGGGGGGATTGTTCCTTGGTATGCGACTCCTCCATTGGTCCAATTAGTTTTTTTCTAGTGCTTTATTCATTGCAAATTTGTGCTGCCTAGGTGACCATGTTCTTGATCTTGCATGTCAAATTTATACGGTTCCAAGTAGTTCTAATGCTTGATATAGTCTCTAGGCACTTGTAGGAGTAGTTGCTATCAATTTTGTTGAGCTTGGTTCACTTTTAATGCAAGTTACTAAAACTTTCAGAAATTTTTCAGAAGAAATATGCTTAGGAAAATGTACCAAGGAGGTTCTTCAAGGAAGCAAGGACCCAGGCTTGAAATGCGTGATGCTGACAATGATCCACCAAGGAACGCTCCAGTGCGGTCTTGTGAATGTCCTTCAGAGGACTTTATGGATCGAGCGGGAATCAAGGAAGAAGCATATTTGCGTAACGCTAATCTTGTGAGCTTCAAGGAGGAAAAGTGCCGCCAGTACCACTATCTTACTAGTTCCTTTGTGAGGAGGTTTGAATTTTTCATCTTCACGCAATTCTCCAACTGTCCTGTTTGATCTTTATGAAAAATCTTACACGATGGGAGGATTTTACCACTGCTTGCAAACTTCCACAATGGGGTAGTGCTAGTGAACCTCGCAAATCTGAATTTAGAAATTTTCTTGCTAGTATAACTGTGGGGGAATCTAGAGATATAGCACAAGCCACCATAGGGAGCATTCATTTTCCTCCTATACATTATTTTGCTCTCTTCATAGGTAGGTGCATAAATGGTAAAGATGAAGCATGTCATACATGTGTCCCTGACCTCAGTATTCTTAGGAGTGTTGTGTTAGGAGACAAATATTATAATTTGGGAGCCCTTGTTGCACGTAGGTTGCATCATAATAGATTTAATGGAGATTTCTTTGGTGGAATTTATGCAACCCGCTTAGCTGATTTTCTTGGTGTAACCATACGTAATGATGATATTGAATTGCCTCCTATTTATGTAGACTTCCTGTAATGACTTCGACCAGCGGACCAGCCTATCCAATACCCTACTCCATGACCTTAGAAGTTCGTACCCCATGATATTCAATAACACCCTTAGAAGTGGATCAATCCAAAAGGATTGAATCAACTTATTTATTCAAAATAGCTCAGCTCGAGGGGAAGCATGGGCGCGATCCACATCGAGTGGAACTACTATAACTATATCTGTGGAAGGAAGGTTCCACCTTCACCGAATCATAGTTAGGTGGCACCCATTCTGCAGTGGGCCGACGTCACACTGCCGCTTCAATAGCTAGCGGGTTGCTATGGTTCACCACCAGTTTGTCGAGAGGAATGAATCACCTCTGCAGTACCGACTAATCTTTGACAGGCGTCGCCCTGTCAATATTATTCTCCCTGCTCCTGATCTCTTTGACTTTCAGGCAAAAGGAAGACATTTTATAACCAGGGAGGAGGCAGATGAGTACGAGAGGAGGGCAGAGGCAACTCGACGCCACGCTGCAGCCTAGGAGGCAATAGCCGCCGCATCGCAGTATGACCCCAGCTACAACTATGGATATCCGCCAGGCCATCCGTGGCAATAAACCAACTTAGGCCAAAAGCCTAAGCTTGGGGGGGTACGTATTTCCCACCGACATTACATTTATGTTCACAGACTCATTGCTAGATGTTGGTGCTCATACTTTTTCACTGTAATATCCATGCTAGTTTATTTTTTTTCTTGCTTTATTCTTGTGTGTTTGTTAAATCTTAAGAAAACTAAAAAATAGTTGTAGCTTTTAGTCAGTTTACTTTTCTTGCTGTAGTAGTAATAATAAAAAAGAAAACCCAAAAAGATTTCTCGTTCTTCTTTTGCTTGTTGGGAGCTTTCCCGTGTAAATAGTTTTATTTCTTTTCTTTTCTTTGGGGGTCGATAGGAGAAGGCCATAATTAAATTGTTGAAGTGGCTCTTATATGCATTATTGTTGATTTAACCAAGAGCCCATATTGCCTTGTCTTCTCCTGTTTATTGAATGCTCGCAGATTCCATCTTAGTCCAATGCACGTGCACTCTTATTATTTTCACATCGTTCGGTCGTGCAAGTGAAAGGCAATTATGATGATATATGATGGACTGACTGAGATGAGAAAAGCTAGTATGAACTCGACCTCTCTTGTTTTTGTAAATATGATTAGTTCATTGTTCCTGATTCAGCCTATTATGAATAAACATGTTTGCAATGACAATTAGAGATTATAGTTGCTCGTGCCATGCTTGATTAGCTATGAGTTATAATGGTTTACCTTGCGTGCCAACATGCTATTAAAATGGTTGTGATGTGGTATAGTGGGGTGGTATCCTCCTTTGAATGATTTAAGTGACTCGATTTGGCACATATTCACGCATGTAGTTGAAACAAAATCAACATAGCCTTCACGATATTTATGTTCATGGTGGATTATATCCTACTCATGCTTGTACTCAATGTTTATTAATTTTAATGCATGTTCATGATTGTTGTCGCTCTCTAGTTGGTCGCTTCCCAGTCTTTTTCTAGCCTTCACTTGTACTAAGGAATACTGCTTGTGCATCCAATCCCTTAAACCCCAAAGTTATTCCATATGAGTCCACTATACCTTCCTATATGCGGTATCTACCTGCCGTTCCAAGTAAATTTGTATGTGCCAAACTCTAAAGCTTCAAATGAAATTTTGTTTTGTATGCTCGAATAGCTCATGTATCAACTAGGGATGTCCGTATCTTCCATGCTAGGAGGGTTATTCTCAAGAGGAGTGGACTCTGCTCCTCACTCACGAGAAAATGGCTGGTCACCGGGATGCCCAGTCCCATGCTTTATGCAAACTAAATCAAAATAATTGCAAACAAAACTCCCCCTGGGACTGTTGCTAGTTGGAGGCACTCGTTGTTTCGAGCAAGCCATGGATTGATACTTGTTGGTGGAGGGGGAGTATAAACTTTACCATTCTGTTTGGGAACCGCCTATAATGTGTGTAGCATGGAAGATATCGCCATCTTTTGGTTGTTATGTTGACAATGAAAGTATGCCGCTCAAAATATTATTTATCTCTATTTCAAAACCGCGCTCTGGCAACTCTACAAATCCCTGCTTCCCTCTGCGAAGGGCCTATCTATTTACTTTTATGTCGGGTCATCACCCTCTTATTAAAAAGCACCAGCTGGAGAGCACCGCTGTTATTTGCATCCATCACTGTTAATTTATATTGGGTATGACTATGATTGGATCTCTTTTACCATGAATTACAATGTCTAGTCAGTCCTTGATCGTTAAAGGTGCTCTGCATTTATGTTTTGTGGTCTCAGAAAGGGCTAGTGAGATACCATCTTGTTATATCATATCATGATTGTTTTGAGAAAGTGTTGTCATCCGAGATTTATTATTATTGCTCGCTAGTTGATTATGCCATTGACATGAGTAAACATCAGACCGAAATGCTATTTTGAATATGGTTAGTCATAATCTTGGCTGAAAACTTGAATGTTGGCTTTACATATTTACAACAACTAGAGCAAACATAGTTTGTAAATGTTTTTTCTTTATCACTTTCAGTTTATCAACTGAATTGCTTGAGGACAAGCAAAGGTTTAAGCTTGGGGGAGTTGATATGTCTCCGTCGTATCTACTTTTCGAAACACTTTTTCCCTTGTTTTGGACTCTAACTTGCATGATTTGAATGGAACTAACCCGGACTGACGCTATTTTCAGCAGACTTTCCATGGTGTTATTTATGTGCAGAAACAAAAGTTCTCGGAATGACCTGAAACTCCACGGAACATATTTTTGGAAAATATTAAAAATACTGGAAGAAGAATCCACGTCACGGGGCTCACACCCTGTCCACGAGGGTGGGGGTGCGCCTACCCCCCCCTTGGGCGCGCCCCCTGCCTCGTGGGCCCCCTGACGCTCCACCGACCTCAACTCCAACTCCATATATTCGTGTTCGAGGAGGAAAAAATCAGAGAGAAGGATTCATCACGTTTTAAGATATGGAGCCGCCGCCAAGCCCTAAAACCTCTCGGGAGGGCTGATCTGGAGTCCGTTTGGGGCTCCGGAGAGGGGAATCCATCACCATCGTCATCATCAACCATCCTCCATCACCAATTTCATGATGCTCACCGCCGTGCGTGAGTAATTCCATCGTAGGCTTGCTGGACGGTGATGGGTTGGATGAGATTTATCATGTAATCGAGTTAGTTTTGTTAGGGTTTGATCCCTAGTATCCACTATGTTCTGAGATTGAGGTTGTTATGACTTTGCTATGCTTAATGCTTGTCACTAGGGCCCGAGTGCCATGATTTAGATCTGAACCTATTATGTTTTCATGATTATATGTGAGTTCTTGATCCTATCTTGAAAGTCTATAGTCACCTACTATGTGTTATGATCCTGCAACCCCGAAGTGACAATAATCGGGACCACTCCCGGTGATGATCGTAGTTTGAGGAGTTCATGTATTCACTATGTGTTAATGCTTTGGTCCGGTACTCTATTAAAAGGAGGCCTTAATATCCCTTAGTTTCCACTAGGACCCCGCTGCCACGGGAGGGTTGTAACATCCCAAATTTTCAATTTGGAATATTATACATTAGATCATCATGCATATCATATTTTCATGCATTTTGTTCGATCTTAGAAATTTCACGCAACTCAAGGACCCTCGGAGAGAGTTGGAGATTTCATTATTTTCATATTTGAGTTTTCTCAAATTTTGAAAAGAGGATCATTTGATTTTATTTATTTCATCTTCAATTATTTTTCAAATATCAAAAACATGAGAGAGGAATAATATGACTTTCCCAAATTTAGGAAAAATGAAGAATTAATAAATAAATCAAATTTTGGATTTTCCGGAGTTTATTTGCATTTTATTTGGATTAGGGAAAAATGCGTGTTTTCAAAATATTGCATCTAGGCCCCGAGAGAAGTTCATTTTGTTCGACTCATTTTTAGGAGTCGGGGAAAATTAACTTCGGGATTTTTGGAGCTCGTTTAGATTTTCCTTTCTTTGTTTTTCTGCGTGCGTAACTATTTAAAAAAACGCGCCAGCGCCCCGCCTGGGCCAAGGCCCCAGCCGGCCCAGCCGCTCCCGCGCGCCGCACCTGCCGCCGCCGCCGCCTCCTAGTCCGAGTCGGACTCGGACTCCTCCCCCTCTTTCTTGCCCCCTCCCCCAAGCAACCCTCCCCCTCCCCTCCTTTAAATATCCAGCCCCCCTCTCCTCCTCACACCACCCCGCGCCCCGCCCCGCAGCAGCAGCGCCGCGCCGCCGTCGCCCGCCGCCGCCGCCGCCCGCCGCCGCCGCCTCGCCCGCGCCGCCAAGGTAGCCGCCGCTCCGCGCCACCCTCCCCCCGGTTCGGTTTTTTTAAAAAAACGTTCCGGTTTCTTTTCATTTCGGTTTTTTTGAAACCCTAGATCGGTTTTCGTTTTTTTTCGGTTCAGTTGTTTAGCGAGTGTTCGCCGGACTGTTCGTCTTAACGAACGTGATCACCGGTTATTCTCGGGTAACGAACGTCCGTTCGTTTAACCGTTCGTCATTTTCTTTTCGTGGGATTTATTCCGCGATTTTCTGATCACGATTCCAGATCCGATCTTCTTTCTAGTTTATCTTCTCGCTCGTTTATCGGAATCAGGTGATTCAAGCGCCTGGAGTTTCGTTTCGAAACCGCCGTCTCGACTAATCAACTTAAACAGGTTTTTGCTACTGAAAAATTTGACCTAGTTTCAACTTGCTAGAACCGAGTTGTTTTCTTCCACCGTTTGTTTTCCGTTGTTTTGTTCGGTTCGTTTTCTCTTTGCAACCGGAGTTCTTAAGTTGATCTTTCTCGTTCGATCTCTTGTTCGAGTTTTACCTGTGCATTAGATGAGTACTTATTGTATGCTTGTTGTTTTGTCTGCGATAGATCAGCCGGAGTGCGCCGCCTGTTACTTCGAATCTCTAGGTTTCGCGGATCATCAGCAAGGCAAGTAACACTTTGATCATACCCTTTTCTACTACCCAGTTTTATTGCATTAGATCAATCCTCAAACATTGCATGATTAGGATCTAATTAAATTGTGGGATGGGAAGTAGTTCAGGTAGTACCTGTTACCTGTTTTACTTATGAAACCTTTGGGAGTTACTTCTATGTTTGCTTATTATGCCATGCTATGCTAGTAGAGGTGGATTGGGTGAGCGATATCCATGACAGATGTGAGTATTGTTAATTAATGGTTTATCTAAGGTGGCAACTTAAATACACATCTGGGTGGATTGACGCACCTGGTTTCTATCAGGACTTGCCTGTTTTTCTTTGGACCGCCACCCAGGCTCAAAGGGATCATAAGATCATTCATGCTAGTAACTTCCGTGTGCAGCCACAAGCCATTATGGGCTCTGGCATAGTTGATTAAGTAGTGCGAACTCTTACAGGGTAGACTAGCAGATGTAGGGGAAAGTAGGTGTATCGGTCTATCCAACGTAAGGTGCTAGCGCTTCTGAAAGACTATGTCTCGGTCATCCGTTTCTCAAACATCATGTAGTGCGAGAAATCAAACGGAGGCGATCGAGTCTTGTGGGGAAAAGTGCGCAAACCTCTGCAGAGTGTACAAACTAATCATGATTAGCCGTGTCCCCGGTTATGGACAACTTGAGTATCTAGTACTTGAATATCATGTGAATCTCATCATGTTACTTATAATTAATATTGTTGGGTTTTAATTGTTCACTTAATTGGGATCGGAATGCTGTCAACCATTCTCGATGTTTCAACCACCATGATAGTTAAATAAAATTTATTCCTTTGCAGTAGGGAAAAATTGGCTTTATGCAAAACTGTAACCATAGAGCTTTTCCACCAGCCATATATGCATGTAGTATAGGCTTATCATTCATTATTCTCTATGTGTTACATTGCCAGCATATTCCATGTGCTGACCCATTTTCGGGCTGCAACTTTCATGTTGCAGACTTTTCAGACGACGAGTAAGGTGCCTTTAGGTCGTGGTTCTATACTCAGTGATGCCGCTGGAGTTGATGGACTCACTTATATTCCAAGTCTTCCGCTGTTATCATTATTAGATGGCCTTAAGCCATATTTATTGTAATAAGTTCTCTTTGAGACACCGATGTATTAAGTGTGTGATTGCTACTCTGTTATAAATCCTTCGAAGTACTATGTGGTGTCAGCATTACTGATCCAGGGATGACACCGAAGCACAGAGACTTGACCATCTGAGGTCGGGTCGCTACAGAGATGGTATCAGAGCACACGCTGACTGTAGGACACGACCACTAAGTTAAAGCCATAGATCACTATTCTCCTCTCATTTTCTAACTCCTCATCTTTTCTAATCTTTTAGGATGACGGACGCGAAGATCAAGTACGCTCAACCGGATGAAGGCACACCTTTTGGATTTCACTTGAAGGAAGTCACCAAGTACCTGAACATTGGACTACCAAGCTTCACGGGGACCTTCAACGCCACTCTGCCTGAAGAGGAGCGCTGGAAGATTCAAGCTCATGTTCCGGGAAGGACATTCGCGCCAATCACGAAGCCCATAGATAGTGTTTTCAGTGCACCAACCTGGAGTTTGGGAAAGAGCATGGCAGCTCATATCACCATGGGACACATTGGAGAAGTTTATCAAGAAGACCTCAAGGACACTATCTACCAGATTTGCGGACGCCGAGATGAACAATGGGAGATAGTCAGCACTAAGAAGGATAGATCCATTGCAGCTTTCATCCAGGAGTTAAACCAGCACATTCGACGCCAAGAGAATCAGATGTGCAATGACATGATAGAGTTGAAGAATGCGAAGGCAAGGATCATCGAGCTAGAAGGAGAACTGACGGGTACATGCAAGGACTACATGGACGAGATCGTAGCTCTAGCAAGGCACAATGGCGATCTTAAGCAGGAGATTGAAGAACTCAAGGGGAAATTAGCATCCAAGAAGGAAGACAAGTACGTCACATGTCCGGACAACTACATCATCATCGACGACACCGATTCGGATCCAAGTGAACCCAACTTTGAAGACGAAGCTGGAGCAGACATCATGGAGTCTTCCACCGATTCAAAATTCTAGATGACCACCAAATATTAGTAGTATTTCCCCCATGTATACATTATAGTTCGAGCACTTTTGCGATAGTTCTAGACTGTTTGTATGCCCTTGTTTGAATTGAATGAAGTGATTTTGTGTGCATTTGTCTCATGTGCATTTGGGTAGTGTCTTCACTTTAGACCTCACTCTATTCTTAATTCTCGTCTTTTCGAAACCCTCAGATGCCTCCGAGACGTGACAATGGATTCCCACCGGAGCTCACTCAGTTGATCCAGCAGCAGAACCAATTGATGTAGTTGTTAGTCCAGAACCAGCAGAACAACAACAACAACAACAACAACCCTCCGCCGCCGCCACCTGTTGATCACCTAACCCGTTTCCTTGGGCTGAATCCGCCGATGTTTTCCAGCAGCACCGAGCCAATAGTAGCAGACGATTGGCTCCGCAAGACAGGAAGGGAGTTGACCACTACAGGATGCACAGATGATGAGAAAGTGAAGTTTGCCGCACATCAGCTTGACGGACCCGCGGCAGCATGGTGGGAGAATTTCACAACCACTTACCCAGTTGACACTGTCACATGGGATCAGTTTCAGCAAGCTTTCCGCACTGCCCATGTTTCAGCAGGAGCTATGGCCATGAAGAAGCATGAGTTTCGCAACTTACGCCAAGGAGGAAGGACAGTTGGCCAGTACATTGACGACTTCAGCAAGTTAGCACGTTATGCCCCAGATGACGTTGCTACGGATGCATCTAAGCAGGAGAAGTTTCTAGAAGGACTGAATGATGAGCTAAGCATGCAGTTGATGGTAGCAAGTTTCAACAACTACCAGGAGTTGGTAGATCGTGCCATCATGATTGAAGGGAAGCAACAGCAGATTGTGAACCGCAAGAGGAAGTATGGACAAGGGAAGTATAACTCTGGAGCCCAGCAGAAGCCCCGTTTTACCCCTAAACCGGGAGTTCAGTTTCAGCATACCCATGGAGGAGGTAGTTCGCACAACCATAATGGCCACAAGAGTGGTAACGGGAATGGAGGAAGCAACGGCCAGAACCGTACCACCCCATCAACCCCAGCCAAGAGAGATCTGAGTCAAGTCACCTGTTTCAAGTGTTCCAAGACCGGACATTATGCCAATGAATGTCCCGAAGGCCAAAATGGAAATGGAAGCTCTGGAAAGAAGCCAAAACCTTTCAACAGGGGACAGGTGAACCACGTTAATGTGGAAGAGGTTGAAGCTCAGCCTGATGCAGTAATCGGTAAGTTTTTGGTTAAGTCATTTACTGCACTCGTTCTTTTCGATACTGGTGCATCGCATTCATACATATCAAGGGGATTTGTGGAAAAGTATAACCTGCCCACTAGGGTTCTTAAAACACCTATGCCAGTAAGCTCGCCAGGAGCAGAGTACATGGCCAGACAAGGATGTTTTCAAGTGCCATTAAGTATAGGAAGGCATGTTTTCCCAACGGATTTAATCATTCTGGAATCCCAAGGTCTGGATGTAATTCTCGGTATGGATCGGTTGTCGATGTATGGAGGAAACATCGATTGCGCCAGTAAGACAATTTTGCTTACAACGCCCGAAGGAAGAAGGATCAAGTATGTATCCCGACATACGCCAAACAGGACACAAGTAAATTCTTTATCAGGAGTTGTGCAGGAAGAAGTACCAGTAGTAAAGGATTTTCCTGACGTATTTCCAGAAGAGTTGCCAGGCATGCCACCGGATAGAGACATTGAGTTTTTGATCGAGCTTTTGCCAGGCACTGGGCCAATATCGAAGAGACCGTACAGGATGCCAGCACAGGATTTAGTGGAAATTAAGAAGCAGATCAAGGAGTTACTGGAAAAAGGTTATATTCGCCCAAGTTCTTCGCCTTGGGGATCACCCGTACTTCTAGTGGAGAAGAAGGATGGATCATTAAGGATGGTTGTTGATTACCGTGGATTGAATGAAGTAACCATCAAGAACAGGTACCCACTGCCAAGGATAAATAATCTGTTTGATCGTTTGCAAGGAGCTAAAGTGTTTTCCAAGATCGATTTGCGAGCAGGGTACCATCAGTTGAAGATTCGAGAGCAGGACATACCCAAGACAGCTTTTACCACGAGATACGGATTGTATGAGTATACCGTTATGTCATTTGGACTGACTAACGCACCTGCCTATTTCATGAACCTGATGAACAAGTTATTTATGGAGTTCTTGGATAAGTTCGTCGTAGTGTTCATTGATGACATTCTGATTTTCTCAAAGAATGAGGAAGAGCATAAGGAACATTTCCGTTTGGTTTTGGAGAAACTAAGGGACCATCAGTTATATGCCAAATTCAGCAAATGTGAGTTTTGGTTAAAGGAAGTTGGATTTCTTGGACATGTTATATCCGGAGAAGGGATAGCAGTTGACCCCACAAAGGTTGAGACCGTAACCGAATGGGAAGCACCAACGACAGTTGGAGAGATCCAGAGTTTTCTTGGACTCGCAGGATACTACCGGAGATTCATTGAGAATTTCTCAAGGATTGCAAAGCCTATGACTGAATTGTTGAAGAAGGATACCAAGCTCAATTGGAATGAGGAATGTGAGGCCAGTTTTCAGGAGTTTAAGAAACGATTGGTTTCCTCACCAGTATTGATTCTGCCAGTTCAGAACAAGGATTATGAGGTGTATTGCGACGCTTCACGTCGAGGACTTGGAGCAGTTCTTATGCAGGAAGGAAGAGTTGTTTCGTATGCCTCACGACAACTGAAACCTCATGAAATAAATTATGCCACGCATGATTTGGAGTTAGCAGCCATAGTGCATGCATTGAAAACTTGGAGACATTTTCTCATTGGGAATCATTGTGAGGTGTACACGAATCACAAGAGTTTGAAGTACATTTTCACGCAGAAGGAATTGAACCTCAGACAAAGGAGATGGTTGGAACTCATCAAGGATTATGATATGAGATTGCATTACCATCCAGGAAAGGCTAATGTTGTAGCTGACGCATTGAGCCGTAAGAGCCATGTCAATACATTGATGACCGGAGAGTTACAGAGGGAATTGGCCGAAGATCTTCGTGAGCTATGTTTGGAAATAGTTCCGAAAGGCTATGTAGCAGCTTTGGAAATTCAATCTACCTTGATGGATAAAATCAGAGAAGCTCAGAAAACTGACAAGGAGATTGCAGATATAAAGAAGAAAATGAGCGAAGGAAAAGCAAAGGGGTTGCGTGAGGATGAGCACGATACCCTATGGTTTGAGGACCGTGTTTATGTGCCCAATGACCCGGAGATCAGGAAGTTGATTCTGCAAGAGGCACATGACTCACCCTATTCGATTCACCAAGGAAATACCAAGATGTATTTGGATTTGAAGGAAACATTCTGGTGGACCGGAATGAAGAAGGATATTGCAGCATATGTAGCAGTTTGTGATGTGTGTCATAGAGTGAAGGCAGAACATCAGAAGCCAGCCGGATTGTTACAACCATTGCTGATACCCGAATGGAAGTGGGATAAGATAGGCACGGATTTTATCACAGGACTACCCAGGACGAAGGCAGGCCATGACTCGATATGGGTAGTAGTTGATCGTTTGACGAAGGTAGCACATTTCATCCCAGTTAAGACCACTTACACCAGTGCTAAGTTGGCAAAGATATACATGACCAGGATCATTTGTTTGCATGGATTTCTGAGGAGTATCGTATCAGATAGAGGAACCCAATTTACCTCAAAGTTTTGGAATCAGTTGCATGAAACTTTGGGAACCAGACTAGAGTTCAGCACAGCTTTTCACCCACAGACGGATGGACAGACTGAGGGAGTCAATCAGATTTTGGAAGATATGCTGAGAGCTTGTGCACTAGATTATGGATCTAGTTGGGACGATAACTTGCCATATGCGGAATTTTCTTATAACAACAGTTACCAAACCAGTTTGAAGATGGCACCTTTTGAAGCTTTATACGGAAGGAGGTGCAAGACACTGTTGTCATGGGACGAAGTCGGAGACCTTCAGTTCTTTGGACCAGATTTGATTAAGGAGTCTGAGCGGAAAGTTAAGTTGATTCGCGATAGGCTCAGGGTAGCCCAATCCAGGCAGAAGAGCTACGCAGATTCTAAACACAAGGAGACAGCTTACGAAACCGGAGACAGAGTTTATCTTCGAGTATCCCCACTTCGAGGAGTTAAGCGCTTTGGAGTTAAGGGAAAGTTAGCACCGCGTTTCGTTGGACTGTATAAGATTTTGCAACGTATGGGAGAAGTCGCTTATAAGTTGGAATTACCAGAGGGACTGTCAGGAGTTCATGATGTATTCCATGTTTCTTAGCTGAAGAAATGTCACGCCGAAATGGCGGAGGTACTGCTAAGAGATACAGTGCCACTTGAAGCGATTCAGTTGAATAATGACTTAACGTATGAAGAGAAACCAGTCAAGATTCTCGATTATGCCAGCAGAGTTACCCGCAGCAAGATTATCAAGTTTTGCAAAGTTCAGTGGAACCAATACTCAGAGGATGAAGCCACCTGGGAGAGAGAAGAAGATTTGCTCAAGGACCACCCTCACCTATTTTCTAGCCAACCCGAATCTCGAGGGCGAGATTCATCTTAAGGGGGGTAGGTTTGTAACATCCCAAATTTTCAATTTGGAATGTTATACATTAGATCATCATGCATATCATATTTTCATGCATTTTGTTCGATCTTAGAAATTTCATGCAACTCAAGGACCCTCGGAGAGAGTTGGAGATTTCGTTATTTTCATATTTGAGTTTTCTCAAATTTTGAAAAGAGGATCATTTGATTTTATTTATTTCATCTTCAATTATTTTTCCAATATCAAAAACATGAGAGAGGAATAATATGACTTTCCCAAATTTAGGAAAAATGAAGATTTAATAAATAAATCAAAATTTTGGATTTTCCAGAGTTTATTTGCATTTTATTTGGATTAGGGAAAAATGCGTGTTTTCAAAATATTGCACCCAGGCTCCGAGAAAAGTTCATTTTGTTCTACTCATTTTTAGGAGTCGGGGAAAATTAACTTCGGGATTTTTTGAGCTCGTTTAGATTTTCTTTTCTTGGTTTTTCTGCGCGCATAACTATTTTAAAAAAACCGCGCCAGCGCCCCGCCTGGGCCAAGGGCCCAGCCGGCCCAGCTGCTCCCGCGCGCGCGCACCACCCAGCCGCTCCCGCGCGCCGCACCTGCCGCCGCCGCCGCCTCCTAGTCCGAGTCGGACTCGGACTCCTCCCCCTCTTTCTTGCCCCCTCCCCCAAGCAACCCTCCCCCTCCCCTCCTTTAAATATCCAGGCCCCCCTCTCCTCCTCACACCACCCCGCGCCCCGCCCCGCAGCAACAGCAGCAGCAGCGCCGCGCCGCCGCCCGCCGCCGACGCCTGCCTCGCCCGCGCCGCCAAGGTAGCCGCCGCGCCGAGCCCCCTCCCCTCGGTTCGTTTTTTAAAAACGTTTCGGTTTCTTTTTGTTTCGGTTATTTTTAAACCCTAGATCGGTTTTCTTTTTTATTCGGTTCAGTTGTTTAGCGAGCTTTCGCCGGACCATTCGTCTTAACGAACGTGATCATCAATTATTCTCGGGTAACGAACGTCCGTTCGTTTAACCGTTCGTCATTTTCTTTTCGTCGGATTTATTCCGCGATTTTCTGATCGCGATTCCAGATCCGATCTTCTTGCTAGTTTACCTTCTCGCTCGTTTATCGGAATCAGGTGATTCAAGCGCCTGGAGTTTCGTTTTGAAACCGCCGTTCCGACTAATCAACTTAAACAGGTTTTTGCTACTGAAAATTTTGACCTAGTTTCAACTTGCTAGAACCGAGTTGTTTTCTTCCGCCGTTTGTTTTCTGTTGTTTTGTTCGGTTCGTTTTCTCTTTGCAACCGGAGTTCTTAAGTTGAACTTTCTCGTTCGATCTCTTGTTCGAGTTTTACCTGTGCATTAGATGAGTACTTATTGTATGCTTGTTGTTTTGTCTGCGATAGATCACCCGGAGTGTGCCGCCTGTTACTTCGAATCTCTAGGTTTCGCGGATCATCAGCAAGGCAAGTAACACTTTGATCATACCCTTTTCTACTACCCAGTTTTATTGCATTAGATCAATCCTCAAACATTGCATGATTAGGATCTAATTAAATTGTGGGATGGGAAGTAGTTGAGGTAGTACCTATTACCTGTTTACTTATGAAACCTTTGGGAGTTACTTCTACGTTTGCTTATTATGCCATGCTATGCTAGTAGAGGTGGATTGGGTGAGTGATATCCAAGGCCCAGTGCAAATTGCAGTTTTATTTGCCTATTTCAGTGTTTCGCCAAAAAGGAATATCAAACGGAGTCCAAACGGAATGAAACCTTCGGGAGCGTGATTTTTGGAACAAACGTGATCCAGAGGACTTGGAGTGGACGTCAAGAAATCAACGAGGAGGCCAAGAGGCAGGGAGGTGCGCCTGCCCCCTGGGCGCGGCCCCACCCTCGTGGGCCCCTCGCACTTCCACCGACCTACTTCTTCCTCCTATATATACCCATGTACCCTGAAAACAACCAGGAGCACCACAAAACCTTATTTCCACCGCCGCAACCTTCTGTACCCGTGAGATCCCATCTTGGGGCCTTTTCCGGCGCTCCGCCGAAGGGGGAATTGATCATGGAGGGCTTCTACATCAACACCATAGCCTCTCCGATGATGTGTGAGTAGTTTACCACAGACCTTCGGGTCCAAAGTTATTAGCTAGATGGCTTCTTCTCTCTCTTTGGATCTCAATACAAAGTTCTCCTCGATCTCTTGGAGATCTATTCGATGTAATTCTTTTTGCGTTGTGTTTGTTGAGATCCGATGAATTATGGGTTTATGATCAAGATTATCTATGAACAATATTTGAATATCCTCTGAATCCTTTTATGTATGATTTGTTATCTTTGCAAGTCTCTTCGAATTATCAGTTTGGTTTGGCCTACTAGATTGATCTTTCTTGCAATGGGACAAGTGCTTAGCTTTGGGTTCAATCTTGCGTTGCTCGATCCCAGTGATAGAAGGGGAAACGACATGTATTGTATTGTTGCCATCGAGGATAAAAAGATGGGGTTTATATCATATTGCTTGAGTTTATCCCTCTACATCAGGTCATCTTGCCTAATGCGTTACTCTGTTCTTATGAATTTAATACTCTAGATGCATGCTGGATAGCGGTTGATGTGTGGAGTAATAGTAGTAGATGCAGGCAGGAGTCGGTCTACTTGTTGCGGACGTGATGCCTATATACATGATCATGCCTAGATATTCTCATAACTATGCAGTTTTCTATCAATTTCTCGACAGTAATTTGTTCACCCACCGTAATACTTATGCTATCTTGAGAGAAGCCACTAGTGAAACCGATGGCCCCCGGGTCTATTTTCCAACATATTAATCTTACGTCGACTAGCTATTTCTGGCGCCGTTTATTTTGTAATCTTTACTTTTAATCTTTATCATAAAAATAACAAAAATATTATCTTATCATCTCTATCAGATCTCACTTTTGCAAGTGGCCATGAAGGAATTGACAACCCCTTTATCGCGTCGGTTGCAAGGTTCTTATTTGTTTGTGTAGGTATGAGGGACTTGCGTGTGGCCTCCTACTGGATTGATACCTTGGTTCTCAAAACTGAGGGAAATACTTACGCTACTTTGCTGCATCACCCTTTCCTCTTGAAGGGAAAACCAACGCATGCTCAAGAAGTAGCAAGGGGTGGAAGGGGCGGGCGGTCCATAGGGCAGCGGAAGCAGCCCTGGCTGCTGGGGCGCCGGGTACGGTGGTGGCGCCGGGAAGGACGCCGGGTGGCGTAGCGGCGGGGGCACGGTCGGGGCAGCAAGAGGCGCCGAGGGCCCGTCGCGAGTGGTGCCGGCGGCGAGAGCGGTGTGGACGCCCCGCGCCTTCACCCGCTTCATCCGTGCTCCTCCAAGCGGAGGTACGCAATGAACTTGGCGAAGGACGGGTTGGGGATGAGGCTGAGATTCGCCACGGCGTTGCCGAAGTTCTCATTGAGCCCGGCGGTGAGCGTGCTGAGGAGGAGGTCGTCATCGATCTTTGCACCAATATCATGGAGCTCGTCAGCGAGAGTCTTCAAGCGGCGACAATAGTCGTCGATGGAGGTGTTGTCCTGGTGACACCCAACAAACTCTTGCTGCAAAAAAATGTGACGCTGGAGCTGATGGTCGGTGAAGAGCCCGTTCAGCTTGGTCCACACAGCGCATGCATTGTCACCGTCCGCCACGACCGTCTGGAAGAGGTCCGTCGAGATGGTGAGGAAGAACCAGCGGATGATCGTCGTGTCGATGGTGGACCAGTCATGGAACTCGGGGACGAGGCTGGAGTCCACGGTGCTGTCCACGTGGTTGATGAGATGATACTCCCGGAACACGAGGGAGAAATACGTCTTCCACGTGTAGTAGGAGGAGTCCGCCTGGGAGAGATGAACCGGCACCCACTCGAAGATGTTCAGGTTGCGGATGTCGTTCACGTCAGGAGGGTTGGCGTCGGCAAACGGTTGGAGTTGGTGGACACGAAGGAGGTGACGGACGACATGGCTAGGACGAGACGACGCGGTTGTTGCGGCGAAAGCTGAGAGGAAGCGGACGGCTACGACACGAAGCGGCGGTGGCAGCACTCGTTAGTGGTGGCGGCTGCTGATGACCCACAAGTATAGGGGATCTATCGTAGTCCTTTCGATAAGTAAGAGTGTCGAACCCAACGAGGAGCAGAAGGAAATGATAAGCGGTTTTCAGCAAGGTATTCTCTGCAAGCACTGAAATAATAGGTAACAAAGAGTTTTGTGATAAGATAATTTGTAACGAGCAACAAGTAACAAAAGTAAATAAAGTGCAGCAAGGTGGCCCAATCCTTTTTGTAGAAAAGGACAAGCCTGAACAAACTCTTATATAGAGAAAAGCGCCCCCGAGGACACATAGGAATTATCATCAAGCTAGTTTTCATCACGTTCATATGATTCGCGTTCGGTACTTTCATAATTTGATATGTGGGTGGACCGGTGCTTGGGTGTTGTTCTTACTTGAACAATCATCCCACTTATGATTAACCCCTATTGCAAGCATCCGCAACTACAAAAGAAGTATTAAGGTAAACCTAACCATAGCATGAAACAAGTGGATCCAAATCAGCCCCTTTCGAAGCAACGCATAAACTAGGGTTTAAGCTTCTGTCACTCTAGCAACCCATCATCTACTTATTACTTCCCAATACCTTCCTCTAGGCCCAAATAATGGTGAAGTGTCATGTAGTCGACATTCACATAACACCACTAGAGGAGAGACAACATACATCTCATCAAAATACCGAACGAATACCAAATTCACATGACTACTAATAGCAAGATTTCTCCCATGTCCTCAGGAACAAACGTAACTACACACAAAGCATATTCATGTTCATAATAAGAGGAGCATTAATATGCATATAGGATCTAAAAATATGATCTTCCACCAAATAAACCAACTAGCATCAACTACAAGGAGTAATCAACACTACTAGCAACCTATAGGTACCAATCCCAGACTTGGAGACAAGAATTGGATACAAGAGATGAACTAGGGTTGAGAGGAGATGGTGCTTGTGAAGATGTTGATGGAGATTGGCCCTCTCCCGATGAGAGGAGCGTTGGTGATGACGATGGCGATGATTTCCCCGGCAGAACAGCTCCGCCGGAGCCCTAGATTGGTTCCGCCAAGGTTCCGCCTCGTGGCGGCGGAGTCTCGTCCCGAAAGCTTGATTATGATTTTTCTTCGGACGAAAGACTTCATATAGCAGAAGATGGGCACCGGAGGGCCAACAGGGGGCCCACGAGGCAGGGGGCGCGCCCAGGGGGTAGGGCGCGCCCCCCACCCTCGTGGCCAGGGTGTGGGCCCCCTCTGGTATTTCTTCCGCTCGGTATTTTTTATTATTTCCAAAAATAACTTTCGTGGAGTTTCAGGAATTTTGGAGTTGTGCAGAATAGGTCTCTAATATTTGCTCCTTTTCCAGCCCAGAATTCCAGCTGCCGGCATTCTCCCTCCTTATGTAAACCTTGTAAAATAAGAGAGAATAGGCATAAGTATTGTGACATAATGTGTAATAACAGCCCATAATGCAATAAATATCGATATAAAAGCATGATGCAAAATGGATGTATCAACTCCCCCAAGCTTAGACCTCGCTTGTCCTCAAGCGGAAGCCGATAACGATAAATATGTCCACATGTTTAGAGGTAGAGGTGTCGATAAAATAAAATACGGACATGAGGGCATCATGATTATTCTCATAACAGCAACATATATGGATAATATCATATGATTTCTTATGCTTAAGTAATAATCTATTCACAGTGCAAAGTATGAATCAGAAACTTTATTGAGAACCAACAAACTATAATCTTAGTCATTGAAGCAATTGCAATTTATCACAACATCAGAAAGAGTCTATGTCAGAGCTTTTTAGCAAGTCCGCATACTCAACTATCATTTAGTCTTTCACAATTGCTAACACTCACGCAATACTTGGTTACGGAGTTTTAATCGGACACAGAGAAAGATAGGGGCTTATAGTTTCGCCTCCCAACCTTTTACCTCAAGGGTAATCTCAACAATAATAATTCATGCTAACTTACATCCAATTAGATATATGTATCAGGATCTTTCTAACACACTGTGCTTGCCAAAGGATAAAATGTAAAAAGGAAAGGTGAAGATCACCATGACTCTTGCATAAGGTAGAAGATAATAAAAGATAGGCCCTTCGCAGAGGGAAGCGGAGGTTGCCATGCGCTTTCAGGGTTGGATGCACAAAATCTTAATGCGAAAGAACATCACTTTATATTGCCACTTGTGATATAGACCTTTATTATGCAGTTCGTCGCTTTTATTTCTTCCACATCACAAGATCGTATAAAGCTTATTTCCTCCACACCAATCAATCATACATATTTAGAGAGCAATTTTTATTGCTTGCACTGATGACAGCTTACTTGAAGGATCTTACTCAATCCATAGGTAGATATGGTGGACTCTCATGGCAAAACTGGGTTTAAGGGTATTTGGAAGCACAAGTAGTATCTCTACTTGGTGCAAAGAATTTGGCTAGCATGAGGGGGAAAGGCAAGCTCAACATGTTGGATGATCCATGACAATATACTTTATTTCAGATATAAGAAAACATATCCCATTACGTTGTCTTCCTTGTCCAACATCAACTCTTTAGCATGTCATATTTTAATGAGTGCTCACAATCATAAAAGATGTCCAAGATAGTATATTTATATGTGAACCTCTCTTTCTTTACTACTTCCTATTAATTGCAACGATGACCAAAACTATGTTTGTCAACTCTCAACCACTTTTAATCATCATTCACTTTCTATGTGAAGTCATTAATCTCCATAAAATCAATATGATCTCTTTGTTTCTTTTTATTATTTTCTCTTTTCTTTTATTCACTCAAGATCATAGCAAAATAATCAAGCCCTTGACTCAACAATAATCTTTATTATATAACTCACGGACTCGATTACATAAAGGGATCATAAGCAAAACTCAAAACTAAATCATACTAAAACTTTATTCTACTAGATCGAGATGTTACTAAAAGGATCGAATTAAGAAAAATAGTAAAGATAGGAGATGTGATGGTGATACGATACCGGGGCACCTCCCCCAAGCTTGGCAGTTGCCAAGGGGAGTGCCCATACCCATGTGATTATGTTTCCTTCTTCGGAGGTGTTGGTGTGATATTCTTGGTGATGATACTCCTCAGGATACGATTCTCTTCTTCGAGCTTATTGAGTTGCTGCTTGAGATCCATTATCTCCTTACGAAGCTTTCCTGTAACGGCCAAAGCTCCTTGCACCCAAGGGTGTTGCATAGCTGCGGTAGAACAAGTGACACTCTTCTTCATATTTTCTTAAGAAAGAAATCTAACATTGCAAGGGATAACCGAGTTTGGAATAGCCGAGCACTGTAGTTATCCCATTGTGAATCCAGCTCGGAATCGAGAAGTGACTTCTTGATCCTCCTCCATGGCGTCTATCCTTTTCAAATCAGCCTCCATCTCTTCCTCCGTTGCTGGCCCGAAGTGGTCAGCGTCGCTATTTGTCCTTGATCTCGGTGCCGGATGAGACACCCGGCTCTCCCCGACTGACTCTTGAGAAGACATCTTGCTCTAATCTGCAGCAGGAATAGCTCGAAACAAAAACAGAGAATATTTGCATGACACGGGAGTCAAAACCTGCGGGAGATTATATAATGAATTTTTACCGACCAAAATACGTAACGTTCAAGAAAACAGAGTACGAAGAGCACACGAGGTGCCCACGAGGCAGGGAGTGCGCCCAGGGGGGGTAGGGCGCGCCCTCCATCCTCGTGGAGCCCTCGTGTCCTTCCCGGACTGCTTCTTATTTTTTTATCTTTCTAAATATTCCAAAACGGAGAAAAATTTCCATTAGAACTGTTTTGGAGTCGGTTTACTTATCGTACCACATACCTATTCCTTTTCGGAGTCTGAAACGTTCCGGAAAGTGTCCCTTATGTATTCCTCCGGGGTTACGGTTTCAATTACATTGGTTTCAACATTTATAGGATTACCTGAGATATAATGCAATGTTTATGACCGTTCACCACCTTCGGATTTGTGCCTTCAAAGTTGTTGATTTTTATGGCACCGGAACAATAGACCTCCTCGATAACGTAAGTACCTTCCCATTTGGACAGAAGTTTTCCTACAAAAAATCTTAAACGAGAGTTGTATAGCAATACATAATCACCTACATTAAACTCACACTTTTGTATCCTTTTGTCATGCCATCTTTTAACTTTTCCTTTAAACAATTTGGCATTCTCATAGGCTTGGGTTCTCCATTAATCAAGTGAGCTAATGTCAAATAACCTCTTCTCACCGGCAAGTTTGAAATCATAATTGAGCTCTTTAATAGCCCAATAAGCCTTATGTTCTAGTTTGAGAGGTAAGTGACATGCTTTTCCATAAACCGTTTTATACGGAGACATGCCCATAGGATTTTTGTATGCAGTTATATAGGCCCATAATGCATCATCAAGTTTCTTGGACCAATTCTTTCTAGATCTATTAACAGTCATTTGCAAAATTAATTTCAGCTCTCTATTGCTCAATTTTACTTGACCACTAGACTGCGGATGATAATAAGATGCAATTCTATGATTAACATCATACTTAGCAAGCATTTTACGGAAAGCACCATGAATAAAATGTGAACCACCATCAGTCATTAAATATGTAGGGACTCCGAACCTCAGAAAAATAACTTCTTTAAGCATCTTAATAGAGGTGTTATGATCAGCACTACTAGTTGGAATAGCTTCTACCCACTTCGTAACATAATCAACAACAACTAAAATATGTGTATATCCATTAGAGGCAGGAAACGGTCCCATATAATCAAAGCCCCAAACATCAAATGGTTCAATAGCAAGTGAATAATTCATAGGCATTTCTTGGTGTCTACTAATATTACCAATTCTTTGACATTCACCACAAGATAATACAAACTTATGGGCATCCTTGAAGAGAGTAGGCTAGTAAAAACCGGATTGCAATACCTTATGTGCAGTTCTATCTCCAGCGTGGTGTCCTCCATAAGCTTCAGAGTGACACCTACGTAGGATTTGTTCATGTTCATGCTCAGGTACACAACGTCTAATAACACCATGTACTCCTTCCTTATAAAGATGTGGGTCATCCCAGAAGTAATGCCTCAAATCATAGAAAAACTTTTTCTTTTGCTGGTATGTGAAACTAGGTGGTATAAATTTAGCTACAATGTAATTAGCATAATAAGAATACCATGGAGTAGTACGAGAAACATTTATGACATTTAATTGTTCATCAGGAAAGCTATCATCAATAGGTAGTGGGTCATCAAGAACATTTTCTAACCTAGACAAGTTGTCTGCAACGGGGTTCTCAGCTCCCTTTCTATCAATAATATGCAAATCAAATTCTTGTAGAAGGAGAACCCATCTAATAAGTCTAGGTTTAGCATCTTTATTTTCCATAAGATATTTAATATAGCAGCATGATCAGTGTGAATAGTTACTTTAGAATCAACAATGTAAGGTGTGAACTTATCACAAGCAAATACAACTGCTAAGAATTCTTTTTCAGTAGTAGCATAATTTCTCTGAGCATTTTCTAGAGTTTTACTAGCATATTGAATAACATTTAATTTCTTATCAACTCTGTGCCCTAGAACAACACCTATAGCATAATCACTAGCATCGCACATAATTTCAAAGGGTAAATTCCAATCAGGTGGCTGAACAATAGGTGCAGAGATCAATGCTTTCTTAAGTATTTCAAATGCTTCTACACAATCATCATCGAAGACAAATGGTATATCTTTTTGTAATAGATTAGTCAGAGACCGAGAAATTTTTGAGAAGTCCTTAATGAAGCTCCTACGAAAACCGGCATGACCAAGGAAACTTCTTATACCTTTGATGTCCTTCGGACATGGCATCTTTTCAATAGCATCAACTTTAGCTTTATCAACTTCAATGCCTCTTCCAGAAATTTTATGCCCCAAGACAATACCTTCATTAACCATAAAGTGGCACTTTTCCCAATTCAAGACAAGATTAGTTTCTTCACATCTCTGCAAAACTCGATCAAGGTTGCTTAAGCAATCATCAAAAGAGGATCCATAAACAGAGAAATCGTCCATGAAAACCTCACAAATCTTTTCACAAAAGTCAGAGAATATAACCATCATGCATCTTTGAAAGGTAGCAGGTGCATTACATAAACCAAAAGGCATACGTCTATAAGAAAAAGTACCGAAAGGACAGGTAAAAGTGGTCTTAGCTTGATCAGCAGCTGACACAGGTATTTGAGAGAAACCAGAATAACCATCTAGAAAGAAAAAATGTGTATGTTTGGATAATCTTTCTAGCATTTGATCAATAAAAGGTAAGGGGTAATGATCTTTTTTAGTAGCTTTATTTAATTTGTGGAAATCAATTACCATCCTATAACCGGTAATAATTCTTTGTGGAATCAATTCATCATTATCATTAGGAACGACAGTAATACCTCCCTTCTTAGGAACACAATGGACATGACTTACCCACTCACTATCAGCAACGGGATAAATTATACCTGCCTACCTTTCTTACCACTTCTTTCATCTTAGGATTCAGCCGTCGTTGATGATCAATAACCTTTCTCCAAATTTATTTTGTGTTGACATAGAGTAGGAGTAATACCCTTAAGATCATCAAGAGTATATCTAATAGCAGCACGGTGCTTCTTTAGAGTTTTCAATAATTTTTCTTCCTCCTTATCTGAAAGGTTAGCACTAATAATAACAGGATATATCTTCTTTTCATCAAGATAAGCATATTTAAGAGTATCAGGCAATGGTTTAAGCTCAAACACGGGATCACCCTTGGGTGGAGGAGGCTCCCCTAGGATTTCAACAGGCAAGTTGTGTTTCAAAATAGGTCCCTATTTAAAGAACACTTCATCTATTTCCCTTCTTTCATTCATAAACATATCATTTTCATGGTCTAGTAAATATTGTTCTAAAGGATCACTAGGAGGCACGGCAATAGAATCAAGACCAATAATTTCATCTTTACTAGGCAATTCCTCTTCACGATGTTGTCTATGAAATTTAGAGAAATTAAACTCATGAGACATATCATCCAAACCAATGGTAACAATATCCTTTTCGCAGTCTATCCTAGCATTAACAGTGTTCAAGAAGGGTCTACCAAATATAATTGGACAAAAGCTATCTTGTGGGGAACTAAGAACAAGAAAATCAACTGGATATTTAGTTTTCGCACACAAGACTTCAACATCTCTAACAATCCCAATTGGTGATATAGTATCCCTATTGGCAAGCTTAATTGTGACATCAATTTCTTTTAACTTTGTAGGTGAAATATCATGCATTATTTCTTTGTATAAGTCAATAGGTATTGCACTAGCACTAGCACCCATATCACACAAGCCATGATAACAATGATCTCCTATTTTAACAGAAATAACAGGCATGCCTACCACAGGTCTATGTTTATCTTTAGCACAAGGTTTAGCAATTCTAGCAGTCTCATCACAAAAATAAATAACATGCCCATCAATATTATCAGCCAAGAGATCCTTAACAATAGCAATATTAGGTTCAACTTTAACTTCCTCAGGAGGTGTATAGGTTCTAATATTTCTTTTACGAACCATAGTTGAAGCTTTAGCATGATCTTTTATCCTAACAGGAAAAGGTGGTTTCTCAACATAAGTAGTAGGAACAATAGGATCACTGTAAGTGATAGTCTTTTCTTCAACTTTAATAGGTGCAGCTACTTTTACTTCTATGGGAGGATGATATTTAAACCACTTTTCCTTAGGTAGATCAACATGAGTAGCAAAGGATTCACAGAAAGAAGCTAATATTTCAGAGTCAAGTCCATATTTAGTGCTAAATTTACAGAAAACATCGGTATCCATAAAAGATTTAACACTATCAAACTTAGGTGTCATACCTGACTCCTTACCTTCGTCGAGGTCCCAATCTTCAGAGTTGCATTTAATTCTTTCCAATAAAGCCCATTTGAATTCAGTAGTCTTCATCGTAAAAGAGCCAGCACAAGAAGTATCGAGCATGGTGCGATTGTTATCAGAAAGTCGAGCATAAAAATTTCGAATAATCATTTCTCTTGAGAGCTCATGATTGGGGCATGAATATAACATTGATTTAAGCCTCCCCCAAGCTTGAGCGATGATTTATCCTTCGAGAGGACAAAAATTAAATATATAATTGCGATCACGATGAACAAGGTGCATAGAGTAAAACTTGTGATGAAATTCCAATTTCAGTCATTTGTAGTTCCATGATCCCATATCATCACATAACCTATACCATATCAATGCATCTCCCTTCAAAGATAAAGGGAAGACCTTCTTCTTAATAACATCATCGGGCACACCTGCAAGCTTAAATAATCCACAAACTTCATCCACATAAATTAGGTGCTCATCAAGATGTAATGTTCCATCTCCTGCAAAAAGATTAGCTAGCAGTTTTTCTATCATACCCGGAAGAATTTCAAAGTAGACATTTTCATTTTTAGTAGGTTCAGTAGGTTCAATAGGTTGAGGAGCAACTCTTTGCTCTACTGGTCGAGGTGAAGATACCCCGAACAAGCCCCTCGGAGGATTACTTTCCATAGTAACAAGTGACAATAAATTTCAGCACACTATATAAATTTTTCCTTACCAAATTCCACCTACCAAAGGCGCTTCACTCCCCAGCAACGGCGCCAGAAAATAGTCTTGATGACCCACAAGTATAGGGGATCTATCATAGTCCTTTCGATAAGTAAGAGTGTCGAACCCAACGAGGAGCAGAAGGAAATGATAAGCGGTTTTCAGCAAGGTATTCTATGCAAGCACTGAAATAATAGGTAACAGATAGTTTGTGATAAGATAATTTGTAACGAGCAACAAGTAACAAAAGTAAATAAAGTGCAGCAAGGTGGCCCAATCCTTTTTGTAGCAAAGGACAAGCCTGGACAAACTCTTATATAGAGAAAAGCGCTCCCGAGGACACATGGGAATTATCATCAAGCTAGTTTTCATCACGTTCATATGATTCGCGTTCGGTACTTTGATAATTTGATATGTGGGTGGACCGGTGCTTGGGTGTCGTTCTTACTTGAACAAGCATCCCACTTATGATTAACCCCTATTGCAAGCATCCGCAACTACAAAAGAAGTATTAAGGTAAACCTAACCATAGCATGAAACAAGTGGATCCAAATCAGCCCCTTACGAAGCAACGCATAAACTAGGGTTTAAGCTTCTGTCACTCTAGCAACCCATCATCTACTTATTACTTCCCAATGCCTTCCTCTAGGCCCAAATAATGGTGAAGTGTCATGTAGTCGACGTTCACATAACACCACTACAGGATAGACAGCATACATCTCATCAAAATATCGAACGAATACCAAATTCGCATGACTACTAATAGCAAGACTTCTCCCATGTCCTCATGAACAAATGTAACTACTCACAAAGCATATTCATGTTCATAATAAGAGGAGTATTAATATGCATATAGTATCTGAACATATGATGTTCCACCAAATAAACCAACTAGCATCAACTACAAGGAGTAATCAACACTACTAGCAACCTACAGGTACCAATCCCAGACTTAGAGACAAGAATTGGATACAATAGATGAACTAGGGTTTGAGAGGAGATGGTGCTGGTGAAGATGTTGATAGAGATTGGCCCTCTCCCGATGAGAGGAGCGTTGGTGATGACGATGGCGATGATTTCCCCGGCAGAACTGCTCCGCCGGAGCCCTAGATTGGTTCCGCCAAGGTTCCGCCTCGTGGCGGCGGAGTCTCGTCCCGAAATCTTGCTTATGATTTTTCTTCGGACGAAAGACTTCATATAGCAGAAGATGGGCACCGGAGGGCCAACAGGGGGCCAGGGTGTGGGCCCCCTCTGGTATTTCTTCCGCTCGGTATTTTTAATTATTTCCAAAAATAACATTCGTGGAGTTTCAGGACTTTTGGAGTTGTGCAGAATAGGTCTCTAATATTTGCTCCTTTTCCAGCCCAGAATTCCAGCTACCGGCATTCTCCCTCCTTATGTAAACCTTGTAAAATAACAGAGAATAGGCATAAGTATTGTGACATAATGTGTAATAACAGCCCATAATGCAATAAATATCGATATAAAAGCATGATGCAAAATGGACGTATCAACTTCCCCAAGCTTAGACCTCGCTTGTCCTCAAGCGGAAGCCGGTAGAGATAAATATGTCCACATGTTTAGATGTAGAGGTGTCGATAAAATAAAATACGGACATGAGGGCATCATGATTATTCTCATAACAGCAACATATATGGATAATGTAATATGATTTCTTATGCTTAAGTAATAATCTATTCACAATGCAAAGTATGAATCAGAAACTTTATTGAGAACCAACAAACTAAGAAAGAAAGTATTGTAAGAAGTGAAGCACCAAAAGTACAATTCTACACCCATGAGCAAATGCTCCTGGTGTGAAAAGTAACATCAAAAAAATAGAAAAAATATTCAAAAAAGTGAAGGAAATATGCCCTAGAGGCAATAATAAGTTGTTATTTTATATTTCCTTATAACATGATAAATGTTTATTATTCATGCTAGAATTGTATTAACCGGAAACTTGATACATGTGTGGATACATAGACAAAAACACCATGTCCCTAGTAATCCTATACTAGACTAGCTCATTAATCAAAGATAGTTAAGTTTCCTAACCATAGACATGTGTTGTCATTTGATGAACGGGATCACATCATTAGGAGAATGATGTGATGGACAAGACCCATCCGTTAGCTTGGCATAATGATCGTTAAGTTTTATTGCTATTGCTTTCTTCATGACTTATACATATTCCTTTAACTATGAGATTATGCAACTCCCAGATACCGTAGAAAATACATTGAGTGCTATCAAATGTAACAACGTAACTAGGCGACTATAAAGATGCTCTACAGGTATCTCCAAAAGTGTTTGTTGGGTTGGCATAGATCGAGATTAGGATTTGTCACTCCGAGTATCGGAGAGGTATCTCTGGGCCCTCTCGGTAATGCACATCATGATAAGTGATACGTCTCCAACGTATCTATAATTTTTTATTGTTCCATGCAATTATATATTCTGTTTTGGATGTTTAATGGACTTATTTATACACTTTTATATTATTTTTTGGACTAACCTATTAACCGGAGGCCCAGCCCAAATTGTTGTTTTTTTTCCTATTTCAGTGTTTCGCAGAAAAGAATATCAAACGGAGTCCAAACGGAATGAAACCTTCGGGAGCGTGATTTTTGGAACAAACGTGATCCAGAGGACTTGGAGTGGACGTCAAGCAACCAACAAGGAGGCCACGAGGCAAGGGCACACCCTCCACCCTCGTGGGCCCCTCATGGCTCCACCGACCTACTTCTTCCTCCTATATATACCTGCGTACCCCCAAACCACCGAAGAGCACCACGAAAACCTAATTCCACCGCCACAACCTTCTATACCCATGAGATCCCATCTTGGGGACTTTTCCGGCGTCCTACCGGAGGGGGCATTGATCACGGAGGGCTTCTACATCAACACCATAGCCTCTCCGATGATGTGTGAGTAGTTTACCTCAGACCTTCGGGTCCATAGTTATTAGCTAGATGGCTTCTTCTCTCTCTTTGGATCTCAATACAAAGTTCTCCTTGATTCTCTTGGAGATATATTTGATGTAGTTGTCACATCCCTAGTTCTGGTATGCTCAAGGCTAGCTAGTCATGTGTGCATCATGTTTAAAATTTCATTAAATTTTGAAATGAGGATTTGTGAAACCCTCAGAATCATTTCTGGAAATAACCCAGATAAAAAAAAATTGCTCCAAAAGGGTCCAAGAAATGTTCATGTCTCTCTCTGAAAATATTGGGCAGAAATAAAAATCAACCAATATTTTTAGGAGCTCATAAATATTTATTTTGGGCATTTGGAATTAATGCAATAGTTATTTGTTTTGGATATATATTGTTATATATATGAAATATTGTCCAAAAATTATGCCAGTAACTGAGGAGCTCTGGAATAATACCATTAGCCCCTGCAAAAATTGGCATAAGTAAATAAAATGGTTTAGTATTTTTATTAAACCAAACAAATGTCAGAAAATTAGAAAAGAAAACAAAAAGGGGAAAACCCTTACCTGACGCTTACCTCCCGGTGCAGCCCACCTGGAGCCCAAGTGGCCGGCCAGCCCACTGGCCTCCTCCCTGTCGTCTTCCTCCCCGGCCAGGAGGACGAAGGCGCGTGCTCGCCGCGCGCGTCCACGCGCGAGCCACCTCCTGCTTCCCCGAGGCGCCCTGAGCCTTCCGTAGCGCCACGCCACCCCCCCTCAGACCGTCCGGATCGATCTCTCCCTCCCTCGCTCTTCCCCTCGCCCGTTCCCCGCCATGGCCGAAGCCTCCATGGACGCGCCGCCGTAACTCCGCGCCCACTGCCTCCCCCTCGACCTTTTGAGCTGACCACGAGCTCCGCCGCTCCGTCCTCGACCTCTTCACCAAGCCAAGCATCACCGGGAGGCCCTGCTTCATCGTCATCACGGTCATCTTCAACCTCGGGCACCCGAGCCCGTCTCCGGACGATTCGGCGCCGCCAGGACGTCCCCGAGCTCGCTGACCCCCTCTTCGGCATCGCTGTGAGCTCCTGCTCCCAACCCCTCTCTCCCCGCCGTCGTTTTCTTCCTCTAGCCCTGCTGACCACCGCGGCCGAAGCTCGCCGCCGCCGTGCCTTGTCGCCGACGTGGCTAGAGCCACAGAAGCTCAAAGCTGAGCATGCCTGCGTGTTCAAAGTAGCCCCAGGAGCCCGTAGCCACCACCAGCTCCTCCCCACGTGCTCTCTAACGCCGAACCCGAGTTCACCCAAACTCCGGCCGCCGCCTTAGAGCTCGCCGCCGTCAACTCCGGCCACCCCAGCTCCTTCTGCTTACCCTGCCAGGTGCGCCCGAGCCTTAGCTACGCGTAGAACCAAACCGCGGCCGATTTGGTCGACCGTGGGCAAAACCCGAGCTCTCCGCCGTGCTCGCTGTCGCCGGCGACGAGCCGCCGGCGTGTTAGGCCTGTTGACCAGGGGTTTGACCTCCCCTGGGTCATTGACATGTGGGGCCAGTCCCTGCTAATTACCTAGTTTAAGTTTAAATAAAAATAGGATTAGCCCCTGTGACACTAACACGCGGGCCCCACCGTCCAGGTTTGACCCGCGCCGCTCAGTTGACTTGCTGACGTCATGATGATGTCAGGCTGACGTAGTAATCCCTTTTCTGGAATTTAAATAAATCTTAAATGATTTATAAATTTCAGAAAATTGCCTAAACTTCAAAAATTCATAGAAATTAATCTGTAACTCCAAATGCAAAGATTTATATATGAAAAATGATCAGAAAAATCCAATCTATCCATCTGTACCATTTTCATGCATGTTAGAACACTTTAACCTTGCTGTTTAGGTGAAACAAGGTAAAGCACTAATATGACCTCTTAAAATGGGTTTGCATTTGAATCTTTGGTTCAAATGGACTCATCTTAATCTGTTCTAGCTTGCATTAACCAAAACACATTCATATTGCCATGTCATAGCATGCATCATATTGTGCATTGCATTGATTGTATTTCTTTCTGTGTTCCCGGCATTGTCCCCTCTCGATAGACGTGGATCCGACGACGTGATCGATGACACCGATGAAGAACTATATTATCTTCAGAAGTGCCAGGCAAGCAAAACCCCCTTGTTCATTCCGATACAATCCCACTCTCTCGCTCCTGCTCTCTTTTACTGCATTAGGACAACAACGATTCAACTGTTACATGCTGCGGTAGTTGAACCCCTTTCCTCTGCATGACCTGTCATTGCCACAGTAAATAGATGAAACCCACTAGCATGAGTAGGAGTTGTTTGAGCCCTGATGTGCCTACTCATTCATGCTTGCTTGTCATGCCTGCTACTGCTTAGAGTTGAGTCGGGTCTGATTCATCGGGAATGAATTGGAATGTGGTGAACATGTCCTACTGTTGAGAGCTAGGTGTGTGAACACGATTTGGTAAAGGTAGCGGTGAGAGGCCATGTAGGAGTACATGGTGGGTTGTCTCATTGCAGCCGTCCTCAGGAACTGAGTTCTGTGTTTGTGATCCATGAACAGTTACTACCACACATTGGGCTCCGGGCGCTCCAAGCCCTCTCGACTTATTAATCCACTTGATCTCTGTCCAGGAGTTGCAACTAGTTTCTGGTGTTTGTAGGTAGTGTTAGTAGTCTACCAAGTGGCACCCGGTACAGGTGGGCTTGGGACAGACTAGGCACCGTGGCCGGGTAGACCAAGCGCCGCCCGTTTGGTGGGCTTGGAACCCTGTACACATCGTTTGGGGCCGTGAGCGATACCCCGGCCGGATCTCCTTGCGGATGGAACCCGAATAGGCGATAAACCTGGACGAGAGACTTGTGTGATTAGTCAGGTCGTGGCCGACTCCCTCGCCCGGCTTCCGCTTGAAGGTTGCCGAGGTACATGACGTGTACAGGGCGATAAGTGGCGAGAGCGTGTGTGAAGAAGTACACCCCTGCAGGGTTATCATTATCTATTCGAATAGCCGGATTCCTCGGATATGGAAACTTGGACCCCTTGCATAGTTCATAGACAAGTGAAAGTGGATACTCTAAAATACGCAAGATAAGCGTGAGTGCTATGGATGGCGTCCCCGTAGGGAGACGGGAGCGGATCCATAGTGGTGTATTGATATGGTGAATATGTGGACTCGTGTGCGCCACCTCAAAAGAGTTACTTGCAGTCGTAGTTCAGGATAGCCACCGAGTCAAAGCTGGCTTGTTGCAGTTAAACTCCACCACCCCCTTTTGATACTGATGCATGTGTAGACAGTTCTGATGTAAGTCTTGCTGAGTACATTTGTACTCACGTTTGCCTATTTTATGTTTTGCAGAGAGACGTCAGTCTCGCTAGTAGTTCCGTGTGGACTTCGACGTTTAGCTTGATACCTCAGCTACGATCTTGTGCCCTCGGCAGGATCTAGTGGATAGTCAGGCTTCTCAGCCTTTTTCATTTGTAGATGTCTGTACTCAGACATGTTAAGCTTCCGCATGTGTTTGACTTGTATGCTCTGAATGTTGGGTCATGAGACCCATGTTTGTAATATCTCGCTCCTCGGAGCCTAATGAATAAATATTGGAGTCGTAGAGTTATGTTGTGATGCCATGTTGTATTTACACATATTGAGCATATTGTGTGTATGATTGAAATGCTTGCTATGTGTGGGATCCGACTATCTAGTTGTTTATCCTTGGCAGCCTATCACATGGGGAAATGTAGTCTAGTGCTTCTGAGCGATAGTAGTCCGCTACAGCCCGGTTCACCGGAGTCCTGCTAGCCCAGCACTACTGCTCGGAACACTTGACTGGCCGGCATGTGTTTCACTTCGTTCCTGTGTCTGTCCCTTCGAGGAAATGTCACGCGGTGACTTCCGGAGTCCTGCCTAGCCTGCTACAGCCCGGGTTAGCGGAGTCCTGTTAGCCCAGTGCTACAGCCCGGATTCATACGCTGTTGACCGACATGCTCGATGTGATTCATGTATGCCTGTCCTCATGGGTTAGCGCCGCTTTGGGTTCATGACTAGCCATGTCGGCCCGGGTTCTCTGTCATATGGATGCTAGCGACACTATCATATACGTGAGCCAAAAGACGCAAACGGTCTCGGGCCAGGTAAGGTGGCACCCGTGGGAGTACCGTGCGTGAGGCCGCAAAGTGATATGATGTGTTACATGCTGGATCGATGTGTCTTAGGATCGGGGTCCTGACAGCGTTGGTATCAGAGCCTGACTGCCTGTAGGATTACCAAGCCAAACTGGTCGAAGTTGTGTCTAGTAATGCTCTAGTTATATAAGGGAATTGATTGTGGAAAGGAACGTAAGGCTCTTTTTACTCCTTATACCTCATGGCCTTCTGATCTGAGTCAACCTCTTCTCTTCTACGGGGATTAAGAACTAGGCCTTCTCTTCTATCTCTCAGGATGACGTGTTACTAAACCGTAGTTGCCTAGGATTGTTGAGTTCAAGTCTCTGTTCATTTTCTACTACCTCCATATGTTCATTGCTGGCCTCAGAACCTTGATATTGTGATGTTGAGTGGCTATGCCACCATTTTTGCAGGATGTCTCAAATCTTTTTGAGCATTTACAGCCGTTATGCTGTCCGAGTCATCCCAGGTCTCTAAATAGTCTGATGCATTTGCAAATCCTTTCTCTCCGTTCCTGATGTCCTTTTTGGTCAGAACAAGCACACTAACCGGTGAGTTGAGGTACTCTGTTGCCTCGACATATATGTTGGAGCTATTATTATGACCCTAGGTGTTTTAGGGAGTCACCTAGTAATCTAGCAATGTTTTGTGTTTCCGGTGTGATGATTCTGGCCACTATTCTCGAAAGCATCCCGTGATGCCAATTAGTAGTAGGTATTCTACTCCTGGGTTTTCGAACCCGAGATTCACCCTACATCTTGTTGTTAGTATTTGCTAGATCCCTTAAGATATTAGTAAACTTTGCGATAGTCATCGAGGTCCGTGGTATATCATTCTTCCAAATACCATGAACCATCCTTGGCAGAAATTTGTTTGAATCAAAAGATCACAACCAGGGTGCTCTTGAGGAGTACTCCATTCATATTGTGATTCTGCCAGTTCTTCCTTTCTGCATGGGTTATCCGGAAGAAATATGTTGAACTCGTTCGACATGCTAATCTATGCATCCACAACTCAGAAAGATATATGTCCTCTTGAGTTGTCCCTCTTCATTGGTGTTCCGACCATCGTCTATCAATTGATAGTCAAGAGTATGTGTGCATTCATTCATCGATACCTATTACTCTTGTGGTCCGTCAAGCCATTCTATTCCAGAATGACTAGGAGAAACGAACTCCAGTACCTCATCCATATCTAGGATTGGGTCAAAGCAGTTGTATTCCGCAGATCAATTGCAATCAAGCTTTTGTTCTGTTCTACCTTGGAGTGTTACCATCTTTATATCAAGAGTGTCATGAGAATTGCACCCCCTCTTATGAATTCTTGACGCAGTGATACTTCTTGCCATTATTGTTCATTCCTCGGTTCCGTGTTATTGTAACCGGAATGCCGACAAGTGAATCGTGTTGCGTGAAATCAATACTCCTAGCAACTGTGTTGCTTGGTAGTAAATGGACAATATTCTCATTCTTAGCGTGTTGGTTATGGAGTCATCATTATAAGATTGATTGTGCTACCTAGTCCTTATTTCCGGTGCACTCTTTGATCAATGAGTTAGGATTTTGTCAATCCCTCACTCTGTTGATCATATCATCTTGCCCTGAAAAGCAAGGTTGTTCTCGAGCTTAGTAACATACCGGTGGTTCGTGATATTCTGAATATCTTCTCGGAAGTATCACCAGGTTGTCACCTGACCGTTATGTTGAGTTCGTGATCAAGTTGGTTTCCCTCTAAACCACACCTTCTCCAAGAATCTGTGTTGGATACTCCTGAGCTAGTTGGTCGAGCTAAACAACAACTTGGAGAGTTGGAAGATAAAAGCTTGTCTTACTTAGTTCATTCCAAAGGGATATCCTTTTGTGTGCGTGTGTGTTGAAGAAAGGTGATATCTTCATCAATTGGTCCTCATGATCAGTTGTTGGATCTATTGCCTTGACAAAACTTTGACTTGAGTATGGGCTATCATCAAGTCAAATCAGAACCAACGATGTTCGTAATGTTGTCTTACTCGTGGTTGATCCCTCGAGCATACACCATTACATCCTTTGGCCTGACCAATGCTATCACCGTGTTCACATGATGGTGGAAGTCCAGTGATATGGAAATTCCGATGAGTTGTTGTTGAGCCCATCAGCAGCATTTTGTCTCCCCCATGATTCATGTTGAACATCAACCTAGTATTGGAAACTTTGTAAGCATTGCTTTCGTGTTCCGTTCATGAAGCTTATGCTTGGATGGAAGAAGTGACTTCCTCGAATTCACATGCATTAGGTGTAAGTTGCCGCCGTGAGTTTGAGAAAGGTTTGTTTTGTTTCCTCTGGAATCATCTCAAATCAGTCATGCATACGTGCGAAGTATTCTATGGTCTGGTAGATTAATTACCTCCACTCCATATGTATTCCCTAGCACAGCAAGCCACTGATTGATTTGTTTAGGGAGAAGAAGTTCCTTCTTAAGAGCAAGACTTATGTAAGGACTTCGATGTCCTCGATGATGGTTCCCAACCAGAACCTGGTGGTGTTTTATTATAAGACTACCATGTGGTCATGCTTGTCTAGGACAACGTGTTCACATGCTTGTAGCATAACCAGCTCATGTTTTGGAGCTTGCTATCATAGTTCATATCCCGAGAATCTCGCAACGTTATCTCGTCGAATTGTGTTGCAAACTTTTTTTTCCAGACAGGCTGTCTGAAATATTCCGTTACCAATCAGATCTGAATCTCAGGCAGATATGATGGTTGGAACTTCGTCCAAGATCTACTATGTAGGTCCCGACAAGGTTGATGTCTGGCCGACACACCTAGCCGAAAGATCTATCATTGTAGTATCTTGATTGAGCTATTTGACATCTTCTCCATGAGGATCTCGTGTGACTTATTTTAGAAGTTGTTCCTTAGGGATCCTTGTGCTATTAGTATTCCTCGATTATGCTATAACCATTCCAACAGTGGAATTGCTCTCGACTGTTGAGTTATCTCCCAGTTACCAGAATCATTCCCAGCATTTGCATTTTGTTCCCAGCTTGCACCTCAATAGTTGTTGTCCAGGATCATATTCAAGAGTGGACTTGTCATGGTCCCATCCATTTCCGATGATAAGCAAAATCATCCATTGCGTTGTCTTCAACAAGGTAGTCCACCTCCTCCCTTCGAACCCCACCAAACTATCGATTGTTGTGGATTGCCTTAGGCTGGTATAAAGAGTTTCAATGATCTTTGAATCAAAAGTAATTCTTTTTGCCACTTAAGGGAACAGCCCAATGAGTCACCTTTCCAAGGTGCCCCGTTACGGGATCACAGCAACTTTTTCCTCGCCACCTTGACACCATCCACCATCTTTCTAGTGTAGGATTGTTGCCCACCAAATCAAATCCTGTCGTTTGTCCTTCCATCCCTCTCGATGTGTTTTGTGTCTCAACTCGAGATGTGTCGACATCCCATTCCGCGAGTTATCTTGTATAGCTCGGTCTTCGAGAAGATCAATCCTAGTAGAGTTTCTTTCTGTCGTCATCGCGTGGATGAAGATCTCGAAAGCAAAGACGTCAAGATCAATATGATGCAATGAAGCTACTTCTTCGAGAAGGACAGTGGGATCATGAAGATCAAGTTAGCTTGTGCCCCCTCTGACTTCTTACCTCACGTCCTGAATCTCGGGACGAGATTCTTGTTTAGTGGGGGCGAGTTGTCACATCCCTAGTTCTGGTATGCTCAAGGCTAGCTAGTCATGTGTGCATCATGTTTAAAATTTCATTAAATTTTGAAATGAGGATTTGTGAAACCCTCAGAATCATTTCTGGAAATAACCCAGATAAAAAAAAATTGCTCCAAAAGGGTCCAAGAAATGTTCATGTCTCTCTCTGAAAATATTGGGCAGAGATAAAAATCAACCAATATTTTTAGGAGCTCATAAATATTTATTTTGGGCATTTGGAATTAATGCAATAGTTATTTGTTTTGGATATATATTGTTATATATATGAAATATTGTCCAAAAATTATGCCAGTAACTGAGGAGCTCTGGAATAATACCATTAGCCCCTGCAAAAATTGGCATAAGTAAATAAAATGGTTTAGTATTTTTATTAAACCAAACAAATGTCAGAAAATTAGAAAAGAAAACAAAAAGGGGAAAACCCTTACCTGACGCTTACCTCCCGGTGCAGCCCACCTGGAGCCCAAGTGGCCGGCCAGCCCACTGGCCTCCTCCCTGTCGTCTTCCTCCCCGGCCAGGAGGACGAAGGCGCGTGCTCGCCGCGCGCGTCCACGCGCGAGCCACCTCCTGCTTCCTCGAGGCGCCCTGAGCCTTCCGTAGCGCCACGCCACCCCCCTCAGACCGTCCGGATCGATCTCTCCCTCCCTCGCTCTTCCCCTCGCCCGTTCCCCGCCATGGCCGAAGCCTCCATGGACGCGCCGCCGTAACTCCGCGCCCACTGCCTCCCCCTCGACCTTTTGAGCTGACCACGAGCTCCGCCGCTCCGTCCTCGACCTCTTCACCAAGCCAAGCATCACCGGGAGGCCCTGCTTCATCATCATCACGGTCATCTTCAACCTCGGGCACCCGAGCCCGTCTCCGGACGATTCGGCGCCGCCAGGACGTCCCCGAGCTCGCTGACCCCCTCTTCGGCATCGCTGTGAGCTCCTGCTCCCAACCCCTCTCTCCCCGCCGTCGTTTTCTTCCTCTAGCCCTGCTGACCACCGCGGCCGAAGCTCGCCGCCGCCGTGCCTTGTCGCCGACGTGGCTAGAGCCACAGAAGCTCAAAGCTGAGCATGCCTGCGTGTTCAAAGTAGCCCCAGGAGCCCGTAGCCACCACCAGCTCCTCCCCACGTGCTCTCTAACGCCGAACCCGAGTTCACCCAAACTCCGGCCGCCGCCTTAGAGCTCGCCGCCGTCAACTCCGGCCACCCCAGCTCCTTCTGCTTACCCTGCCAGGTGCGCCCGAGCCTTAGCTACGCGTAGAACCAAACCGCGGCCGATTTGGTCGACCGTGGGCAAAACCCGAGCTCTCCGCCGTGCTCGCTGTCGCCGGCGACGAGCCGCCGGCGTGTTAGGCCTGTTGACCAGGGGTTTGACCTCCCCTGGGTCATTGACATGTGGGGCCAGTCCCTGCTAATTACCTAGTTTAAGTTTAACTAAAAATAGGATTAGCCCCTGTGACACTAACACGCGGGCCCCACCGTCCAGGTTTGACCCGCGCCGCTCAGTTGACTTGCTGACGTCATGATGATGTCAGGCTGACGTAGTAATCCCTTTTCTGGAATTTAAATAAATCTTAAATGATTTATAAATTTCAGAAAATTGCCTAAACTTCAAAAATTCATAGAAATTAATCTGTAACTCCAAATGCAAAGATTTATATATGAAAAATGATCAGAAAAATCCAATCTATCCATCTGTACCATTTTCATGCATGTTAGAACACTTTAACCTTGCTGTTTAGGTGAAACAAGGTAAAGCACTAATATGACCTCTTAAAATGGGTTTGCATTTGAATCTTTGGTTCAAATGGACTCATCTTAATCTGTTCTAGCTTGCATTAGCCAAAACACATTCATATTGCCATGTCATAGCATGCATCATATTGTGCATTGCATTGATTGTATTTCTTTCTGTGTTGCCGGCATTGTCCCCTCTCGATAGACGTGGATCCGACGACGTGATCGATGACACCGATGAAGAACTATATTATCTTCAGAAGTGCCAGGCAAGCAAAACCCCCTTGTTCATTCCGATACAATCCCACTCTCTCGCTCCTGCTCTCTTTTACTGCATTAGGACAACAACGATTCAACTGTTACATGCTACGGTAGTTGAACCCCTTTCCTCTGCATGACCTGTCATTGCCACAGTAAATAGATGAAACCCACTAGCATGAGTAGGAGTTGTTTGAGCCCTGATGTGCCTACTCATTCATGCTTGCTTGTCATGCCTGCTACTGCTTAGAGTTGAGTCGGGTCTGATTCATCGGGAATGAATTGGAATGTGGTGAACATGTCCTACTGTTGAGAGCTAGGTGTGTGAACACGATTTGGTAAAGGTAGCGGTGAGAGGCCATGTAGGAGTACATGGTGGGTTGTCTCATTGCAGCCGTCCTCAGGAACTGAGTTCTGTGTTTGTGATCCATGAACAGTTACTACCACACATTGGGCTCCGGGCGCTCCAAGCCCTCTCGACTTATTAATCCACTTGATCTCTGTCCAGGAGTTGCAACTAGTTTCTGGTGTTTGTAGGTAGTGTTAGTAGTCTACCAAGTGGCACCCGGTACAGGTGGGCTTGGGACAGACTAGGCACCGTGGCCGGGTAGACCAAGCGCCGCCCGTTTGGTGGGCTTGGAACCCTGTACACATCGTTTGGGGCCGTGAGCGACACCCCGGCCGGATCTCCTTGCGGATGGAACCCGAATAGGCGATAAACCTGGACGAGAGACTTGTGTGATTAGTCAGGTCGTGGCCGACTCCCTCGCCCGGCTTCCGCTTGAAGGTTGCCGAGGTACATGACGTGTACAGGGCGATAAGTGGCGAGAGCGTGTGTGAAGAAGTACACCCCTGCAGGGTTATCATTATCTATTCGAATAGCCGGATTCCTCGGATATGGAAACTTGGACCCCTTGCATAGTTCATAGACAAGTGAAAGTGGATACTCTAAAATACGCAAGATAAGCGTGAGTGCTATGGATGGCGTCCCCGTAGGGAGACGGGAGCGGATCCATAGTGGTGTATTGATATGGTGAATATGTGGACTCGTGTGCGCCACCTCAAAAGAGTTACTTGCAGTCGTAGTTCAGGATAGCCACCGAGTCAAAGCTGGCTTGCTGCAGTTAAACTCCACCACCCCCTTTTGATACTGATGCATGTGTAGATAGTTCTGATGTAAGTCTTGCTGAGTACATTTGTACTCACGTTTGCCTATTTTATGTTTTGCAGAGAGACGTCAGTCTCGCTAGTAGTTCCGTGTGGACTTCGACGTTTAGCTTGATACCTCAGCTACGATCTTGTGCCCTCGGCAGGATCTAGTGGATAGTCAGGCTTCTCAGCCTTTTTCATTTGTAGATGTCTGTACTCAGACATGTTAAGCTTCCGCATGTGTTTGACTTGTATGCTCTGAATGTTGGGTCATGAGACCCATGTTTGTAATATCTCGCTCCTCGGAGCCTAATGAATAAATATTGGAGTCGTAGAGTTATGTTGTGATGCCATGTTGTATTTACACATATTGAGCATATTGTGTGTATGATTGAAATGCTTGCTATGTGTGGGATCCGACTATCTAGTTGTTTATCCTTGGCAGCCTATCACATGGGGAAATGTAGTCTAGTGCTTCTGAGCGATAGTAGTCCGCTACAGCCCGGTTCACCGGAGTCCTGCTAGCCCAGCACTACTGCTCGGAACACTTGACTGGCCGGCATGTGTTTCACTTCGTTCCTGTGTCTGTCCCTTCGGGGAAATGTCACGCGGTGACTTCCGGAGTCCTGCCTAGCCTGCTACAGCCCGGGTTACCGGAGTCCTGTTAGCCCAGTGCTACAGCCCGGATTCATACGCTGTTGACCGACATGCTCGATGTGATTCATGTATGCCTGTCCTCATGGGTTAGCGCCGCTTTGGGTTCATGACTAGCCATGTCGGCCCGGGTTCTCTGTCATATGGATGCTAGCGACACTATCATATACGTGAGCCAAAAGACGCAAACGGTCTCGGGCCAGGTAAGGTGGCACCCGTGGGAGTACCGTGCGTGAGGCCGCAAAGTGATATGATGTGTTACATGCTGGATCGATGTGGCTTAGGATCGGGGTCCTGACAGTAATCTTCTTTTGCGGTGTGTTTGTCGAGATCCAATGAATTGTGGGTTTATGATCCAGATTATCTATGAACAATATTTGAATCTTCTCTAAATTCTTTTATGTATGATTGGTTATCTTTGCAAGTCTCTTGGAATTATCAGTTTGGTTGGGCCTACTAGATTGATCTTTCTTGCAATGGGAGAAGTGCTTAGCTTTGGGTTCAATCTTGCGGTGCTTGATCCTAGTGACAGTAGGGGAAATGACACGTATTGTATTGTTGCCATCGAGGATAAAAAGATGGGGTTTATATCATATTGCATGAGTTTATCCCTCTACATCATGTCATCTTGCTTAAAGCATTACTCCGTTCTTATGAACTTAATACTCTAGATGCATGCTGGATAGCGGTCGATGTGTGGAGTAATAGTAGTAGATGCACGCAGGAGTCGGTCTACTTGTCACGGACGTGATGCCTATATACATGATCATACCTAGATATTCTCATAACTATGCTCAATTCTATCAATTGCTCAGCAGTAATTTGTTTACCCACCGTAATACTTATGCTATCTTGAGAGAAGCCACTAGTGAAACATATGGCCCTCGGGTCTATTCTCCATCATATTAATCTTCCGTCAACAAGCTATTTCTATCTTTGTTTACTTTGCAATCTTTACTTTTAATCTTTATCGTAAAAATACCAAAAATATTATCTTATCATCTCTATCAGATCTCACTTTTGCAAGTGGCTGTGAAGGGATTGACAACCCCTTTATCGCGTTGGTTGCAAGGTCTTATTTGTTTGTGTAGGTGCAAGGGACTTGAGCGTGGCCTCCTACTGGATTGATACCTTGGTTCTCAAAAACTGAGGGAAATACTTACGCTACTTTGCTGCATCACCCTTTCCTCTTCAAGGGAAAACCAACGCAATGCTCGAGAGGTAGCAAGAAGGATTTCTGGTGCCGTTGCTGGGGAGGCCTACACCAAGTCAAGTCAAGATTTGATTTCCCATGAACGAGCCATTTCTGGCGCCGTTGCCGGGGAGTCTACGCACAAGTCAACATACCAAGTACCCATCACAAACTCTTATCCCTCGCATTATATTATTTGCCTTTTGCCTCTCGTTCTCCTCTCCCCCAATTCACCCTTGCCGTTTTATTCGCCCCTTTTTCTGTTCGCCTCTTTTTCGCTTGCCCCTCTTGTGCCATGGCCGAATCAAAAAGGGCCAAGGCCTCTTTCCATGGTCTTAATACTTTGGATAGCCCCTCGGTCCTCTCTAAGCTCATAAATAATGATGCTATCGAAAGACCTACCGGGGTTGTCAATGAGGGTTTGAATAATTTCGATGAAGATGATCCCGGAATTTTTTGGTATTTACTTGATGAGTCTTTGAAGGACGCTTGGGATAGGCTTTTGAGGATCCGAGCTAGCTATGTGCCCCAATATCAAATTGAGGTATACCTAAAAAGCTTTTATGTTGGGCTGCCCGCTTCGTTCAAACAAATTTAGATTCTATTTTTGAAGAGGGTTTTCTTGAAGGGGACCATAGATACCTGTGAAAAGATGAAAACTATATTTGGGCACCCTAGGAGTGAGAAAGTTGAATCCACCTCTCTTTTGTGCTTTTACCAAAACGAAACTATCAAAGAGATGAAAGGTAGCTTAGATGCGAATTTCCGTAGCGTGCTTAATCTTTCTTCCACCATTAATGACCACGTGCTTTATCAAAATAGAAAGATAAATGCTATAGATAGTAATTTTTCTCTTTTCTTTCCCAACACTAAAGATGGCAATACCTAGATCTATCCCCACTTTTATGCCTAGCTAGGGGCGTTAAACGATAGCGCTTGTTGGGAGGCAACCCAATTTTATTTTTAGTTTTTTTTTGCTTTTTGGTTCTGTTTAGGAATAAATAATTCATCTAGCTTCTGGTTAGATGTGTTTTTATGTTTTAATTAGTGTTTGTGCCAAGTTAAACCTATAGGATCTTCTTGGATAATAGTTATTTGATCTTGCTGAAAATTCCAGAAACTTTCTGTTCGCGAAAACAATTGTAAAAATCACCAGAACGTGATAAAATACTGATTCAAATTGCAGTAGATCAATAAAGAAATTATCTAGGTCTTACTATTTTGGTAGAATTTTTGGAGTTCCAGAAGTTTTCGTTAGTTACAGATTACTACAAACTGTTCTTTTTCTTGACAGATTCTGTTTTTCGTGTGTTGTTTGCTTATTTTGATGAATCTATGGCTAGTAAAAAAGTTTATAAACCATAGAGAAGTTGGAATACAGTAGATTTAACACCAATATAAATAAAGAATGAGTTCATTACAGTACCTTGAAGTAGTGTTTTTTTTCTTTCGCTAACGGAGCTCACGAGATTTTCTATTAAGTTTTGTGTTGTGAAGGTTTCATGTTTTGGGTAAAGATTTGATGGATTATGGAACAAGGATTGGCAAGATCCTAAGCTTGGGGATGCCCATGGCACCCAAGGTAAAATTCAAGGATAACCAAAAGCCTAAGCTTGGGGATGCCCCGGAAGGCATCCCCTCTTTCGTCTTTGTCCATTGGTAACTTTACTTGGAGCTATATTTTGATTCACCATATGATATGTGTTTTGCTTGGAGCGTCTTGTATCATTTGAGTCTTTGCTTTTTAGTTTGTCACAATCGTCCTAGCTGTACACACCTTTTGAGAGAGACACACATGATTCGGAATTTGTTAGAATACTCTATGTGCTTCACTTATATCTTTTGAGCTATATAGTTTTTGCTCTAGTGCTTCACTTATATCTTTTAGAGCACGGTGGTGGTTGTATTTTATAGAAATTATTGACCTCTCATGCTTCACTTATATTATTTTTAGAGTCTTAAACAGCATGGTAATTTGCTTTAATTGTGAAATTAATCTTCCATATTGAGTTCATTGAATAGCATGAGAAGTTTGTACTTCATAAGTGTTTTGAGATATAAAGGTGGTGATATTAGAGTGTGCTAGTTGAGTAATTGTGAAATTGAGAAATACTTGTGTTAAAGTTGGCAAGTCCCGTAGCATGCACGTATGGTAAAAGTTGTGTGACAATTTTGACACATAAGGTGTTCTTTTATTGCTTTCCTTATGAGTGGCGATCGGGGACGAGCGATGGTGTTTTCCTACCAATCTATCCCTCTAGGGGCATGCATAGTAGTACTTTGCTTCGAGGGCTAATAAACTTTTGCAATAAGTATATGAGTTCTTTATGACTAATGTGAGTCCATGGATTATACGCACTCTCAATCTTGCACAATTTCTAGCCTCTACGGTACCGTGCATTGCCCTTTCTCGCCCTGAGTGTTGGTGCAAACTTCGTCGGTGCATCCAAACCCCATGATATGATACGCTCTATCACACATAAACCTCCTTATATCTTCCTCAAAACAGCCACCATACCTACCTATCATGGCATTTCCATAGCCATTCTGAGATATATTGCCATGCAACTGTCCACCGCTCCGTTTATTATGACACGCTCCATCATTGTCATATTGCTTTGCATGATCATGTAGTTGACATCGTATTTGTGGCAAAGCCACCTTACATAATTTTTCATACATGTCACTCTTGATTCATTGCATATCCCGGTACATTGCCGGAGGCATTCACATAGAGTCATATTTTGTTCTAAGTATTGAGTTGTAATTCTTGAGTTGTAAGTAATAAAAGTGTGATGATCATAATTATTAGAGCATTGTCCCATATGAGGAAGGATGATGGAGACTATGATTCCCCCACAAGTCGGATGAGATTCCGGACTAAATAAAAAAAATAGAAGACCCAAGAAAAAAATGACAGAAAAGAGAGAAGGGACAATGTTACTATCCTTTTTCCACACTTATGCTTCAAAGTAGCACGGTGATCTTCATGATAGAGAGTCTCCTATGTTGTCACTTTCATATACTAGTGGGAATTTTTCATTATATAACTTGGCTTGTATATTCCAATGATGGGATTCCTCAAAATGCCCTAGGTCTTCGTGAGCAAGCGAGTTGGATGCACACCGACTTAGTTTCTTTTGTTGAGCTTTCATACATTTATAGCTCTAGTGCATCGTTGCATGGCAATCCCCACTCCTCTCATTGACATCAATCGATGGGCATCTCCATAGCCTATTGATTAGCCGCGTCGATGTGAGACTTTCTACCTTTTTGTCTTCTCTCATAACCCCCATCATTATACTTTACTCCACCCATAGTCCTATATCCGTGGCTTGCGCTCATGTATTGCGTAAGGGTTGAAAAGGCTGAAGCACGTTAAAAAGTATGAACCAATTGCTCGGCTTGTCATCGAGGTTATGCATGATGAGAACGTTTGTGTGACGATATTGAAACATGGCCTAACTATATGATTTTGTAGGGATAAGCTTTCTTTGGCTAGGTTATTTTGATAAGACATAATTGCTTGGTTAGCATGTTTGAAGTATTATTGTTTTTATGTCAAAATTAAACTTTTATCTTGAATCTTTTGCATCTAAATATTAATGCCACAATAAAAAGAATTACATTGGAAATTATGCTAAGAAGCATTCCACATCAAAAATTATGTTTTTATCATTTACCTACTCAAGGACGAGCAGGAATTAAGCTTGGGGATGCTTGATACGTCTCCAATGTATCTATAATTTTTTATTGTTTCATGCTATTATATATTCTGCTTTGGATGTTTAATGGGCTTATTTATACACTTTTATATTATTTTTGGGACTAACCTATTAACCGGAGGCCCATCCCAAATTGATGTTTTTTTGTGTGCCTATTTTAGTGTTTCGCAGAAAAAGAATATCAAACGGAGTCCAAACGGAATGAAACCTTCGGGAGCGTGATTTTTGGAACAAACATGATCTAGAGGACTTGGAGTGGACGTCAAGGAACCGACGAGGAGGCCACGAGGCAGGGGGTGTGCCCTCCACCCTCGTGGGCCCCTCGTGGCTCCACCGACCTACTTCTTCCTCCTATATATACCTACGTACCCCCAAACCACCGAAGAGCACCACGAAAACCTAATTCCACCGCCGCAACCTTCTATACCCATGAGATCCCATCTTGGGGCCTTTTCCGGCGTCCTACCGGAGGGGGCATTGATCACGGAGGGCTTCTACATCAACACCATAGCCTCTCCGATGATGTGTGAGTAGTTTACCTCAGACCTTCGGGTCCATAGTTATTAGCTAGATGGCTTCTTCTCTCTCTTTGGATCTCAATACAAAGTTCTCCTTGATTCTCTTGGAGATATATTTGATGTAATCTTCTTTTGCGGTGTGTTTGTCGAGATCCAATGAATTGTGGGTTTATGATCCAGATTATCTATGAACAATATTTGAATCTTCTCTAAATTCTTTTATGTATGATTGGTTATCTTTGCAAGTCTCTTGGAATTATCAGTTTGGTTGGGCCTACTAGATTGATCTTTCTTGCAATGGGAGAAGTGCTTAGCTTTGGGTTCAATCTTGCGGTGCTCGATCCCAGTGATAGAAGGGGAAACGACATGTATTGTATTGTTGCCATCGAGGATAAAAAGATGGGGTTTATATCATATTGCATGAGTTTATCCCTCTACATCATGTCATCTTGCTTAAAGCGTTACTCCGTTCTTATGAACTTAATACTCTAGATGCATGCTGGATAGCGGTCGATGTGTGGAGTAATAGTAGTAGATGCAGGTAGGAGTCGGTGTACTTGTCACGGACGTGATGCCTATATACATGATCATACCTAGATATTCTCATAACTATGCTCAATTCTATCAATTGCTCGACAGTAATTTGTTTACCAACTGTAATACTTATGCTGTCTTGAGAGAAGCCACTAGTGAAACCTATGGCCCCCGGGTCTATTCTCCATCATATTAATCTTCCGTCAACAAGCTATTTCTATCTTTGTTTACTTTGCAATCTTTACTTTTAACCTTTATCATAAAAATACCAAAAATATTATCATATCATCTCTATCAGATCTCACTTTTGCAAGTGGCTGTGAAGGGATTGACAACCCCTTCATCGCGTTGGTTGCAAGGTTCTTATTTGTTTGTGTAGGTGCAAGGGACTTGAGCGTGGCCTCCTACTGGATTGATACCTTGGTTCTCAAAAACTGAGGGAAATACTTACGCTACTTTGCTGCATCACCCTTTCCTCTTCAAGGGAAAACCAACGCAGTGCTCGAGAGGTAGCAATAAGCCTTGCAAGCAATGTAACTAATGAGTGAGTTACGGGATGATGCATTACGGAACGAGCAAAGAGACTTGCCGGTAAGGAGATTGAACTAGGTATGAAGATACCGATGATCGAATCTCGGGCAAGTAACATACCGATGACAAAGGGAATGACATATGTTGTTATTGCAGTTTGACCGATAAAAGATCTTCATAGAATGTAGGAACCAATATGAGCATCCAGGTTCCGCTGTTGTTTATTGATCGGAGATATCTGTCGGTCATGTCTACATAGTTCTCAAACCCGTAGGGTCCGCACGCTTAAGGTTCGATGACGATTTGTATTATCAGTTATGTGTTTTGGTGACCGAAGATTGTTCACAGTCCCGGCTGAGATCACGGACATGACGAGGAGTCTCGAAATGGTCGAGAGGTAAAGATTGATATATTGGACGATAGTATTTGGTCACCAGAATGGTCTCGGGATGTTTCGAATATTTATCGGAGTACCGAGGGGTTACCGGAACCCCCGGGAAAATAATGGGCCAACATGGGCCATAGGGGAGAGAGAGGGGAGCCCACAAGGGGTGGCGCCTCCCCCCTCCCATGGGCTATCTGAATTGGACAAGGGTAAGGGGGCGCGGCCCCCTTTTCCTTTCCCCCTCTCCCTCTCCTTCCCCATGTTCCCCTCCATGAGAAGGAATAAGAGGGGGGTGAATCCTACTAGGACCGGGAGTCCTAGTAGGACTTGCCCCTCATGGCGCGCCCCCTAGGGCCGGGCTCCTCCCTCTCCCTCCTTTATATACATGGGCAGGGCACCCCTTGGAGACACACCAATTTGTTCCAAGCCGTGTGCAGCGTCTCTGTCCACGGTTTACTCCTCCGGTCATATTCACGTAGTGCTTAGGCGAAACCCTGCGCGGATCACATCACCATCACCGTCACCACACCGTCGTGCTGATGAAAATCCCCCTCGACTCTCTGCTGGATCAAGAGTTCGAGGGACATCATCGAGCTGAACGTGTGCTGAACTCGGAGGTGTCGTACGTTCGGTACTTGACTGGTTGGATCGCGAAGACGTTTGACTACATCAACCGTGTTAACCTAATGCTTCCGCTTTCAGTCTACGAGGGTACATGGACACACTCTCCCCCTCTCGTTGCTATGCATCTCCTATATAGATCTTGCGTGATCGTAGGAAATTTTTCGAAACTGCATGCTACGTTCCCCAGTAGTGGCATCCGAGCCAGGTCTATGCCTAGATGATATGCATGAGTAGAACACAAAGAGTTGTGGGCAGTAATAGTCATACTGCTTATCACCAATGTCTTATTTTGATTCGGCGATTTTGTTGGATGAAGCGGCCCGAACCAACCTTACATGACCACGTTCATGAGACCGGTTCCACCGACATACATGCAACTTGTTTTGCATAAAGGTGGTTGGCGGGTGTCTGTTTCTCCAACTTTAATTGAATCGAATTTGACTATGGCCAGTCCTTGTTGAAGGTTTAAACAACACACTTGACAAAAAATCGGTGTGGTTTTGATGCATAGGTAAGAACGGTTTTTGCTAGAAGCCCGTAGCAGCCACGTAAAACTTGCAACAACAAAGTAGAGTACGTCTAACTTGTTTGTGCAGGACATGTTGTGATGTGATATGGCCAAGACATGATGTGATATAATTTATTGTATGAGATGATCATGTTTTGTAGAAGTTATCGACAACTGGCAGGAGCCTTATGGTTGTCGCTTTATTGTATGAAATGCAATCGCCATGTAATTGCTTTACTTTATCACTATGCGGTAGCGATAGTTGTAGAAGCAATAGTTGGCGAGACGAAAACTATGCTATGATGGAGATCAAGGTGTCAAGCCGGTGATGATGGAGATCATGACGATGCTTTGGAGATGGAGATCAAAGGCACAAGATGATAATGGCCATATCATGTCACATATTTTGATTGCATGTGATGTTTGCCTTTTATGCATCTTATTTTGCTTAGTACGGCAGTAGCATTATAAGATGATCCCTCACTAAAATTTCAAGGTATAAGTGTTCTCCCTGAGTATGCACCGTTGCGACAGTTCGTCATGCCGAGACACCACGTGATGATCGGGTTTGATAAGCTCTACGTTCACATACAACAGGTGCAAGACAGTTTTGCACGTGCGGAATACTCGGGTTAAACTTGACGAGCCTAGCATGTACAAACATGGCCTCAGAACACTGAGACCGAAAGGTCGAACGTGAATCATATAGTAGATATGATCAACATAGAGATGTTCACCATTGAAAACTATTCCATCTCACATGATGATCGGATATGGTTTAGTTGATATGGATCACGTGATCATTTAGATGACTTGAGGGATGTCTATCTAAGTGGGAGTTCTTAAGTAATATGATTAACTGAACTTAATTTATCATGAACTTAGTCCTGATAGTATTTGCATATCTATGTTGTAGATCAATAGCTTGCGATGTAGCTCCCCGTTTATTTTTGATATGTTCCTAGAGAAAAATAAGTTGAAAGATGATAGTAGCAATAATGCGGACTGGGTCCGTGATCTGAGGATTATCCTCATTGCTGCACAAAAGAATTATGTCCTTTATGCACCGCTAGGTGACGGACCTATTGCAGGAGCAGATGCAGACGTTATGAATGTTTGACAAAGCTCGGTATGATGACTACTTGATAGTTTAGTGCGCCATGCTTTACGGCTTAGAACCGGGACTTCAAAAATGTTTGAATGCCACGGAGCATATAAGATGTTCCAAGAGCTGAAATTGGTATTTCAGACTCATGCCCGAGTAGAGAGGTATGAGACCTCTGACAAGTACTTTGCCTACAAGATGGGGGAGAATAGCTCAACCAGTGAGCATGTGCTCAGAATGTATGAGTACTACAATCGCTTGAATCAAGTGGGAGTTAATCTTCCAAATAAGATAGTGATTGACAGAGTTCTCTACTCACTATCACCAAGTTAATAGAACTTCATGATGAAAATATGCAAGGGATGACGAAAATGATTCCCGAGCTCTTCGCAATGCTAAAATCGGCGAAGGTAGAAATCAAGAAAGAGCATCAAGTGTTGATGGTTAACAAGACCACTAGTTTCAAGAAAAGGGGTAAAGGAAAAGAAAGGGAACTTCAAGAAGAATAGCAAGCAAGTTGCTACGCCCCGGAAGAAGCCCAAGTCTGGACCTATGCCTAAAACTGAGTGCTTCTACTGCAAAGGAATTGGTCACTGGAAGCGGAACTGCCCCAAGTATTTGGCGGATAAGAAGGATGGCAAAGTGAAAGGTGTTGGGGAACGTTGCAGAAAACAAAAATTTTCCTACGGTTTCACCAAGATCCATCTCTGAGTTCATCTAGCAACGAGTATTCAGATGCATCTACATACCTTTGTAGATCGCGAGCGGAAGCGTTCACTAGAACGTGGATGATGGAGTCGTACTCGTCGTGATCCAAATCACCGATGACCAAGCGCCGAACGGACGGCACCTCCGCATTCAACACACGTACGGAGCGGATGACGTCTCCTCCTTCTTGATCCAGCAAGGGGGCTGGAGAGGTTGATGGAGATCCAGCAGCACGACGGCGTGGTGGTGGGTGCAGTTGTCACGTGCAGCAGGGCTTCGCCGAGCGTCTGCGCGAGAGGGAGAGGTGTGACGGGGGAGAGGGAGGTGCCAGGGGTCAAGGGTGCGGCTGCCCCTCCCTCCCCCCCTTTATATAGGCCCCCTGGGGGGCGCCGGCCCCTGGAGATCCCATCTCCAGAGGGGGCGGCGGCCAGGGGGGTGGAGTACCCCCCAAGGCAAGTGGGGCGCCCCCCCACCCTAGGGTTCCAACCCTAGGCGCAGGGGGTGGGCCTTGGGGGGCGCACCAGCCCACTAAGGGCTGGTCCCCCTCCCACTTCAGCCCATGGGGCCCTCCGGGATGGGTGGCCCCACCCGGTGGACCCCCGGGACCCATCTGGTGGTCCCGGTACAATACCGGCGACCCCCGGATCACTCCCGATGGCCGAAACTGCACTTCCTATATATAATTCTTCACCTCCGGACCAATCCGGAACTCCTCGTGACATCCGGGATCTCATCCGGGACTCCGAACAACTTTTGGATTACTGCATACTCATATCTCTACAACCCTAGCGTCACCGAACCTTAAGTGTGCAGACCCTACGGGTTCGGGAGACATGCAGACATGACCGAGACACCTCTCTGGACAATAACCAACAGCGGGATCTGGATACCCATGTTGGCTCCCACATACTCCTCGATGATCTCATCGGATGAACCACGATGTCGAGGATTCAATTAATCCCGTATTCAATTCCCTTTGTCAATCGGTGTTTTACTTTACCGAGATTCGATCATCGGTATCCCAATACCTCGTTGAATCTCGTTACCGGCAAGTCACTTTACTCGTACCGTAATGCATGATCCCGTGATCAAACACTTTGATCACATTGAGCTCATTATGATGATGCATTACTGAGTGGGCCCGGTGATACCTCTCCGTCATACAGAGTGACAAATCCCAGTCTCGATCCGTGTCAACCCAATAGACACTTTCGGAGATACCCATAGTATACCTTTATAGTCACCCAGTTACGTTGTGACGTTTGGCATACCCAAAGCACTCCTACGGTATCCGGGAGTTACACGATCTCATGGTCTAAGGAAAAGATACTTGACATTGGAAAAGCTCTAGCAAACGAATTATACGATCTTTGTGCTTATGCTTACGATTGGGTCTTGTCCATCACATCATTCTCCTAATGATGTGATCTCGTTATCAATGACATCCAATGTCCATAGTCAGGAAACCATGACTATCAGTTGATCAACGAGCTAGTCAACTAGAGGCTCACTAGAGACATATTGGTGTCTATGTATTCACACATGCATTACGATTTCCGGATAACACAATTATAGCATGAATAAAAGACAATTATCATGAACAAGGAAATATAATAATAATGCTTTTATTATTGCCTCTAGGGCTTATTTCCAACAGTCTCCCAATTGCACTAGAGTCAATAATCTAGTTACATTGTGATGAATCGAACACCCATAGAGTTTTGGTGTTGATCATGTTTTGCTCTAGGGAGAGGTTTAGTCAATGGATCTGCGACATTCAGATCCGTATGCACTTTACAAATTTCTATGTCTCCATCTTGAACATTTTCACGAATGGACTTGAAGCGACGCTTGATGTGCCTGGTCTTCTTGCGAAACCTGGGCTCCTTGGCAAGTGCAGTAGCTCCAGTGTTGTCACAGAAGAGTTTGATCGGCCCCGACGCATTGGGTATGACTCCTAGGTCGGTGATGAACTCCTTCACCCAAATTGCTTCATGCGCTGCCTCCGAGGCTGCCATGTACTCCGCTTCACATGTAGATCCCGCCACGACGCCCTGCTTGCAGCTGCACCAGCTTACTGCTCCACCATTCAACATATACACGTATCCGGTTTGTGACTTAGAGTCATCCAGATCTATGTCGAAGCTGGCGTCGACGTAACCCTTTACGACGAGCTCTTCGTCACCTCCATAAACGAGAAACATGTCCTTAGTCCTTTTCAGGTACTTCAGGATATTCTTGACCGCTGTCCAGTGTTCCTTGCCGGGACTACTTTGGTACCTTCCTACCAAACTTACGACAAGGTTTACATCAGGTCTGGTACACAGCATGGCATACATAATAGACCCTATGGCTGAGGCATAGGGGATGACACTCATCTCTTCTATATCTTCTGCCGTGGTCGGACATTGAGCTGAGCTCAATTTCACACCTTGCAATACAGGCAAGAACCCCTTCTTAGGCTGATCCATATTGAACTTATTCAATATCTTATCAAGGTATGTGCTTTGTGAAAGACCTATGAGGCGTCTTGATCTATCTCTATAGATCTTGATGCCTAATATATAAGCAGCTTCTCCAAGGTCCTTCATTGAAAAACTCTTATTCAAGTAGGCCTTAATGCTGTCCAAAAGTTCTATATCATTTCCCATCAAAAGTATGTCATCTACATATAATATGAGAAATGCTACAGAGCTCCCACTCACTTTCTTGTAAACGCAGGCTTCTCCATAAGTCTGCATAAACCCAAACGCCTTGATCATCTCATCAAAGCGAATGTTCCAACTCCGAGATGCTTGCACCAGCCCATAAATGGATCGCTGGAGCTTGCATACCTTGTTAGCATTCTTAGGGTCGACAAAACCTTCCGGCTGCATCATATACAGTTCTTCCTTAAGATAGCCGTTAAGGAATGCCGTTTTGACGTCCATTTGCCATATCTCATAATCATAGTATGCGGCAATTGCTAACATGATTCGGACGGACTTCAGCTTCGCTACGGGAGAGAAAATCTCATCGTAGTCAACCCCTTGAACTTGTCGATAACCCTTAGCGACAAGTCGAGCTTTATAGATGGTCACATTACCGTCCGCGTCCGTCTTCTTCTTAAAGATCCATTTGTTCTCTATCGCTCGCCGATCATCGGGCAAGTCTGTCAAAGTCCATACTTTGTTTTCATACATGGATCCTATCTCGGATTGCATGGCCTCTAGCCATTTGTTGGAATCTGGGCCCGCCATCGCTTATTCATAGTTCAAAGGTTCACCGTTGTCTAACAACATGATTTCCAGGACAGGGTTGTGGTACCACTCGGGTGCGGAACGTGTCCTTGTGGACCTACAAGTTCAGTAGTAACTTGATCCGTAGTTTCATGATCACCATCATTAACCTCCTATCTAACCGGTGAAGGCACCACAGAAACATTTTCTTGAGCTGCGCTACTTTCCGGTTCAAGAGGTAATACTTCATCAAGTTCCACTTTCCTCCCACTTACTTCTTTCGAGAGAAACTCTTTCTCCAGAAAGGATTCGTTCTTGGCAACAAAGATCTTACCTTCGGATCTTAGGTAGAAGGTATACCCAATGGTTTCCTTGGGGTATCCTATGAATACGCATTTTTCTGACTAGGGTTCGAGCTTTTTAGGTTGAAGTTTCTTGACATAAGCATCGCATCCCCAAACTTTTAGAAACGATAGCTTAGGTTTCTTCCCAAACCATAATTCATACGGTGTCGTCTCAACGGATTTAGACGGTGCCCTATTTAAAGTGAATGTAGCTGTCTCTAGAGCGTATCCCCAAAATGATAGCGGTAAATCAGTAAGAGACATCATAGATCGCACCATATCCAATAGAGTGCGATTACGACGTTCAGACACACCGTTACGTTGAGGTGTTCCAGGCGGCGTGAGTTGTGAAACGATTCCACATTTCCTTAAGTGTGTGCCAAATTCGTGACTTAAATATTCTCCTCCACGATCTGATCGTAAGAACTTTATTTTTCGGTCATGTTGATTCTCTACCTCATTCTGAAATTCCTTGAACTTTTCAAAGGTTTCAAACTTGTGTTTCATCAAGTAGACATACCCATATCTACTCAAGTCATCCGTGAGAGTGAGAACATAACGATATCCTCCGCGAGCCTCAACACTCATTGGACCGCACACATCAGTATGTATGATTTCCAATAAGTTGGTTGCTCGCTCCATTGTTCCGGAGAACGGAGTCTTGGTCATTTTGCCCATGAGGCATGGTTCGCATGTGTCAAATGATTCATAATCGAGAGACTCTAAAAGTCCATCAGCATGGAGCTTCATCATGCGCTTGACACCAATGTGACTAAGGCGGCAGTGCCACAAGTATGTGGGACTATCGTTATCAACTTTACAGCTTTTGGTATTGACACTATGAATATGTGTATTATCACGCACGAGATTCATTAAGAATAAACCATTGACCATCGGAGCATGACCATAAAACATATCACTCATATAAATAGAACAACCATTATTCTCGGATTTAAATGAGTAGCCATCTCGCATTAAATGAGATCCAGATACAATGTTCATGCTCAAACTTGGCACTAAATAACAATTATTGAGGTTTAAAACAAATCCCGTAGGTAAATGTAGAGGTAGCGTGCCGACGGCGATCACATCGACCTTGGAACCATTCCCGACGCGCATCGTCACCTCGTCCTTCGCCAGTCTCCGCTTATTCCGCAGCTCGTGCTTTGAGTTACAAATATGAGCAATGGCACCGGTATCAAATACCCAGGAGCTACTACGAGCACTGGTAAGGTACACATCAATTACATGTATATCACATATACCTTTAGTGTTGCCAGCCTTCTTGTCCGCTAAGTATTTGGGGCAGTTCCGCTTCCAGTGGCCCTTCCCTTTGCAATAAAAGCACTCAGTCTCAGGCTTGGGTCCATGCTTTGACTTCTTCCCGGCAACTGGCTTACCGGGCGCGACAACATCCTTGCCGTCCTTCTTGAAGTTCTTCTTACCCTTTCCTTTCTTGAACTTGGTGGTTTTATTGACCATCAACACTTGATGTTCCTTTTTGATTACAACCTCTGCTGATTTCAGCATAGCAAATACCTCAGGAATGGTCTTTACCATCCCCTGCATATTGTAGTTCATCACAAAGCTCTTGTAGCTAGGTGGGAGCGACTGGAGGATTATGTCACTGACCGCCTCGTCTGGGAGGTTAATCTCCAGCTGAGTCAAGCGGTTGTGTAACCCAGACATCTTGAGTATGTGTTCACTGACAGAACTATTTTCCTCCATCTTACAACTATAGAACTTGTCGGAGACTTCATATCTCTCGACCCGGGCATGAGCTTGGAAAACCAGTTTCAGCTCCTCGAACATCTCATATGCTCCGTGATGCTCAAAACGCTTTTGGAGCCCCGGCTCTAAGCTGTAAAGCATGCCGCATTGAACGAGGGAGTAATCATCAGCACGAGACTGCCAAGCATTCATAATGTCTTGGTTCTCTGGGATGGGTACTTCACCTAGCGGTGCTTCTAGGACATATTGTTTCCTGGCAGCTATGAGGATGATCCTCAGGTTCCGGACCCAGTCCATGTAGTTGCTGCCATCGTCTTTCAGCTTGGTTTTCTCTAGGAACGCGTTGAAGTTCATGTTGACATTAGCTTGGGCCATTTGATCTACAAGACATATTGCAAAGTTTATTTAGACTAAGTTCATGATAATTAAGTTCATCTAATCAAATTATTTAATGAACTCCCACTCAGATTAGACATCCCTCTAGTCATCTAAGTGAAACATGATCCGACTCGACTAGGCTGTGTCCGATCATCACGTGAGACGGACTAGTCATCATCGGTGAACATCTCCATGTTGATCGTATCTTCTATACGACTCATGCTCGACCTTTCGGTCCTCCATGTTCTGAGGCCATGTATGTACATGATAGGCTCGTCAAGACAACCTAAGTGTTTGCATGTGTAAATATGTCTTACACCCGTTGTATGTGAACGTTAGAATCTATCACACCCGATCATCGCGTGGTGCTTCGAAACAACGAACTGTCGCAACGGTGCACAGTTAGGGGAAACACTTTCTTGAAATTTATTATGAGGGATCATCTTATTTACTACCGTCGTTCTAAGTAAACAAGATGCAAAATATGATAAAAATCACATGCAATCAAATAATAATAGTGACATGATATGGCCAATATCACATAGCTCCTTTGATCTCCATCTTGGGGCTCCATGATCATCTTGTCACCGGCATGACACCATGATCTCCATCATCATGATCTCCATCATCGTGTCTCCATGAAGTTGCTCGCCAACTATTACTTCTACTACTATGGCTAACACGTTTAGCAATAAAGTAAAGTAATTTACATGGCGTTTCCATTGACACGCGGGTCATAAAAATAATGACAACTCCTATGGCTCCTGCCGATTGTCATACTCATCGACATGCAAGTCGTGATTCCTATTACATGAACATGATCTCATACATCACATATATATCATTCATCATTCATCACAACTTTGGCCATATCATATCACAAAGCACTTGCTGCAAAAACAAGTTAGACGTCCTCTAATTGTTGTTGCAAGTTTTACGTGGCTGCATTAGGGTTCTAGCAAGAACGTTTTCTTACCTATGTAAAAGCCACAACGTGATTTGTCAACTTCTATTTACCCTTCATAAGGACCCTTTTCGTCGAATCCGCTCCAACTAAAGTGGGAGAGACAGACACCCGCCAGCCACCTTATGCAACTAGTGCATGTCAGTCGGTGGAACCGTTCTCACGTAAGCGTACGTGTAAGGTTGGTCCGGGCCGCTTCATCCCACAATACCGCTGAAGCAAAATAAGACTAGTAGAGGCAAGAAAGTTGACAACATCTACGCCCACAACAATTGTGTTCTACTCATGCAAAAAGAACTACGCATAAACCTGGCTCTGATACCACTGTTGGGGAACGTTGCAGAAAACAAAAATTTTCCTACGGTTTCACCAAGATCCATCTATGAGTTCATCTAGCAACGAGTATTCAGATGCATCTACATACCTTTGTAGATCGCGAGCGGAAGCGTTCACTAGAACGTGGATGATGGAGTCGTACTCGCCGTGATCCAAATCACCGATGACCAAGCGCCGAACGGATGGCACCTCCGCGTTCAACACACGTACGGAGCGGATGACGTCTCCTCCTTCTTGATCCAGCAAGGGGGGAGTAGAGGTTGATGGAGATCCAGCAGCACGACGGCGTGGTGGTGGATGCAGTTGTCACGTGCAGCAGGGCTTCGCCGAGCGTCTGCGCGAGAGGAAGAGGTGTGACGGGGGAGAGGGAGGCGCCAGGGGTCAAGGGTGCGGCTGCCCCTCCCTCCCCCCCCCCTTTATATAGGCCCCCAGGGGGGCGCCGGCCCCTGGAGATCCCATCTCTAGAGGGGGCGGCGGCCAGGGGGGTGGAGTACCCCCCCAAGGCAAGTGGGGCGCCCCCCCCACCCTAGGGTTCCAACCCTAGGCGCAGGGGGTGGGCCTTGGGGGGCGCACCAGCCCACTAAGGGCTGGTACCCCCTCCCACTTCAGCCCATGGGCCCCTCCGGGATGGGTGGCCCCACCCGATGGACCCCTGGGACCCATCTGGTGGTCCCGGTACAATACTGGTGACCCCGGATCACTCCCGATGGCCGAAACTGCACTTCCTATATATAATTCTTCACCTCCGGACCAATCCGGAACTCCTCGTGATGTCCGGGATCTCATCCGGGACTCCAAACAACTTTCGGATTACTGCATACTCATATCTCTACAATCCTAGCGTCACCGAACCTTAAGTGTGTAGACCCTACGGGTTCGGGAGACATGCAGACATGACCGAGACACCTCTCTGGACAATAACCAACAGCGGGATCTGGATACCCATGTTAGCTCCCACATACTCCTTGATGATCTCATTGGATGAACCACGATGTCGAGGATTCAATCAATCCCGTATTCAATTCCCTTTGTCAATCGGTATTTTACTTGCCCGAGATTCGATCGTCGGTATCCCAATACCTCGTTCAATCTCGTTACCGGCAAGTCACTTTACTCGTACCGTAATGCATGATCCCGTGATCAAAGCTCGTGATCAAACACTTTGATCACATTGAGCTCATTATGATGATGCATTACTAGGTGGGCCCGGTGATACCTCTCCGTCATACAGAGTGACAAATCCCGGTCTTGATCCGTGTCAACCCAACAGACACTTTTGGAGATACCCTTAGTATACCTTTATAGTCACCCAGTTACATTGTGACGGTTGGCATACCCAAAGCACTCCTACGGTATCCGGGAGTTACACGATCTCATGGTCTAAGGAAAAGATACTTGACATTGGAAAAGCTCTAGCAAACGAATTATACGATCTTTGTGCTTATGATTACGATTGGGTCTTGTCCATCACATCATTCTCCTAATGATGTGATCTCGTTATCAATGACATCCAATTTCCATAGTCAGGAAACCATGACTATCAGTTGATCAACGAGCTAGTCAACTAGAGGCTCACTAGGGACATATTGGTGTCTATGTATTCACACATGCATTACAATTTCCGGATAACACAGTCATAGCATGAATAAAAGACAATTATCATGAACAAGGAAATATAATAATGCTTTTATTATTGCCTCTAGGGCATATTTCCAACAAAAGGTATATTTGATATACATGTTATTGATGTGTACCTTACTAATGCTCGTAGTAGCGCTTGGGTATTTGATACCGGTTCTGTTGCTCATATTTGCAACTCGAAACAGGGGCTACGGATTAAACGAAGATTGGCTAAGGACGAGGTGATGATGCATGTCGGAAATGGTTCCAAGGTCGATGAGATCGTCGTCGGCACGCTACCTCTACATCTACCTTCGGGATTAGTTTTAGACCTGAATAATTGTTATTTGGTGCCAGCATTGAGTATGAACATTATATCTGGATCTTGTTTGATGCAAGATGGTTATTCATTTAAATTAGAGAATAATGGTTGTTCTATTTCTATGAGTAATATCTTTTATGGTCATTGAGGGAGTCCTGGATTAGGGGGCGTTCGGATAGCCGGACTATACCTTCAGCCGGACTCCAGGACTATGAAGATACAAGATTGAAGACTTCGTCCCGTGTCCGGAAGGATCTTTTTTTGGTGTGGAAGGCAAGCTAGGCATGCAGATATTCGAGATCTCCTACCATTGTAACCGACTCTGTGTAACCCTAACCCTATCCGGTGTCTATATAAACCGGAGGGTTGTAGTCTGTAGGACAACCATCATCATACACAATCATACAATAGGCTAGCTTCTAGGGTTTAGCCTCCTCTATCTCGTGGTAGATCCACTCTTGTACTACCCATATCATCAATATTAATCTAGCAGGAGTAGGGTTTTACCTCCACCGAGAGGGCCCGAACCTGGGTAAAATAAAGTGTCCCTTGTCTCCTGTTACCATCCGACCTTGACGCACAGTTCGGGACCCCCTACCCGAGATCCGCCGGTTTTGACACCGATATTGGTGCTTTCGTTGAGAGTTCCTCTGTGTCGTCACTTTTAGGCCCGATGGCTCCTTTGATCATCAACAACGATGAGGTCCAGGGTGAGACTTTCCTCCCCGAACAAATCTTCGTCTTCGGCGGCTTCGCTCTGCGGGCCAATTCGCTTGGTCATTTGGAGCAGATCAAAAGCTACGCCCCTGGCCATCAAGTCAGGTTTGGAAGCCTAAACTACACGGCCGATATCCGCGGAGACTTGATCTTCGACGGGTTCAAGCCACAGCCAAGCGCGCCGCACTATTTCAAGGGGCATGATGTAGCTCTGCCTCCGAACAGTACCCTGGAGGCCGCACACGCTCCGGCCCCGATCCTTGACTCGGAGCCCGCTCAGTTCTCCGAGGATGAACGGTTGGACGTCACCTCGCGGGCTGCGATCTCAAAGGCGATCGAGCCAAACGCCAGCCCCGTACTCCGCACAGCCCAGAACTCCGAGGAGCCGGACTCTTCTCCGAACTCCGGGCCTTCCGTGCCCCCGCCGATCGAATCTGATTGGGCGCCTATAATGGAGTACACCGCCGCGGACATCTTTCAGTGCTCACCTTTCGGTGATATCCTGAATTCTCTCAAGTCTCTCTCTTTATCAGGAGAGCCCAGGCCGGACTATGGTCTGCGAGGTTGGGATTCGGACAACGAAGAAATTCAAAGCCCACCCACCACCCACTTAATAGCCATTGTCGATGATTTAACCGACATGCTTGACTTCGGCTCCGAAGACTTCGACGGTATGGACGACGAAGGAGGAGACGAACAAGAACCAGCACCTGTAGGGCGCTGGACCGCCACCTCGTCATATGACATATATATGGTGGATGCTCCAAAGGATGCAGATGGCGATGGAACAGCGGAAGACGACAACTTGAAAAAACCGCCAAAACGCCGGCGCCAACGGCGCCGCTCTAAATCCTGCCACAGCAGAAACGGTGATTCCGGCACGGGAGATAATACTACCCCGGACAGCGCCGAAGAACACCAGAACCAGCAAGATCCGGCGCAGGAAGATGGAAAAGACAGCCCTCAGGAGAGAGCGGCAGAGCAAGAGGTTGAGGATGATAACTACATGCCTTCCTCCGAAGACGAGGCAAGCCTCGACGACGACGAATTCGTCGTACCATCAGACCCCGCCGAACAAGAGCGTTTTCAACGCAGGCTTCTAGCCACGGCCAACAGCCTAAAGAAAAAGCAGCAACAGCTTAGAGCTGATCAAGATTTGCTAGCTGATAGATGGACTGAAGTCCTTGCGGCCGAAGAGTATGAACTCGTGCGCCCCTCCAAAAATTATCCTAAGCGCAGGCCGCTACCCCAATCAGAGGGGGGAGCATATGACATGGCAGACCGGCCACCCCGTGGCCACGACAGAGAGGCCTGTCGAACCCTTAAGCAAGCCATGCCCCGGTGCTGTTCAAATAAGGCACGGGAAAACGAGTCAGACCTGCAAGACGTACTGGAGAATAAAGCAAAGCAAACAAGATCGATCTATGGATCGCGCGGACGCCCGACGACACGTGATGATCTTCACTCCGGACACAATAAATCCGGCCAGGCCGAACACAGCAGGCACAGCTCTTCCGAGCTGCGTCGTGACATAGCCCAGTACAGGGGCGCCGCACACCCACTATGCTTCACAGACGAAGTAATGGATCATAAAATCCCAGAGGGTTTTAAACCCGTCAATATCGAGTCGTACGATGGTACGACAGATCCGGCAGTATGGATTGAGGATTATCTCCTTCACATCCACATGGCACGTGGCGATGATCTGCACGCCATCAAATACCTACCCCTTAAGCTTAAAGGACCAGCCCGGCACTGGCTTAACAGCCTACCAGCGGACTCAATCGGTTCTTGGGAGGACCTGGAAGCCGCATTCCTCGACAACTTTCAGGGGACCTATGTGCGGCCACCGGACGCCGACGACCTAAGCCATATAATTCAGCAGCCAGAAGAATCAGCCAGGCAATTCTGGACACGGTTCCTAACAAAGAAAAATCAGATAGTCGATTGTCCGGACGCAGAGGCCCTAGCAGCCTTCAAACATAACATCCGCGACGAGTGGCTTGCCCGGCACCTGGGACAGGAAAAGCCGAAAACCATGGCAGCCCTCACGACACTCATGACCCGCTTTTGCGTGGGCGAAGATAGCTGGCTAGCTCGCAGCAACAACTTATCGAAGAAGCCCGGTAATTCGGATACCAAGGACAAAAGTGGCAGGTCACGTCGAAATAATCAAAAGCGCCGCGTTAGCAGCGACAGCAATGAGGATACGGCAGTTAATGCCAGATTCAGAGGCTATAAATCCGGTCAACGGAAAAAGCCATTTAAAAAGAATACCCAGGGCCCGTCCAGTTTGGATCGGATACTTGACCGCTCGTGCCAGATTCATGGCACCCCTGAAAGGCCAGCCAATCACACCAACAAGGATTGTTGGGTGTTCAAGCAGGCAGGCAAGTTAAGAGCCGAACACAAGGACAAGGGGCTGAACAGCGACGACGACGAGGAGCCCAGGCCGCCGAACAACAATGGACAGAAAGGGTTTCCCCCACAAGTGCGGACGGTGAACATGATATACGCGACCCACATTCCCAAGCGGGAGAGGAAGCGTGCGCTACGGGACGTATACGCGATGGAGCCAGTCGCCCCAAAGTTCAACCCATGGTCCTCCTGCCCGATCACTTTTGATCGAAGGGACCACCCCACTAGCATCCGTCACGGCGGTTTTGCCGCACTGGTCCTCGACCCAATCGTGGACGGATTTCATCTCACAAGAGTCCTCATGGACGGCGGCAGTAGCCTGAACCTGCTTTATCAGGATACAGTGCGGAAAATGGGCATAGATCCATCAAGGATCAAGCCCACAAGGACGACCTTTAAAGGCGTCATACTAGGTGTAGAGGCCAATTGCACAGGCTCGATAACACTTGATGTGGTCTTCGGATCTCCGGATAACTTCCGAAGTGAAGAGTTAATCTTCGATATAGTGTCGTTCCGCAGTGGCTATCATGCCCTGCTCGGACGAACCGCATTCGCTAAATTCAATGCGGTGCCGCACTACGCATATCTCAAGCTCAAGATGCCAGGCCCTCGAGGAGTAATTACGGTCAGCGGAAACACAGAACACTCCATCCGTATGGAGGAGCACACGGCGGCCCTCGCAGCGGAAGTACAAAGCAGCCTTTCAAGGCAACTCTCCAGTCCGGCCGTTAAAAAACCGGACAATGCAAAGCGCGCCCGGAGTAACCTGCAACAAGACCACCTGGCACGATCAGAGCAAGCGTAGCAATACGGTCCTGACCCCAGCCATCGCAACATAGCGGAGCAAGTACCTCGAGTACACAATTACGCCCATAGAATTCCATGGGCACAGGGGGAGGGGCACATCAACGGCATGCCTATAACACGGCGTCAAACGTACTAGGGGCTGCCGGATTTTTCTTTTTTTACTTTTTTTACTTTCAGGACTCCATACTCTGGATAACCTGTTCGGCATTGTTGCCGCACAGACGATGCAAGATCCAGGAAAGCAGACAAAGCTACGCCGCATTCCGGAACTCTCAGGTGGTCTCTATTTCGAGCGATATATCTGTTTCTAAATTCCGCGGCATGTGCCTGGTCAGGACATGTTAAATAGTCTAATATCTTTTTTGCTCATCGCAATACTTGTATCGTTCGGCTTTGACACATAGCCTCTTTATAAAATAATGCATAGCTTTTTGTCTATTTTTTGCATTATCCTCTTTTGAATATATATATATATATATATATATATATATATATATATATATATATATATATATATTTATTACATAACATGATAGCACCCGTACACCATGGTACGGCAAACCACGCCAGGGGCTTCATTACCCTTTTATCTGGTGTGAGAAGTCCGTACACTTTCACAAGTGCGGCACCCCGAACTTATAGCACTATATGCATCGGCTCCGAGTCATGATTTTGGTCACATGTTGGGTTTGCCCGGCTCCTATGTTTTGGTGCCTTACATTCCGCTTTATCGGCTAAGGTAGCACTAGGAGAACCACTGCGATTGTGCCCCAGATCAGGTGGGTTGAGCACCTCAGTGGAGAAAGCTAAAACAGACTGTCTTGATAAGGCGTGAGACCGGTCGCTGTTCGAGAGGTTTTTCGAGTCCTTAAAGGCTTATGCCGCTTTGAGCGAGGAGCTGGCTATGTCCGGCCAAAGGCGTGGATAGCGCCCCGAATTCGGCCTTCTGAACTAGGGGCTTCGCCGAAATTTAAAATTATAACATTCTATGGCTAAGTGAGGGTGTTCAAGCATTATAGTCCGATTGCCTGGTTCGTTGTGCTGAGCGCCTCCCTCGAAGGACCCAACTATGGGAACAAGAGCCCTCAGGTTTATCCCGAACACCCCAGCACTAGTGGCATGGGGGCAGAAGCCGATGACTGGCCATCTCTCAAATTTTTGATAAACGGCCGCACAGAAAATAATATTTTAAATTAAATAAGCATTGCTTTGCGCATATGAACAAGTTTTCAGCGCACAGGATACAAACGAGTGAGTTCACTCAAATATTACATCTTTTAGTACATTCATCCGCGACAAGGCAGGCCCCGGCAAGAACTTCCTTGTAGTAGTTCTCGGGCTTGCGATGCTCCTTCCCCTGCGGCGGCCCGTCCTTCACCAGCTTCTCTCCGTCCAGCTTACCCCAGTGTACCCTTACACGGGCAAGGGCCCTCCGGGCACCTTCAATGCAGACGGAGCGCTTGATGACCTCAAGCCGTGGACAGGCCTCCACCAGCCGCCGCACCAGCCCAAAATAGCTCCCAGGCAGGGCCTCTCCAGGCCATAGCCGAATTAGTACGCCCTTTATGGCCTGTTCGGCCGCCTTGTGGAGCTCGACCAGCTGTTTCAGCTAATCTCTTAAGGGCACAGGGTGTCCAGCCTCAGAATACTGAGACCAGAACACACTCTCCGTCGAGCTGCCCTCTTCAGTTCGGTAGAACGCGGCGGCGTCGGATACGCTGCGGGGAAGATCGGCAAACGGCCCTGGAGAACTCCGGATTCGGGTAAGTAATAGGTAGTTTACTTTTATATTCCTACTTTGCATTGAGAATGCCTTACCCGTTGCTATCTTTTTCACCTCCTCCAACTCTTGGAGGGCCTTTTGGGCTTCGGCCTTGGCACTCTTGGCGGTCTCGATGGCCGACGCGAGCTCGGATGCTTGCATTTTTGACTCAAGCTCCAAACCCTCATGTTTTGTCATGAGAGCTTGCAGCTCTTGCTGCACCTTGTCGACCTGAACCCCAAGCCTTTCTTGCTCGGCGCGCTCCTCGGCCGTTTTCTTTTCGGCCTCTGCCAGAACCTGCTTCAGTGTTGCCACCTCGGTTGCGGCCCCTACAATAAGCAGTACAATCCTGTTATTTCTTTCTGCAATCAAGCCTCCCTATAGGCACCCTTTTTTATTCTTTTTTTAGGTATTTCTTACCTTCCTTCTCCTCGAGCTGCCATTTGGCAAGGCCGAGCTCTTGCTCGGTCCGCCCGAGGTCCTTTTTAAGGACATCCACCTGCGCAGTCAGTGCGGCGGTGGACAGCAGTGAAGCCTGCATACGCATATTTGACCTTTTTTGTTAGACTCCTGCGAAAATTACTAGATCCTCTATCCGGCTTTTCTTTCCGAACACCGAACAGAGCATCAGGGGCTACTGTCTATGCGGTAAATAATTTGACATATTTTTACTTACCTCGAAGCCTGTTAGAAGGCTAGCGCAAGCTTCATTCAGTCCGCTCTTGGCGGACTGAACCCTTTGGATCACCGTACTCATAACAGTACGGTGCTCCTCATCGATGGCGGCGCCCTTAAGCGCCTCTAGCAGATTGTCCGGCGCCTCCAGTTGGACGGAGGCCGCCGTCTCAGACGGCTTACTCTTCTTGGAAGGAGTTCGCCCACCGCGAACCGGGACTGTCGAGTCCGGCGCGGTGTCCGGCACAAAGCCGGACTCGGAGCCCTGGGGGGTTTTATCCCCTTTACTCCTGGGGTCCGAAGGATTGCCTTGTGGCTCCTCCAGGACCATCTCCTCCTGCCCCGAAGCTTGGCGGGGCGCCACTTCGGTGTCGTCCGCCCGGCAGGGGGAGACCACGGGCGGAACAGAGTTCACGTCCGACGAATCCAGGGAGCCGCTCGACGAATCGTCGAGTCCGGCCCGAGGCGGGCTGCATAAATTACGTTCGATATTAGGGAAAGCCGCGCATTAAAAGAATGTCACGAGTCACTCTGGTATGTAAACACTTACGATGTCGCCGGACGCTTGGTTCAGTCCAGCCACTCCTCTTCGCCCTCTTCGGCGTCGTGGGAGTAGTCCGGCGAAGGGGTTTTCCTTTTCCTCGACCCCTCGGCCTCCCCTGTTGGGGCGGCCTTCTTCCTCTTTGCTCCCCTCACTGGGGGGGAGAGCTTCCTTGTTCCTCCTCATTTTCACGAGAGGAGAGCGTTGCGGACTCGTCAGATGACGAGTCCGATACCACCATATTGCGGGAACTTTTTCGAGTCCCGGTGGTTTTCTTCTTCTTGGCCTTCCTCTCCGGCACCACGTAAGGTGCCGGAGCCATTTGCTTCACCAAGAGAGCTGGGGCCGGATCTTCGGGCAGAGGAGCCGGATAGTTAATTGGTCCGGATACCTCCTGCCAAGCCTGTCAAAGGTAAAGGGAGTTTGGATCCCGCATAGAGTTAATCTATGAAGAAGAGCTTAACGAACCTGTCAAAGGTATGGATAGCTTACCTCGCTAGCGTTACGCTGCGAGCTGTATCCGCGATCCTCGGAGGCGGATGTGGGGGACTCCGCGCCTTTGGTCAGCACCTTCCAGACATCTTCATATGTCATGTCGAAGAGCCTACTGAGGGTTTGGTGCTGCGCCGGGTCGAATTCCCACAAAGTAAAATCCCGTTCTTGGCACGGGAGGATCAGGCGAACGAGCATGACCTAGACTATATTAACAAGCCGGATTGGCTTGTTCACCAGGGACTGGATGCACGTTTGCAACCCAGTCACTTCTTCCTCGTTACCCCACGACAAGCCTGTCTCTTTCCAGGACATGAGCCGCGTGGGGGGTCCGGATCTGAACTCGGGGGCCGCGACCCATTTCGGATTGCGGGGCACGGTGATGTAAAACCACCCAGCCTGCCACCCCTTTAGGGACTCCACGAGGGAGCCATCGAACCAGAGGACGTTGGCTATCTTGCCAACCATAGCACCTCCGCACTCCGCCTGGGTGCCGGACACCACCTTGGGCTTGACGTTGAAGGTCTTGAGCCAGAGGCCGAAGTGGGGGCGGACGCGGAGAAAGGCCTCACACACGACGATAAACACCGAGATGTTGAGGACAAAGTTCGGGGCCAGATCATGGAAATCCAGGCCGTAGTAGAACATGAGCCCCCGGACAAATGGGTGAAGTGGAAAGCCCAGTCCGCGGAGGAAGTGGGGAAGAAGAACTACCCTCTCATGGGGCCTTGGGGTAGGAAGAAGCTGCCCCTTCTCAGGAAGCCGATGCGGGATGTCCTTGGACAAGTATCCGGCTTTCCTTAACTTTTTTACTTGAGCCTCTGTAACGGAGGAGACCATCCACTTGCCTCCCGCTCTGGACATTGTTGGAGAAGGTTGAGGATGAAAGAGCGGACTTGGGCGCTGGAGCTCGAGTTCGCGAGAGATGGATTGGCAAAGGAGGAAGAAGGCGTAGGTTAAAAAGGTGAATCCTTATCCCTTTATATAAGCAGGTACGGTTAGGCGTCCCCACCTACCTAATAAAACTCACTTGCCTCCCAAACGCCGTGGTAGATGGCGTGGTTGGGTTACCCACGTCTGTATTAATGAGAATCCCGTTAAAGGGGGCACATGATCTCTGCTTTGACAAGACGTGCCAAGGAAACCGCCTCGCTAAACGAGCTGAGGTGGAACAATGAAAGCAATTTATATAGAAGGCTTGGTCGCAGTGTTATGACGCACTGCGGAATACGTCAGCAGATTTGATTTGTGTTAATATTATTCTCTATATGGCAATATGTGGAAACTTATTTTGCATAGCCGGACACTATTTTTGGTGTTTATAATCTTCTTGAAGGACTTGGAGGAGGAACCCGCCTTGCAATGCCGAAGACAATCTGCGCGCCGGACTCGTCGTCATTGAAGCCTGGTTCAGGGGCTACTGAGGGAGTCCTGGATTAGGGGGTGTTCGGATAGCCGGACTATACCTTCAGCCGGACTCCAGGACTATGAAGATACAAGATTGAAGACTTCGTCCCGTGTCCGGAAGGATCTTTTCTTGGCGTGGAAGGCAAGCTAGGCGTGCGGATATTCAAGATCTCCTACCATTGTAACCGACTCTGTGTAACCCTAACCCTATCCGGTGTCTATATAAACCGGAGGGTTGTAGTCCGTAGGACAACCATCATCATACACAATCATACCATAGGCTAGCTTCTAGGGTTTAGCCTCCTTGATCTCGTGGTAGATCCACTCTTGTACTACCCATATCATCAATATTAATCTAGCAGGAGTAGGGTTTTACCTCCACCGAGAGGGCCTGGACCTGGGTAAAATAAAGTGTCCCTTGTCTCTTGTTACCATCCGACCTTGACGCACAGTTCGGGACCCCCTACCCGAGATCCGCCGGTTTTGACACCGACAGTCATGCACCCTTGATGAGTGGTCTATTTTTGTTGAATCTCGACCGTAGTGATACACATATTCATAATATTGAAGCCAAAAGATGCAAAGTTAATAATGATAGTGCAACTTATTTGTGGCACTACCGTTTAGGTCATATTGGTGTAAAGCGCATGAAGAAACTCCATACTGATGGGCTTTTGGAATCACTTGATGCTTGCGAACCATGCCTCATGGATAAGATGACTAAGACTCCGTTCTCCGGAACAATGGAGCGAGCCGCTGACTTATTGGAAATAATACAAACTGATGTATGCGGTCCGATGTGTGTTCAGGCTCGCGGCGGGTATCGTTATTTTTCTGACCTTCGCAGATGATTTGAGAAGATATGGGTATATCTACTTAATGAAACATAAGTCTGAAACATTTGAAAAGTTCAAAGAATTTCATAGTGAAGTGGAAAATCATCGTAACAAGAAAATAAAGTTTCTACGATCTGATCGTGGAGGTGAATATTTTAGTTACGAGTTTGGTCTTCATTTGAAACAATGTGGAATAGTTTCGCAACTCACGCCACCTGGACCACCACAGCATAATGGTGTATCCAAACGTCCTAACCGTACTTTACTAGATATGGTACGATCTATCATGTCTCTTACCAATTTACCGCTATCATTTTGGGGTTATGCTTTACAGACGACTGCATTCACATTAAATAGGGAACCATCTAAATCCGTTGAGATGACACCATATGAACTGTGGTTTAGCAAGAAACCTCAGCTGTCGTTTCTTAAAGTTTGGGGTTGCGATGCTTATGTGAAAAAGCTTCAACCTGATAAGCTCAAACCCAAATCGAAGAAGTGTTTCTTCATAGGATACCCAAACGAAACTATTGGGTACACCTTCTATCACAGATCCGAAGGAAAGACATTTGTTGCTAAGAATGGATCCTTTCTAGAGAAGGAGTTTCTCTCGAAAGAAGTGAGTAGGAGGAAAGTAGAACTTGATGAGGTAATTGTACCTTCTCACGAATTGGAAATTAGCTCATCACAAAAAACCGTTCCCGTGATGCCTGCACCAACTAGTGAGGAAGTGTATGTGCATCTAGTGCCCCTTAGTGATTTTGGTGTATTGAAGACTTATAGGTTAAGGGACTAATGTGTTTATGAGTGTACACAGGTATATAAGTCTATGAGGAGTTTGATATTTACAGAGAAATTCGACCCCTAAAAATGAAGTTCTTCGACTGAAGACTTTGGATTTCTGAAGACTTTCTGAAGACTTTGAAAGTGAAGAAATTGGTGTGACCTTGAAGACTTGGCATTCATTCGAGGATCATGAAGCACGAAGACTTTTGTTTTTGTAGTTTCGTTTTCTCTTCCTTGAGTCATGGGAAACACCGTACTGCTAAAGGGGGTCGAGGAAATACTAAGGAAAAATTTCCATGTGATGCTCAGCTCAAAATCCTACACCTACCAATCCCTTCGAGTGAAGCCATTGGAAATGTCATACAGTTCAGTCATATTCTTCAGCGACAGAGACGAAGTTCTTCTAGTCCCTGAGGAATTTGTTCTGACTGAGGAGTTAGGAATTCGCCAGTGCGGATTAACTACACTATGAGGAACATGATAGCCCTGAGAAATTTGAGCCTAAAATTTCCGACCGTTGCTGTGCTACGCGCCAACTGTCCCAAAATATCTTATCCACCTAACGGTCATATCATTGAAGGGCATTTATGTCTTATCATGTCAGGCTACTCCCTAGGCTATAAATAGCCACCCCCTATAACCACTATCTGGTTGGCTGCTCCGAGAGAAACTGACACTTGTCATTTGAGAGCATCCCATCCACCGAGGACTTTGAGCGAAAATCATCGAGTGAGGAAAACCCAAACCCAAACAGCTACAAACCCAAAGTGATTGAGCATCACTGAAGAGATTGATCCTGCGTGGATCCGACGCTTGTTACCTTTGAAGAATATGCTTCTTTCAGACGGTTAGGCGTCATGGTCTAGAGCATCCAAGAGGAAATTGTGGATCGCCGAGTGACTGAGTTTGCGAAGGTTCGGGAGTCACCTGAAGACTTAGCACGAGTGATTGGGCGAGGTCTGTGTGACCTTAGCTCAAGGAGAATATGGTGAGGACTGTGTGTCCAGGACTTTGTGTCCTCAGGTTTAGATACCTAGCCGCTCCAACCATATGTACAACTGAGACATCAGTTGGAACTGGTCTACCAAATCATTGTCTTCACCAAGCCTACTGGTTCTCTTTCCTCAACTCTTTCATTTCTTCATATCTGTGGTTGAAGACTTTGACTGAAGACTTTCTCAATTTCCTCAGTTCAATTTCTTCAGTATGTTTGTCTTCATCCTGTGTTATCCTGTGTTTACGCTTTCTGTACTCTGTGCTTGTCTTCGTTTCATCATGATGACTATGCTTGTATTCTGTTGTGTTTACTTTTGAGTACTTATTCCGCTGCAAGTAGTTCTTTGCTAAGGAATTTCCTCACCGGCACACAGTGAAGAATTCATAAAAATCGCCCATTCACCCCCCTCTAGTCGGTATAACGCACTTTCAATTGGTATCAGAGCAAGGTACTCCCTTTTTGTGTGTGATTTTGGTTTAACCGCCTAGAGTTTTAGTTATGTCAACCGCAGGTATGATCAAGGTCTCTGCTGGTTGTCCTACCTTCGATGGGACGGACTACCCCTATTGGAAGAATAAGATGCGAATGCATCTTGAGGCAATTGATAATGATCTCTGGTATGTTGTGGAAAATGGTGTTCCCTCAGTCTCACCTTCTCTGAATGCTACTGATGTGAAGAGATTCAAGCAACTCGATTCTAAAGCGAAGAATATCATTTGTGGCCATCTGAGCAAAGGACAGTATGGAAGAGTGAGTGCTTTGGAAACTGCTAAGCTTATCTGGGATAGGCTGTCCAAAGTCAATGAAGGAGTCTCAACACAGCGTGACTCTCGAGTTGATGTTCTTCGCAATCTCTTCATTTTCTTCAAAAGGCTCGACAATGAAAATGTTCAACAAACCTTCGATTGCCTCACTGACATTTCAAATGAGCTTCAAGCACTTGGTGCCACTAACATCACCGACCATGAGGTGGTGAAGAAACTGTTGAGATCGCTTGATTCCTCATTCGATACTCTGGCATTGAGATACAAGAACGTGCTGATTACAAGTCACTTGATCCCGCTGATATTCTCGAGAGGCTAAATACTCATGAGTTCCAGCTTCCTGAAAAGAGAGATCTCTATGGTTCCAGCTATGACAGATCACGTGCACTGAAGGCCAAGGCAGTATCTGAGTCCGAAGATGAAGACTCTGGTAGCAGCCTTGGTGATCCTGAAGAACTAAGCCATGAGCTAGCACTGCTCGTGAAGAAATTCCAGAAGTTCTCAAGACGTGGTCGTTTTGGAAAGTCCTCAAGGGGCAACGATTCCTCATCCAGTGACTACAAGAAGAGTCTTTGTCACAAGTGCAAGAAACCTGGACACTACATTCAAGACTGTCCTTATGGGAAAAGGAATCAAAGAAGAAGAAATACAAGGATTGCAGTTCTGATGATTCGAAAAAATGATGAAATCCTCAAAATCTTCATCATCAAAATCCTCAAAGTCTTCATCTCACAAGAAGAGCAGCTCCAAGAAGGCTCGGGCATTCATTGGCAAGGAAATGGACTCTGAGGCTGAATCTGAAGAAAATGAGGAAGAGGAGGCTTCTGAGGAGTCTGAGTCCAGTGTGGCGAGCCTAGCCCTTGCTACTGCATTCGTTAGCAAGTCTATCTTCAACACTGAAGAAAATGACCTCACCAACAAGGCTGATGAAGGCAATGATGACTACGCTCCCACCTATTGCTTCATGGCAAAAGGTGCCAAGGATGATCAACCCAAAGACACTGAGTGGGTCCTCGATAGTGGATGTACAAATCACATGACTGGTGACAAGAATCTATTGATGGATGCTCCCTTATCTCCATCGCATCTGAAGCATATCATCTTCGCTGACAAAGGCAAAAGTCAGGTATTGGGTCTAGGTAAGGTTGCGATCACAAAGGATCGACACATGGACAAAGTCATGCTAGTCGAGTCCTTAGGATACAACCTCATGTCTGTCTCAATGCTTTGCGATCTTGATATGGTTGTTGCCTTTGGCAAGTATCATTGTGTTGTGGTTATGGAAGCTAACAATTCCAAAGTCTTCGAATCGAAGGCTTTAGGAGAGGATACTTGTATATTGTTGATTTCTCTGCAGGACTGCAACCAGCCGTGTGCCTACTTGCAAAAGCTTCAGAAGGCTGACTATGGCATCGATGACTTGGTCACGCAGGCATGAGGAATTTGCACACGCTTGCGAAGAAGAAGCATGTCATTAGCATTGAGAATGTCAAATTCCACCAAAATCACTTATGCGGAGCCTGTGAAGCTGGAAAGATGACCAAGGCTAAGCATCCAGCGAAGACTATCATGACCACCACTCGACCATTTGAATTGCTTCAAATGGATATCTTCGGTCCAAACCACTAGTCTGCAGTTTCAAATGATGCATCTCAATATGGCTTTGTTATTGTTGATCATTACTCTCGATACACATGGGTACACATTGTTACTTACAAACATGAAGTGCAGGAAGTCTTCAAACGATTTTCCTCGAGGGCTTCAACCAACTTTGGTGTGAAGATCAAGCACATCAGAAGTGACAATGGAACTGAGTTCAAGAAATCTGGTCTCGATGACTATCTTGATGAACTCGGTATTACTCATGAGTTATCTGCTCCTTATACTCCTCAACAGAATGGCGTCGTGGATTGCAAGAACAAGACTCTTGCTGAGATGGCTCGCACTATGCTTGATGAATACAAAATGCCTCGTCGTTTCTGGATTGATGCAATTGATACTACATGCCATATCATCAACAGAGTATATCTTCACAAATTCTTCAAGAAGACTGCCTATGAACTCCTCACTGACAAGAAACCCAATGTGAGTTATTTCAAAGTCTTCGGTGCTAAATGCTGGATTAGAGATCCTCATCACAACTCTAAATTTGTACCGAAAGCACATGAAGGTTTCATGCTTGGTTACAGAAAGGACTCTCACACCTACAGAGTCTTCAACAACGTTCTTCACAAGGTTGTTGAAACTGTAGATGTGCGGTTCGATGAAACTAATGGCTCACAAAGAGAGGACCTACCTTCTGTGATAGAAGAACCAGCACCTGAGGAAACTATCAAGTTCAAGGCTACTGAGGATGTCATTCCTACCAAAGAATCTGCTGAAGAATTCATTCTAGAGCATGAAGAACGTCGAGCTAATGCACCTGAAGAAAATGCTGAAGAAAATGCTGATCAAATTCCTCGACGACAACCAACTCATCCTCGCATTGCAAAAGAAGTGCAAGTTGAAAAGATCATCGATGACATCAAAGCACCAGGTCCTCTCACACGCTCAAAAGCTTCACATTTATCTAACTTTTGTGGGCACTATGCTTTTGTCTCTATCACAGAGCCCACTAAGGTAGATGAAGCATTTCTGGAGCCTGAGTGGATTCAGGCTATGCAAGAAGAATTACATCAGTTCGAGCTCAACAATGTCTGGGAGCTGGTCAAATGTCCAGATCCTCGCAAGCACAATATCATTGGCACAAAGTGGATCTACCGCAACAATCAAGATGAAAATGGCCTTGTGGTGAGGAATAAGGCACGGCTTGTAGCTCAAGGCTACACACAGGTTGAAGGAATTGATTTCGATGAAACTTTTGCACCTATTGCTAGAGTTGAGGCTATTCTCATATTACTTGCTTATGCTAACCATCATGATATCACTTTATATCAAATGGATGTGAAAAGTGCATTCCTCAATTATAAGCTTGAGGAAGAAGTATATGTTGCTCAACCCCCAGGTTTTGAAGATCCAAAGAATCCTGACAAAGTCTTCAGACTCAACAAGGCCCTCTATGGCCTCAAGCCGGCCCCTCGGGCGTGGTATGATACTTTGAAGGAGTTCCTCATGAAGAAAGGCTTCAAACCCGGTTCACTCGACCCTAATCTTTTCACTAAGACATATGATGGTGAACTGTTTGTGTGCCAAATATATGTTGATGATATTATCTTTGGCTGTACTGACCAACGTTATAGTGATGAATTTGCCTATGTGATGAGTGAAGAATATCAAATGTCTATGATGGGAGAATTGAAATTCTTCTTAGGTCTTCAAATTTGTCAACAGTGCAATGGCATATTCATATCTCACGAGAAATACCTCAAGGATGTACTGAGGAAATTCGGCATGCAAGATTGCAAAGGCGTCAGAATTCCTATGCCCACAAATGGCCATCTATGCATTGATGAAAATGGTAATGACTTCGATCATAAGGTATACCGCTCCATGATTGGTTCTTTATTGTACTTATGTGCATCTAGGCCAGATATAATGCTTAGTGTTTGCATGTGTGCCCGATTTCAAGCTACACCGAAGGAATCACACAATAAGGCTGTGAAGCATATTCTTCGATATCTAGCTCACACACCAACACTTGGATTATGGTACCCCAAGGGCTTGACTTTTGATCTCATTGGATATTCTGACTCTGCTATGCTGGTGATCGTGTGGACCGCAAGTCAACATCTGGTACATGTCATTTCCTCGGACGATCTTTGGTCTGTTGGTCCTCGAAGAAATAGAACTACGTATCACTGTCTACTGCTGAAGCTGAGTACATTGTCGCTGGTTCTTGATGTGCTCAATTGCTGTGGATGAATCAAACTCTCAAGGACTACGGCGTCAACGTGAAGAATATGCCTCTCTTCTGTGACAATGAGAGTGCCATCAAGATTGCTCACAACCCAGTTCAGCACTCAAAGACAAAGCACATTCAGATTCGTCATCATTTTCTTCGTGATCATGTGTTAAAGGGCGACATTTCTATTGAGCATGTGAAGACTGAAGAACAGCTAGCCGATATCTTCACAAAGCCCTTGGATGAGAAGAGATTTAGCTAGTTGCGGTGTGAGCTAAATATCTTAGAATCTTCGAATGTTCTTTGAAAAGGACACTCATCCTTACCTTTATGCAAAATTGATGACTTAGATGTGCAACACATGAAGAAACGTTTTTCTTCAATCAATGAAGAATAACACTCTAAGTGTGAAGAAATTAACGAAGAATTTGATTCTCAGAACCCTACGATAATTGTACGTCGTGTCTGAAATCATCATTCTTATACGGTGGGTCACGCCACCACCAAAAGTTGAAAATCTTCAATTTGAGTTTTTCCTCAATTTTTAAAATTCCTCAGTTGTTCATATGTGTGTGTGTGTGTGTGTGTGTGTGTGTGTGTGTGTGTGAGTTTATGTCCTCTACAACATTCACTTATGGCTAATTCTTCAAGTTGATATTTCTACTAAGTGAATGTGATCGGACCCTTCCCCCTCTATGCTAAACTCAACCCAATCTATTCACAAATTCTTCATGTGCGTTCTATTTGAAACTCGTTCAAAATCTTCACTGTGTCCTTGTCATCGGAAGAAATTTGCGAACGGAACTTTTAACTTATCTTATCCAAATTTTCGGCTTTGCCGCTTAAACCATTCCGCATCCCACGAAATACTTATCTATTCACCCACGATCTAACACGATCTCCACTTCTCAGTACGTGGGTGACACATGTCAAGCGAATGAGAAGGGTCAGGGGCACGTTCGTCCAAATTCTTAGGATGAATAGTTTTTTCACCGTGGCTATAAATACCCCCTCCCCTTCCTCACTTCCTTTACTCCGTTCGACCTCTCTCCCGCTCAAGCTTCTCAAACCCTAGCGCTGCCGCTACTTCATCATCGCCGGTGACGAAGAGCTTCACTGCCTCGACCTCGTCGCCGTCGTACTCGCGCCGACTGCGGAAATCTTCACTCCGCCGCCGTTGTAGTCGTCTTCCTCCGCCGAGTTAGGGCGTGGAAGTTCTGCACAGACGAACTTCACTTCTCCACCTCACAGTTCATCGTGTTCTTCGTCCAGGGTAATTAAAAGTTAATTTTACTACCCTCTTTGATTCAAATGATTTCTACAAAATCATCAAAGGTGTTTTTCTTCAAATCTTCACACACTAAGTCATCTGTTCTTGATTCGTTTCTCTAAGCATCATTTTTCTTCAAGATTCCTCAATTGTGTGGATCTTCAATCTATACAACTCTGGAACCTAAGACAAAGGACGCTTAGTGAAATTCTTCAAGACTCGTCTGGTCGAAATTCCTCAAACTTGTTCTTTTTATAAAACCTTCTAAGAACGCATATGACCTCTCCAAATTCCTCGCTACTATACTCTGTTCACAGGTACTCATGTCCGCTGCTGAATCACTAGGTTCTCATCAACTTAACTCATTTGCAGCGTTCCTCGAAGAAAAGTTGCATACTTCTTCAGAGAATTCAATTGTTCAGATTCCTCAACTGAAGAAAATGGCTGACGGTAAGAAGCCACAGAAAGGAGGAAAGAAGCCTGAGGTCAACACGGCGTTTGAAATCCCTGATGACATCTATGATGGGTACTGCACACCTCCTGAGGAAGATAAAAATCAGCGCAAGGTGCGCATTCAGAAGATAGAGAGGAGATGGGCCAGAGAGTGGAGGGAGTACAGATATGTTACCCCCAAATACATGAAGAAATTCGCGGTTACCCCTCCATGCTCAAGACCTCCATTGGCACCTAGCCAAGAAGCGGATCCCACCAGCGTCAAGCGCGGTGAGGACTTTCCTGAGGAATGGGCCAAGCGCCAGGCCAAGTTGGCCAAACAAGCAAAAGAAGCAATGAGGAAATTCGATGAAGACTCTGCTACTGCTGCTGCTGAGGCCACTGTCAAGCCGAAATATATGGCAAAGAAGCCTGCGCGTAAGCCAAGTGCTTCACCTTCAATGCCCTCAATGCCAAGTTCCTCAGCTATGCCCTCACGGCCAATTCCTCACGCTGCTCCTACTCCTCCAAAGTCCTCTGCTCCTGCTCCTCCAAAATCCTCAGCTGCTCCGACAAAGTCCTCTGCACCTGTGCATCTTGCCACGTGCCAAAGGACTACATGCATCTCTATTGCCTCAGGAGCTTCGGCTAGTTCCTCAGCTGCACCCAATTCTTCAACGGGACCCTCTCTGCTGAAGACAAAGGCCACTGCTGGATGAGGTTCTCGCCCAAGTCCTCACAAGAAGCAGGTCGCCTTCCAAGTGTCGTCTGAAGAAGACGAAGCTGATGATGACGAACTTGATGAAATCATCAGAGATAGGCAAGTCAGGGCCGCTAGAGCCAAAGGCACAAATGTGCCACTGCTTTTGGATCCAAGGTTGATCCTCGACTACATTGATCTCTGGCACAGGACCCAAACACTCCTATGCCTAATTTCAAGTTGACTCCTGGCCAAAGTCACATGCTGACTGCTTTCATCCAAGAAGAGAAATGGAAATTTGAGAAGGTCAAGCAGATCAAGAAAGCGCAGTATAGGAAGGAGAAATTTCTGAAGACCAATGTTGTCACTATGACAACTGATGAACTTATAAAGATCCAGTCTGAAATCAAAGTCCTCAGCGATGATTTCAATGCTTACTATGCTGATTGGCAAGGAGCCAAGGTCAGGTTTGTTAAACTGACTGAGAAGTTCACCTCCAATGTTGCAGCCCCATTGCAACAAGAAATTCCTCAGGCTGAAGCATCTGCTCAGCCAACTGAAGAACATGCCAGCACCGCTGATGACTTTCAGGCTGTTGAAGAAAATGTGAGTTCCAGGGCTGATGACTGCATTCCAGCCGCTGATAAAATTGTCAGGGCATCCACTAGTTGTGCGCTTGAAGAAAATTAAGAGGCCAGGGCAACTGCATCAGTTGTGCCTGAAGAAAATCAACCACATTCCTCTGCTCCTCCTGCACCTACACCAACTCCAATCCTTCCATCTGCATCAGATGTGAAGAAGACCAAGGTTGTAGAGCGTGCAATAGTGAAGAAAAGGAAAGCATCAACTACTTCAGATTCTTCAGCACCGAAGAAAATGAACTCTATGACCAGTTCGTTTGCAAATCCCATTGATGCTGTTCCGATCTCAACCATGCCATCAAAGGACCTTGTTCCTTTTGATGAAGAATATGTGACTCCTAGCGGATCTGGTGAAGAAAATCCTTCTGCTGCTTCGTCAGAGCAGATGGATGAAGAAATTGAAGCGGATGAAATCCCTTCAACACCAGTTGTTTCCTTGCCTATGCCTTAGTTCACAGCTGAAGAGGCTGGCGTTGAAGAAATGGAAGATGAAGATGTGGACATTAGCTGCACCACACCAGTGATGAATGATGACTTTTGGGAAAGTCAGCACCCCAACTCTCCACTCTTCACACCATTGGAACAAATACGTCAGTCCCCTGCACAAACTGTTCAAATGGTCTCTGAAGAAACTTACCCCACTTCGTCTGTACGTGAAGAAATTCCAGCCACTAGTGCTGAAGAAACTGCTGCTGCTGAACATCTGAAGATGCAGACTGCCACTGAAGAGGAACCAAAAATTCCTCAGCCTGAAGAACCTGAGATTGCGATTCCTGAGGTTGTGATGCAACTCACTGACACTCCTCTGCCCAAGCCAAAGGATCCATTCTCAAGGAAGCAAAAATTCAAGGCTGATGATTTTCTTCGGCGAGCACGTATTCTTCACAGACTACAACCCCTATGACTCTGCTTGCATAAGGAAGAGGCATTTCTGGATGGCCAGCCAGGCTAATTTCTATTCCTCAGTGCTGTTCAACAAAGACAAAGTCTTCGATCATGAGCACATTCCTCACATGGATATGGAATCTCTGCCGTGCTTCGTGCCAGTCCTCAGTGTTCTTCACGACGCTGGACTGTTAAATTTCTGCACTGACATCTATGATTGGAATGAAGAACTCATTCTTCAATTTTATGCGACGCTGCACATCACAGGAGATTCTGAAGATGTGAATTCATGGGTGCTGGACTGGATGTCTGAAAACACTCACTACACGGCACTAGCTACTGAATTGCTTCGTGCTTGACCACTCAGTCCTCCCCTTGAAGCTGCTCGTTGCGTCTAAAGTGAACCTGAGTTTACAAATCACTACATGCAAGTTCTGATGAAGCCATTGAAGCCAAGTTAGGTCCCACGAACCAAATTCCTCGCGAAGGAATTACTATATGTGCCTCGGACTGTCTATCGCATTCTGACGAAGACATTGAGTCCTATCAAGGGCCACGACTCGAATGACGAAGAAGTCATTGGCATCATGAAGAATCTGCTCTTCAATATCATTCATGGCGTTCCTGTCAACTTCCATGATTTCTTCATGAGGACTCTGGCCAATGTCGCTATGTCACCATTTGAGTTGAAGCCTTATGCACCTTGGATTATGAGATTCATCAGAACAAGGTCTTCACTCAACTATAAAGCTGATACACTGAACCATTGCAGCTACTTGCCTTCGATTGAAGTCCTCAAATGGACATATTCCTCAGTCGACGAAAAGGGCAAGGCACCAGCTGTTATAGATGAAGGCATTCGTCCATTGGATGGTCAATTTCGCAAGGCTGCATCCTACTCAACCAATGATGACTCTGCCACCCATGACTCTGCCGTCAACACAACCAAGCAAAATCCTCAAGGCACGACACCCAGGGTGTTGACTGACCGTGAGCTTCTCCTCGGTCTTCATCAGAAGGTTGATCGCCATCACAAATGGGTCAAGCGTCAGTTTGGTTCAATTCTTCACAACATGACTGCTAACCACAATGTAGTGAATAAAAACCAATACTACCTCCATGAAACCTTCAACCGTACTTGGGTTGTTCTGTCTCATGTCTATAGCGCAGAAGATCTGAAGAAAATGGGTCTCAAGGAAGACTTTGACTGGCCTGCACCTCCACCAAAGAAATACAAGAAGGTCAAAGTTCCTTCCTTGGTGGCCAGCTCCTATTCTTCATCGTGCGACACCGACGAGCATGAAGACTTGGACGACACTACGGTAGGCCCTACTACGACAAACGACCCCAACAACGCTGGCACTCCTTCTTCAACTTGATATTCTTCAGGGGCGTTAGTCCTCATTTTCGATCCTTTTGGTCATTCGATGACAAAGGGGGAGAAATTTGAGTTAGTCTTCAAGCGGGTCTATCTTATGGGCATTATTTTCTTAACTTACAACTCTCGTTCTTCTGATGACTTTGCTGGATTGAGTTGTAAACTTAAACTCTATGGTGGCCTGATACTTTTGCTGTTTCTTCTACATGCTTATCCCTCGTTAATGTTAATGCACGCATGCTGAATTACATCAGTCACCATATTTCATCATGCATTTCAAATTCTTCATATTATATGTCAAATGCGTGTATGAATTACAAGATATAGGGGGAGATCTCCAGGATTCTACTCTTCAAGTGTGCATTGCTTCAAAAGCAAATTCCTCACTATGCACATCTTCAGGGGGAGTTCTTCTATATCTTGCAATCAAATTCCTCAATATCAGTACTTACACTTCATATGTTTATACCCTCTGAAAACTTAACCTATATTGTCATCAATCACTAAAAAGGGGGAGATTGTAAGTGCATATAGTGCCCCTTAGTGATTTTGGTGTACTGAAGACTTATAGGTTAAGGCACTAATGTGTTTATGAGTGTACACAGGTATATAAGTCTATGAGGAGTTTGATATTTACAGACAAAGTCGACCCCTAAAAATGAAGTTCTTCGACTGAAGACTTTGGATTTCTGAAGACTTTCTGAAGACTTTGAAAGTGAAGAAATTGGTGTGACCTTGAAGACTTGGCATTCATTCGAGGATCATGAAGCGTGAAGACTTTTGTTTTCGTAGTTTCATTTTCTCTTTCTTGAGTCATAAGAAACACCGTACTGTTAAAGGGGGGAAAATTTTCCATGTGATGCTCAACTCAAAATCCTACACCTACCAATCCCTTCGAGTGAAGCCATTGGAAATGTCATACAGTTCAGTCATATTCTTCAGCGATAGAGACGAAGTTCTTATGGTCTCTGAGGAATTTGTTCTGACTGAGGAGTTAGGAATTCGCTAGTGCGGATTGCCTACACTGTGAGGAACATGATAGCCCTGAGAAATTTGAGACTAAAATTTCCGACCGTTGTTGTGCTACGCGCCAGCTGTCCCAAAATATCTTATCCACCTAACGGTCATATCATTGAAGGGCATTTATGTCTTATCATGTCGGGATGCTCCCTAGGCTATAAATAGCCACCCCCTACAACCACTAGCTGGTTGGCTGCTCCAAGAGAAATTGACACTTGTCATTTGAGAGCATCCCATCCTCCGAGGACTTTGAGAGAAAATCGTCGAGTGAGGAAAACCCAAGCCCAAACACCCACAAACCCAAAGTGACTGAGCATCACTGAAGAGATTGATCCTACGTGGATATGATGCTTGTTACCTTTGAAGACTGTGCTTCTTCCAGACGGTTAGGCGTCATGGTCTAGAGCATCCAAGAGGAAATTGTGGATCGCTGAGTGACTGAGTTTGTGAAGGTTCGGGAGTCACCTGAAGACTTACCACGAGTGATTGGGCGAGGTCTGTGTGACCTTAGCTCAAGGAGAATATGGTGAAGACTGTGTGTCCTCAGGTTTAAATACCTAGCCGCTCCAACCAGATGTACAATTGAGACAGCAGTTGGAACTGGTCTACCAAATCATTGTTTTCACCAAGCCTACTGGTTCTATTTCCTCAACTCTTTCATTTCTTCATATCTGTGTTTGAAGACTTTGACTGAAGACTTTCTCAATTTCCTCAGTTCAATTTCTTCAGTCTGTTTGTCTTCATCCTGTGTTATCATGTGTTTACGCTTTCTGTACTTTGTGCTTGTCTTCGTTTCATCATGATGACTATGCTTGTATTCTGTTGTGTTTACTTTTGAGTAATTATTCCGCTGCAGGTAGTTCTTCGCTAAGGAATTTCCTCACCGGCAAATTCCTGAGTGAAGAATTCATAAAAATCGCCTATTTACCCCCTCTAGTCGATATAACGCACTTTCAGGAGCTAATGATAATGATCATGAAACTTCGGATCAAGTTACTACCGAACCTCGTAGGTCAACCAGAACATGTTCCGCACCAGAGTGGTATGAAAATACTGTTCTGGAAGTCATGTTACTAGACCATGACAAACCTACGAACTATGAGGAAGCGATGATGAGCCCAAATTCCGATAAATAGCTTGAGGCCATGAAATCTGAAATGAGATCCATGTATGAGAACAAAGTATGGACTTTGATTGACTTTCCCAATGATTGGCGAGCCATTGAGAATAAATGGATCTTCAAGAGGAAAACAGACGCTGATAGTAGTGTTACTATCTACAAAGCTCGAATTGTCGCAAAAGGTTTTCGACAAGTTCAAGGTGTTGACTACTATGAGATTTTCTCACGTGTATCGATGCTTAAAGTATGTTTGAATCATGTTAGCAATTGCCGCATTTTATGAAATCTGGCAAATTGATGTCAAAACTGCATTCCTTAATGGATTTATTAAAGAAGAGTTGTATATGATGCAACCAGAAGGTTTTCTCAAATCCTAAAGGTGCTAACAAAGTGTGCAAAGCTCCAGTAATCCATCTATGGACTGGTGAAAACATCTTGGAGTTGGAATATACGCTTTGACGAGTTGATCAAAGCATATAGTTTTATACAGACTTGCGGTGAAGCCTGTATTTACAACAAAGTGGGTGAGAGCACTACAGCCTTTCTGATATGTATATGAGAATGACATATTGTTGATCGGAAATGAAGTAAAATTTTCTGAAAAGCATAAAGGAGTGTTTGAAAGGAGTTTTTCAAAGAAAGACCTCGGTGAAGCTACTTACATATTGGGCATCAAGATCTATAAAGATAGATCAAGACACTTGATAAGACTTTTGATGAGTACATACCTCGATAAGATTTTGAAGGAGTTCAAAATGGGTCAGTCAAAGAAGGAGTTCTTGCCTGAGTTGTAAGGTACGAAGTTGAGTAAGACTCAAAAACCCGACCACGGCAGAAGATAGAGAGAGAATGAAAGTCATTCCCTATGCCTCAGCCATAGGTTCTATAAAGTATGCTATGTTGTGTACTAGACCTACTATGTACCTTTCCATGAGTTGGCAAGGAGGTACGATGGTGATCCAGGAGTGGACGACTGGACAGCGGTCAAAGTTATCCGTAGTTACCTAAGAGGACTAAGGAAATATTTCTCGGTTATGGAGGTAATAAAGAGTTAGTCGTAAAGAGTTACATCGATGCCATCTTTTACACTGATCCAGATGACTCTGGGTCTCAATCTAGATACATATTGGAAGTGGGAGAAATTAGCTGGAGTAGCTGTTGGGTTCTACAGTAGGGTGCGTCGACTGCAAATTAAAATTTTCCTACGCGCAGAACAACCAAGAACATGCTACAGGAGATGGATCACAGTTCGTTACCACTAGACGCGCAGTGCCGTGCAACGGAAGTAGAGTTGAGGCAGCGCGTCCGCGTGGATCGTCTCCTCCTCGTCCGATCTCCCCTGAACAGCCGGTTGTTCAATCCCACGTACAAGTTCGCTGGAGCGGCGCAAGTGCACCGCTTCTAACAGTATTCGCGCGTGCAGGAGGAACATCATGCGGCGGACTGCTAGGTCCGATCACACAGTCGGCGGCGAGTGGAGGTGCCTATTCGCAACACATGCAAACCCTAATGACAGCGCCGAAGCGATCAACTGCATGAAGGAAATATGCCCTAGAGGCAATAATAAAGTTATTATTTATTTCCTTATATCATGATCAATGTTTATTATTCATGCTAGAATTGTATTAACCGGAAACATAATACATGTGTGAATACATAGACAAACAGAGTGTCACTAGTATGCCTCTACTTGACTAGCTCGTTAATCAAAGATGGTTATGTTTCCTAACCATAGACAAAGAGTTGTTATTTGATTAAAGGGATCACATCATTAGTTGAATGATCTGATTGACATGACCCATTTCATTAGCTTAGCACCCGATCGTTTAGTATGTTGCTATTGCTTTCTTCATGACTTATACATGTTCCTATGACTATGAGATTATGCAACTCCCGTTTACCGAGGAACACTTTGTGTTCTACCAAACGTCACAACGTAACTGGGTGATTATAAAGGAGCTCTACAGGTGTCTCCAAAGGTACATGTTGGGTTGGCGTATTTCGAGATGAGGATTTGTCACTCCGATTGTCGAAGAGGTATCTCTGGGCCCTCTCGGTAATGCACATCACATAAGCCTTGCAAGCATTACAACTAATGTGTTAGTTGTGAGATGATGTATTACGGAACGAGTAAAGAAACTTGACGGTAACGAGATTGAACTAGGTATTGGATACCGACGATCGAATCTCGGGCAAGTAACATACCGATGACAAAGGGAACAACGTATGTTGTTATGCGGTCTGACCGATAAAGATCTTCGTAGAATATGTAGGACCCAATATGGGCATCCAGGTCCCGCTATTGGTTATTGACCGGAGACGTGTCTCGGTCATGTCTACATTGTTCTCAAACCATAGGGTCCGCACGCTTAAAGTTACGATGACAGTTTCATTATGAGTTTATGTATTTTGATGTACCGAAGGTTGTTCGGAGTCCCGGATGTGATCACGGACATGACGAGGAGTCTCGAAATGGTTGAGACATAAAGATCGATATATTGGAAGCCTATATTTGGACATCGAAATCGTTACGGGTGAAATCGGCATTTACTGGAGTACCGGGGGGTTACCGGAACCCCCCCCCCCGGGGGTTATTGGGCCTTTATGGGCCATAAGGGAGAAGAGGAGGGCTGGCTAGGGCAGGCCGCGCGCCCCCTCCCCCCTAGTCCGAATAGGACAAGGAAGGGGGACGCGGCGCCCCCCTTTCCTCTTCCCCTTCCCCCTTTCCTTCTCCAACAAGGCAAGAGGGGGGAGTCCTACTCCCTGTGGGAGTAGGACTCCTCCAGGCGCACCCCAAAGGGGCCGGTCGCACCTCCCCCTCCCTCCTTTATATACGGGGGCAGGGGGCACCCTAGGTCACACAAGTTGATCTTCGTGATCGTTCCTTAGCCGTGTGCGGTGCCCCCCTCCACGATATTACACCTCGGTCATATTATAGCGGTGCTTAGGCGAAGCCCTACGACGGTTGAACATCAAGAACGTCACCACGCCGTCATGCTGACGGAACTCCTCCCCGAAGCTTTGCTGGATCGGAGCCCGGGGTGCGTCATCGAGCTGTACGTGTGTCAAGAACTCGGAGGTGCCGGAGTAACGGTGCTTGGTTCGGTTGGACCGGGAAGACGTACGACTACTTCCTCTACGTTGCGTCAACGCTTCCGCTTCGGTCTACGAGGGTACGTAGACAACACTCTCCCCTCTCGTTGCTATGCATCACCATGATCTTGCGTGTGCGTAGGAAATTTTTTGAAATTACTACGTTCCCCAACAGTGGCATCCGAGCCTGGTTTTATGGTTTGATGTTATATGCACGAGTAGAACACAAGTGAGTTGTGGGAGATATAAGTCATACTGCCTACCAGCATGTCATACTTTGGTTCGGCGGTATTGTTGGATGAAGCGGCCCGGGCTGACATTACGCGTACGCTTACGCGAGACTGGTTCTACCGCCGTGCTTTGCACACAGGTGGCTGGCGGGTGTCAGTTTCTCCAACTTTAGTTGAACCGAGTGTGGCTACGCCCGGTCCTTGCGAAGGTTAAAACGGCATCAACTTGACAAACTATCGTTGTGGTTTTGATGCGTAGGTAAGATTGGTACTTGGTTAAGCCCGTAGCAGCCACGTAAAACTTGCAACAAACAAAGTAGAGGACGTCTAACTTGTTTTTGCAGGGCATGTTGTGATGTGATATGGTCAAGACATGATGCTAAATTTTATTGTATGAGATGATCATGTTTTGTAACTGAGTTATCGGCAACTGGCAGGAGCCATATGGTTGTCGCTTTATTGTATGCAATGCAATCGCCCTGTAATGCTTTACTTTATCACTAAGCGGTAGCGATAGTCGTAGAAGCATAAGATTGGCGAGACGACAACGATGCTACGATGGAGATCAAGGTGTCGCGCCGGTGACGATGGTGATCATGACGGTGCTTCGGAGATGGAGATCACAAGCACGAGATGATGATGGCCATATCATATCACTTATATTGATTGCATGTGATGTTTATCTTTTATGCATCTTATCTTGCTTTGATTGACAGTAGCATTATAAGATGATCTCTCACTAAATTATCAAGAAGTGTTCTCCCTGAGTATGCACCGTTGCCAAAGTTTGTCGTGCCCAGACACCACGTGATGATCGGGTGTGATAAGCTCTACGTCCATCTACAACGGGTGCAAAACAGTTGCACACGCGGAATAGTCAGATTATACTTGACGAGCCAAGCATATACAGATATGGCCTCGGAACACGGAGACCGAAAGGTCGAGCGTGAATCATATAGTAGATATGATCAACATAAAGATGTTCACCATTGAAAACTAATCCATTTCACGTGATGATCGGTTATGGTTTAGTTGATTTGGATCACGTGATCACTTAGATGATTAGAGGGATGTCTATCTAAGTGGGAGTTCTTAAGTAAAATGATTAATTGAACTTAAATTTATCATGAACTTAGTCCCTGATAGTATCTTGCTTGTTTATGTTGATTGTAGATAGATGGCCCGTGTTGTTGTTCCGTTGAATTTTAATGTGTTCCTTGAGAAAGCAAAGTTGAAAGATGATGGTAGCAATTACACGGACTGGGTCCGTAACTTGAGGATTATCCTCATTGCTGCACAGAAGAGTTACGTCCTAGAAGCACCGCTGGGTTCCAGGCCTGCTGCTGATGCAACTGACGACGTTAAGAGCGTCTGGCAAAGCAAAGCTGATGACTACTCGATAGTTCAATGTGCCATGCTTTACGGCTTAGAACCGGGACTTCAACTACATTTTGAATGTCATGGGGCATATGAGATGTTCCAGGAGTTGAAGTTAATATTCCAATAGAATGCCCGGATTGAGAGAAATGAAGTCTCCAATAAATTCTATAACTGTAAGATGGAGGAGAATAGTTCTGTTAGTGAGCATATACTCAAGATGTCTGGGTATTGTAATCACTTGATTCAACTGGGAGTTAATCTTCCGGATGATAGCGTCATTGACAGAATTCTCCAATCACTTCCACCAAGCTACAAGAGCTTCGTGATGAACTATAATATGCAATGGATGGATAAGACAATTCCCGAGCTCTTCGCAATGCTAAAGCCTGCGGAGGTAGAAATCAAGAAGGAGCATCAAGTGTTAATGGTCAACAAGACCACTAGTTTCAAGAAAAAGGGCAAAGGGAAGAAGAATGGGAACTTCAAGGAAAACAGCAAGCAAGTTGTTGCTCAGGAGAAGAAACCCAAGTCTGGACCTAAGCCTGAAACTGAGTGCTTCTACTGCAAGCAGACTGGTCACTAGAAGCGGAACTGCCCCAAGTATTTGGAGGATAAGAAGGATGGCAAGGTGAACAAAGGTATATGTGATATACATGTTATTGATGTGTACCTTACTAGAGCTCGCAGTAGCACCTGGGTATTTGATACTGGTTCTGTTGCTAATATTTGCAACTCGAAATAGGGACTACGGATTAAGCGAACACTGGCAAAGGACGAGGTGACGATGCGCGTGGGAAATGGTTCCAAAGTCGATGTGATTGCGGTCGGCACGCTACCTCTACATCTACCTTCGGGATTAGTATTAGACCTAAATAATTGTTATTTGGTGCCAGCGTTGAGCATGAACATTATATCTGGATCTTGTTTGATGCGAGACGGTTATTCATTTAAATTAGAGAATAATGGTTGTTCTATTTATATGAATAATATCTTTTATGGTCATGCACCCTTGAAGAGTGGTCTATTTTTGATGAATCTCGATAGTAGTGATACACATATTCATAATGTTGAAACCAAAAGATGCAGAGTTGATAATGATAGTGCAACTTATGGCACTACATTTTAGGTCATATCGGTGTAAAAACACATGAAGAAACTCCATACTGATGGACTTTTGGAACCACCTGATTATGAATCACTTAGTACTTGCGAACCGTGCCTCATGGGCAAGATGACTAAAACACCGTTCTCCGGTACTATGGAGAGAGCAACAGATTTGTTGGAAATCATACATACAGATGTATGTGGTCCGATGAATGTTGAGGCTTGTGGCGGATATCGTTATTTTCTCACCTTCACAGATGATTTAAGCAGATATGGGTATATCTACTTAATGAAACATAAGTCTGAAACATTTGAAAAGTTCAAAGAATTTCAGAGTGAAGTTGAAAATCATCGTAACAAGAAAATAAAGTTTCTATGATCTGATCGTGGAGGAGAATATTTGAGTTACGTGTTTGGTGTACATTTGAAACAATGCGGAATAGTTTCGCAGCTCACGCCACCCGGAACACCACAACGTAATGGTGTGTCCGAACGTCGTAATCGTACTTTACTTGATATGGTGCGATCTATGATGTCTCTTACAGATTTACCGCTATCGTTTTGGGGTTATGCTTTAGAGACGGCCACATTCACGTTAAATAGGGCGCCATCAAAATCCGTTGAGACGACACCTTATGAACTATGGTTTGGCAAGAAACCAAAGTTGTCGTTTCTTAAAGTTTGGGGCTGCGATGCTTATGTGAAAAAGCTTCAACCTGATAAGCTCGAACCCAAATCGGAGAAATGTGTCTTCATAGGATATCCAAAGGAAACTATTGGATACACCTTCTATCACAAATCCGAAGGCAAGACTTTTGTTGCTAAATTCGGAAACTTTCTAGAGAAGGAGTTTCTCTCGAAAGAAGTGAGTGGGAGGAAAGTGGAACTTGATGAGGTAACTGTACCTGCTCCCTTATTGAGAAGTAGCACATCACAGGAACCGGTTTCTGTGACGTCTAAACCAATTAGTGAGGAAGTTAATGATGATGATCATAGAACTTCAGATCAAGTTACTACAGAACCTCGTAGATCAACCAGAGTAAGATCCGCACCAGAGTGGTACGGCAATCCTGTTCTGGAAGTCATGCTACTAGATCATGATGAACCTACGAACTATGAAGAAGCGATGGTGAGCCCAGATTCCGCAAAATAGCTTGAAGCCATGAAATCCGAGATGGGATCCATGTATAAGAACAAAGTGTGGACTTTGGTTGACTTTCCCAATGATCGGCAAGCAATTGAGAATAAATGGATCTTCAAGAAGAAGACTGACATTGACGGTGATGTTACTGTCTACAAAGCTCGATTTGTCGCAAAAGGTTTTCGACAAGTTCAAGGGATTGACTACGATGAGACCTTTCCACTCGTAGCGATGCTTAAGTCTGTCCGAATCATGTTAGCAATTTCCGCATTTTATGATTATGAAATTTGGCAGATGGATGTAAAAACTGCATTCCTAAATGGATTTCTGAAAGAAGAGTTGTATATGATGCAACCAAAAGGTTTTATCGATCCAAAGGGAGCTAACAAAGTGTGCAAGCTCCAGCGATCCATTTATGGACTGGTGCAAGCCTCTCGGAGTTGGAATAAACGCTTTGATAGTGTGATCAAAGCATTTGGGTTTGTACAGACTTTTGGAGAAGCCTGTATTTACAATAAAGTGAGTGGGAGCTCTGTAGCATTTCTGATATTATATGTGGATGACATATTACTAATCAGAAATGATATAGAATTTCTGGATAGCATAAAGGGATACTTGAATAAAAGTTTTTCAATGAAAGACCTCGGTGAAGCTGCTTACATATTGGGCATTAAGATCTATAGAGATAGATCAAGACGCTTGATAGGACTTTCACAAAGCACATACCTTGACAAAGTTTTGAAGAAGTTCAAAATGGATCAAGCAAAGAAAGGGTTCTTGCCTGTGTTACAAGGTGTGAAGTTGAGTAAGACTCAATGCCCGGCCACTGCAGAAGATAGAGAGAAAATGAAAGATGTTCCCTATGCTTCAGCCATAGGCTCTATCATGTATGCAATGCTGTGTACCAGACCTGATGTGTGCCTTGCTATAAGTTTAGCAGGGAGGTACCAAAGTAATCCAGGAGTGGATCACTGGACAACGGTCAAGAACATCCTGAAGTACCTGAAAAGGACTAAGGATATGTTTCTCGTATATGGAGGTGACAAAGAGCTCATCGTAAACGGTTACGTTGATGCAAGCTTTGACACTGATTCGGACGATTCTAAATCGCAAACCGGATACGTGTTTACATTAAACGGTGGAGCTGTCAGTTGGTGCAGTTCTAAACAAAGCGTCGTGGCGGGATCTACATGTGAAGCGGAGTACATAGCTGCTTCGGAAGCAGCAAACGAAGGAGTCTGGATGAAGGAGTTCATATCCGATCTAGGTGTCATACCTAGTACATCGGGTCCAATGAAAATCTTTTCTGACAATACTGGTGCAATTGCCTTGGCAAAGGAATCCAGATTTCACAAGAGAACCAAGAACATCAAGAGACGCTTCAATTCCATCCGGGATCTAGTCCAGGTGGGAGACATAGAGATTTGCAAGATACATACGGATCTGAATGTAGCAGACCCGTTGACGAAGCCTCTTCCACGAGCAAAACATGATCAGCACCAAGACTCCATGGGTGTTAGAATCATTACTGTGTAATCTAGATTATTGACTCTAGTGCAAGTGGGAGACTGAAGGAAATATGCCCTAGAGGCAATAATAAAGTTATTATTTATTTCCTTATATCATGATAAATGTTTATTATTCATGCTAGAATTGTATTAACCGGAAACATAATACATGTGTGAATACATAGACAAACAGAGTGTCACTAGTATGCCTCTACTTGACTAGCTCGTTAATCAAAGATGGTTATGTTTCCTAACCATAGACAAAGAGTTGTTATTTGATTAACGGGATTACATCATTAGTTGAATGATCTAATTGACATGACCCATTTCATTAGCTTAGCACCTGATCGTTTAGTATGTTGCTATTGCTTTCTTCATGACTTATACATGTTCCTATGACTATGAGATTATGCAACTCCCGTTTACCGGAGGAACACTTTGTGTGCTACCAAACGTCACAATGTAACTGGGTGATTATAAAGGAGCTCTACAGGTGTCTCCAAAGGTACATGTTGGGTTGGCGTATTTCGAGATTAGGATTTGTCACTCCGATTGTCGGAGAGGTATCTCTGGGCCCTCTCGGTAATGCACATCACATAAGCCTTGCAAGCATTGCAACTAATGTGTTAGTTGTGAGATGATGTATTACGGAACGAGTAAAGAGACTTGGCGCTAACGAGATTGAACTAGGTATTGGATACCGACGATCGAATCTCGGGCAAGTAACATACCGATGACAAAGGGAACAACGTATGTTGTTATGCGGTCTGACCGATAAATATCTTCATAGAATATGTAGGACCCAATATGGGCATCCAGGTCCCGCTATTGGTTATTGACCGGAGACGTGTCTCGGTCATGTCTACATTGTTCTCGAACCGTAGGGTCCGCATGCTTAAAGTTACGATGACAGTTTCATTATGAGTTTATGTATTTTGATGTACCGAAGGTTGTTCGGAGTCCCGGATGTGATCACGGACATGACGAGGAGTCTCGAAATGGTCGAGACATAAAGACCGATATATTGGAAGCCTATATTTGGACATCGGAATCGCTCCGGGTGAAATCAGCATTTTACTGGAGTACCGGGGGGTTACCGGAACCCCCCCAGGGGTTATTGGGCCTTCATGGGCCATAAGGGAGAAGAGGAGGGCCGGACAGGGCAGGCCGCACGCCCCCTCCCCCCTAGTCCAAATAGGACAAGGAAGGGGGGCGGCGCCCCCCTTTCCTCTTCCCCTTCCCCCTTTCCTTCTCCAACAAGGCAAGAGGGGGGGAGTCCTACTCCCGGTGGGAGTAGGACTCCTCCAGGCACACCCCAAAGGGGCCGGCCGCACCTCCCCCTCCCTCCTTTATATACGGGGGCAGGGGGCACCCTAGGACACACAAGTTGATCTTCGTGATCGTTCCTTAGCCGTGTGCGGTGCCCCCCTCCACGATATTACACCTCGGTCATATTGTAGCGGTGCTTAGGCGAAGCCCTGCGACGGTTGAATATCAAGATCGTCACCACACCGTCGTGCTGATGGAACTCCTCCCCGAAGCTTTGCTGGATCGGAGCCCGGGGTGCGTCATCGAGCTATACGTGTGTCAAGAACTCGGAGGTGCCGGAGTAACGGTGCTTGGATCGGTTGGACCGGGAAGACGTACGACTACTTCCTCTACATTGCGTCAACGCTTCCGCATCGGTCTACGAGGGTACGTAGACAACACTCTCCCCTCTCGTTGCTATGCATCACCATGATCTTGCGTGTGCGTAGGAATTTTTTTGAAATTACTATGTTCCCCAACACTGCATGAGTGTGCCGCACCCCACTTTATATAGGCGTCCGTCGCGGGCTCAACACTTGGGCCTCGCACGGACCCTAAAATCCCATAAGTCTACTCGGCCACAATCCGGATACAGCTCGGATCACATCCGACCAGTGTCCCCGGATCGGACCTCGTAGGTTCCTTCCCTTAAGCGCGCGACCCCTTAGGTTCAAGTCGGCTTGGTCGCAGTTCGGATCACCTCCGAACTGCAAGGTTGGTAGCGGCCTCTAGCAAGGCATGCCAAACACCAAGCAGACTATGAAGCTGGTTAGCGAACCTGTACATCACACTTCCATTCCTTTTGCCACACGATATATGTTGTCGAGCTCAAGGCGAGTCTGTAATCCTTGTGCTAGCCCGACCTCTTTCTCGTTCCAGTGATACCGACCACTATCCGGATTATCTCATAATCCTTGTCGCATGGCCATGCTTATCCTGGTCGGATCACACGAGGGGCCCAGAGTATATCTCTCCTGGTCGGAGGGGCAAATCCCATCTTGCTCGACCATGTCTCGCAGCATGGGTCTGGACAAGCCTGAAACCTACCTTTGTAACTACCCAGTCACGGAGTAGCGTTTGGTCGGCCCAAAGCAAGTCTGTCACCATCCCGAGTACACGTGCCAGCTCAGGTCTTAGGACATAGAGCGTATGTTGTACTAGAGACTCACAGATGACATATCGCTGCGTCTCATAGTTGGGTCTGTCCGACTCAGACCTTATCTCGACTCGGATCCGACTATGTCAAATCCGACCAGACATTTCCAAGTCCATATTATCCGGTTAGCATCCAATGCTTCATGGCTAGTGAGACCAAGCCATCAACCGTGTCATATGCTAGTCTAGTTGGTTGCGCGTCCACACAACCCTTTCGACTAGGGACCTTTTAGGACAGTCATCATACAATGCATAGTCCCACAAACAAGTCACGTACTTGCTGATACACATCATTGATAATGTCCAAGAACTATCTTTATTCATAAACACATAGGAAATATCATCATACATGATTGCCTCTAGGGCATATCTCCAACAGTAGCTCCATGCAGAGCATAGTAGACATAGAAAATTTTCAAAATACATACGACTCTTAATGTGACAGACCCATTGACTAAACTTCTCTCAGAAGCAAAACATGATCACACCTTAGTACTCTTTGGGTGTTAATCACATGGCTATGTGAACTAGATTATTGACTCTAGTAAACCCTTTGGGTGTTGGTCACATGGCGATGTAAACTATGGGTGTTAATCACAGGGTGATGTGAACTATTGGTGTTAAATCACATGACGGCATGAACTAGATTATTGACTCTAGTGCAAGTGGGAGACTGAAGGAAATACACCCTAGAGGCAATAATAAACTTGTTATTTCATATTTCCTTATATCATGATAAATGTTTATTATTCATGCTAGAATTGTATTAACCGGAAACTTGATACATGTGTGGATACATAGACAAAAACACCATGTCCCTAGTAAGCCTCTACTAGACTAGCTCGTTAATCAAAGATGGTTGAGTTTCCTAACAATAGACATGTGTTGTCATTTGATGAACGGGATCACATCATTAGGAGAATGATGTGATGGACAAGACCCATCTGTTACCTTGCCATAATGATCGTTAAGTTTTATTGCTATTGCTTTCTTCATGACTTATATATATTCCTTTGACTATGAGATTATGCAACTCCCGGATACCGGAGGAATACCTTGTGTGCTATCAAACGTCACAACGTAAATGGGTGATTATAAAGATGCTCTACAGGTATCTCCGAAGGTGTTTTTTGGGTTGGCATAAATCGAGATTAGGATTTGTCACTCCGACTATCGGAGAGGTATCTCTGGGCCCTCTCGGTAATGCACATCATCATAAGCCTTGCAAGCAATGTAACTAATGAGTGAGTTACGGGATGATGCATTCCGGAACGAGTAAAGAGACTTGCCGGTAACGAGTTTGAACTAGGTATGAAGATACCGACGATTGAATCTCGGGCAAGTAACATACCGATGACAAAGGGAATGACGTATGTTGTTATTGCGGTTTGACCGATAAAAGATCTTCGTAGAATATGTAGGAACCAATATGAGCATCCAGGTTCCGTTGTTGGTTATTGATCGGAGATATGTCTTGGTCATGTCTATATAGTTCTCGAACCCGTAGGGTCCGCACGCTTAACGTTCGATGACGATTTGTATTACGAGTTATGTGTTTTGGTGACCGAAGATTGTTCGGAGTCTCGGATGAGATCACAGACATGACGAGGAGTCTCAAAATGGTCGAGAGGTAAAGATTGATATATTGGAGGATATTATTTGGACACCGGAATGGTTTGAAGACGTTTCAGATATTTATCGGAGTACCGAGGGGTTACCGGAACCCCCCGGGGAAGTAATGGGCCAACATGGGCCATAGTGGAGAGAGAGGGGAGCCCACAAGGGGTGGCACGCGCCCCCATGGGCTGTTCGAATTGGACAAGGGGAAGGGGCGCGTCCCCCTTTCCTTTCCCCTCCCCCCTCCTTCCCCCTTTCCCCTCCATGAGAAGGAATAAGAGGGGGGGATCCTACTAGGACTGGGAGTCCTAGTAGGACTCCCCCCTCATGGCGCGCCCCTAGGGCCGGCCTCCTCCCTCTCCCTCCTTATATACGTGGGCAGTGCACCCCTTGGAGACACCTCAATTGTTCCAAGCCGTGTGCGACGTCTCTCCCCACGGTTTACTCCTCCGGTCATATTCACGTAGTGCTTAGGCAAAGCCTGTTGGAAATATGCCCTAGAGGCAATAATAAAAGTATTATTATTATATTTCCTTGTTCATGGTAATTGTCTTTATTCATGCTACAATTGTGTTATCTGGAAATCGTAATACATGTGTGAATACTAGACACCAATATGTCCCTAGTAAGCCTCTAGTTGACTAGCTCGTTAATCAATAGATAGTCATGGTTTCCTGACTATGGACATGGGGATGTCATTGATAACAAGATCACATCATTAGGAGAATGACGTGATGGACAAGACCCAATCCTAAGCATAGCACAAGATCGTGTAGTTCGTTTTGCTAGAGCTTTCCAATGTCGAGTATCTTTTCCTTAGACCATGAGATCGTGTAACTCCCGGATACTGTAGGAGTGCTTTGGGTGTACCAAACGTCACAACGTAACTGGGTGACTATAAAGGTGCACTACAGGTATCTCCGAAAGTATCTGTTGGGTTGACACGGATCAAGACTGGGATTTGTCACTCCGCATGACGGAGAGGTATCACCGGGCCCACTCGGTAATGCATCATCATAATGAGCTCAAAGTGACCAAGTGTTTGGCCACGGGATCATGCATTACGGTACGAGTAAAGTGACTTGCCGGTAACGGGACTAAACGAGGTATTGGGATACCGACGATCGAGTCTCGGGCAAGTAACCTACCGATTGACAAAGGGAATAGTTTACGGGGTTGCTTGAACCCTCGACATCGTGGTTCATCCGATGACATCATCGAGGAACATGTGGGAGCCAACATGGGTATCCAGATCCCGCTGTTGGTTATTGCCCGAGAGTCGTCTTGGTCATGTCTGCATGTCTCCCGAACCCGTAGGGTCTACACACTTAAGGTTCGGTGACGCTAGGGTTATTAGGAAGACTTGTATGTGATTACCGAATGTTGTTCGGAGTCCCGGATGAGATCCCGGACGTCACGAGGAGTTCCGGAGTGATCCGGAGGTAAAGATTTATATATGGGAAGTTGTCATACGGACACCGGAATAGTTCGGGGGCATATCGGTATTGTACCGGGGCCACCGGAGGGGCCTCGGGGGTCCACTAGGAGGGGCCACCTCTCCCGGAGGGGCTCATGGGCTGTAAAGGGGAAGGGAACCAGCCCAAAGTGGGCTGGTGCGCCTCCCCCCAAGGGCCCATGCGCCCTAGGGTTTGGGGGAACCCTAAAGGGGGGCGCCCCCCCCTTGCTTGGGGGGCAAGCCCCCTCCCCCTTGGCCGCCGCCCCCCCTCTAGATCCATCTAGAGGGGGCCGGCCCCCCTTGCCCCTTCCCCTATAAATAGAGGGGTGAGGGGAGGGCTGCATACACAACTGAAGGCGCAGCCCCTCCCCTCCCCAACACCTCTCCTCCTCCGTACGTGCTTGGCGAAGCCCTGTCGGAGTTCTGTTGCACCAACCTCACCACGCAGTCGTGCTGCCGTTGGAGTCTTCTTCCTCAACCTCTCCTTCCCCTTGCTGGATCAAGAAGGAGGAGACGTCGATCGTCCCGTACGTGTGTTGAACGCGGAGGTGCTGTCCGTTCGGCACTTGGTCATCGGTGATCCGAATCACGACGAGTACGACTACGTCATCACCATCCCCTTGAACGCTTCCGCACGCAATCTGCAAGTGGTATGTAGATGCAATCTCTCTCCCATGACTCGTTGCTTAGATGAACTCATAGATGGATCTTGGTGAAACCGTAGGAAAATTTTAATTTTCTGCAACATTCCCCAACAAAGCCCTGCGCGGATCACATCACCATCACCGTCACCACGCCGTCGTGCTGACGAAACTCTCCTTCGACCCTCTGCTGGATCAAGAGTTCGAGGGACGTCATCGAGCTGAACATGTGCTGAACTCGGAGGTGTCGTACGTTCGGTACTTGAATTGATTGGATCACGAAGACATTCGACTACATCAGCCGCGTTAACCTAACGCTTCCGCTTTCGGTCTACGAGGGTACGTGGGCACACTCTCTCCCTCTCGTTGCTATGCATCTGCAAGATAGATCTTGCGTTATTGTAGGATTTTTTTTTGAAATTGCATGCTACGTTCCCCAACAATAAGTTCTAAATTTTTTTTTGACATACTTCCACCAATGTTTGTTGCGCATGCAAAAAATTTATGGCGAAATCACATTTGTGAAAGGCGTGCCAAAAAACAAAACAAAATCAGAGCTTCAAAATTCTTTTGTAATTAACATTTTCAGAGCATCGATTTTGTTTTTTTTACCACACCTTCCACCAAAGTGATTTTGCGATGAAATTTTGCATGCACAACAAACATTTGTGAAAGTATGCCACAAATTTTTTTCAGAATTTTTTGAATTTATTTGATGTTACTGTTCGTACCAGGAGCATTAGGGTGTAGAAACTCCACGTCCGTGAAGCACAGAGTACTTCCGAGAACCATGAGATAGAAGAACAGAAGGAACACTTTAAGGACAATAATAACGTTTAGTACCCACTTATTACAGGAACTCTATATCGAAATATCAATATCATAGAAACGGGGCCCAGAAGAAAACATATAATACTTTAGCTCTACAACGCGAATACGCAAATATGAGAAACAATATACGCTTGCGAATTAAAAAAATACAACCCCGACTATACAAATCTTGGCGCAGATCAACGGCTCAAAATCCGCGTGCCCCCGCACTTGCGTGCCGTAAACCCTCTCCCGTGCTTCCGCAGGACAATATTCGGAGATGAACTTAAGAGGGTGTTTGTTTCCAGGGACTTATTGGCTTAGGGACTTAAAAAAGTCCCTATAAGTCCCATCTAAACCAAACAGGAGAGACTTATAGGGACTTAAAGTGAGCATTTGGGACTTATAAAATAAGACTCTCAAGAAGGGACTTATAGAAACTTATAGTTGTAATATGGTCTTATAGGGACTTATAAGTTCCAGGAACCAAACAGGTAGGGATTTTTTAAGGACTTGTGACTTATAAGTTAGGACTAAAAAAAATTATAGGACTTATGAATCAAACAGGGCCTAACAAAGCCGCTTGCCATATTCAAATGGGCAGTCCTCCTCCTACGTCGCCGCCGCTGCGCCCATGGAGTGACCGCGACGGATCGACGAGCAGCGGCCAGTCTCTTGGCGCCATGCGTCACCAGAGCGAGAAGGCCATCGGTCATCTGCTCAGCAGCCAACAGTGTCTCTCGTTGCCATGCGGCTGCGGCACCGTTTCACCCACGAAACGAATATATACGTGTGCGCTGCCTACTGCGTGCATGCAGCAGAGCAGAGCACAGTCCAGCAGCCGAGCTCTCCCCCGTGCCAAATGGAGCCAAGCCTCCGCGACTCCACGAGGCGGGCGAAGGAATCGTTGCCGCTGGCAGCTGGCTCGCCGCAGCGGCGCGCATGTGCTGGCCGGCCGGCCGGTTGCGGCAGAGAGGGAGAGGGAGAGGAGAGGTCGGAGACCGTGATGGCATCCTGACCGGACCGGGGGCTCGCCCTGGGTAAGCGTGCTGCGCAGCGCCGGATGGTTACAAAACACCATAAATGCCCGCCATTAATACCAGAAGAAGGTGTCTGTGCCCCCCACCCAAGACTCAACCCAGCCACTGATCCACTCTACCCCTAGCTGGACTGCCGGAGGGAGGGAGGTGGAGCCGAGCACCCCAGACGCACAGATACAGAGGTAGTAGAGTAGTATACAGAGGCACAGACCACAGTAGAGAGAGAGTGGAGAGAGAGGGAGGTCTGTACCCTCGCTTAAACACTCTCGCCTACCCGGCCGGGCTCGACCCCCCTCCTCTCTTCTCCTCCCTCGCCAAGAACACCGCCGCAGCCACCACGATCGATTTCTTCCTCCGTCTCCTGTGCGTCTGGAGCGGCGGCTGGGGTGGGCGCCATGATCCCATGAAAGAGGAGGAGGAGGAGGAGGAGGAGGAGGAGGAGGAGAGGGGATAGATAGGTGGCTGTGTAGCGAAGGGGCCGGATCGATGTACAAGAACCAGCTGCAGGAGCTGGCGCAGAGGAGCTGCTTCAGCCTGCCGTCGTACGTGTGCACGCGGGAGGGGCCCGACCATGCGCCCCGCTTCAAGGCCACCGTCACCTTCAACGGCGAGACCTTCCACGGGCCAACCTGCTGCACCACGCTCCGCCAGGCCGAGCACGCCGCCGCCGAGGTCGCGCTCGCCCGCCTCTCCACCCGCGGGCCATCCACCTACCTCACCGCCAGGGTCCTCGTAAGCTGTTTCTCCTCCTCCTCCTCGATGCGCTTGCTTGCTTGCTCTGCATGTGTCGCTGATGTGACGCCAATGGTGTGCTCAAAACTCAACTGTGTTGGTTGGTGTGTCCTTGATGCCAATGGCGTGCAGGACGAGACCGGGGTGTACAAGAACCTGCTGCAGGAGACGGCGCACCGGGCGGGGCTGAAGCTGCCGGCCTACACCACCGTGCGCTCCGGCCCGGGCCACTCGCCGGTCTTCGCCTCCAGCGTCGAGCTCGCCGGCCTCAGCTTCGCCGGCGACGCCGCCAGGACCAAGAAGCAGGCGGAGAAGAACGCCGCCATGACCGCCTGGTCCGCCCTGAAGCAGAGTAAGCAACTCAACACTGCCCTCCCAAGTCGCAATACCACCGGATCTTTGTAGATCACAGCTAACCAATGATGTTACCGTTCCTGCTGCAGTGCCGGAGGCGCGCAAGGAGCCCGGCAACGGCTGCGGCGGCGAGGAGCAGGAGCACGTGGTCGTCGCCAGAGTACTCGCCGCCCTGAAGCAGCGCTGCGACGGCAATGCGGCGTCGCCCTTGCCGAAGCAGCACTGCCTCGCCGGCTCTTCTTCGTCCTCCGCTCCGAACCCGTCGCTCTACAGACACCAATGGCTGCCTCTGAGCTCCCATGCCGCACACCCGAGGACGCGCCACGTGCAGCCGCAGCCGCAGCCGGCCGGCCCCAGGATACTGCCTCCGCTGCACATGCTGCAGCGACCGGCGCCGCCCACATCCCGTCGCGCAGACGAGCTGGAGCGGCAGAGGAGGATCGATGCGGCCGAGCTGGTTCAGATGCTGGAGAGGGCCATGGTGACCAACAGAGAAGAGGCAATGCCGTCGGCGCCGTGCTACTACCCGCACGTCCCGGCGTTCCACCACGCCGGCGCGGCGCCGAGATACTTCGCCGCGGGCGGGTACCACTCGCCGGCGATGGCGGTGAGCGTGCGGTCGGTGATCCCCGTGTGCTCCGCGCCGCCTCAGCCGGCCGCGGCCACCAAGGATGACGATGACGATGACGATGACCGGAGCGACCCGGCAGCACCTGCAGAGCACTAGGCAAGAGGGCGTGCGGCCGCCAGCTTTTGAAGATGAAGAAGACGAGGAGAGATTCCGACGTTCAGTAGCTATATGATGAGATAAGTCTGGTTCTAGAAGGGAGTTTTGATCGCAAGTTCGCTCCTCTGTCTAAATTTGTGTAAGTGATCGATCACCTTTTGCTCCCCCTCTCTCCCCCCATCTCTCCTCGGATGGTGAAATCGCTAGGTGGTTTAGATGGAGATGGACATATGAATGAATATAGCTCTACTAGGGCTCCAGTAGAAGCCATGATCGATCCTTCCTGTGTCAAATACCTAGCTCATCACCATTTTCTTTGGCTCTGCTTGCACATGTGTCTTGTGGCTCGTTCGTTGCTCGATCAGTCCATTTCCCTTACTTTTAATAGCGTCAGAAGCTAGTAGTATATTCTTGAGGGCTTCTGATCTGATCGAAAATACAACCACACTGACACAATGCTAGCAGATGAGATATCCGAGTGGCCATTGCCATGGACCATGGACGGACGGATGCTGCCCTGCTGCCGCAGAGCATCAATTAACCAGCCGTGCATTGCTTGATAAAACTCTTTGCTTCGACTCTCCTCGCGCGCGCATGAATGAGGGCACTGTTGCAAGCACGCATCCGAGGGAGACGACCGATCGGCCCGAGTGAAAGCACCGGCCGTACTCATCGACATCCTCATCAGGAGTTACGCGCGCGTGCAGGAAGCTCCTTGCTGGTGCTTGGCAAAGCGATTTACTTCCTGATTATGCACGCCGGAGGCATTCATGGGAGGAGACGGGTACGCTACCACAGATCTCGCACGCTGGGAACCTTCATGGCGGCCGATCCTGACCGCCGAGCGAGCAGACGGGACGGCGCCATGACGCCGCGGAGAGAACAAGTGGGTTGCTGCCATGGCAAGGCACGGGGGGCGGCCATGAATGAAGAGGGACGGCGAGAGAGAGAGAGGGGGTTGTGTGGTGTGGTCACGCCTCACGCATACAGAGACACTGTATTTCTTCAGCTGTGGACATTAATTGGCATGGCGCAGACATTTATGGCCTTGCAAGGGAGGAGATGAGATGGGTGGCAGGCATGCCTTAATGGAGGCCAGTGGCCGTTTAGTGGGCACTGCCTTGCTCCATCAATGCCCCCCATCACTCGCTCCACTCCATCGGAAGGAGCATTGCTGCTATAGTCCACACAATAAAACAGGAGGAGAAACTACTGTAGTTCCACGTACGTCGAATTTGATCGAGCCTCACATTTACCCTGGGAAGGAATCTTGCGAAGGAGCTGTGGTGTAGCCTCTGCAGGAGAGAGCAGCAGCGTTGCTTGATGGACCCGGACACCCGAGATCCATCCAGCAACGCTCGGTTCAGAGCAGAGAAAACGTTGCGTAAATGTGAACCAGCAAGAGTGAGTTCAGTTCAGAACAGCAGTACGTACAAGATTCACGGCAGGACCGGCCGGAGCACGATCTATCTATAGACAGGAGCACGTCGCGTACGTGTGGCTTAAGCCAAGTGTCGACCCGGCCGTTGAAGAAACGCCACCCCAGGCCCCCAACATCTGTTCGCGGGCGGATCGGGGCGGGCGGCAGGCCCACGGCGTCAACGCCCGGCCGGATGTTCGCGTGATCGCGTCTCGCCCTTGGCGCCGGCGCACGTACGCTCGCGGCGGCCGATGCCCCGTCGTCCTCGTGGCCCGAACCAGCTCGTGCCGCTCGCCGTGCGGGAGGGATCGGTCCATGGATGCGTGCGTGCAGCAGCGGGGCACGTGCGCGCCGGCCGGCCGCTTGGATCGGCGCGCCGGTCAGCCAGTGCGTACGGCGTGAGCTCGCGCGCGTAGTCAACCGCGCCGGCCATTATGCCATTATGTTTTTCCGCGCGCAAGCGGTTGCGCGGCGACGTGGGCTGTGACCGATCGGTCGCCGTATTTAAGGCGGCATTGACGGCGGTGGCACCTGGCAGCCTCCCGCGACGCGCACCGACGACGACGGACGAACGGGCCGACAGAGGTCGATCCTCCACCGTGCGAGCGGAGCCAACGGCTGGGGTAGTGTATCCGGGCGCGGCGGGCGGGTCTGGCGCTGGGTGGCAGGGCCGAGCCGACAAAATCGAAGGCCCCGTGCAAAACTCTAAAATGGGTCCTATCTTGCAATCCTAAACGCCTAATAGATGAAAATAATAAAATCAACTTCAAGATTTCAGTATGAGTAATTAGCGGGCGGAAAGCGAAAAAGTCAAGGGATCACAAGAAAGATCACCGGTTATTGACGCGAAGACACTTAAAAATCCGGAGATCTAAAGATGGCATAAACTTTCCTTGCCTCCAGACTTCAGATGAATCAGGTCCTCCCTGCCGGCTGCTGTTCGGTCGGTCCTGCCCTCCTGTGTCCCGTCTCCAGACTCTTGAAAAGAATCTACCACGTTCGATTGGAACTGAAGTACTGATTACTGAACTGCTCGACCATGGATTCAACACCAAGGAAAGAGGACTGGAGCAATCAGTCAGTAGCCCTAACCTGCCGCGTCGAGTGATGGCCGCCAGCGCCAGACGAAGAGACGAAGGAACCCCTCGTCGCTTCGCTCGTCTCGATCTAAAGCGATGACCAGATCGGAGCTTCTTCACGCGGGCCAGATCGAAGGCTGAACCACTTAAAAAGCCCATCTATACAGACTGCTCGACCATGGATTCAACACCAAGGAAAGAGGACTGGAGCAGTCAGTCAGTAGCCCTAACCTGCCGCGTCGAGTGATGGCCGCCAGCGCCAGACGAAGAGACGAAGGAACCCCTCGTCGCTTCGCTCGTCTCGATCTAAAGCGATGGCCAGATCGGAGCTTCTTCACGCGGGCCAGATCGAAGGCTGAACCACTTAAAAAGCCCATCTATACAGACTGCTCGACCATGGATTCAACACCAAGGAAAGAGGACTGGAGCAGTCAGTCAGTAGCCCTAACCTGCCGCGTCGAGTGATGGCCGCCAGCGTCAGACGAAGAGACGAAGGAACCCCTCGTCGCTTCGCTCGTCTCGATCTAAAGCGATGGCCAGATCGGAGCTTCTTCACGCGGGCCAGATCGAAGGCTGAACCACTTAAAAAGCCCATCTATACAGAGGAGTAGTACATGTGCATAATTTTTTGGGGGCCCTTGAAAACGGGGGGCGCACAGGTCGCACCCCCTTGGGCTCGGGCCTGCTGGGTGGATCGCTGATTGGCTTTGGTTTTGCTTATCACGCTTGCCGCGCGATCCCTGCTGGGTGGATCGCTGCGTCTGGGTAGCTTCGGCCGGCTGATCCGGGTCACCGTTGAATCCACGATAGCCCTCCGATCCGTTGACGAGTGCTTTGTAACATGAGGCATGTTGCGTTTAGAGGTTTGTAACATGATTCATGTTGAGTTTGAATTTTTGCAAGATGAGTGCTTTGCAACGTGAGGCATGTCGCGATTTGGAGGTTTGCAACACAACCCACGTTGCACTCGGAAGTTGCAACTAGACCTTTGCAACAAGACCAGACGTTGCAACATAGGAGTACCGTCCTTGCTCCCGCCCCAAACCACCGCCACCGTTGCAACACGAGCCATGTTGACATCGCTTGTAACCTCCCCTCGGTTTGTAGCCATTGCCACATCAACACCACTGTCTTTGCAAAAACCAGTGTGTTAGCCACCACAGTGGTCAACGCTTCGCAGCAACGGCCATCACCCTGCAACATGACACAAGACCTGCTGTGTGGGGACCCCGGCCTATTAGACCGAAGCCTCCGACTTTGCGTGCACGGTGATCCCAAGATCAATGCTCATGAAGACAAAGAACTGATATCACAAGTACACATCCATACATAATGATAAAATCTTACACAAATAAGACCATTATGATCAAGTCTTATGCCGATAGACTCATGGATGGAACTCCAAATGAGACACTGCAGTAGATTCTTCGATGATAACTTGGGCCCTAGTTGACATGCCTTAACCCGATAGCCAGCTGATTGGGAAGCGCCCTAGTTCGCAGGGGCATCATCATAGTGCTCTTCTTCTAGCACATAATTTTCCATGTTTGACAAACCGACAAGCCATGTTAGTACATTGAATATACTCACAAGCAACAAACAAATGGATGATACCAAATATTCATGCAACGTCTCAATACAAAGGAATGGCTCTACGTCATGTTTCCATCAATTGCGGAAAGCTGAATCTTAAGCATGTGTGATGACACTACTATTTTGTGAAACACTTCAAACAACGGTTGATAACAACGTGAGTAAATAGCATTAGTATGATTAATCTTCTTCCACCAAATCCGAACAACATAATAATCCAATTCCAACATTTCCTTAATTAAAGTTCAATTTGCGGAAAGTTGAATCTTAAGCATGTGTGATGGCCCTAGTATCTTGCGAAACACTTCAAACAACGGCTGATAACAACGTGAGTAAATAGCATTAGTATGATTAATCTTCTTCCACCAAATCCGAACAACATAATAATCCAAGTCCAACATTTCCTTAATTAAAGTTTGATACCGTCGGTGGAGCTCATAATATGTGGAGCTCATCGTTGGTGGTAGAGGGGCCGACAAAGCGAGTTGAGGACACCAACTTGTTCGGTGGGCTGGCGCACGTGGATGGAAGTGGAGACGGTCACTGATGATGACATTTTTGTTGGCGACGATGAAGCCGAGCGGCGGTTCTTGAAAATTGGGTGATGCTCATGATCCCTCGGCACACCGAGGGAAGCACAAGACTCAATGTAATTGAAGAATGGAGGGATAGGGAGAGAGAGCAAGGACGATGACTGAGTCGACTTTTTCTGTTTGAACTTGAGCGCACCATGGGAGAGAGGACAAACTAGAGACGCATGGGCTTAATTGGCTTCCGAGTGGTGTGGTGTGAGGGAGCCGAGGAGCTCGGGGTGGGGGGTGGGGGCTTAAATAGGCTGGCGACAAGCTCACCATGTGGCATTGATCAAAGTGACTGGTCGAGGAAGCAAGAGTGGGAGGGTGGCATTGGGCATGGATGGTGTTGTTGGGGAACATAGCATGCAATTTCAAAAAAATTCCTACGATCATGCAAGATCTATCTAGGAGATGCATAACAACGAAAGGGGGAGAGTGTGTCCACGTACCCTCGTAGACCGAAAGCGGAAGCGTTAGTTTAATGTGGTTGATGTAGTCGAACGTCTTCGTGATCCAACCGATCAAGTACCGAACGTACGACACCTCCGAGTTCAGCACACGTTCTGCTCGATGACGTCCCTCGAACTCTTGATCAAGCAAAGTGTCGAGGGAGAGTTTCGTCAACATGAAGGCGTGGTGACGGTGATGGTGATGTGATCTGCGCAGGGCTTCGCCTAAGCACTACGACAATATGACCGGAGGAGTAAACGGTGGAGGGGGCACCGCACACGGCTAAGAAACAATTGATGTGCTTTGGGGTGCCCCCTGCCCTTTATATAAAGGTGGGAGAGGGGAGGAGGCCGGCCTAGGGCGCCCCAAGTGGGGAGGAATCCCACTTGGACTCCTAGTCCGATTCACTACCCCCTTCCTTCTTTCGGAGGACGAAAGGGGGGAGGAGAGGGCGAGGGAGAAGGAAAGGGGGCCGCGCCCCCTCCCCTTGTCCAATTCGGACTCCCCATGGGGGGCACCCCTTTGTGGGCTTCCCTCTCTCTCCCCTATGGCCCATGAGGCCCATTACTTTGCCCGAGGGGTTCCCGTAACCCCTCGGTACTCCGACAAATACCCGAAACACTCTAAAACCATTCCGGTGTTCGAATACTATCGTCCAATATATCAATCTTTACCTCTCGACCATTTCGAGACTCCTCCTCATGTCCGTGATCTCATCCGGGACTCCGAACAATCTTCGGTCACCAAAACACATAACTCATAATACAAATCGTCATCGAACGTTAAGCGTGCGGACCCTACGGGTTCGAGAACTATGCAGACATGACCGAGACATATCTCCGATAAATAATCAACAGCGGAACCTGGATGCTCATATTGGTACCTACATATTCTACGAAGATCTTTATCGGTCAAACTATAATGACAACATCTGTCATTCCCTTTGTCATCGGTATGATACTTGCCCGAGATTTGATCGTCGTTATCTTCATACGTAGTTCAATCTCATTACGGGCAAGTCTCTTTACTCGTACCGTAATACATCATCCCGTAACTAACTCATTAGTCACATTTCTTTCAAGGCTTATTATGATGTGTATTACCGAGAGGGCCCAGAGATACCTCTCCGATACTCGGAGTGACAAATCCTAATCTTGATCTATGCCAACCCAACAAACACCTTCGAAGATACCTATAGAGCATCTTTTATAATCACCCAGTTACATTGTGACGTTTGATAGCACACAAGATATTCCTTTGGTATCCGGGAGTTGCATAATCTCATAGTCGAAGCAATATGTATTTGACATGAAGAAAGCAATAGCAATAAAACTGAACGATCAATATGCTAAGCTAACGGATGGGTTCATCAAATGACAACACATGTCTATGGTTAGGAAACTTAACCATCTTTGATTAACGAGCTAGTCCAGTAGAGGATTACTAGGGACACGGTGTTTTGTCTATGTATCCACACATGTATCAAGTTTTTGGTTAATACAATTCTAGAATGAATAATAAACACTTATCATGATATAAGGAAATATGAAATAGCAAGTTTATTATTGCCTTTAGGGCATATTTCCCTCAGTCTCCCACTTGCACTAGAGTCAATAATCTAGTTCACATCGCCATGTGATTTAACACCAATAGTTCACATCTTTATGTGATTAACACCCATAGTTTACATTGCCATGTGACTGATAACCCACAAGTATAGGGGATCGCAACATCTTTCAAGGGTAGAGTATTCAACCTAAATTTATTGATTCGACACAAGGGGAGCCAAAGAATATTCTCAAGTATTAGCAGCTGAGTTGTCAATTCAACCACACCTGGAAACTTAGTATCTGCAGCAAAGTGTTTAGTAGCAAGGTAATATGATAGTGGTGGTAACTGTAACAAAAGAGCAATGAAAGCAAAGTAATATTTTTGGTGTTTTGTAGTGATTGTAACAGTAGCAACGAAAAAGTAAATAAGCGTAAACCAGTATATGGAAAGCTCGTAGGCATTGGACCGGTGATGGATAATTATGCCTGAGGGAGTCCTGGATTAGGGGGTGTTCGGATAGCCGAACTATACCTTCAGCCGGACTCCAGGACTATGAAGATACAAAGTTGAAGACTTCGTCCCGTGTCCGGAAGGATCTTTTCTTGGCGTGGAAGGCAAGCTAGGTGTGCGGATATTCAAGATCTCCTACCATTGTAACCGACTCTGTGTAACCCTAACCCTATCCGGTGTCTATATAAACCGGAGGGTTGTAGTCCGTAGGACAACCATCATCATACACAATCATACCATAGGCTAGCTTCTAGGGTTTAACCTCCTTGATCTCGTGGTAGATCCACTCTTGTATTACCCATATCATCAATATTAATCTAGCAGGAGTAGGGTTTTACCTCCATCGAGAGGGCCCGAACCTGGGTAAAATAAAGTGTCCCTTGTCTCCTGTTACCATCCGACCTTGACGCACAGTTCGGGACCCCCTACCCGAGATCCGCCGGTTTAGACACCGACATTGGTGCTTTCATTGAGAGTTCCTCTGTGTCGTCGCTTTTAGGCCCGATGGCTCCTTTGATCATCAACAACGATGAGGTCCAGGGTGAGACTTTCCTCCCCGGACAAATCTTCGTCTTCGGCGGCTTCGCTCTGCGGGCCAATTCGCTTGGTCATCTGGAGCAGATCGAAAGCTACGCCCCTGGCCATCAAGTCAGGTTTGGAAGCTTAAACTACACGGCCGATATCCGCGGAGACTTGATCTTCGACGGGTTCGAGCCACAGCCAAGTGCGCCGCGCTATTCCGAGGGGCATGATATAGCTCTGCCTCCGAATAGCACCCTGGAGGCCGCACACGCTCCGGCCCCGATCTTTGACTCGGAGCCCGCTGCGTTCTCTGAGGATGAACGGTTGGACGTCACCTCGGGGGCTGCGATCTCAAAGGCGACCGAGCCGAACGCCAGCCCCGTACTCCGCACGGCCCAGGACTCCAAGGAGCCGGACTCTTCTCCGAACTCCGGGCCTTCCGCGCCCCCGCCGATCGAATCTGATTGGGCGCCCTTAATGGAGTTCACCGCCGCGGACATCTTTCAGTGCTCACCTTTCGGTGATATCCTGAATTCCCTCAAGTCTCTCTCTTTATCAGGAGAGCCCAGGCCGGACTATCGTCTGCGAGGTTGGGATTCGGGCAACGACGAAATTCAAAGCCCACCCACCACCCACTTAATAGCCACTGTCGATGATTTAACCGACATGCTTGACTTCGGCTCCGAAGACTTCGACGGTATGGACGACGAAGGAGGAGACGAACAAGAACCAGCACCTGTAGGGCGCTAGACCGCCACCTATATACATGGTGGATGCTCCAAAGGACGCGGATGGCGATGGAACAGCGGAAGACAACAACTCGAAAAAACCGCAAAAACAACGGCGCCAACGGCGCCGCTCTAAATCCCGCCACAGCAGAAACGGTGATTCCGGCACGGGAGATAATGCTACCCCGGACAACGCCGAAGAACACCAGAACCAGCAAGATTCGGCGCAGGAAGATGGAAAAGCCAGCCCTCAGGAGAGAGCGGTAGAGCAAGAGGTTGAGGATGATAACTACATGCCTCCCTCCGAAGACGAGGCAAGCCTCGACGACGACGAATTCGTCGTACCATCAGACCCCGCCGAACAAGAGCGTTTTCAACGCAGGCTTCTAGCCACGGCCAACAGCCTAAAGAAAAAGCAGCAACAACTTAGAGCTGATCAAGATCTGCTAGCTGATAGATGGACGGAAGTCCTTGCAGCCGAAGAGTATGAACTCGTGCGCCCCTCCAAAAATTATCCTAAGCGCAGGCCGCTACCCCAATCAGAGGGGGAAGCATATGACATGGCAGACCGGCCACCCCGTGGCCGCGACAGAGAGGCTTGTCGAGCCTCTCAGCAAGCCATGCCCCGGTGCCGCTCGATTAAGGCACGGAAAAACGAGCCAGACCTGCGACACGTACTGGAGGATAAAGCAAAGCAAACAAGGTCGATCTATGGATCGCGCGGACGCCCGACGACACGTGATGATCGTCACTCCGAACACAATAAATCCGGCCGGTCCGAACACAGCAGGCACAACTCTTCCGAACTGCGTCGCGACATAGCCCAGTACAGGGGCGCCGCACACCCACTATGCTTCACAGACGAAGTAATGGATCATAAAATCCCAGAGGGTTTTAAACCCGTCAATATCGAGTCGTACGATGGTAAGACAGATCCGGCAGTATGGATTGAGGATTATCTCCTTCACATCCACATGGCACGTGGCGATGATCTGCACGCCATCAAATACCTACCCCTCAAGCTTAAAGGACCAGCCCGGCACTGGCTTAACAGCCTACCAGCAGACTCAATCGGTTCTTGGGAGGACCTGGAAGCCGCATTCCTCGACAACTTTCAGGGGACCTATGTGCGGCTACCGGATGCCGACGACCTAAGCCACATAATTCAGCAGCCATAAGAATCGGCCAGGCAATTCTGGACACGGTTCCTAACAAAGAAAAATCAGATAGTCGATTGTCCGGACGCAGAGGCCCTAGCAGCCTTCAAAGATAACATCCGTGACGAGTGGCTTGCCCGGCACCTGGGACAGGAGAAGCCGAAAACCATGGCAGCCCTCACGACACTCATGACCCGCTTTTGCGCGGGCGAAGATAGCTGGCTGGCTCGCAGCAACAACTTATCGAAGAAGCCCGGTAATTTGGATACCAAGGACAAAAGTGGCAGGTCACGTCAAAATAATCAAAAGCGCCGCGTTAGCAGCGACAGCAATGAGGATACGGCAGTCAATGCCGGATTCAGAGGCTATAAATCCGGTCAGCGGAAAAAGCCATTTAAGAAGAATACCCAGGGCCCGTCCAGTTTGGACCGGATACTCGATCGCTCGTGCCAGATTCACGGCACCCCCGAAAGGCCAGCCAATCGCACCAACAGGGATTGTTGGGTGTTCAAGCAGGCAGACAAGTTAAGAGCCGAACACAAGGACAAGGGGCAGAACATCGACGACGAGGAGGAGCCCAGGCCGCCAAACAACAATGGACAGAAAGGGTTTCCCCTACAAGTGCGGACGGTGAACATGATATACGCGACCCACATTCCCAAGCGGGAGAGGAAGCGTGCGCTACGGGACGTATACGCGATGGAGCCAGTCGCCCCAAAGTTCAACCCATGGTCCTCCTGCCCGATCACTTTCGATCGAAGGGACCACCCCACTAGCATCCGTCACGGCGGTTTTGCCGCACTGGTCCTCGACCCAATCGTGGACGGATTTCATCTCACAAGAGTCCTCATGGACGGCGGCAGTAGCCTGAACCTGCTTTATCAGGATACAGTGCGGAAAATGGGCATAGATCCATCAAGGATCAAGACCACAAGGACGACCTTTAAAGGCGTCATACCAGGTGTAGAGGCCAATTGCACAGGCTCGATAACACTTGATGTGGTCTTCGGATCTCCGGATAACTTCCGAAGCGAAGAGTTAATCTTCGATATAGTGCCGTTCCGCAGTGGCTATCATGCCCTGCTCGGACGAACCGCATTCGCTAAATTCAATGCGGTGCCGCACTACGCATATCTCAAGCTCAAGATGTCAGGCCCTCGTGGAGTAATTACGGTCAGCGGAAACACAGAACGCTCCATCCGTACGGAAGAGCACACGGCGGACCTCGCAGCGGAAATACAAAGCAGCTTTGCAAGGCAACTCTCCAGTCCGGCCGTTAAAAAACCGGACAATGCAAAGCGCGCCCGGAGTAACCTGCAACAAGACCACCTGGCACGATCAGAGCAAGCGTAGCAATACGGCCCCGACCCCAGCCATCGCAACATAGCGGAGCAAGTACCTCGAGTACACAATTACGCCCTTAAAATTCCATGGGCACAGGGGGAGGGGCACATTAACGGCATGCCTACAACACGGCGTCAAAACGTACTAGGGGCTGCCGGATTTTTTTTCTTTTTTACTTTCAGGACTCCATACTCTGGATACCTATTCGGCAGTGTTGCCGCACAGACTATGCAAGATCCAGGAAAGCAGACAAAGCTATGCCGCATTCCGCAATTCTCAGGTGGTCTCTATTTCGAGCGATATATCTGTTTCTAAATTCCGCGGCCTGTGCCTGGTCAGGACATGTTAAATAGTCTAATATCTTTTTTGCTTATCGCACTACTTGTATCGTTCGGCCTTGATAAATAGCCTCTTTATAAAACAATGCATAGATTTTTGTCTATTTTTTGCATTGTCCCCTTTGAATATATGTGTTTATTACATAACATGATCGCACCCGTACACCATGGTACGGCAAACCACGCCAGGGGCTTCATTACCCTTTTATCTGGTGTGAGAAGTCTGCACACTTTCACAAAGTGCGGCACCCCGAACTTATAGCACTATATGCATCGGCTCCGAGTCATGATTTTGGTCACATGTTGGGTTTGCCCGGCTCCTATGTTTTGGTACCTTATGTTCTGCTCTATCGGCTAAGGTAGCACTAGGAGAACCACTGCGATTGTGCCCCAGATCAGGTGGGTTGAGCACCTCAGTGGAGAAAGCTAAAACAGACTGTCATGATAAGGCGTGAGACCGGTCGCTGTTCGAGAGGTTTTTTGAGTCCTTAAAGGCTTATGCCGCTTCGAGCGAGGAGCTGGCTATGTCCGGCCAAAGGCGTGGATAGCGCCCCGAATTCGGCCTTCCGAACTAGGGGCTTCGCCGAAATTTAAAATTATAACGTTCTATGGCTAAGTGAGAGTGTTCAAGCATTATAGTCCGGTTGCCTGGTTCGTTGTGCTGAGCGCCTCCCTCGAAGGACCCAACTATGGGAACAAGAGCCCTCAGGTTTATCCCGAACACCCCAACACTAGTGGCATTGGGGGCAGAAGCCGATGACTGGCCATCTCTCAATTTTTGATAAACGGCCGCAAAGAAAATAATATTTTAAATTCAATAAGCATTGCTTTGCGCATATGAACAAGTTTTCAGCGCACATGATACAAACGAGCGAGTTCATTCAAATATTACACCTTTAGTACATTCATCCGCGACAAGGCAGGCTCCGGCAAGAACTTCCTTGTAGTAGTTCTCGGGCTTGCGATGCTCCTTCCCCTGCGGTGGCCCGTCCTTCACCAGCTTCTCTCCGTCCAGCTTACCCCAGTGTACCTGTAACGCCCCGGATTCGTTGCGCCAGGTGTCCGCCAGTTATTCGCCGTTGTTGCCATGTCATGTGCTTGCGTGTTGCACTTTGCCATGTCATCATCTGCATTTCATATCATGTCATCATGTGCATCGCATTCGCATACGTGTTCGTCTCATGCATCCGAGCTTTTTCCCCGTTGTCCGTTTTGCAATCCGGCGCTCCTATGTTCCCCGGCGTCCCCTTTTACCTTTTTCCGTGAGCGGGTATTAAACCTTTTTGGAAGGGACCAAGGTTTGCCAAGCGGCCTTGGTATAGCACCGGTAGACCGCCTGTCAAGTTTCGGGTCATTCGGAGGTCGTTTGATACTCCAACGGTTAACCGGGTAACCGTAAAGGCCTCTTTGGTGTGCAGCCCAACACCCCTTTCAAAGTGGCCCAAAACCCATCTAAGTCATCTCCATGTTCTCGGTCGTTCGATCACGATCGTGTGGGCGAAAACCGCACTCCATTTGGAGCTTCCTAGCCCCCTCTACCTATAAATATGTGTCCCTCCCAGATTTTTCGCGCAATCCAACCCTAGCCCCGCTCCCTCTCCGCCGCCGGACACGTCCGTCCGCGCCGGACATGTCCACCGGCCACCTCACCCCGGCGAATCACGGGCCGCCACGTCGCCCCGCCGCCCCTCTCCTCCAACCGGAGCGCGCCACGTCAGCCGCGCCGGTCTCCCTCTCTCTCCTCCCACCGCGCCGGCCCGCGCGGCCCGCCGCAGGCCCGCGGGGCCCGGTCGCCGCCGCCGCGCCCGTCCCGCCGGCCCGCGCCTGCCCCACCTGCGCCGCTCGCCGCGCGCCCAGAGCCGCCCCTCCGCGCGCGCCTTCGCCGCCTTTCGCCGCCTGCTGCACGCCGCCGTCACGGCGCCCCGCCGCCATCGCCGCGCTGGGCCGCGCCGCCGCCGCTCCCCGCCGTTCTGCGCCCGCGCGTCGCCGCCCGGGCCGCGCCCCAAGGTGCCTCCCGCGCCGCGCCTCTTCTCCCGTGCGCCGCCTGCCGCTCCCCGCCGGCCCCGCGCGCCGGTGCCCCGCGTCGCCACCGCCGCCATGCGCGCCGCCCGCTCGCCGGAGCTCCGCACCGGCCAGATCCGGGCGGGTGGACGAGATCCACCCGTCCCGCGATCCAATCGCGCCCCGTCGCCCCGGATCCCTCCGTCCCGGTACCACGTCGTGCCGGTTTGACTTTTCCGGAGGTATAATATTCCACCAAGTCCTCGAATCTGTAACTTTTTCATGCCATGTTCATCATGCCATATCTATGCACCCGCTGCTCCGTTTTGGGCGTATAATATGTCAAATTGTTCGCCTCGATGAGTACATCATTTCATTCCGTTGCACCATTTTCATTTGAGCTCATCTTGATGCCCGAAATGCTGTTAGAAGAGGGCTATGTGATGTTAGTTTCTGATTCTTATCAGAACTTGCACTTTTGTCATTTTTGCCATGATTGATGTGTGCATCCTATGAAGTTGAGTTCTACATGTGTTTTGTAATATGCCATTCCATATTCCCAGAGATTTATGCTATGTATTTTTGTGATCTATGTGGTGACTATCACAAGCATGCAAACTAGGATACTTAATGTTGCTGATTTCAGAGACTTAGTAATTTCACTAAGTCCCTGCCTGCTGTTATTTTTATGCCATGTGTTCATGTTGTTTTAGAGAGATCTATGCCTCTTTTGAGCTTGATCAGTAAGGGTGTTTTGAGCATATGGATTTGCTCTATCCATCCGTGCCTTTGTTTGTAATTATGGAGTACCATAGCTTGAGTCAATCGAGCTCTACTTTTGCTATAAAATTTTCCTGGCAGATTGTTTACATGTTATTTGATTTTGCCAAGCTTGTTGTAGTTGATCCTTGCATTCTATGATGTTGTTCTTGCCATTTATAGCTTTTATGCCATGTCTTCTTGATGTATGTATGTTTACTTTATCATGCAATGCTCTGTAGTGAGTGCATCGAGCTCACGAACATGCCTACTTGTTATCTGTTTTTAACATGTCTAGTTTTCTGCTAAGTCTGAAACCTGTAACGAAACTTGCTTAATTGATATGGGTGTTAATATATTTTCTGATCACTTTTGGCTCTTGGTCAGTAAGGGACTTTTGTTAAGTGATTTGAGTACATTCATGCCATGCCTTATTTTGCCATGTCCTGTTCCTGTAGCATGTTGTTTCATGGCTCTAAACATGTCATCCTGATGTTAACTTCTGGCGTCTACGTCCGTTTGTCTTCTTCATGGACTCGTTCTTCTTCCTTGCGGGATTTCAGGCAAGATGACCATACCCTCGAAATCACTTCTATCTTTGCTTGCTAGTTGCTCGCTCTTTTGCTATGCCTTTGCTGTGATACCTACCACTTGCTTATCATGCCTCCCATATTGTTAAACCAAGCCACTAACCCACCTTGTCCTAGCAAACCGTTGTTTGGCTATGTTACCGCTTTGCTCAGCCCCTCTTATAGCGTTGTTAGTTGCAGGTGAAGATGAAGTTTGTTCCTTGTTGGAACATGGAGATGTTGTTCCTTGTTGGAACATGTTTACTTGTTGGGGTATCACAATATATCTTATTTAATTAATGCATCTATATACTTGGTAAAGGGTGGAAGGCTCGACCCTATGCCTGGTGTTTTGTTCCACTCTTGCCGCCCTAGTTTCCGTCATATCGGTGTTATGTTCCCGGATTTTGCGTCCCTAACGCGGTCGGGTGATTTATGGGACCCCCTTGACAGTTCGCTTTGAATAAGACTCTTCCAGCAAGGCCCAACCTTGGTTTTACCATTTGCCTACCACCTACCCCTTTCCCTTGGGTCTGATCAACCCGAGGGTCATCTTTATTTAGCCCCCCTGGGCCAATGCTTGTCTAAGTGTTGGTCCGAACTGAGCTGCCTGCGGGGCCCCCTCGTGGAAACTCAAGGCCTGGTTTTACTCGTAGCTAGTCTCATCCGGTGTTGCCCTGAGACCGAGATATGTGCAGCTCCTATCAGGATGTCGGCGCATCGGGCGGTTTTGCTGGACTTGTTTTATTGCTGTCGAAATGTCTTGTAGCCGGGATTCCGAGACTGATCGGGTCTTCCTGGGGAGAAGGAATATCCTTCGTTGATCGCGAGAGCTTATCATGGGCTAAGTTGGGACACCCCTGCAGGGTTTGAACTTTCGAAAGCCGTGCCCGCGGTTATGTGGCAGATGGGAATTTGTTAATGTCCGGTTGTAGAAAACCCGAAGTTGATCTTAATTAAAATACACCAACCGCGTGTGTAACCGTGATGGTCTCTTCTCGGCGGAGTCCGGGAAGTGAACACGGTTGTTGGAGTTATGCTTGACGTAAGTAGTTTCAGGATCACTTCTTGATCATAGCTGTTCGACCGTGCTTTTGCCTTCTCTTCTCGCTCTCATTTGCGTAAGTTAGCCACCATATATGCTAGTCGCTTGCTGCAGCTCCACCTCACTACCCTGCCCTACCTTTAAGATTAAATAGTCTTGATCTCGCGGGTGTGAGATTGCTGAGTCCTCGTGACTCACCAGATACTTCCAAACCAGTTTGCAGGTGCCGATGAAACCGTGTAGGTGACGCACCCGAGCTCAAGGAGGAGCTCGATGAAGTTCTTGTCCTTTATGTTGTTTCGTTCTAGTCGATCAGTAGTGGAGCCCAGTTGGGGTCGATCAGGACCTTTGTCGCTTTTGGGGTTTCTTCTTTTATTTTTGGCGCCGTAGTCGGGTCCTGTTTGTAACTGTATGATGTAATTTTTTATTCATGTATTTGTGTGAAGTGGCGATTGTAAGCCAACTATGTATCTCTTTCCCTTATGTATTACATGGGTTGTGTGAAGATTACCTCACTTGCGACATTGCTTTCAATGCGGTTATGCCTCTAAGTCGTGCTTCGACACGTGGGAGATATAGCCGCATCGAGGGCGTGACAAGTTGGTAATCAGAGCCTTCCCCGACCTTAGGAGCCCCCACTGATTGATCGTTTTTAGCGGCCGAGTTGTGTCTAGAAAAATGTTTTGAGTCATTTAGGAATTATATATCAGAGAGTTTAGGAATTCTTTTTACTTCCCAGTCTCCTCATCGCTCTGGTAAGGCATCCTGACGTAGAGTTTTGGCTCTTCTCTTCTCAAATTTCACTAAAAATTTTTAGGATCACGCGGGTATCTTAGAATCGTTCCGATGGTTTTACGATGAGAACATTGTCTTGGTTGCCTCCTGTCAGCAGGGGTTTTAGTGGAGGTGTCCCGGGGAGTTGAGCTCTGAGGTGTTGTCGTCATAATTTTATCGTTGCAGTTCTGGAATACCTGAGTTTAGTACGCCGACATCGAAAAACTCTTTTTTACAGTTGTTGGTGAGATAACCCTAATAGCCCAGTACTGAGGCGAGTGCGGGAGTATTGCCATGACTCGTATAACGGATGCTTTTCGAAGGTTGAGGTAGACGATTTCCGAAGGTTTCTTGGTTATGTGTTGAAGGATGGATACAGCTGGATCTAGGTATTGTTAGTTTGGGTGATATATTTTGTGTCCCCTGTATCCCCAACATCTGATTGCATAACCAGAAAGTTTCGGGAGTTTATAAGTGGGAATTCAAGTATCTCTTAGGATATCTTTCCAACAGACACATGATACGATATGGGATCTATCATAGGTTTGTTTCCGGCTTATTCTGCAACCCAAATCCTTTGTTTTTGTTTTTGTTTTGTGGTATTCGAGTTGCTTCAATGTCAAGTGTTGATTCCATACCTTATTCTAAGCGGTGTTCTCATATTTCTATGTGGATACCAATCCTTCATGATAACTAAGAGTGCCATGTCAATCCTTTTCAACCGGTGTGTCTCTCTTCAAGTGGATCCGATCACTTCATCATTCGCAAGATCAATTATCAGTTCTTCTCAACGGTGTTTGCTTCATCCGTTCCAAGTTGTCTTTGTTTTCCCGCCCTCCCACCCTTATTTCTTCAAGGACGTAGATTTCTTGATCAAGTATCCATCTTATTGATGTGAAGCCTCTCCATTCTTCTCCTTCATGTTCTTATCCGGTGATTTTCTATGAAGATGCGCAACAACTTCAAGTTCATCATTCTTTGTTATTTTTTCTACTCCAGTGGACTCAATTCAAGCTTTGTCGATCATATCTTTCCTTGTTTCAAATGTTTTCTAATGCCGGTGTATCTCTTAATCATTCACCTCTCACTACTCATTTGTTCCGGAGTGATGAAGATATCTCAGAAGATTCAAGTTTCCATTCTCAATTCACTCAAGTTATTTGAGGATGTTATCTCATTCAAGCCATTTAAATCATACCGGTGCAATCTCCCTTTCAAGCAATCGTTCAACGGTGTTTCTTTTGAGTGGGCCCTAACCCACAGGTCTTTTCCCAGGATCTTACCTGACTCTTCTAATCATCTCGGAGCTATTCCAAATTCTTTTCGAAGCCTGACGTAAGAATGAATTTTCATCAGTCATATGTTTTTCTCCAAGATCTTTCAAATTCTTTTCATTATTGGTTCAACATTTCTAATTCTCATTCCGGAGTGCCTCAACAATTCATGCTGGTGTTTCTCATCATCATTCTCAACAGTTGAAGACCGAAGATGAGTTTCTCTTAAATCTTGCCCCATTCTCGTCAAGATTCATTGTTCTAGCTTGTTGCCATCCTCTCATAATTGTTTTCGATTGTGAGAATAATTTTCACCCATCCGGAGCATTTCAGGAATCTTTTCAGTTCGATTCTCTGGAGCCTTTCATCTCAGAATTATTCATTCTCAGCTTCGTCTATCGTTCTCCAAATCTTACCGAAGCATCTTTCAATATTCTCTAACCAGTTCATGATCTCTTCGTTCATTTATATCTAAATTCTCTCAAGTATCTTCGTTCATTTGCTAACTCTTCCCGGTGTTTCTTTATCTTTTCTTCGTCCATTTTCAATTCTTACGGTGGTTCGTTCAAGATCCTTCTTCCTTCGTTATCATATAGATTTATTCGTTGTTTCAATCCTACCGGTGGTTCGTTAAAGACCTTCCCAAGTTTGCGCCATATCTATCTTAATCCTTTCTACGAGAATAAGTAGTATGCCAAATCCGTTGCTTGTCATCAATCTAAATTGGTGAAGGATAAGCATAATGTAATTCTTATTCTTGTTTCATCGAGTGAATTCAATTTCCTATTCCGGAGGTTCATCAAAATTCTTGTTTTCATTGGTTCATCTTTCTTTCCGGAGTTCCAAGTTTTCTCGATCATATCATTTCAAAGCTTCATCTTATCACTGCAAGGCTTCACCTTGTGTTTTCAACTTCTCTCTCTTTCTATCATCCTTGTTTTACCGGAGTTCTTTATGGAGGCTACATGATGTTTCACAAAGGATTTAATTCCTTCTCGAAGTGTTCATCGAGATTCTTCTCAGAGGAGCTCAAGTATTCTTTATCTTGCTTTTTAAAGTGCAATCCTTTCAACCGTATCATTCGAGGTGGTATTATGTCATTCTTGATAATTGGAGTTCATGTCTCATGACTCACATGTTGTCAAGAATGAGGTATTTTAAATCCATCAATCTCTTCATTGGAGTTATCTTGGGTTATATTTCACCTAAAGCCTTCCCTAAGGATTGTTGCTATTTATGGTGCTTATAAATAACCCAAGTTCTTCATTTATCCTACCGGTGAAATAAGTTTCTCGTCTCCTTGTTGATATCAGTCCAATCATTTGTTTCCGTTGGTGGCAGAAGCTCACCTTATAATTTTGAGATGTTTCCATAAGCTCACTACAAGCTTATTCGTTTCGTTGTTGGTTCTCCAACAACTCTGTTCAATCTTTCTTTTAAGGAGACTCTTTCAAATTCAATTGTGATAGAAGTTGTTGTTCTCTTCTCTGTTCTCTTGATTCCACTCTTTCATTTGTCCCGAAGGCATTGTGATGTTTCTCTCTTCGCACATCATCTCAAATTGTGAGGATCGTGTCCTTTTCCTTGCTTATCGATTTAACCGGAGTGTTGTGTCTATCATTCCTCTTTAACCGGAGTCTCATCCAAGTGCTTTCATTTTGCCGAGTTCATATTCTATTACTTCCATTTCCAACCGGAGTGTGGTGTTCTCTCTTCAAGTTCTTTTCATCTTATCAAGTTCTGCATCTCTTTTCAACCGGAGTGGTTCCAACGTCTATCTTGTTACTTAAGCTCTTCGTTCTCGCCGTATTCCTTGTTCCTTGTCCAACGGAGTATTTCACTTTGTTCATCTTCGTTGTTTTCGTTCTTTCATTTTGTTCAACCTCTCAAGGTTCTTTGGTTTCACTCGTTTGTCAAAGAAGCAACTTTGTTTTACCTCTTCTCTTTCTCTTCCGTTTTCCCCTCCGGTGCCATTCTAGATCTCGGGACGAGATCCTCTCGTAGTGGTGGAATGTTGTAATGCCCCGAATTCGTTGCGCCAGGTGTCCGCCAGTTATTCGCCGTCGTTGCCATGTCATGTGCTTGCGTGTTGCACTTTGCCATGTCATCATCCGCATTTCATATCATGTCATCATGTGCATCGCATTCGCATACGTGTTCGTCTCATGCATCCGAGCTTTTTCCCCGTTGTCCGTTTTGTAATCCGGCGCTCCTATGTTCCCCGGCGTCCCCTTTTACCTTTTTCCGTGAGCGGGTATTAAACCTTTTTGGAAGGGACCGAGGTTTGCCAAGCGGCCTTGGTATAGCACCGGTAGACCGCCTGTCAAGTTTCGGGTCATTCGGAGGTCGTTTGATACTCCAACGGTTAACCGGGTAACCGTAAAGGCCTCTTTGGTGTGCAGCCCAACACCCCTTTCAAAGTGGCTCAAAACCCATCTAAGTCATCTCCATGTTCTCGGTCGTTCGATCACGATCGTGTGGGCGAAAACCGCACTCCATTTGGAGCTTCCTAGCCCCCTCTACCTATAAATATGTGTCCCTCCCGGATTTTTCGCGCAGTCCAACCCTAGCCCCGCTCCCTCTCCGCCGCCGGACACGTCCGTCCGCGCCGGACATGTCCACCGGTCACCTCACCCCGGCGAATCACGGGCCGCCACGTCGCCCCGCCGCCCCTCTCCTCCAACCGGAGCGCGCCACGTCACCCGCGCCGGTCTCCCTCTCTCTCCTCCCACCGCGCTGGCCCGTGCGGCCCGCAGCAGGCCCGCGGGGCCCGGTCGCCGCCGCCGCGCCCGTCCCGCCGGCCCGCGCCTGCCCCACTTGTGCCGCTCGCCGCACGCCCCGAGCCGCCCCTCCGCGCGCGCCTTCGCCGCCTCCCCGCCGCCTGCTGCACACCGCCGTCACGGCGTCCCGCCGCCATCGCCGCGCTGGGCCGCGCCGCCGCCGCTCCCCGCCGTTCCGCGCCCGTGCGTCGCCGCCGGGGCCGCGCCCCGAGCTGCCTCCCGTGCCGCGCCTCTTCTCCCGTGCGCCGCCTGCCGCTCCCCGCCGGCCCCGCGCGCCGGTGCCCCGCGCCGCCACCGCCGCCATGCGCGCCGCCCGCTTGCCGGAGCTCCGCACCGGCCAGATCCGGGCGGGTGGACGAGATCCACCCGTCCCGCGATCCAATCGCGCCCCGTCACCCCGGATCCCTCCGTCCCGGTACCACGTCGTCCCGGTTTGACTTTTCCGGAGGTATAATATTCCACCAAGTCCTCGGATCTGTAACATTTTCATGCCATGTTTATCATGCCATATCTTTGCACCCGCTGCTCCGTTTTGGGCGTATAATATGTCAAATTGTTCGCCTCGATGAGTACTTCATTTCATTCCATTGCATAATTTTCATTTGAGCTCATCTTGATGCCCGAAATACTGTTAGAAGAGGGCTATGTGATGTTAGTTTCTGATTCTTATCAGAACTTGCACTTTTGTCATTTTTGCCATGATTGATGTGTGCATCCTATGGAGTTGAGTTCTACATGTGTTTTTTAATATGCCACGCCATATTCCCAGAGATTTATGCCATGTATTTTTGTGATCTATGTGGTGACTATCACAAGCATGCAAACTAGGGTACTTAATGTTGCTGATTTCAGAGACTTTGTAATTTCACCAAGTCCCTGCCTGCTGTTATTTTTATGCCATGTGTTCATGTTGTTTCAGAGAGATCTATGCCTCTTTTGAGCATGATCATTAAGGGTGTTTTGAGCATATGGATTTGCTCTATCCATACATGCCTTTGTTTGTAATTATGGAGTACCATAGCTTGAGTCAATCGAGCTCTACTTTTGCTATAAAATGTTCCTGGCAGATTGTTTACATGTTATTCGATTTTGCCAAGCTTGTTGTAGTTGATTCTTGCATGCTATGATGTTGTTCTTGCCATGTATAGCTTTTATGCCATGTCTTATTGATGTATGTATGTCTAGTTTATCATGCAATGCTCTGTAGTGAGTGTATCGAGCTCACGAACATGCCTACTTGTTATCTGTTTTTAACATGTCTAGTTTTCTGCTAAGTCTGAAACCTGTAACGAAACTTGCTTAATTGATATGGGTGTTATTATATTTTCTGATCCCTTTTGGCTCATGGTCAGTAAGGGACTTTTGTTAAGTGCTTTGAGTAGATGCATCCATGCTTTATTTTGCCATGTACTGTTCCTGTAGCATGTTGTTTCATGGCTCTAAACATGTCATCCAGATGTTAATTTCTGGCATGTTATTTTCACCAAGTCTGTGAACCTGTTATCTTTTGCACTTTTGCCATGCTTGTTTGAACCTGTTATGGTGTGATTTAGCCATAGCTCAGTGTTCATCTTTTGTCGAGCATCTTGATTAGATTACTGTCATATGCTTTCTTGATACGTTTGGGTGCAGTAACTTAATTTCTTGTTGCTTGCTAAGTAGCATCATGCTGTTAATGGCAGATTCTTGTCATTCTTGTTTTGTTTGTCATTTGCAAACCGTACATCCGATTCCGGTGATCTTTATATCGATTTCAACCGAAATCACCTCACCTTTCCAGTGGCATACTTGGTTTGCCAAGATTATGCCTTGTTCATCTTTTCCCTTCCCGCGCATGCATATGCATTGCATACCACATCTCGCATATCATGCCATGTTTATGTGGTGGTTGTTTACTTTGTTGTTTGCTTCTTTCCGGTGTGCTTCTTCGGGTTAGTTCCGATAACGTTGCGATTATGAGGATCCGTTCGTCTACGTCCGTTTGTCTTCTTCATGGACTCGTTCTTCTTCCTTGCGGGATTTCAGGCAAGATGACCATACCCTTGAAATCACTTCTATCTTTGCTTGCTAGTTGCTCGCTCTTTTGCTATGCCTTTGCTGCGATACCTACCACTTGCTTATCATGCCTCCCATATTGTTAAACCAAGCCACTAACCCACCTTGTCCTAGCAAACCGTTGTTTGGCTATGTTACCGCTTTGCTCAGCCCCTCTTATAGCGTTGTAAGTTGCAGGTGAAGATGAAGTGTGTTTCTTGTTGGAACATGGAGATGTTGTTCCTTGTTGGAACATGTTTACTTGTTGGGATATCACAATATATCTTATTTAATTAATGCATCTATATACTTGGTAAAGGGTGGAAGGCTCGGCCTTATGCCTGGTGTTTTGTTCCACTCTTGCCGCCCTAGTTTCCGTCATATCGGTGTTATGTTCCCGGATTTTGCGTCCCTAACGCGGTCGGGTGATTTATGGGACCCCCTTGACAGTTCGCTTTGAATAAGACTCTTCCAGCAAGGCCCAACCTTGGTTTTACCATTTGCCTACCACCTACCCCTTTCCCTTGGGTCTGATCAACCCGAGGGTCATCTTTATTTAGCCCCCCCCCCGGGCCAATGCTTGTCTAAGTGTTGGTCCGAACTGAGCTGCCTGCGGGGCCCCCTCGTGGAAACTCGAGGCCTGGTTTTACTCGTAGCTAGTATCATCCGGTGTTGCCCTGAGACCGAGATATGTGCAGCTCCTATCAGGATGTCGGCGCATCGGGCGGATTTGCTGGACTTGTTTTATTGCTGTCGAAATGTCTTGTAGCCGGGATTCCGAGACTGATCGGGTCTTCCCGGGGAGAAGGAATATCCTTCGTTGATCGCGAGAGCTTATCATGGGCTAAGTTGGGACACCCCTGCAGGGTTTGAACTTCCGAAAGCCGTACCCGCGGTTATGTGGCAGATGGGAATTTGTTAATGTCCGGTTGTAGAAAACCTGAAGTTGATCTTAATTAAAATACACCAACCGCGTGTGTAACCGTGATGGTCTCTTCTCGGCGGGGTCCGGGAAGTGAACACGATTGTTGGAGTTATGCTTGACGTAAGTAGTTTCAGGATCACTTCTTGATCATAGCTGTTCGACCGTGCTTTTGCCTTCTCTTCTCGCTCTCATTTGCGTAAGTTAGCCACCATATATGTTAGTCGCTTGCTGCAGCTCCACCTCACTACCCTGCCCTACCTTTAAGCTTAAATAGTCTTGATCTCGCGGGTGTGAGATTGCTGAGTCCTCGTGACTCACCAGATACTTCCAAACCAGTTTGCAGGTGCCGATGAAACCGTGCAAGTGACGCACCCGAGCTCAAGGAGGAGCTCGATGAAGTTCTTGTCCTTTATGTTGTTTCGTTCTAGTCGATCAGTAGTGGAGCCCAGTTGGGGTCGATCAGGACCTTTGTCGCTTTTGGGGTTTCTTCTTTTATTTTTGGCTCCGTAGTCGGGTCCTGTTTGTAACTGTATGATGTAATGTTTTATTCATGTATTTGTGTGAAGTGGCGATTCTAAGCCAACTATGTATCTCTTTCCCTTATGTATTACATGGGTTGTGTGAAGATTACCTCACTTGCGACATTACTTTCAATGCGGTTATGCCTCTAAGTCGTGCTTCGACACGTGGGAGATATAGCCGCATCGAGGGCGTGACAGTACCCTTACACGGGAAAGGGCCCTCCGGGCACCTTGAATGCAGACAGAGCGCTTGATGACCTCAAGCCATGGACATGCCTCCACCAGCCGCCGCACCAACCCGAAATAGCTCCCAGGCAGGGCCTCTCCAGGCCACAGCCGAACTAGTAAGCCCTTCATGGCCTGTTCAGCCGCCTTGTGGAGCTCGACCAGCTGTCTCAGCTGATCGCTTAAGGGCACAGGGTGTCCGGCCTCAGAATACTGAGACCAAAACACACTCTCAGTCGAGCTGTCCTCTTCAGCTCGGTAGAACGCGGCGGCGTCGGATACGCTGCGGGGAAGATCGGCGAACGCCCCTGGAGAACTCCGGATTTGGGTAAGTAATAGGTAGTTTACTTTTATATTCCTACTTTGCATTGAGAATGCCTTACCCGTTGCTATCTTTTTCACCTCCTCCAACTCTTGGAGGGCCTTTTGGGCTTCGGCCTTGGCACTCTTGGCGGTCTCGATGGCCGACGCGAGCTCGGATGCTTGCGTTTTTGACTCAAGCTCCAAACCCTCATGTTTTGTCATGAGAGCTTGCAGCTCTTGCTGCACCTCGCCGACCTGAACCCCAAGCCTTTCTCGCTCGGCGCGCTCCTCGGCCGTTTTCTTTTCGGCCCCTGCCAGCGCCTGCTTCAGGGTTGCTACCTTGGTTGCGGCCCCTACAATAAGCAGTACAATCCTATTATTTCTTTCTGCAATCAAGCCTCTCTATAGGCACCTTTTTCTTTTTTTAGGTATTTCTTACCTTCCTTCTCCTCGAGCTGCCGTTTGGCAAGGCCGAGCTCTTGCTCGGTCCGCCCGAGGTCCTTTTTAAGGACATCCACCTGCGCAGTCAGTGCGGCGGTGGACAGCAGCGAAGCCTGCATACGCATATTTGACCTTTTTGTTAGACTCCTGCGAAAATTACTAGATCCTCTATCCGTCTTTTCTTTCCGAACACCGAACAGAGCATCAGGGGCTACTGTCTACGCGGTAAATAATTTGACATATTTTTACTTACCTCGAAGCCTGTTAGAAGGCTAGCGCAAGCTTCATTCAGTCCGCTCTTGGCGGACTGAACCCTTTAGATCACCGTACTCATAACAGTACGGTGCTCCTCATCGATGGCGGCGCCCTTAAGCACCTCCAGCAGATTGTCCGGCGCCTCCGGTTGGACAGAGGCCGCCGGCTCAGATGGCTTACTCCTCTTGGAAGGAGTTCGCCCACCGCGGACCGGTACTGTCGAGTCCGGCGCGGTGTCCGGCACAAAGCCGGAATTGGATCCCTGGGGGGTTTCATCCCCTTTACTCCTGGGGTCCGGAGGATTGCCTTGTGGCTCCTCCAGGACCATCTCCTCCTGCCCCGAAGCTTGGCGGGGCGCCACTTCGGCGTCGTCCGCCCCGCAGGGGGAGACCGCGGGCGGAACAGAATTCACGTCCGACGAATCCAGGGAGCTGCTCGACGAATCGTCGAGTCCGGCCTGGGGCGGGCTGCATAAATTACGTTCAATATTAGGGAAAGTCGTGCATTAAAAGAATATCATGAGTCACTCTGGTATGTAAACACTTACGATGTTGTCGGACGCTTGGTTCGGTCCAGCCACTCCTCTCCACCCTCTTCGGCGTCGTGGGAGTAGTCCGGCGGAGGGGTCTTCCTTTTCCTTGACCCCTCGGCCTCCCCCGTTGGGGCGACCTTCTTCTTCTTTGCTCCCCTCGCTGGAGGGGGAGAGCTTCCTTGTTCCTCCTCTTGTTTTCACGAGAGGAGGGCGTTGCGGACTCGTCAGATGACGAGTCCGACACCACCATGTTGCGGGAACTTTTTCGAGTCCCGGTGGTTTTCTTCTTCTTGGCCTTCCTCTACGGCACCACGTAAGGTGCCGGAGCCATCAGCTTCAGCAACATAGCTGGGGCCGGGTCTTAGGGCAGAGGAGCCGGACAGTTAATTGGTCCGGATACCTCCTGCCAAGCCTGTCAAAGGTAAAGGGAGTTTAGATCCCGCATAAAGTTAATCTATGTAGAAGAGCTTAACGAACCTGTCAAAGGTATAGACAGCTTACCTCGCTAGCGATGCGCTGCGAGCTGTAACCGCGATCCTCGGAGGCTGATGTGGGGGACTCGGCGCCTTTGGTCAGCACCTTCCAGACGTCTTCATACGTCGTGTCGAATAGCCTACTGAGGGTTTGGTGTTGCGCCGGGTCGAATTCCCACCAAGTAAAATCCCGTTCTTGGCACGGGAGGATAAGGCGAACGAGCATGACCTGGACTATATTGGCAAGCCGGATTGGCTTGTCCACCAGGGACTGGATGCATGTTTGCAACCCAGTCACTTCTTGCTCGTTGCCCCACGACAGGCCCGTCTCTTTCCAGGACATGAGCCGCGTTGGGGGTCCGGATCTGAACTCAGGGGCCGCGACCCATTTTGGATCGCGGGGCTCGGTGATGTAAAACCACCCAGCCTGCCACCCCTTTAGGGACTCCACGAGGGAGCCATCGAACCAGAGGACGTTGGCTCTCTTGCCAACCATAGTGTTGGAAATATGCCCTAGAGGCAATAATAAAAGCATTATTATTATATTTCCTTGTTCATGATAATTGTCTTTATTCGTGCTATAATTGTGTTATCCGGAAATCGTAATACATGTGTGAATAACAGACAACAACGTGTCCCTAGTAAGCCTCTAGTTGACTAGCTCGTTGATCAACAGATAGTCATGGTTTCCTTACTATGGGCATCAGATGTCAATGATAACGAGATCACATCATTAGGAGAATGATGTGATGGACAAGACCCAATCCTAAACATAGCATAAGATCGCATAGTTCGTTTGATAGAGTTTTCCAATGTCAAGTATCCTTTCCTTAGACCATGAGATCGTGTAACTCCCGGACACCGTAGGAGTGCTTTGGGTGTGCCAAACGTCACAACGTAACTGGGTGACTATAAAGGTATACTACGGGTATCTCCGAAAGTGTCTGTTGGGTTGACACGGATCGAGACTGGGATTTGTCACTCCGCTTGACGGAGAGGTATCACCGGGCCCCCTCGGTAATGCATCATCATAATGAGCTCAATGTGATCAAAGTGTTTGATCATGGGATCATGCATTACGGTACGAGTAAAGTGACTTGCCGGTAACGAGATTGAACGAGGTATTGGGATGCCGACGATCGAATCTCGGGCAAGTAAAATACCGATTGACAAAGGGAATCGTATACGGGATTAATTGAATCCTCGACATCGTGGTTCATCCGATGAGATCATCGTGGAGCATGTGGGAGCCAACATGGGTATCCAGATCCCGCTGTTGGTTATTGCCCGAGAGCCGTCTCGGTCATGTCTGCATGTCTCCCAAACCCGTAGGGTCTACACACTTAAGGTTCTGTGACGCTAGGGTTGTGAAGATATGTATATGCAGTAACCCGAATGTTGTTCGGAGTCCCGGATGAGATCCCGGACGTCACGAGGAGTTTCGGAATGGTCCGGAGGTAAAGATTTATATATGGGAAGTTGTCATACGGACACCGGGAAGTTTCGGGGGCATATCGGTATTGTACCGGGGCCACCGGAGGGGTTCTGGGGGTCCACCGAGAGGGGCCACCTCTCTCGGAGGGCCTCATGGGCTGTATGAGGAAGGGAACCATCCCAAAGTGGGCTGGTGCGCCTCCCCCCCAAGGGCCCATGTGCCTAGGGTTGGGGGGGAACCCTAAAGGGGGCGCCCCCCTTGCTTGGGGGGCAAGTTTCCCCTCCCTGGCCGCCGCCCCCCTCTAGATCCCATCTAGAGGGGCCGTCCCCCCTTGCCCCTTCCCCTATAAATAGAGGGGTGAGGGGAGGGCTGCGCACCCTTGCTCCTGGCGCCTCCCTCTCCCTCCCCAACACCTCCTCCTCCTCCGTTGAGCACGGCGAAGCCCTGCTGGAGTACTGTAGTTCCACCATCACCACGCCGTCGTGCTGCTGCTGGAGCCATCTTCCCCAACCTATCCTTTGCCTTGCTGGATCAAGAAGAAGGAGACGTTACGCTGACCGTACGTGTGTTGAACGCCGAGGTGCCGTGCTTTCGGTGCTATGATCTCCGGTGATTTGGATCACGGTGTGTACGACTACTTCATCCCCGTTCGTTGAACGCTTTCGCTCGCGATCTACAAAGTGGTATGTAGATGCAATCCCTCTCCCTTGACTCGTTGCTTAGATGAACTCATAGATGGATCTTGGTGAAACCGTAGGAAAAATATTAATTTTCTGCAACGTTCCCCAACAGTGGCATCATGAGCTAGGTCTATGCGTAGTTCTCTATTGCACGAGTAGAACACAATTTGTTGTGGGCGTAGATGTTGTCAACTTTCTTTCCGCTACTAGTCTTATCTTGCTTCAGCGGTATTGTGGGATGAAGCGGCCCGGACCAACCTTACACGTACTCTTACGTGAGACCGGTTCCACCGACTAACATGCACTAGTTGCATAAGGTGGCTGGCGGGTGTCTGTCTCTCCCACTTTAGTTGTAGCGGATTCGATGAAAAGGGTCCTTATGAAGGGTAAATAGAAGTTGACAAATCACGTTGTGGCTTTTACGTAGGTAAGAAAACGTTCTTGCTAGAACCCTAATTCAGCCATGTAAAACTTGCAACAACAATTAGAGGACGTCTAACTTGTTTTTGCAGCAAGTGCTTTGTGATATGCTATGGCCAAAGTTGTGATGAATGATGAATGATCTATATGTGATGTATGAGATGTTCATGCTATTGTAATAGGAATCACGACTTGCATGTCGATGAGTATGACAACCGGCAGGAGCCATAGGAGTTGTCTTTATTTTTTGTATGACCTGCGTGTCATTGAGAAACGCCATGTAAATTACTTTACTTTATTGCTAAACGCGTTAGCCATAGTAGTAGAAGTAATAGTTGGCGAGCAACTTCATGGAGACACGATGATGGAGATCATGATGATGGAGATCATGGTGTCAAGCCGGTGACAAGATGATCATGGAGCCCCAAGATGGAGATCAAAGGAGCTATGTGATATTGGCCATATCATGTCACGTTTATTATTTGATTGCATGTGATGTTTATCATGTTTTGCATCTTGTTTACTTAGAACGACGGTAGTAAATAAGATGATCCCTCATAATAATTTCAAGAAGTGTTCCCCCTAACTGTGCACCGTTGCGACAGTTCGTTGTTTCGAAGCACCACGTGATGATCGGGTGTGATAGATTCTAACGTTCACATACAACGGGTGTAAGACAGATTTACACATGCAAACACTTAGGTTGACTTGACGAGCCTAGCATGTACAGACATGGCCTCGGAACACAGAAGACCGAAAGGTCGAGCATGAGTCGTATAGAAGATACGATCGACATGAAGATGTTCACCGATGTTGACTAGTCCGTCTCACGTAATGATCGGACACGGCCTAGTTGACTCGGATCATGTAATACTTAGATGACTAGAAGAGGGATGTCTATCTAAGTGGGAGTTCATTAAATAATTTGATTAAATGAACTTTATTATCATGAACTTGGTCTAAATATTTACAATATGTCTTGTAGATCAAATGGCCAACGTAGTCCTCAACTTCAACGCGTTCCTAGAGAAAACCAAGCTGGAAGACGATGGCAGCAACTATACGGACTGGGTCCGGAACCTGAGGATCATCCTCATAGCTGCCAAGAAAGATTATGTCCTACGAGCACCGCTGGGTGACGCACCTATTCTCCCTGCTGAACAAGACGTTATGAACGCTTGGCAGTCACGTTCCGATGATTACTCCCTCGTTCAGTGCGGCATGCTTTACAGCTTAGAGCCTGGGCTCCAAAAGCGTTTTGAGAGACATGGAGCATATGAGATGTTCGAAGAGTTGAAAATGGTTTTCCAAGCTCATGCACGGGTCGAGAGATATGAAGTCTCCGACAAATTCTTTAGCTGTAAGATGGAGGAAAATAGCTCTGTCAGTGAACACATACTCAAAATGTCTGGGTTGCACAACCGCTTGACTCAACTGGAAGTTAATCTCCCGGATGAAGCGGTCATTGACAGAATCCTCCAGTCGCTTCCACCTAGCTACAAGAGCTTTGTGATGAACTACAATATGCAGGGGATGGTAAAGACCATTCCTGAGGTATATGCTATGCTGAAATCAGCAGAGGTAGAAATCAAGAAGGAGCATCAAGTGTTGATGGTGAATAAAACCACTAAGTTCAAGAAGGGCAAGGGTAAAAAGAACTTCAAGAAGGACGGCAAGGAAGTTGCCGCGCCCGGTAAGCAAGTTGCCGAGAAGAAGCCAAAGAATGGACCCAAGCCCGAGACTGAGTGTTTTTATTGCAAGGGAAGTGGTCACTCGAAGCAGAACTGCCCCAAGTACTTAGCGGACAAGAAGGCCGGCAAAACAAAAGGTATATGTGATATACATGTAATTGATGTGTACCTTACCAGTACTCGTAGTAGCTCTTGGGTATTTGATACCGGTGCAGTTGCTCACATTTGTAACTCAAAACAGGAGCTGCGGAATAAACGGAGACTGGCAAAGGACGAGGTGACGATGCGCGTCGGGAATGGTTCCAAGGTCGATGTGATCGCCGTCGGCACGCTACCTCTACATTTACCTACGGGATTAGTTTTAAACCTCAATAATTGTTATTTAGTGCCAAGTTTGAGCATGAACATTGTGTCTGGATCTCGTTTAATACGAGATGGCTACTCATTTAAATCCGAGAATAATGGTTGTTCTATTTATATGAGAGATATGTTTTATGGTCATGCTCCAATGGTTAATGGTTTATTCTTAATGAATCTCGTACGTGATGATACACATATTCATATTGTGAATACCAAAAGAGTTAAAATTGATAACAATAGTCCCACATATTTGTGGCATTGCCGCCTTGGTCACATAGGTGTCAAACGCATGAAGAAGCTCCATGCAGATGGACTTTTAGAGTCTCTTGATTATGAATCATTTGACACGTGCGAACCATGCCTCATGGGTAAAATGACCAAGACTCCGTTCTCAGGAACAATGGAGCGAGCAACCAGCTTATTGGAAATCATACATACCGATGTGTGCGGTCCAATGAGTGTTGAGGCTCGTGGTGGCTATCGTTATGTTCTCACCCTCACTGATGACTTGAGTAGATATGGGTATATCTACTTAATGAAACACAAGTCTGAGACCTTTGAAAAGTTCAAGGAATTTCAGAGTGAGGTTGAAAATCAACGTGACAGAAAAATCAAGTTTTTACGATCAGATCGTGGAGGAGAATACTTGAGTCACGAATTTGGCACACACTTAAGAAAATGTGGAATAGTTTCACAACTCACGCCGCCTGGAACACCTCAGCGTAATGGTGTGTCCGAACGTCGTAATCGCACTCTATTAGATATGGTGCGATCTATGATGTCTCTTACCGATTTACCGCTATCTTTTTGGGGCTATGCTTTAGAGACTACCGCATTCACTTTAAATAGGGCTCCGTCGAAATCCATTGAGACGACACCGTATGAATTATGGTTTGGGAAGAAACCTAAGCTGTCGTTTCTAAAAGTTTGGGGATGCGATGCTTATGTGAAGAAACTTCAACCTGAAAAGCTCGAACCCAAGTCGGAAAAATGCGTCTTCATAGGATACCCTAAAGAAACTATTGGGTATACCTTCTACCTCAGATCCGAAGGCAAGATCTTTGTTGCCAAGAATGGATCCTTTCTAGAGAAAGAGTTTCTCTCGAAAGAAGTAAGTGGGAGGAAAGTAGAACTTGATGAAGTGTTACCTCTTGAACCGGAAAATGGCGAAACTCAAGAAAACGTTCCTGAGGTGCCTGCACCGACTAGAGAGGAAATTAATGATAATGATCAAGATACTTCTAATTAAGCTCCTACTGGAATTCGAAGGTCCACAAGGACACGTTCCGCACCAGAGTGGTACGGCAACCCTGTCTTGGAGATCATGTTGTTAGACAACGGTGAACCTTCGAACTATGAAGAAGCGATGGCGGGCCCGGACTCCAACAAATGGCTGGAAGCCATGAAATCCGAGATAGGATCCATGTATGAAAACAAAGTATGGATTTTGACTGACTTGCCCCTTGAACGGCGAGCCATAGAAAATAAATGGATCTTTAAGAAGAAGTAAGACGCGGATGGTAATGTGACCGTCTATAAAGCTCGGCTTGTCGCTAAGGGTTATCGACAAGTTCAAGGAATTGACTACGATGAGACTTTCTCACCGGTAGCGAAGCTGAAGTCCGTCCGAATCATGTTAGCAATTGCTGCATTCTACGATTATGAAATATGGCAAATGGACGTCAAAACGGCATTCCTTAATGGTTTCCTTAAGGAAGAATTGTATATGATGCAGCCGGAAGGTTTTGTCGATCCTAAGAATGCTGACAAGGTGTGCAAGCTCCAACGCTCGATTTATGGGCTGGTGCAAGCATCTCGGAGTTGGAACATTCGCTTTGATGAGATGATCAAAGCGTTTGGGTTTACGAAGACTTATGGAGAAGCCTGCGTTTACAAGAAAGTGAGTGGGAGCTCTGTAGCATTTCTCATACTATATGTAGATGACATACTTTTGATGGGAAATGATATAGAACTCTTGGACAGCATTAAGGCCTACTTGAATAAGAGTTTTTCAATGAAGGACCTTGGAGAAGCTGCTTATATATTAGGCATCAAGATCTATAGAGATAGATCAAGACGCCTCATAGGTCTTTCGCAAAGCACATACCTTGATAAGATATTGAAGAAGTTCAATATGGATCAATCTAAGAAGGGGTTCTTACCTGTGTTACAAGGTGTGAAATTGAGCTCAGCTCAATGTCCGACCACGGCAGAAGATATAGAAGAGATGAGCGTCATCCCCTATGCCTCAGCCATAGGTTCTATTATGTATGCCATGCTGTGTACCAGACCTGATGTAAACCTTGCCGTAAGTTTGGTACGAAGGTACCAAAGTAATCCCGGCAAGGAACACTGGACAGCGATCAAGAATATCCTGAAGTACCTGAAAAGGACTAAGGAAATGTTTCTCATTTATGGAGGTGACGAAGAGCTCGTCGTAAAGGGTTATGTTGACGCTAGCTTCGACACAGATCTGGATGACTCTAAGTCACAAACCGGATACGTGTATATTTTGAATGGTGGGGCAGTAAGCTGGTGCAGTTGCAAGCAGAGCGTCGTGGCGGGATCTACATGTGAAGCGGAGTACATGGCAGCCTCGGAGGCAGCACATGAAGCAATTTGGGTGAAGGAGTTCATCACCGACCTCGGAGTCATACCCAATGCGTCGGGGCCAATCAAACTCTTCTGTGACAACACTGGAGCTATTGCACTTGCAAAGGAGCCCAGGTTTCACAAGAAGACCAGGCACATCAAGCGTCGCTTCAACTCCATTCGTGAAAATGTTCAAGATGGAGACATAGAAATTTGTAAAGTGCACACGGATCTGAATGTTGCAGATCCGTTGACTAAACCTCTCCCTAAGGCAAAACAAGATCAACACCAGAACTCGATGGGTGTTCGATTCATCACAATGTAACTAGATTATTGACTCTAGTGCAAGTGGGAGACTGTTGGAAATATGCCCAAGAGGCAATAATAAAAGCATTATTATTATATTTCCTTGTTCATGATAATTGTCTTTATTCGTGCTATAATTGTGTTATCCGGAAATCGTAATACATGTGTGAATAACAGACAACAACGTGTCCCTAGTAAGCCTCTAGTTGACTAGCTCGTTGATCAACAAATAGTTATGGTTTCCTGACTATGGGCATCAGATGTCAATGATAACGAGATCACATCATTAGGAGAATGATGTGATGGACAAGACCCAATCCTAAACATAGCATAAGATCGCATAGTTCGTTTGCTAGAGTTTTCCAATGTCAAGTATCCTTTCCTTAGACCATGAGATCGTGTAACTCCCGGACACCGTAGGAGTGCTTTGGGTGTGCCAAACGTCACAACGTAACTGGGTGACTATAAAGGTATACTACGGGTATCTCCGAAAGTGTCTGTTGGGTTGACACGGATCGAGACTGGGATTTGTCACTCCGCTTGACGGAGAGGTATCACCGGGCCCCCTCGGTAATGCATCATCATAATGAGCTCAATGTGATCAAAGTGTTTGATCACGGGATCATGCATTACGGTACGAGTAAAGTGACTTGCCGGTAATGAGATTGAACGAGGTATTGGGATGCCGACGATTGAATCTCGGGCAAGTAAAATACCGATTGACAAAGGGAATCGTATACGGGATTAATTGAATCCTTGACATCATGGTTCATCCGATGAGATCATCGTGGAGCATGTGGGAGCCAACATGGGTATCCAGATCCCGCTGTTGGTTATTGCCCGAGAGCCGTCTCGGTCATGTCTGCATGTCTCCCGAACCCGTAGGGTCTACACACTTAATGTTCGGTGACGCTAGGGTTGTGAAGATATGTATATGCAGTAACCCGAATGTTGTTCGGAGTCCCGGATGAGATCCCGGACGTCACGAGGAGTTTCGGAATGGTTCGGAGGTAAAGATTTATATATGGGAAGTTGTCATACGGACACCGGGAAGTTTCGGGGGCATATCGGTATTGTACCGGGGCCACCGGAGGGGTTCTGGGGGTCCACCGGGAGGGGCCACCTCTCCCGGAGGGCCTCATGGGCTGTATGAGGAAGGGAACCAGCCCAAAGTGGGATGGTGCGCCTCCCCCCCAAGGGCCCATGCGCCTAGGGTTGGGGGGAACCCTAAAGGGGGCGCCCCCCTTGCTTGGGGGGCAAGTTTCCCCTCCCTGGCCGCCGCCCCCCCTCTAGATCCCATCTAGAGGGGCCGGCCCCCCTTGCCCCTTCCCCTATAAATAGAGGGGTGAGGGGAGGGCTGCGCACCCTTGCTCCTGGCGCCTCCCTCTCCCTCCCCAACACCTCCTCCTCCTCCGTTGAGCACGGCGAAGCCCTGCCGGAGTACTGTAGTTCCACCATCACCACGCCGTCGTGCTGCTGCTGGAGCCATCTTCCCCAACCTCTCCTTTGCCTTGCTGGATCAAGAAGAAGGAGACGTTACGCTGACCGTACGTGTGTTGAACGCGGAGGTGCCGTGCTTTCGGTGCTAGGATCTCCGGTGATTTGGATCACGGTGTGTACGACTACTTCATCCCCGTTCGTTGAACGCTTCCGCTCGCGATCTACAAAGTGGTATGTAGATGCAATCCCTCTCCCTTGACTCGTTGCTTAGATGAACTCATAGATGGATCTTGGTGAAACCGTAGGAAAAATATTAATTTTCTGCAACGTTCTCCAACACATAGAGCCTCCGCACTCCGCCTGGGTGTCGGACACCACCTTAGGCTTGACGTTGAAGGTCTTAAGCCAGAGGCCGAAGTGGGGGCGGACGCGGAGAAAGGCCTCACACACGACCATAAACGTCGAGATGTTGAGAATGAAGTTCGGGGCCAGATCATGGAAATCCAGGCCGTAGTAGAACATGAGCCCCCGGACAAATGGGTGAAGTGGAAAGCCCAATCCGCGGAGGAAGTGGGGAAGAAAAACTACCCTCTCATGGGGCCTCAGGGTAGGAAGAAGCTTCCCCTTATCAGGAAGCCGATGCGGGATGTCCTTGGACAAGTATCCGGCTTTCCTTAGCCTTTTTACTTGAGCCTCCGTAACGGAGGAGACCATCCACTTGCCTCCCGCTCCGGACATTGTTGGAGAAGGTTGAGGAAGGAAGAGCGGACTTGGGTGCTGGAGCTTGAGTGCGCGAGAGATGGATCGGCAAAGGAGGAAGAAGGCGTAGGTTGAAAAGGTGAATCCTTATCCCTTCATATAAGCAGGTACGGTTTGGCGTCCTCACCTACCTAATAAAACTCACTTGCCTCCCAAACGCCGCAGTAAATGGCGTGGTAGGGTTACCCACGTCCGTATTAATGAGAATCCCGCTAAAGGGGGGCACATGATCTCTACTTCGACAAGATGTGCCAAGGAAACCGCCTCGCTAAACGAGCTGAGGTGGAACAATGAAAACAATTTATGTAGAAGGCTTGGCCGCAGTGTTATGACGCACTGCGGGATACGTCAGCAGATTTGATTTGTGTTAATATTATTCTCTGTATGGAAATATGTGGAAACTTATTTTGCAGAGACGGACACTATTTTGTGGTGTTTATAATCTTCTTGAAGAACTTGGAGGAGGAACCCGCCTTGCAATGACGAAGACAATCTGCGCGCTGGACTCGTCGTCATTGAAGCCTGGTTCAGGGGCTACTGAGGGAGTCCTGGATTAGGGGGTGTTTGGATAGCTGAACTATACCTTCAGCCGGACTCCAGGACTATGAAGATACAAAGTTGAAGACTTCGTCCCGTGTCCGGAAGGATCTTTTCTTGGCGTGGAAGGCAAGCTAGGTGTGCGAATATTCAAGATCTCCTACCATTGTAACCGACTCTGTGTAACCCTAACCCTATCCGGTGTCTATATAAACCGGAGGGTTGTAGTCCGTAGGACAACCATCATCATACACAATCATACCATAGGCTAGCTTCTAGGGTTTAGCCTCCTTGATCTCGTGGTAGATCCACTCTTGTATTACCCATATCATCAATATTAATCTAGCAGGAGTAGGGTTTTACCTCCATCGAGAGGGCCCGAACCTGGGTAAAATAAAGTGTCCCTTGTCTCCTGTTACCATCCGACCTTGACGCACAGTTCGGGACCCCCTACCCGAGATCCGCCGGTTTTGACACCGACAATGCCGGATGCGGTTCATCATGTAACAGTCATAACATAGGGTGACAAAGAACTAGCTCCAATTCATCAATGTAATGTAGGCATGTATTCCGAATATAGTCATACGTGCTTTTGGAAAAGAACTTGCATGCCATCTTTTGTCCTACCCTCCTGTGGCAGCGGGGTCCTAATGGAAACTAAGGGATATTAAGGCCTCCTTTTAATAGAGAACCGGAACAAAGCATTAGCACATAGTGAATACATGAACTCCTCAAACTATGGTCATCACCAGGAGTGGTCCCGATTATTGTCACTTCGGGGTTGCCAGATCATAACACATAGTAGGTGACTATAGACTTGCAAGATAGGATCAAGAACTCACATATATTCATGAAAACATAATAGGTTCAGATTTGAAATCATGGCAAGCATTAAGCATAGCAAAGTCATAGCAACATCAATCTCAGAACATAATGGATACTAGGGATCAAACCCTAACAAAACTAACTCGAGTACATGATAGATCTCATCCAACCCATCACCGTCTAGCAAGCCTACGATGGAATTACTCACGCACGGCGGTGAGCACCATGAAATTGGTCTTGGAGGATGGTTGATGATGACGACGACGACGAATCCCCCTCTCTGGAGCCCCGAACAGACTCCAGATCAGCCCTCCTGAGAGGTTTTAGGGCTTGGCGGCGGCTCCGTATCGTAAAACGCGATGATTTCTTCTCCTCTATTTTTTCTCCCCGAAAACAAATATATAGAGTTGGAGTTGGCGTCGGAAGGTCTCCAGGGGGCCCACAAGGTAGGGGGCGCGCCCTAGGGGGGCGGCCCCACCCTCGTGGACAGGGTGTGGCCCCTGGTCTTCATCTTTGGCGAGGATTTTTTATTATTTATTATAAGGTATTCCGTGGAGTTTCAGGTCATTCCGAGAACTTCTGTTTTCTGCACATAAAACAACATCATGGCAATTCTGCTGAAAACAACGTCAGTCCGGGTTAGTTCCATTCAAATCATACAAGTTAGAGTCCCAAACAAGGGCAAAAGTGTTTGGAAAAGTAGATACGACGGAGACGTATCAACTCCCCCAAGCCTAAACCCTTTCTTGTCCTCAAGCAATTCAGTTGACAAACTAAAAGAAATAAAGAAAAACTTTTACAAACTCTGTTTGCTCTTGTTGTTGTAAATATGTCAAGCCAGTTGTCTATGTCAAAACCGGCGGATCTCGGGTAGGGGGTCCTGAACTGTGCGTCTAGGCGGATGGTAACAGGAGACAAGGGACACGAAGTTTTACCCAGGTTCGGGCCCTCTTGATGGAGGTAAAACCCTACGTCCTGCTTGATTAATATTGATGATATGGGTAGTACAAGAGTAGATCTACCACGAGATCAAGGAGGCTAAACCCTAGAAGCTAGCCTATGGTATGATTGTTGTATGTTGGAGTTGTTGTCCTACGGACTAAAACCCTCCGGTTTATATAGACACCGGAGAGGGTTAGGGTTACACAAAGTCGGTTACAATGGTAGGAGATCTGAATATCCGTATCTCCAAGCTTGTCTTCCACGCCAAGGAAAGTCCCATCCGGACACGGGACGAAGTCTTCAATCTTCTATCTTCATAGTCCAGGAGTCCGGCTGAAGGTATAGTCCGGCCATCCGGACACCCCCTAATCCAGGACTCCCTTAGTAGCCCCTGAACCAGGCTTCAATGACGACGAGTCCGGCGTGCAGATTGTCTTCGGCATTGCAAGGCGGGTTCCTCCTCCAAGTTCTTCATAAAAGATTATAAACACTAAGAATAGTGTCCGGCTCTGCAAAATAAGTTTCCACATATTGCCATAGAGAGAATAAAATTAACACAAATCTAATCTGCTGACGTATTCCGTAGTGTGACATCACACTACGGCCAAGCCTTTAATAGAATCGTTTTTACTTCCCCACCTCAGCGCATTTTGCGAGGCGGTTTCCTTGGCATGTCTTGTCAAAGCAGAGATTGTGTCCCCTTTATTTATGGGATTCTCATCAATACGGACGTGGGTAACCCAATCGTGCCCGTTTACCATGTTTCCTCGATTAAAGGCGAGTCCCAAACGGTCACGGGGAGGGCTCTTGGTATTCAACCTCTTATGAAGAGACCAAGGCCTTGCTCCTTCTTTCCAATCTCAAACGAGTTCGCACATCGCCTCGAGTTCCAACACCCTAGGCTCCAGATTCCAGGCGCTTCGGACCTTCGACAATGTCTGGTTCCGACCTTCAAGGCCGATGGATGCCCTCCTCCGTCACGGAGGAGGACATGCTAAAGTTGAGAGAGGCTAAGTTCTTGACCGGAGAAATTCCGCATAGGCTGCCTGCTCAAGGGCAGGCGGTTCCCAGTCCCCAGCCCGGTGAGAGCGTGGTGTTCATGTCTCACTTCCTTTGGGGGTTCGGCTTTCCAATGGACCCCTTTGTGAGGGGGCTGCTGTTCTATTATGTGATGGAATTTCACGACTTAGCTCCAGAGTCCATCCTCCACATTTCCTCATTCATCGTCGTGTGTGAAGTGTTCCTCCGTGTTACCCCTCACTTCGGATTATGGCTCAAGACCTTTAAAGTGGAGCCGAAGATGATCGAGGGACGGCACGCAAAGTGCGGAGGTGCTGTTATAAGTAAGAATGCTGATGCTCCATGGCCCGAGGGCTCTTTTCAAGAGGAGCTTGGCTTATGGCAACGGGAGTGGTTCTATATCACCGCTCCCAGGGGCACCAAATGGGTGGCACCGCCTGCCTTTCGCTCGGGTCCCCCACATCAGCTAGGGTCATGGGTCAATAAAGGCCTAGACTGGGGGCCATCCCAGGACGTGCCTTTGTTGCAGGGCCGCATCAGGGATCTCTTGGAAAGAGACCTCAGCCTGGTCAAAGTGACGCAAGTCATGCTGATCCGCTGAACCCTGCCCGGCAAACGTCGCTCCTTCGCCTGTGGGAGTTTAATCCAGAGGGACCATGAGCTCTCCAGCATTTTATGGGCGCAACGCCCGCGGAGATGTATAAACTATTCTTCGAATCACAAGCAATGTGACCGGTTTTGACCGAGGACGCAGGCCTGAGCTGCAATCGCCCAGATACTCAAGTAAGTAGCCTTGTGCCCGGACTCGTTATCCACATATTTGTCATAAACTTGCCCCTAAAAGAGATGTCCCTTTAAACAGGAGTGGATAGCGAAAGCAAAGCTGATAAGGTGTCCGGCCCCCCTTCCTGAGACCAGGCCGGATTCCGTCTTGGTCAGGATGTTGAAGATTGTGCCTTTGAAGGAAAGTGAGGGTGGGGACAAGGCAGCTACGGCCTCCTCGAAGGAGGCAGTTCGGAGGGAAGGAACCGAAAATTCCTCTCCTCCGGGGAAGAAAAGGATTGCCTCTGAAAACCCGGAGGTCATAGCCTCCAAGCGGGGGAAAAATCCTCGTCAGAGGGTCCTACGCCGGGGGATACCTCGGTCGAACTATGCCCTCAAGGGGGCCAGCCCTCCAGCGAGCCGTAAGTAGAGAAAGATTATAAAAGATCTTTGCTTTAAACCTGAGAATGATTAACCGAAATTTTACCTTGTAGTTCGGGCCTCATCCCTTCTCAGCAGAGCTCGTCTTCAGGGGACCTTCTTCCGGAGATGATGGAGAGCGAGACGCCTCCCCTTGCCATACCACCTAGCGAGGCGGGCGACCCTGAGGTGTCGTCGCGGAGGGTTTCTCCAAATCCGGCAGGGGCGGAAGACAGTTATGAGGCCCCCCAAGGTTCTCCGCGTCCGACCTTCGAAAGAGGCCATAGGACAAGTCCGGCACCGTCTGGTGCTCGACCGGAGGAGCTAAAGAATCTGTTGGGGCGAGCTTCTATCTCAGAGGAGCACCGTGCATTGATGGGCACGGTGATTGAAAGGATTTCATCCGCAGAAAGCGGATTGCACGAGGCCGTCAGAAGCTTACTGACGGGTTTTGAGGTACGTTAGATAATGTACACTTTTGTCAGTTGCGCATAAATAAAATGTGCCCTGTGTAGATAGTAGCCCCTGAGACTCTGTGCGTTGTCAGAAGTGACAGCGTGCAGAGGATCATAATCCCAGGTCTAAAATGTTGCTTTAAGTATAGGTGGTGAGGTGTACGGAATCGAGCCGAACTGATGATTTTGCCGAACTAAAGCGGCAACTTGACGTGGCAGATGCCGACATCGCGCTCGTCAACAAGCGGCTTGATGAGGCTCAAGGTATGTGATTCCTTGGGCGACACCTGGTAAGAGGAGCTTTATGCCAGTATCTTACAATGTGTGCTTGACGCAGATGGTGCGGCCGCCGTGGAGAGTCTTCGGGCGGAACTTGCCCGAGCTAAGGAACAAGCCAGAGAAAGGGATGCGGCTGCCGAGAAGGCCCTTGAAGAGCTGAGAGCCGAAAAGGCTGCTCACTGCCGAAGCAAGAAGGAGATGGCCGAGATGGCCGTGAAGTTAAAGAGCGCTGCTGACCGTTGCAAGCTTCTTGAGAAAGAAGACCAGGCGAGGCAGACGGACTTAGAGAAGGCCGTTGCCGAGGCCAAGGACGCTCGCTCTGCGATGAGAGCTGCGAAGGAGGAGCTGCGTCAGGCCGGACAGATTGCGGCTGGAAAGCCCTTTATGCTGCGGAGGAAGTTTTGCGATCCGAAGTTTGCTCCGTTGGACCAGATGTGGAGTGTGGAGGACACCTATCTGGATTTGGCAGCGAGTGCTGCTGATGCAACCGAACACTTTCGAGATCAAGAAGATCGCGAAGTGGAAAAACTTTTCTGGTCGTAGTTCCACAATCTAGACCGTCCACTGGCGGTGGACGATCGTCTGGCTCAATGGGCCAAACTGAATAGGTTGTCCGGACTCGCCGTGAAGTGCGTCATGGGTCATTTATGGCCAGGGAGATCGGAGCCAAAGAGTTATTTCAGCTTGGTGCAACAATTCCTTGATGCGGTGCCACGTATCAATGCAGTGAAGAGGTCAGCATGCATAGAGGGCGCACGGAAGACATACTGGGCAGAGATGGAGACCACCGTTGTTGCGTCCCGAGATTCGGACAAAAGCCGAGTACCCTCCGAACACTATTTTCAGGAAGTCCTTGAAGGAGCTCGTGTAATAGAGACGCTGTGCTCGAAGGATGCTATATTCTGATAGCATATTTATGTATAAAGCATTATTTTGATGAATTGTAGTAGCCTTTTATACTTGTGCCTTCAAGTATTTGGAACACCTCCTGTGCGGCCGTTTTAAGATATATATATAAAATCTGAAAGATGGCAGTCGTTGGCTTCAGCCCCCACGCACATTGTGCGGGGGTGCTCGCAGAAGACGCATTTTCACACTTAATCCAATGTCTTAGTCCTACAAAGGAGGTGATGGCGCAGCGAGCTAGGCAACCGAACTATAATGCTTTAACACTTTCACTTAGCCATAGGAGCTTGACAATGGGACTCTTTAGATAGCCCTTGGTGGCGACTGCGCTCGCCCAAATTCGGGGCGCGTATGTGCCTGGCCGGGAAACGACCCTTCGTTAATGCGGAGGAATCTTATAGATTCCGGAGAGTCATTGAGTGGTTGACCAGTCTCACGCTATATCATGACAGTCGGTTTTCGGCTTTGTCTACTGAGGTGCTCGCCTGGCCGAACCGGGGCACAATCGCAGTAGTTCTCCTGGTGCTGCCTTAGCCGATAGAGCGGAACGTAAGGCGGCCGAACACAGGAGCCGGGCAACCCAACATTTGACCAAAATCATGATTCGGAGCTGATGCATATAAGGCCAAACTCGCGACGCCGAACACTCCCTAAGGTATTCGGTCTTTATGAGAGCGGGTGAAGTAACGCTCTTAGGTATAAGCCCCTAGTGTCCAGGTACGCGCAGGAATTCTGACGTGGCCACATGCCAAGACGCCAGCCTCCTCCTTGGTTATAAAACCAGGGGATGTGTATCAACAAGAGACAGTAAAAAAGGTTTACGCAGGGTCTTAATCTGAAAAGAATCCTTGGAACGGGTCCCTACTGCACGTCTGCGCCTGTGTCTCCGTTGTGCCGTATCCTGGACGGGCGCAGCACGATGTTCATCTGTAAAAGAGAGGAACTAAGTTGAAAAAAGGGCGTGCCGAACAAAAGTTATATTAAATAAACAAAGTATAAAGTAAAGTATGTAAAATTGAGCTTTATTGTCTCTTATATGTGTGGAGCCCCTAGGGCAGGGGTATGTGGCCACTAAGCCATTAGCAAAGATACTTTTATGCCGGGCTTGTCTATCCGTGTCCATGGTCTTAACGACCTGTTCGGATATTCTGGCTGGTGAAGCCAATGTATTGTGGGGCTGTTAAAGCGGCCGCACAATACTACGCTCGGGGGAGGCACACTCAATGCTTGCCCTTCAAGGAGATGATGCCTCGTGGACCAGGCATCTTAAGCGTGAGAGATGCATAATGCGGTATTGCATTAAAGCGGGCGAAAGCTTCGAGTCCCAGCAGTGCTTGATAGCGACTTGAGAATGGGACGATGTGGAAAGTCAGCTTTTCGCGGCGGAAGTTACCGGTAGGGCCGAATATAACTTCGAGCCGTAGAAAACCCATGCAATGGGTGTCCGGACCAGGCGTTACCCCTTGAAAGGAGGTTTTGCTGTTGCGAATTCTTGTTGGGTCTATCCCCATGTGACGGATTGTGTCCTGATATATCAGGTTTAATCCAGTGCCGCTGTCCATGAGGACATTTGAAAACTGGAGTCCGCCAATTATTGGATCGAGTACCAAGGCAGTCCAGCCTGCGTTCCTAATACTTCTAGAATAATCCAGATGATCGAAGATGATTGGTTTGGACAACCAGTGGCGGGACCCCTTTGGGATAGGTCGTGTGGCGCATACCTTTATGGGCGCCGTATGTTTTGTTATGTGAAGTAAGTTTACTGTTTTTACTTCTTGTGGGAAATTCTTTTATCTCCTGGTGCCCTGCTTTTGGGGTTCGTCCTCGTCCTCGCTTGGTGTGTCCAGCCCCTTGTGTTCGGCGTTGAGTCTGCTGGATTGTTTGAAAACCCAACAATCTCTGTGGGTATGGTTAGCAGGCCTCCCGGGAGTACTGTGTATTTGACATATCCTGTCCAGGATTTTGTTTAGGTTGGATAGGTCGTCCCTGTTATCCTGGACGGGCGGCTTTTTCTGTTTCTGTCGTGAGCTTTTGAATCCGGCGTTGAGTGCCGTGCTCTTCGGACCGTTTCCCTTAGTCCGTCGATGATCCTTGTTGCGTCGCGGTTTCCCGTTTCCATCCCTGGTTTCGGATGTACTTGGGTCGCTGGTGCTACATCTTGCCAGCCAGCTGTCCTCTCCTGCGCAAAAGCGGGTCATGAGGCTTGTTAATGCGGCCATTGTTCTTGGCTTTTCTTGGTCGAGGTGTCTGGCGAGCCATTCGTCTCGGACATTGTGCCTGAAAGCTGCTAGGGCTTCAGCGTCCGGACAGTCGACTATCTGATTCTTCTTGGTAAGAAATCTATTCCAGAACTGCCGAGCTGACTCTCCGGGCTGTTGTGTTATGTGACTGAGATCGTCTGCATTCGGAGGGCGAACATAGGTCCCTTGAAAATTTGCTCGGAAAGCGTCCTCGAGCTCTTCCCAACTTCCAATTGTGTTTTCAGGAAGGCTTTTAAGCCAATGCCGGGCTGGTCCTTTAAACTTGAGGGGTAAATATTTGATGGCGTGGAGGTCATCTCCTCTAGCCATATGTATGTGGAGGATGTAATCCTCGATCTAGACTCCAGGGTCTGTTGTTCCATCATATGCCTCTATGTTTACGGGTTTGAATCCCGCTGGAAATTCATAATCCAGGACCTCATCGGTGAAACATAGGGGGTGTGCGGCGCCCCTGTATTTGGGTGTGCCGGATTCTGATAATGGCTTTATTGGATTGCTTACGAGAGCTTGCTTGGCCCGTAAATGGACCTTGATGGGCCATCTTTTTGATGCGAATCCGTAAGTGGGTCGCGTGCCGGCTTAAGTGCGGCGCCATTTGCCGCTTTATGCTGACCATGGGGTCGTCTATCCGACCCTGTGGATTTCTTACTTTTTGAGTGCGAGGGCTCTAAGGCTTCTTTGTCGAATTCAGGCAGTAGCTTTCGCTTCGGATAGCTTTTAGCGCGGCGACGGTCACCGTATTTGTCTGCGGTATTGATTACTTTACTCCATCAAATCCTGAGTGCATCTTCCGCAGTTTTTAGCTTCCGCTTCTGCTTTTTTAGGCTGCGTGCGGTTGCAACGAGCCTCTTGTGGAGGTTCTTCTTCTCCGTGGGCTTATCCGGCGTAAGGTCGTCCGGAATGCCGTTTTTGCCGGGGACGGGTTGTTCGCTTTCTTTATCCGAGCTGTCCTGTTCGGACGGTTGCTCTAAGGCACGCTCATCGTATGCCCGCTCATCCTGCTCTATGGCTAGGTCTGTATCGAGGCGGTGCTTGGAGCGGCGTTTACGCCGCCGCTTTGTTTGCTTTTCGAGAGATCGATCCCTCGTTGCATCCCTGTGTTCCTCGTTGTCGCTTCCTTTAGGGGTGTCCACCATGTACACATCATGAGATGAGGTGGCTATCCAATGCTCTGAAGGCGTTGGTTCAGATGCGTCTCCTGCATCGCCGTCCATGTCGTCGATGTCTTCGGAGTCAAAGTTGAGCACGTCGTATAAATTATATATGGTGGCTACCAAATGGGTGGTGGGTGGGTTTTGAATTTCTTCATCGTCCATATCCCAACCTTGTTGACCATAATCCGGCCAGGGCTCTCCCGATAAAGAGAGAGACTTTAGTGACTTCAGGATGTCGCCGAAGGGCGAGTGCAGAAAGACGTCCGCGGCGGTGAACTCCATAATAGGCGCCCAATCGGATCCAATTGGGAGGCGCGCGGAGGGCTCGGAGTCCGGCAACTCGGAGTCATGGGCCATGCAGAGTGCGGGGCTGGTGTTTGGCTCGATCGCCTTTGGGATCACAGCCCCTGAGGTGGCGTCCAACCGCTCGTCCTCGATCGGCGCAGCAGGCTCCGAATTGAGGGTCGGAACCGATGCGCGTGCGGCCTCCAGGACACTGTTCGGCGGCAGAGCTAGATCATGCCCATCAAGACAGTGCGTCGCGCTTGGCTGTGGCTCGAATCCATCGAAGATCAAGTCCCCGCGGATGTCAGCCGTGTAGTTCAAACTTCCGAATCTGACCTGATGGCCAGGGGCGTAGCTTTCGATCTGCTCCAGATGGCCAAGCGAATTGGCCCGCAGTGCGAAGCCGCCGAAGACGAAGATCTGTCCGGGGAGAAAAGTCTCACCCTGGACTGCATCATCGTTGATGTTCAAAGGAGCCATCGGGCCTAAAAGTGACGACACAGAGGAACTCTCAATGAAAGCACCAATGTCGGTGTCAAAACCGGCGGATCTCGGGTAGGGGGTCCCGAACTGTGCGTCTAGGCGGATGGTAACAGGAGACAAGGGACACGAAGTTTTACCCAGGTTCGGGCCCTCTTGATGGAGGTAAAACCCTATGTCCTGCTTGATTAATATTGATGATATGGGTAGTACAAGAGTAGATCTACCACGAGATCAAGGAGGCTAAACCCTAGAAGCTAGCCTATGGTATGGTTGTTGTATGTTGGAGTCGTTGTCCTACGGACTAAAACCCTCTGGTTTATATAGACACCGGGGAGGGTTAGGGTTACACAAAGTCAGTTACAATGGTAGGAGATCTGAATATCCGTATCGCCAAGCTTGTCTTCCACGCCAAGGAAAGTCCCATCCGGACACGGGACGAAGTCTTCAATCTTGTATCTTCATAGTCCAGGAGTCCGGCTGAAGGTATAGTCCGGCCATTCGGACACCCCCTAATCCAGGACTCCCTCACTAGCATTCAAGTTTTCAGCACATACTATAACTAACCACATTTGCAATAATTCTCAGGTCTCATAATTACTCATATCAATAGCATAATCAACTAGCGAGCGATAATAATAAATCTCGGATGACAACACATTCTCAAAACAATCATAATATGATATAACAGGATGGTATCTCGCTAGCCCTTTCTGAGACTGCAAAACATAAATGCAGAGCACCATTAAAGATCAAGGACTGACTAGACATTGTAATTCATGGTAAAAGAGATCCAATCATAGTCACACCCAATATAGATTAATAGTGATGATGCAAATGACAGCTGTGCTCTCCAGCTAGTGCTCTTTAATAAGAGGGTGATGACTCAACATAAAATTAAATGGATAGGCCCTTCGCAGAGGGAAGCAGGGATTTGTAGAGGTGCCAGAGCTCGGTTTTGAAATAGAGATAAATAATATTTTGATCGGCATACTTTCATTGTCAACATAGCAACTAAGAGATGGAGATATCTTCCATGCTACACACATTATAGGCGGTTCCCAAACAGAATGGTAAAATTTATACTCCCCCTCCACCAACAAGCATCAATCCATGACTTGCTCGAAACAACGAGTGTCTCCAACTAACATCAGGTCCCAGGGGGAGTTTTGTTTGCGATTAATTTTTGAGTTAGTTTGCATGAAGCATGGGACTGGGCATCCCGGTGACCAACCATTTTCTTGTGAGTGAGGAGCGGAGTCCACTCCTCTTGAGAATAACCCGCCTAACATGGAAGATAAGGGCAGCCCTAATTGATACATGAGCTATTCGAGCATACAAAACAGAATGTTTATTTGAAGGTTTAGGGTTTGACACATACAAATTTACTTGGAACGGCAGGTAGATACCGCATATAGAAAGGTATAGTGGACTCATCTGGAATAACTTTGGGGTTTAAGGGATTGGATGCACAAGCAGTATTCCCGCTTAGTACAAGTGAAGGCTAGCAAAAGACTGGGAAGCGACCAACTAGAGAGCGACAACAGCCATGTACATGCATTAAAATTAATAAACATTGGATGCAAGCATGAGTAGGATATAATCCACCATGAACATAAATATCGTGAAGGCTATGTTGATTTGTTTCAACTACATGCGTGAACATGTGCCAAGTCAAGTCACGTAAATCATTCAAAGGAGGATACCACCCCACTATACCACATCATAACCATCTCATTAGCATGTTGGCACGCAAGGTAAACCATTATAACTCATAGCTAATCAAGCATGGCATAAGCAACTATGATCTCTAATTGTCATTGCAAACATGTTTAATCATAATAAGCTAAATCAAGAACAATGATCTCATCATATTTACAAAAACAAAAGAGGTCAAGTTCATACCAGCTTTTCCCATCTCAGTTAGTCCATCATATATCATCATAATTGCCTTTCACTTGCACGACCGAACGAGGTGAATAATAATAAGAGTGCACGTGCATTGGACTAAGATGGAATCTGCGAGCATTCAATAAACAGGAGAAGACAAGGCAATATGGGCTGTTGGTTAAATCAATCAATAATGCATATAAGAGCCACTTCAACAATTTAATCATGGTCTTCTCCTATCAACCCCCAAAGAAAAGAAAAACTATTTACACGGGAAAGCTCCCAACAAGCAAAAGAAGAAAGGGAAATATTTTTGGGTTTTCTTTTTAATTATTACTACTACAGCAGAAAAGTAAACTACTACTTATTTTTTTTGTTTTTTTTCTTAAGGTTTAACAAGCACACAAGAATAAAGTAGGAAAAAGAAAATAAACTAGCATGGATATTACAGTGAAAGAGTATGAGCACTGACATCTAGTAATGAGTGTGTGTGAACATAAATGTAATGTCGGTGAGAAATACGTACTCCCCCAAGCTTAGGCTTTTGGCCTAAGTTGGTTTATTGCCAGGGATAGCCTGGCGGATACCCGTAGGTGTAGCTAGGGTCGTACTGAGACGAAGAATAGTTGGGGTTGTACTGCGATGAAGAAGAATCTGACTGCCATTGGCTGACAGCCATCTCTGGATCCCAAGAGTAAACAGACTGTCGTGGAGGCTCATCTTGTGGTTCCGGTTCTGGGCTGGTGCAGGATTCTGGTAGGCTTGAACGGCAGCCCACGTAACGAGATAAGGTCCTTCAAAATTAAACAAAGAAGGAGCAGGCAAGGTAATGGTTTCAGGATGATGTTTATGAAAGAATAATTTATATTTGAGCTCTCCTTCCCTGCCCTTAACAAGAAAATCATGCGCTAGCATACTCTTATAATCTAAATAAGCACTAGGCAGCAATTTTTCTTCTTTCTCATGAAGCCTAATAGGTATGTTAAAATGTGCAGCGATTTTTCTTCTTTCTCATGACCGTCCATACTAACAGTGTTATCGCGGTATAAACCATGGAACAAAATAATAATATCAGGAACACTAAGGTTTCCACAGTTTCGACGACCGATCAAGCAACGACTAGCAAATATGGCAAAGTAGCGTAAAACAGGAAAATGTATGCTAGTGATTCTTGCATCAGAAACCTTCCTGGTTTCTCCCACAGTGATAGTGTTAATGAATGCTTCCACCTATTTACGATGTGGTTCCTCTAAGGTGCCCTCAGGGGGCATGTTGCAGACTTCGCAAAATTCAGCTAATGGCATTTTCTTAACAACGTCATATAAATGAGACTCTACTGAAGGAGGTGATTCCTTAGGGAAAAAGTAGAAGTTTTGCACAAAAGTATTTGTGAGTAAGAGATACTGATGACGTTGGTCGCGGAGGGAGTCGGTGAGGCCGGCATTCTCAATCAATGAATAGAAATCCTCATAAATCCCGGCTCTTCTCAAGAAGTCGTCGGAAGGCCATTCACACGGCCGGACCTCCGCGGTACGAGGCAAATTATATTTGGGCCTCTGTGCTTCTTCATTTTGTTTTTCCTTTGAGCTTCGGCTAGATGAGCCCCTCAAAAGTCTCTTCATTATTTTCTGCAATATTCTGAAAAATTTAGTAACTTCAACCAAAAGTGAACAAAGCTCAACAAAATTGATAGCAACAACTCCTACAAGTGCCTAGAGCCTATATCAAGCATTAGAACTACTTGGAACCATATAAATTTGACATGCAAGCTCAAGAACATGGTCACCTATGCAGCACAAATTTGCAAAGAATAAAGCACTAGAACAAAAACTAATTGGACCAATGGAGGAGTCACATACCAAGGAACAACGTCCCCAAGGAGTTTGCGAGAGGTGCTTTGAGCAAGGAGATCGAAAATCACAGCAAGTGAGCTAGAACTCGTGCTTGAACCAGATATTCATGTTTGTGTGAGGAAGAAGAAGAAGATGGGTGCAGGAATAAGTGGAGGAGGGCCACCGTGGGCCCACGAGGCAGGGGGCGCGCCTAGGGGGTAGGGCGCGCCCTCCACCCTCGTGGTCAGGTGGCAGCTCCCCCCGCGGTGATTTTTGCACCATAAATCCTCAAATATTCCCGAAAAAATCATATTAAATTGGCATGGCATTCTGAGGACTTTTATTTTCAGGATATTTTTATATTGCATGGATAAATCAGGAAACAGACAGAAAAATACTATTTTACTTTATTTCCACTAAACAACAGAAAGTATAAAGAGGGTACAGAAGGTTGTGCTTCTAGTTCCATCCATCTCATGCTCATCAAAAGGAATCCACTAACAAGGTTGATCAAGTCTTGTTAACAAACTCATTCCGATTAACATGGAACCAGAGAAATTTCCAATAACACTTTGTTACCTAAACGGGGATATGCACATCCCCAATAATAAGAATATCATATTTCTTCTTGACAGTAGGAAGAGGAAATTCAAAACCTCCAAATGTAATCGATGAAAATTTTCCAATAGAGTTGATACTATGAACTTGAGGTTGTTTCCTCGGAAAGTGTACCGTATGCTCATTACCATTAACATGAAAAGTGACATTGCCTTTGTTTCAATCAATAACAGCCCCTGCAGTATTAAAAAAAGGTCTTCCAAGAATAAAGACATACTATCGTCCTCAGGAATATCAAGAATAACAAAGTCCATTAAAATGGTAACGTTTGCAACCACAACAGGCACATCCTCCCAAATACCGACAGGTATAGCAGTTGATTTATCAGCCATTTGCAAAGATATTTCAGTAGGTGTCAACTTATTCAAATCAACTCTACGATATAAAGAGAGAGGCATAACACTAACACCGGCTCCAAGATCACATAAAGCAGTTTTAACATAATTTCTTTTAATGGAGCATGGTATAGTAGGTACTCCTGGATCTCCAAGTTTCTTTGGTATTCCACCCTTAAAAGTATAATTAGCAAGCATGATGGAAATTTCAGCTTGCGGTATCTTCCTTTTATTAGTAAAAATATCTTTCATGTATTTAGCATAAGGATTCATTTTGAGCATATCAGTCAATCGCATACGCAAAAAGATAGGTCTAATCATTTCAGCAAAGCGCTCAAAATCCTCATCATCCTTTTTCCTGGATGGTTTTAGAGGGAAAGGCATGGGTTTCTTAACCCAAGGTTCTCTTTCTTTACCATGTTTCCTAGCAACAAAGTCTCTCTTATCACAATGTTGATTCTTTGATTGTGGGTTATCAAGATCAACAACAGGTTCAATTTCTACATCATTATCATTACTAGGTTGAGCATCATCATGAACATCATCATTAATATTTTCATTAGGTTCATGTTCATTACCAGATTGTGTTTCAGCATCAGACATAGATATATCATTTGGATTATCAGGTGGTTCAGCAATAGGTTCACTAGAAGTTTGCACAATTCTATCATTTTTCTTTTTCTTCCTTTTAGAAGAACTAGGTACATCAATATTATTTCTCTAAGAATCTTGCTCAATTCTCTTAGGGTGGCCTTCATGATACAAAGGTTCCTGAGTCATTCTACCAGTTCTAGTAGCCACTCTAACAGCATAATCATTTTTCTTACTGTTCATTTCATCAAGCAATTCTGTTTGAGCTTTAAGTACTTGTTCTACTTGAGTGGTAACCATAGAAGCATGTTTGCTAACAAGTTTAAGTTCACCTCTAATATTAGCCATATAATCACCCAAGTATTTAATCATATTGAAATCGTATTTCAATTGTCTACCAAAATAAGCATTAAATTTGTCTTGTTTGACAATAAAATTATCAAACTCATCCAAGCACTGTCTAGCAGACTTATAGTGAGGGATATCACCTTCATAAAATCTATAGAGAGAATTTACCTTTACTACCTGTGCTGGGTAATCAAGATCAGGAGGTTCTTCAATAGGTAATGGATCAAGATCATATGTTTCTTCAACAGGCGGTAAATTAAGACCATGTATTTCTTCAATAGGAGGTAAATTCTTAACATCTTCAGCTTTAATACCTTTTTCTTTCATAGATTTCTTTGCCTCTTGCATATCCTCGGGACTGAGAAATAGAACACCTCTCTTCTTTGGAATTGGTTTAGGAATAGGCTCATTAATTGGAACAGGAGCTGGCTCAGGAGGTGCCCAATTATTTTCATTTGTCAACATATTATTCAATAGAATTTCAGCTTCATCTGGTGTTCTTTCCCTGAAAAGAGAACCAGCACAACTATCCAGGTAATCTCTGGAAGTATCGGTTAGTCCATTATAAAAGATATCAAGTATTTCATTTTTCTTCAGAGGATGATCAGGCAAAGCATTAAGCAACTTGAGAATCCTCCCCCAAGCTTGTGGGAGACTCTCTTCTTCAATTTGCACAAAGTTGTATATTTCCTTTAAAGCAGCTTGTTTCTTATGAGCAGGGAAATATTTAGTAGAGAAGTAATAGATCATATCCCGGGGACTACGCATACAACCAGGATCAAGAGAATTAAACCATATATTAGCATCACCCTTTAATGAGGACGGAAATATTTTGAGGATATAAAAGTAACGAGATCTCTCATCATTAGTGATCAGGGTGGCTATATCATTTAATTTAGTAAGATGTGCCACAACAGTTTCAGATTCATAACCATGGAAAGGATCAGATTCAACCAAAGTAATTATATCAGGATCAACAGAGAATTCATAATCCTTATTGGGAACACAAATAGGTGAAGTAGCAAAAGCAGGGTCATGCCTCATTTTATCTCTAAGTGATTCCTTGTTCCATTTTATTAATAGCCTTTTAAGTTCATGACGATCTCTGCAAGCTAAAATAGCGGTAGAAGATACCCTATCAAAAACATAACCCTCAGGAATAACGGGCCTATCTTCATCATCACTTTCATCATTATAATCAGATTCAATAATTTCTTTCTCTCTAGCCCTAGCAATTTGTTCTTCAAGAAATTCACCAAGTGGCACAGTATTATCAGGCATAGAAGTAGTCTCATCATAAGTATCATGCATAGCATAAGTGGCATCATCAATAACATGCGACATATCAGAACGAATAGCAGAAGCAGGCTTAGGTGTCGCAAGACAGAAGGAGAATCAAGTGCAGAGCTAGATGGCAGTTCCTTACCTCCCCTCGTAGTTGAGGGATGAATTGTTGTCTTAGCATCTTTCAAGTTCTTCATAGTGTCCAGCAGATATAAATCCCAAGTGACTCAAAGAATAGAGCTATACTCCCCGACAACGGCGCCAGAAATTAGTCTTGATAACCCACAAGTATAGGGGATCGCAACAACTTTCGAGGGTAGAGTATTCAACCCAAATTTATTGATTCGACACAAGGGGAGCCAAAGAATATTCTCAAGTATTAGCAGCTGAGTTGTCAATTCAACCACACCTGGAAACTTAGTATCTGCAGCAAAGTGTTTAGTAGCAAGGTAATATGATAGTGGTGGTAACGGTAATAAAAGAGCAATGAAAGCAAAGTAATATTTTTGGTGTTTTGTAGTGATTGTAACAGTAGCAAAGGAAAAGTAAATAAGCGTAAACCAGTATATGGAAAGCTCGTAGGCATTGGACTGGTGATGGATAACTATGCCGGATGCGGTTCATCATGTAACAGTCATAACATAGGGTGACACAGAACTAGCTCCAATTCATCAATGTAATGTAGGCATGTATTCCGAATATAGTCATACGTGCTTATGGAAAAGAACTTGCAAGACATCTTTTGTCCTACCCTCCCGTGGCAGCGGGGTCCTAATGGAAACTAAGGGATATTAAGGCCTCCTTTTAATAGAGAACCAGAACAAAGCATTAGCACATAGTGAATACATGAACTCCTCAAACTATGGTCATCACCGGGAGTGGTCCCGATTATTGTCACTTCGGGGTTTCCGGATCATAACACATAGTAGGTGACTATAGACTTGCAAGATAGGATCAAGAAATCACATATATTCATGAAAAAATAATAGGTTTAGATCTGAAATCATGGCACTCGGGCCCTAGTGACAAGCATTAAGCATAGCAAAGTCATAGCAACATCAATCTCAGAACATAATGGATACTAGGGATCAAACCCTAACAAAACTAACTCGATTACATGATAGATCTCATCCAACCCATCACCGTCCAGCAAGCCTACGATGGAATTACTCACGCACGGCGGTGAGCATCATGAAATTGGTGATGGAGGATGGTTGTTGATGATGACGACGACGAATCCCCCTCTCTGGAGCCCCGAACGGACTCCAGATCAGCCCTCCCGAGAGGTTTTAGGGCTTGGCGGTGGCTCCGTATCGTAAAACGTGATGATTTCTTCTCCTCTATTTTTTTCTCCCCGAAAGAAAATATATAGAGTTGGAGTTGGCGTCTGAAGGTCTCCACGGGGCCCACAAGGTAGGGGCGCGCCCTAGGGGGGCACCCCCACCCTTGTGGACAGGGTGTTGGGCCCCTGGTCTTCATCTTTGGCGAGGATTTTTTTATTATTTATTATAAGGTATTCCGTGGAGTTTCAGGTCATTCCAAGAACTTTTGTTTTCTGCACATAAAACAACATAATGCAATTCTGCTGAAAACAGCGTCAGTCCGGGTTAGTTCCATTCAAACCATACAAGTTAGAGTCCAAAACAAGGGCAAAAGTGTTTGGAAAAGTAGATACGATGGAGACGTATCAATGACCAACACCCAAACGGTTTACTAGAGTCAATAATCTAGTTCACATTGCTATGTGATTAACACCCAAAGAGCACTAATGTGTGATCATGTTTTGCTTGTGAGAGAAGTTTAGTCAACGGGTCTACCACATTCAAATCCATATGTATTTGGCAAATTTGTTTGTCTACAATGCTCTGCATGAAGCTACTCTAGATAATTTCTCCCACTTTCAATATGTATCCAGATCAAGACTCAGAGTCATCCAGAACGGTGTCAAATCTTGCATCGACGTAACTCAATACGACGAACTCTTTATCACCTCCATAACTAAGAAACATTTCCTTAGTCCTCTTTAGGTACCTAAGAATAATTTTGACCGCTGTCCAGTGATCTACTCCTGGATCACTATTGTACCCCCTTGCCAAACTCATGGCAAGGCACACAACAGGTCTGGTACACAGCATGACATACTTTATAGAACCTATGACTGAGGCATAGGGAATGACTTTCATTCTCTCTATATATTCTGCCCTGGTCAGGTTTTGAGTCTTACTCAACTCACACCTTGTAACACAGGCAAGAACCCTTTCTTTGACAAATTGTCACGACCAGTTTTCCAATAAAACATTTATTGAAAAACCGACCTTTATATCAGACCAGTATAGAAGAATCCTCCTTACTGGTAGACAAATCCTTGATACAGAAATCCAGAAGTACTAAATATTATACAAGGTTGAGCTGAGGCTGCTCAACAATTTATTACAAGCACGCCGATATTATACATAAAGGCGGATATGACACAAAAGGGTATGGTGGCATAACTACTGACTCGTAATAAAAGTGGTGGTGGATATGTCACAGTGAAGTGGGTGACATGACTCCAAAATCTTATAGCTCATCAAGCGCCGGAGTGAGGCTTGATGATTTTATTAGGGTAGCGGAAGCGTATATAATACAAGTGATCAACTGTAACGCCCTCGATGCGGCTATATCTCCCACGTGTCGAAGCACGACTTAGAGGCATAACCGCATTGAAAGCAATGTCGCAAGTGAGGTAATCTTCACACAACCCATGTAATACATAAGGGAAAGAGATACATAGTTGGCTTACAATCGCCACTTCACACAATACATGAGTAAAGCATTGCATCATATAGATACAATCAAGGTCCGACTACGGAGCCAAAATAAAAGAAGAAACCCCAAAAGTGACAAAGGTCCCCGATCGACCCCAACTGGGCTCCACTACTGATCGACTAGAACAAAACAACATTAAGGACAAGATCTTCATCGAACTCCTCCTTGAGCTCGGGTGCGTCAGCTGCACGGTTTCATCAGCACCTGCAAACTGGTTTTGGAAGTATCTGTGAGTCACGGGGACTCAGCAATCTCACACCCGTGAGATCAAGACTATTTAAGCTTAAAGGTAGGACAGGGTAGTGAGGTGGAGCTGCAGCAGCGACTAGCATATATGGTGGCTAACATACGCAATTGAGAGCGAGAAGAGAAAGGCAAAGCACGGTCGAACAACTATGATCAAGAAGTGATCCTGAACTACTTACGTCAAGCATAACTCCAACAACCGTGTTCACTTCCCAGACTCCGCCGAAAAGATACCATCACGGTTACACACGCGGTTGGTGTATTTTAGTTAAGATCAACTTCGGGTTTTCTACAACCGGACATTAACAAATTCCCATCTGCCACATAACCGCGGGCACGGCTTCCGAAAGTTCAAACCCTGCAGGGGTGTCCCAACTTAGCCCATGATAAGCTCTCGCGATCAACGAAGGATATTCCTTCTCCGCGGGAAGACCCAATCAGTCTCGGAATCCCGGCTACAAGACATTTCGACAGTAATAAAACAAGTCCAGCAAAGCCGCCCGATGCGCCGACATCCTGATAGGAGCTGCACATATCTCGTTCTCAGGGCAACACCGGATGAGCTGTCCGTACAACTAAAACCAGACCTCAAGTTTCCTTGAGGTGGCGCTGCAAAGCGCTCTAGTTCGGGCCAACACTTAGACAAGCATTGGCCCGGGGGGGCTGAATAAAGATGACCCTTGGGTTAGCTACTCCCAAGGGAAAGGTATAGGTGGTAGGCAAATGGTAAAACCAATGTTGGTCCTGCTGGAAAAGTCTTATTCAAAGCGAACTGTCAAGGGGGTCCCATAAATCACCCGACCGCGTTAGGGACGCAAAATCCGGGAACATAACACCGATATGACGGAAACTAGGGCGGCAAGAGTGGAACAAAACACCAGGCATAAGGCCGAGCCTTCCACCCTTTACCAAGTATATAGATGCATTAATTAAATAAGATATATTGTGATATCCCAACAAGTAAACATGTTCCAAACAAGTAACAACATCTCCATGTTCCAACAAGGAACAAACTTCATCTTCACCTGCAACTAACAACGCTATAAGAGGGGCTGAGCAAAGCGGTAACATAGCCAAACAACGGTTTGCTAGGACAAGGTGGGTTAGAGGCTTGGTTTAACAATATGGGAGGCATGATAAGCAAGTGGTAGGTATCGCAGCATATGCATAGCAAAAGAGCAAGCAACTAGCAAGCAAAGATAGAAGTGATTTCGAGGGTATGGTCATCTTGCCTGAGATCCCGCAAGGAAGAAGAACGAGTCAATGAAGAAGACAAACAGACGTAGACGAACGGATCCTCACAATCGCGACGCTATCGGAACTAACCCGAAGAAGCAAAACCGGAAAGAAGCAAACAACAAAGTAAACAACCACCACATAAACATGGCATGATATGCGAGATGTGGTATGCAATGCATATGCATGCTCCGGAAGGAAAAGATGAACAAGGCATAATCTTGGCAAACCAAGTATGCCACTGGAAAGGTGAGGTGATTTCGGTTGAAATCGATATAAAGATCACCGGAATCGGATGAATGGTTTGCAAATGACAAGCAAAACAAGAATGACAATAATCTGCCCTTAACAGCATGATGCTACTTAGCAAACAACAAGAAATTAAGCTACTGCACCCAAACATATCAACAAAGTATATGACAGTGAACTACTCAAGATGCTTGACAAAAGATGAACACTGAGCTATGGCTAAATCACATCATAACAGGTTCAAACAAGCATGGCAAAAGTGCAAAAGATAACAGGTTCACAGACTTAGTGAAATCAACAACATGCCAGAAATTAACATCAGGATGACATATTTAGAGCAAGAAAACGACATGCTAAAGGAACAAGACAAAGCAAAATAAGGCATTTCATGTATCTAAACAAAGCACTTAACAAAAGTCCCTTACTGACCATAAGCCAAAATGGAGCAGAAAATATAATAGCACCCATGTCAATTAAGCAAGTTTCGTTACAGTTTTTAGACTTAGCAGAAAACTGGACATGTCAAAAACAGATAACAATTAGGCATGTTCGTGAGCTCGATGCACTCACTACAGAGCATTGCATGATAAACTAAGAATACATCCATGAAGAATACATGGCATAGAGGCTAGACATGGCAAGAACAACATCATAGCATGCAAGGATCAACTACAACAAACTTGGCAAAATCGAATAACATGTAAACAATCTGCCCGCAACATTTTATAGCAAAAGTAGAGCTCGATTGACTCAAGCTATGGCACTCCATAATTACAAACAAAGGCATGGATGGATAGAGCAAATCCATATGCTCACAACACCCTTACTGATCAAGCCCAAAAGAGGCATAGATCTCTCTGAAACAACATGAACACATAGCATAAAAATAACAACAGCACTTGACTTAGTGAAAATACTAAGTCTCTAAAATCAGCAACAATAAGTACCCTAGTTTGCATGCTTGTGATAGTCACCACAAAGATCACAAAAATACATGGCATAAATCTCTGGAAAGATGGCATGGCATATTTCAAAACACATGGAGGACTCAACTTCATAGGATGCACACATCAATTATGGCAAAAATGACAAAAGTGCAACTACTGAAACAGATCTGGAACTAACATCACATAGCCCTCTTCTAGCAGCATTTCGGGCATCAAGATGATCTCAAATGAAAATGATGCAATGAGATGAAGTGATGTACTCATCGAGGCGAACAATATGAAATATTACACGCACAAAACAGAGCAGTATGCAGCAAGTTATGGCATGATGAAGTATGCAAGAAAATATGCAGATCCGGGGACTTAGCCATATCACCTCGCGGGGAAAGTCAACCCGGGACGAGGAGATCCGGGATGGGAAGATCCGGATCGGGACGAGGGTGTTTGGTTCACCGGCTTGGTGGATCTGATCCAGCTTCGGATCCGGCGATGGAGGAGGTCGCCGGCGAGGCGGCGCGCTCCGGCGATGGCCGGCGATGAGGACGCGGCGGCGCAACGAGGAGCATGGCGGGGCCGAGAGGGCGCGGTGGAGGAGGAGGTGGCGCGCTGGAAGGCGGCGGCGCGGCGCGCAGCGGCGCAAGGCGGCGGAGGGCGGCGCCGGCGGGCGGAGTGGCGGCGGCGCGCGGCGCAAGGCGGCGCAAGGCGGCTGAGGGCGTGGATGCGGTGGCGGGAGGCGAACTCCGGCGAGCGGTGGCCGGAGCGAAGGGCGGAGGGACGCGGGCTCGCGCGGGCGTGCGCGGGCGGGAGCGACGGCGAGCTCGGGCCCGGGCGGGCCGGCCTCGGGCCCCGCGGGACACGGCGGGCGCGGAGGAGAGAGAGGGAGCGGGGAGGCTGACGTGGCGCGGCGCGATAGGTCCGGGCGGCGGCGGCGCTGATGTGGCGCGCCCGGATTGGCCGGGGTGAGGTGGCTGAGCGCGGTGGACACGTCCGGTGCGGGGGCGGACGCGTCCGGCTACGGGAGGAGGACGAAGCTAGGGTTCATCTGCGCGAAAATCCGGGGGGAGCACATATTTATAGGTAGAGGGAGCTAGGAAGCTCCAAATGGAGTGCGGTTTTCGGCCACGCGATCGTGATCGAACGACCGAGATGATGGAGGGGCTTTAGGTGGGATTTGGGCCACTTAGAAAGGGGTGTTGGGCTGCACACCAAAGAGGCCTTTACGGTTACCCGATTAACCGTTGGAGTATCAAACGACCTCCGAATGACCCGAAACTTGACAGGCGGTCTACCGGTGCTATACCAAGGCCGCTTGACAAACCTCGGTCCATTCCGAGAAAGTTTAATACCCGCTCACGGAAAAAGGTAAAAGGGGACGCCGGGGAACATATGAGCGCCGGATTGCAAAACGGACAACGGGGAAAATGCTCGGATGCATGAAACGAACACGTATGCGAATGCGATGCACATGATGATATGATATGAAATGCAGATGATGACATGGCAAAGTGCAACATGCAAGCACATGACATGGCAAGGATGGCAAATAACTGACGGACACCTGGCGCATCAGATCCGGGGCGTTACAACACTCCACCACTACGAGAGGATCTCGTCCCGAGATCTAGAATGGCACCGGAGGGGAAAACGGAAGAGAAAGAGAAGAGGTAAAACTAAGTTGCTTCTTTGATAAAAGAGTGAAACCAAAGAATCTTGAGAGGTTGAGCAAAATGGAAGAACGAAAACAATGAAGTTGAACGAACTTGAAAACACTCCGTTAGATAAGAGGAACATGGGATACGACGAGAACCAAGAGGTTAAGTGACAAGGTAGAAAAAAGAAACCACTCCGGTTAAAACAAGATAGAGAAGGAATAAGATTGATATAATTTGGGCAGCACTCCGACTGTAAATGGAAGGAATTGAACATGAACTTGACAAGATGAGGGGATACTTGATGAAAACAACAACACACTGCCTCCGGAACAAATGAAAGAGTGGAATCAAGAGAACAGAGAATAGAACAACAACTTCTATCACAATTGAATTTGAAAGAGCGTCCTTAAAAGAAGGATTGAACGGAGTTGTTGGAAAACCAACAACGAAACGAATAAGCTTGTAGCGGGCTTATGGAAACATCTCAAAATTATGAGGTGAAATTCTGCCACATACGAAAACAATAGATTGGATTGAGATCAACAAGGAGATGAAAACTTATTTCACCGGGAGGATAAATGAAGAACTTGGGTCATATATGAGCACCATAAATGACAACAATCCTTAGGGAAGGCTTTAGGTGAAATATAACCCAAGATAACTCCAATGAAGAGATTGATGGATTTAAAATACCTCATTCTTGACAACATGTGAATCATGAAGCATGAAGGGAAATTGTCAAGAAGGACATAACACCACCTCAAATGATAAGGTAGAACGAATTGCACTTTGAAATGCAAGATGAAGAAATGCTTGAACCCCTCAAAACAAAACATGTGTTGACACCATGTTTGTTCTAGAGTATAGCTTGACGCATCTTGACTCCGAGAGAAAACCTAAGGACAATTGAAGAATGAAAGGAATCCTTGACGAACCATCATGTAGAGCCTCCATGAAGAACTCCGGTAATGAAAGGATGATAAAAATAAAGAGAAGTTGAAAACACAAGGTGAAGCCTTGCGATGATTTAGATGGAGCTTAGAAATGATATAACCGAGAAAACTTGGAACTCCGAAAAGAAAGATGAACAAATGAAATCAAGAATTTTGATGAACCTCCGGAATAAGGAATAGAATTTATTCGATGCAAAAAGAATAAGAATTACATTATGTTTATCCTTCACCAATTAAATTGATGACAAGCAATGGATTTGGCATACTACTTATTCTCGTAGAAAGAATTAAGAGATACATAGCGCAACCTTGGGAAGGTCTTCAACGAACCACCGGTAGGATTGAAACAACGAATAAATCTATATGATAACGAAGGAAGAGAACTCTTGAACGAACCACCGTAAGAATTGAAAATGAAAGAAGAAAAGATAAAGAAACACCAGGAAAAATTAGCAAAATGAATGAAGATACTTGACAGAATTTAGATACAAGTGAACGAAGAGATCATGAACTGATTAGAGGATCTTTGAACGATGCACCGGTATGATTTGGAGAACGAGAGCTGAAAGCTGAGAATGAGGAATTATGAAATGATGGCCTTCGGGGAAAAGAAATGGAAACAACTCATGAAATGCTCCGGATGGGTATGAAAAGAATTCTCACAATCGAAACAATTATGAGAGAACGGCATCAATCTAGGACCATGAATCTTGAAGAGAATGGACCAAGATTTAAGAAAAACTCTTCTTCGGTCTTCAAATGTTGAGAATGATGACGAGAACCACCACCATGAATTGTTGAGGCACTCCGGAATGAAAATTTGGGAAGGTTGAACCAATGATGAAAAGAATTTGGAAGATCTAGGAGAAAGACAAATGACTGATGATAATTCGTTGTTACGTCAAACTTTGAAAAGAATTTGGGAATCGCTCCAGGAAAATTAGAAGAGTCAGGTAAGATCCTGGGAAAAGACCTGTGGGTTAGGGCCCACTCAAAAGGAACACCGTTGAACGATTACTTGAAAGGGAGATTGCACCGGTTGATTTAAATGACTTGAATGAGATAGCATCCTCAAAAGAAATTGAGTGAATTGAGAATGGAAGCTTGTATCTTCTGAGATATCTTCATCATTCTGGAAGAAATGAATAGCGAGAGGTGAATGATTAAGAGATACACCGGCACATGAAAACATTTGAAACAAGGAAAGATATGATCGACAAAGCTTGAATTGAGTCCACCGGAGAAGAAAAGAATGAAGAATGATGAACTTGAAACTCCTGACCATCTTCATGATAATCACCGGATAAGAACATTGAAGGAAAGAATGAAGAAGCTTCCATCAATAAAAAGGATACTTGATTGAGAAATCTGAGTCCATGAAGAAAAAGGGTGGGAGGGTGGGAAAACAAAGGCAACTTGGGTCGGATGAAACGAACACCATTGAGAAAAAGCTTAGAATTGATCTTGCGAATGTTGGAATGATCGGATGCACTTGAAGAGAAGCACGCCAGTTGGAAAAGAGTTGACATGACAACCTCAGTGATCAAGAAGGATTAGCATCCACATAGAAATATGAGAACACCGTTTAGAGAAAAGGTATGGAATCAACACTTGACTTCGCAGCAACTCGAATACCACAAATAAAATAAAACAAAGAATTGGCTCAGGAAATAAGCCGGAACAAATACATATGATAGAGATTTACCCAATCCCATATCATGCATCTGTCGGAAAGATATTCTAGGAGCTACTTAAATTCCCACCTATAAACTCCCAAAACTTTCTGGCTATGCAATCAGGTGTTGGGGATACAGGGGACACAAAATATATCACCCAAACTAACAATACCTAGATCCAGCTGTATCCATCCTTCAACACATAACCAAGAAATCCTTCGAAAATCGTCTACCTCAACCTTCGAAAAGCATCCGTTATACGAGTTATGGCAATACTCCCGCACTCGCCTCAGTACTGGGCTATCAGGGTTATCTCACCAACAACTGTACAAAAGAGATTTTCGATGTCGGCGTACTAAACTCAGGTATTCCAGAACTGCAACGATAAAATTATGACGACAACACCTCGGAGCTCAACTCCCCGGGACACCTCCACTAAAACCCCTGCTGACGGGAGGCAACCAAGACAATGTTGTCATCATAAAACCATCGGAACGATTCTAAGATACCCGCGTGATCCTAAATTTTTTTAGTGAAATTTGAGAAGAGAAGAGTCAAAACTCTACGTCAGGATGCCTTACCAGAGCGATGAGGAGGCTGGGAAGTAAAAAAGAATTCCTAAACTCTCCGATACATAATTCCTAAATGACTCAAAACATTTTTCTAGACACAACTCGGCCGCTAAAAACGATCAATCAGTGGGGGCTCCTAAGGTCGGGGAAGGCTCTGATACCAACTTGTAACGCCCTCAATGCGGCTATATCTCCCATGTGTCGAAGCACGACTTAGAGGCATAACCGCATTGAAAGCAATGTCGCAAGTGAGGTAATCTTCACACAACCCATGTAATACATAAGGGAAAGAGATACATAGTTGGCTTACAATCGCCACTTCACACAATACATGAGTAAAGCATTACATCATATAGATACAATCAAGGTCCGACTACGGAGCCAAAATAAAAGAAGAAACCCCAAAAGCGATAAAGGTCCCCGATCGACCCCAACTAGGCTCCACTACTGATCGACTAGAACGAAACAACATAAAGGACAAGATCTTCATCGAACTCCTCCTTGATCTCGGGTGCGTCACCTGCACGGTTTCATCGGCACCTGCAAACTGGTTTTGGAAGTATCTGTGAGTCACGGGGACTCAGCAATCTCACACCCGCGAGATCAAGACTACTTAAGCTTAAAGGTAGGACAGGGTAGTGAGGTGGAGCTGCAGCAGCGACTAGCATATATGGTGGCTAACATACGCAATTGAGAGCGAGAAGAGAAAGGCAAAGCACGGTCGAACAACTATGATCAAGAAGTGATCCTGAACTACTTACGTCAAGCATAACTCCAACAACCGTGTTCACTTCCCGGACTCCGCCGAAAAGAGACCATCACGGTTACAAACGCGGTTGGTGTATTTTAGTTAAGATCAACTTCGGGTTTTCTACAACCGGACATTAACAAATTCCCATCTGCCACATAACCGCGGGCACGGCTTTTGTAAGTTCAAACCCTGCAGGGGTGTCCCAACTTAGCCCATGATAAGCTCTCGCGATCAACGAAGGATATTCCTTCTCCCCGGGAAGACCCAATCAGTCTCGGAATCCCGGCTACAAGACATTTCGACAGTAATAAAACAAGTCCAGCAAAGCCGCCCGATGCGCCGACATCCTGATAGGAGCTGCACATATCTCGTTCTCAGGGCAACACCGAATGAGCTGTCCGTACAACTAAAACCAGACCTCAAGTTTCCTTGAGGTGGCGCTGCAAAGCGCTCTAGTTCGGGCCAACACTTAGACAAGCATTGGCCCAGGGGGGCTGAATAAAGATGACCCTCGGGTTAGCTACTCCCAAGGGAAAGGTATAGGTGGTAGGCAAATGGTAAAACCAATGTTGGTCCTGCTGGAAAAGTCTTATTCAAAGTGAACTGTCAAGGGGGTCCCATAAATCACCCGACCGCGTTAGGGACGCAAAATCCGGGAACATAACACCGATATGACGGAAACTAGGGCGGCAAGAGTGGAACAAAACACCAGGCATAAGGCCGAGCCTTCCACCCTTTACCAAGTATATAGATGCATTAATTAAATAAGATATATTGTGATATCCCAACAAGTAAACATGTTCCAAACAAGGAACAACATCTCCATGTTCCAACAAGAAACAAACTTCATCTTCACCTGCAACTAACAACGCTATAAGAGGGGCTGAGCAAAGCGGTAACATAGCCAAACAACGGTTTGCTAGGACAAGGTGGGTTAGAGGCTTGGTTTAACAATATGGGAGGCATGATAAGAAAGTGGTAGGTATCGCAGCATATGCATAGCAAAAGAGCGAGCAACTAGCAAGCAAAGATAGAAGTGATTTCGAGGGTATGGTCATCTTGCCTGAGATCCCGCAAGGAAGAAGAACGAGTCCATGAAGAAGACAAACGGACGTAGACGAACGGATCCTCACAATCGCGACGCTATCGGAACTAACCCGAAGAAGCAACACTGGAAAGAAGCAAACAACAAAGTAAACAACCACCACATAAACATGGCATGATATGCGAGATGTGGTATGCAATGCATATGCATGCTCCGGAAGGAAAAGATGAACAAGGCATAATCTTGGCAAACCAAGTATGCCACTGGAAAGGTGAGGTGATTTCGGTTGAAATCGATATAAAGATCACCGGAATCGGATGCAAGGTTTGCAAATGACAAGCAAAACAAGAATGACAATAATCTGCCCTTAATAGCATGATGCTACTTAGCAAACAACAAGAAATTAAGCTACTGCACCCAAACATATCAACAAAGCATATTACAGTCAACTACTCAATATGCTTGACAAAAGATGAACACTGAGCTACGGCTAAATCACATCATAATAGGTTCAAACAAGCATGGCAAAAGTGCAAAAGATAACAGGTTCACAGACTTAGTGAAATCACCAACATGCCAGAAATTAGCATCAGGATGACATATTTAGAGCAAGCAAACAACATGCTACAGGAACAGGACAAAGCAAAATGAGGCATGTCATGAATCTACTCAAAGCACTTAACAAAAGTCCCTTACTGACCATAAGCCAAAAAGGATGAGAAAATATAATAGCACCCATGTCAATTAAGCAAGTTTCGTTACAGTTTTCAGACTTAGCAGAAAACTGGACATGTCAAAAACAGATAACAAGTAGGCATGTTCGTGAGCTCGATGCACTCACTACAGAGCATTGCATGATAAACTAAGCATACATCCATCAAGAAGACATGGCATAGAAGCTAGACATGGCAAGAACAACATCATAGTATGCAAGGATCAACTACAACAAGCTTGGCAAAATCGAATAACATGTAAACAATCTGCCAGCAACATTTTATAGCAAAAGTAGAGCTCGACTGACTCAAGCTATGGCACTCCATAATTACAAACAAAGGAATGGATGGATATAGCAAATCCATATGCTCAAAACACCCTTACTGATCAAGCCCAAAAGAGGCATAGATCTCTCTGAAACAACATGAACACATAGCATAAAAATAACAGCAGCACTTGACTTGGTGAAAATACTAAGTCTCTGAAATCAGCAACAATAAGTACCCTAGTTTGCATGCTTGTGATAGTCACCACAAAGATCACAAAAATACATGGCATAAATCTCTGGAAATATGGCATGGCATATTTCAAAACACATGCAGGACTCAACTTCATCGGATGCACACATCAATCATGGCAAAAATGACAAAAGTGCATCTACTGAAACAGATCTGGAACTAACATCACATAGCACTCTTCTAGCAGCATTTCGGGCATCAAGATGAGCTCAAATGAAAATGATGCAATAAGGTGAAATGATGTACTCATCGAGACGAACAATTTGAAATATTACACGCATGAAACGGAGCAGTATGCAGCAAGTTATGGCATGATGAAGTATGCAAGAAAATATGCAGATCCGGGGACTTAGCCATATCACCTTGCGGGGAAAGTCAACCCGGGACGAGGAGATCCGGGATGGGAAGATCCGGATCGGGACGAGGGTGTTTGGTTCACCGGCTTGGTGGATCTGATCCAGCTTCGGATCCGGCGATGGAGGAGGTCGCCGGCGAGGCGGCGCGCTCCGGCGATGGCCGGCGACGAGGACGCGGCGGCGCAACGAGGAGCATGGCGGGGCCGAGAGGGCGCGGTGGAGGAGGAGGTGGCGCACTGGAAGGCGGCGGCGCGGCACGCAGCGGCGCAAGGCGGCGGAGGGCGGCGCCGGCGGGCGGAATGGCGGCGGCGCGCGGCGCGCAACGACGCAAGGCGGCGGAGGGCGTGGATGCGGTGGCGGGAGGCGAACTCCGGCGAACGGTGGCCGGAGCGAAGGGTGGAGGGACGCGGGCTCGCGCGGGCGTGCGCGGGCGGGAGCGACGGCGAGCTCGGGCCCGGGCGGGCCGGCCTCGGGCCCCGCGGGCCACGGCGGGCGCGACGGAGAGAGGGAGCGGGGAGGCTGACTGGCGCGGCGTGATAGGTCCGGGCGGCGGTGGCGCTGATGTGGCGCACCCGGATTGGCCGGGGTGAGGTGGCTGAGCACGGTGGACACGTCCGGTGCAGGGGCGGACGCGTCCGGCTGCGGGAGGAGGACGAAGCTAGGGTTCATCTGCGCGAAAATCCGGGGGAGCACATATTTATAGGTAGAGGGAGCTAGGAAGCTCCAAATGGAGTGCGGTTTTCGGCCACGCGATCGTGATCGAACGACCGAGATGATGGAGGGGCTTTAGGTGGGTTTTGGGCCACTTAGAAAGGGGTGTTGGGCTGCACACCAAAGAGGCCTTTACGGTTACCCGGTTAACCGTTGGAGTATCAAACGACCTCCGAATGACCCAAAACTTGACAGGCGGTCTACCGGTGCTATACCAAGGCCGCTTGACAAACCTCGGTCCATTCCGAGAAAGTTTAATACCCGCTCACGGAAAAGGTAAAAGGGGACGCCGGGGAACATAGGAGCGCCGGATTGCAAAACGGACAACGGGGAAAATGCTCGGATGCATGAAACGAACACGTATGCGAATGCGATGCACATGATGATATGATATGAAATGCAGATGATGACATGGCAAAGTGCAACATGCAAGGACATGACATGGCAAGGACGACAAATAACTGACGGACACCTGGCGCATCAGATCTGGGGCGTTACATCAACTCCAGGATCGCACGGGACTGACTGGGACTCCTCTAGGCGTCGGACTCGCTATCGTACTCTTCATCCATAAGATCGCCTTCGTCAACATCTGGCCAAATCAACAAGCTAGGTGAGTACTTTGAATGTACTCCCAAGATAGTTTGGACATAAGATATAACAAATGCAGACATGATGCACATGAGCAGACTAGTAATGCGCACTCAGATCATAAATTTGCACTGCATGTTAAATAAAAAGGAAGTCAGGCGGTAGTCCTCCCGAAATCCCAATAAAATAGCTGAAAACCGATCGGGTGTCTGAAGCGACGCCTCGAAAGGTAAAATAAATTAACCTGCCGCAGTCGGGCGTTAGGGCGACACCACATAAATGGCTTATATTGAAACGTAAAGGACAGTGCGTGCCACAATCGGACGTCTAAGCGACATCTCGAAAAGGGCTTATAATGAAAGTAAATAACAAGGATGCCATAGTCGGACGTCTGAGCGACATCATATAAAGGGCTTATATTAAAGGTAAATAACAAGAATGCCACAGTCGGACGTCTGCGCGACATTACATAAAGGGCTTATATCAAAAGTAAATAACAAGAATGCCACAGTCAGACGTCTGGGCGACATCACATAAAGGGATTATATCAAAAGTAAATAACAAGAATGCGACGGTCGGACGTCTGCGCGACATCACACAAAGGGCTTATATTTCGTCATTCAAATTCAAGTAGCTCATGAAAGTACCATCATCCCAAGGGATATTCGGTACATAATAATAAACTGGTTAGTCCATCCATAGGAATAACATTCAGCCGGGTTCACCATTCTCAGTTTCATGCTTATTCTCCGGAGACTGTCATCGAGACTGACACTGGGACTGATACTGAGACTGGCCCTAATATGTTGATCAAAGTCCTTGACCACGAATACGGTTACTCGACTGGTTTTGACTCTGCAGAGTTTGTACTCTTTACCCACAGCCAACGGATTTCAGTAGTCACAGAGGACTAGTTCCGTTTACGGTATTTTGGAAGAAACACATCTAACCAGTACACACCCATTCCACATTCCGCTGGTACGAATCACCCAGGGCAACATTCAAGAAAAACTCTAAGACGGGGAGGCCACAACCTCGAATGGCATGGGATCAAATTTATATCGCGCGCTCTAAGGGGTGCCCCCCTCTCGGTCCCAACCGGAAACACCGATGCCCCCTGACCGGATGACGGGCTTTAATCCAGGGCCATGGAACCCTCATCACGGCCCCTCTATTTGGTGTGTACAAGGAAAGAGGTTTGCAACTGACTAAACCGCATTCTATGCAGAAGACATGTGGCAGCATGAAAAGGGGATGAACGGGAACATGACTTGATCCACGTTAATACTGGAGTTAAACGGTTGACATAAAACTGGCATGCTTCAACAATACCAGCTTACAACCTATCATGCCACCACATGATCCGGTTATCTCACCATCATATGAACACATCAAATTTCGAAACTCACTTGGAGCTTGCCTTGCATGCAATATAACATTCAGAAATGCTCATATAAACATGCCATGAGAAAACCACTCAAGCAAACATGCAAAACACTCATCATATCAAAGGTTCAAACATGCTTGCCTGGTTCGGAGTAGTCAGAGTCTAGCTCGGCGAAGTTTGCGGCTCCGTCACCTCCTTCGGTATCTATGTTATAAAAGAAATCGGATACTAACGTAAATACCGTGCGTGCATAAAAATTGTTCCAAATATTTTTCAAATAAATATGATAAAAAACTAAATAGAAAAATAAAGATGACAGAAAAAGAATCAGCTCAAAAGCATCTTTTGTTTAAAAGTTATAAAGGTTTTAGTCTAGGGACTAATCTGTGATGAAACAGAAACTTTCCAGGGGCTAGTTTAGAAAAACAGAAAACGCTTCAGTTAGAAATACGCCAACCCAAAGGGAAAACGTACTTTGCCCGAAGGCGTTTTCAGAAAACATTTCGAATCAGAAGGGAGAGGCTGACGAGGGGGTCCCGCATATCAGGTTTAAAATCTCGCCGTCGACCGAAGCAAACGATGATCGCCGGTGACGATCGACGACGATCTAGAGGAGGGCAAGGGTATGGTTGCAGTCACGGGTGTTTCACTCCGGTGAACGGCGGCTTCCACTCCGGCGAACGGTGGTTCGGTCGAGGATGGATCCCTCCGAAGAGAGCTGCAAATGTCAAATTGAAGCGCGGGTTAGGGGAGTGGGTGTACTAGGAGGCTGCCGGCACAGTTTGGGAGGCGGGGGTGCTCTCACCAGAGAGAATCTTGCCGGAGCCCGAAGCAGATCGGGGCGACCGGAGTTGGGGAAGAAGGCCTCCTCGAGGACCTCCTAGCGGCTGGCTACGGTTCTCGTGAGGTGGAGGGGTGGTGTTGGGTCGAAGGCGAGCTCGGGGCCTCCATTTATAGCCGGCCCGAGGCGGTTGCCGAGACGGGATTTGTCCGGCGAGTAATTACGGCGACGTGGTGGTCGGGCTGACGGCTTAGGTGAATGGGCAGCTGCGGATAGGTTCACTGGTTCCATTCGATGGCTAATCTTGGTACAACTTGGGCGATACTCCAGGCCTTCGACGGAACGGCCTCACGGGCTCGTCGGCGGTAGAGAGCGCGCTCTGCGCCTCTCAGGCCACGGCGACGGTGCTGCAGTGCTCACAGAGAAGAGGACGGCCACGCGGAGGCTCCTGGTGGTGTGGGCGGTACTGGACGACGCTGTTCTGCAACGCTGGCCGTTGCTGGTCGCCACGGGCTGTTCTGCCACCGCGGAAGACGCCGGAGTTGACGCGACACGTCGCCACCGACGCTCGCAACCGTCCAGACGACCGTGCGGCGTGATGGATAAGAAGGAGGAGCAGTGAGCAACGAGCCAACTTGAGCACTGGCGAGATTGACGCTGCCGACTGACGAAAACGACACTGTCTCTGAACTGAAACACTGAACTCTGAATTTGAACAGAAACAATGCACACCATTTGTGCGACGAAATGTTTTGAGCACGTGGAAAATTTTTCTTGAGCTGAACCTTGGTGAGGTGATCTCTTGATGCATCTAGAGACTGCCTGATTTGTCTTAGAATTTTTGGAAAAGGAAAAGAATTAATTTCACCAAAAATGGCAAATCAGGTCCAAACTTGCAGCAAGCAAATTTTGAAAATTTTGAACTGTGGACTAGCAGATCTTGATGGATCTAGGTTGAGGATACTAAGGACTAGCCAGAAGAATTTATTTGGAACCAAATCTCAAAGGAAATCTGGTAGTTCCTTTGCAAACCATCAAAGTCCAAATAAATGACAGAAAATGATTTTGAGGTTAAAACAAATAGAAATAAAAATCTAGGAGAAGTTGATCTTTGTTGGACTTGATGCTTGAGTTGACCCAAAGTGGGGAGGTGGGTTTTGGAAGAAGGTTTTCAACATAGGTCATGGCAAGAGAGTAAATTTTGAATGGGGAAGAATAAATCCATAATTTATAGGAATCCTTTTTAATAAAAAGAATTGTAAAAACCTTCCAAAATTATTTATGTTGAGCCAACACAATATGAAAAACCCTTAAGACCAAAGATCAAGATTGGGAAGGACCCATAAAAATTACTTGTCATAAAAGAATTTTTTTGAGAAGGAGAGTCTTTTAGAATTTTTTTAAATAACCTCCTTCCAATTAATTAAAGAATTTGATAAAAACCAAATCAAAATTTTTGGAGTGTTACAACACCTACCCCCTTAGGAAAAATCTCGTCCCCGAGATTTCAGCTGATCCTCAAATAGGTGTGGGTACTCTATCCGAAGAAAATCCTCTCTTTCCCATGTTGCTTCATCCTTTGTGTGATTGCTCCACGAAACCTTAAAAAATTTAATTGTTTTCTGACGGGTCCTCCTTTTGGACTCCTCCAATATTTTTATTGGATGTTCCGTGTAGGTGAGGTCTGGTTGCATGTCAATGTTCTCGTGAGATACATGCTTTTCTGGGTTGCTTACACATTTCCTCAACTGTGAGACGTGGAACATGGCGTGGACGTCTGACAGTTCTTCGGGTAGGTCTAGCTGGTAGGCCACTGTGCCTCTTCGTGTAACCACACAGAAGGGTCCAATAAACCGTGGTGCTAGCTTTCCTTTAACTTTGAATCGTTGCAGGCCCCTCATAGGAGATACTCGTAGATACACATATTCACCGGGTTCAAAGCTGACCTCACGATGTTTTTGATCGTAATAACTCTTTTGGCGGCTCTGGGCTGTCTTGAGTCGATCCCTGATTAGTCTAACTTTCTCCTCAGCTTCCTAGAGCATGTCTGGGCCGAAGATACGACTGTCTCCTGTTTCTGACCAATTTAATGGGGTACGACATCTTCGCCCGTACAAGGCTTCAAAAGGTGCCATTTGTAGACTGGCTTGGTAATTGTTGTTGTATGCGAACTCGGCATACGACAAGCTTTCTTCCCAACTGGTTCCATAGGTGAGAACACATGCTCTTAGCATGTCCTCTAGAATTTGGTTCACACGTTCAGTTTGTCCTCCAGTCTGGGGGTGGTATGCTGTGTTGAACACTCGTTGAGTTCCCAGAGCTTGTTGTAAATGATCCCAAAATCTAGAGACGAATTGAGTGCCTCTGTCGGATATTATAGTCTTTGGAATTCCATGCAGACAAACTATAATAAAGTTTGGCAAGCTTCTGAGTGGTGTGGGTTGTCTTGACTGGGATGAAATGTGCCACCTTAGTTAATCTATCTGTGATGACCCATATGGCATCATTCCAGTGTCGTGACCGAGGTAGTCCGACAATAAAATCCATTCCAATTTCGTCCCATTTCCACTCAGGTATCCTGTTTGGTTGTAATAGTCCTGCTGGTTTTTGGTGCTCGGCTTTAATGCGCTGACACGAATCACAACATGCAATGAATGCGGCTATATCCCTCTTCATATTGTGCCACCAAATTTTTTCCTGGATGTCATTGTACATTTTGGTTCCTCCAGGGTGGACTGAATATGGAGCGGTGTGGCCTTCGGCTGGAATTTGCTGTTTGAGGTCCTCTATATTTGCTACGCAAAGTCTGTCTCCGTACCATAATATTCCCTTATCGTCTATGACGAATTCTGAGGCCTTGCCCAGCCTCACTTTTCTTTTTATGCCTTCGATGCTGGGGTGTCCATGTTGAGCCTTCTTAATATGTTCCATTAGGGTGGGCTGTATTTCCAAATTTGACACATTGCTTTCAGTGACCATCACCAAGTTGAGTTTGGTGAACTCCTGCTGAAATTCAGGTCTCAAGTTCTATAGACTGTCATTGCCCGAGCTGGGGTTTCGACTAAGAGCATCTGCCTCTACATTCTCCTTTCCTGGATGGAAATGAATGCCAACATCATAATCTTTCACTAATTCTAACCAGCACCGTTGTCGTAAATTGAGTTCTGGTTGTGTGAAAATAGATTTGAGGCTTTTATGGTCCGTATATATTTCACAACGATTTCCAAGAAAAAAGTGCCTCCACTCTTTGAGTGCATGAATGACTGCTGCCAATTCCAAGTCATGAGTAGGATAATTTTCTTCATGCTTTCGTAGTTGCCTGGAAGCATATGCGACTACTTTGCCTTCTTGCATTAGTATGCATCTGAGGCCCTTCCGGGATGCGTCACAATATACTTCAAAACTTTTGTGTATGTCTGGTACAACCAATACTGGTGTTGTTGTTAATTTCCTTTTGAGTTCTTGGAAACTTTTCTCGCAAGCTTCAGTCCATACAAATTTCTTATCCTTCTTGAGTAACTGTGTCATTGGTTTTGCTATGGTGGAGAACCCCTCAATAAACCTTTGGTAATATCCAGCCATTCCCAGGAAACTTCATACATCTGTTACGTTGGCTGGTGGTTTCCAGCCAAGTACGGCCTGGACTTTTTCTGGGTCCATGGCAACACCTTCTTGGGTCAATATGTGGCCTAGAAAACCAACCTGTCTCAACCAAAATTCACATTTGCTGAATTTGGCGTATAATTGATGTTTCCTTAATTCTCCCAGTACAATTCTGAGATGTTCAGCATGCTCTTCTGGTGTCTTAGATTATACCAGAATATCATCAATGAAACCACAACAAATTTGTCCATAAATTTCATAAATACTTTGTTCATGAGGTGGAAAAAATATGCGGGGGCGTTTGTCAGTCTGAACGGCATTACTGTAAATTCATATAATCCGTATCTGGAGGTGAATGCTGTCTTAGGGATATCTCCTGTCCGTACTTTTAATTGATGACACCCTGACCTTAAATCAATTTTTGAGAAAACCTTGGCTTGTGCGAGCTGGTCAAATAAATCATTTATCCGTGGCATCGGATATTTGTTTTTGATGGTAACCATGTTGAGTGCTCGATAGTCTATAGATAGTCTCAGTGTCCCATCCTTTTTCTTGGCAAATAATACTGGTGAACCCCAAGGTGAGGAGCTGGCCCGTATAAATCCTTTGTCCAGTAATTCTTTTATTTGCTTCTTTAATTCTACCAACTAGGAGGGTGCCATTCTATAGGGTTTCTTGTAAATGGGGGTGGTTCCAGGTTCTAGTTCAATGATGAACTCTATTTCCCGGTCTGGTGGCATGCATGGTAGTTCTTCGGGAAATACGTCAGGGAACTCACACACCACTAGAACTTTTCTAATCTCTGAAATGTCCATCTTGTTCAACCTTGGTTGCCAAGATATTGGTCTTTCTTGAGTTGCAATTTTTATCGTCTTCTCGTGATGATGAGTAAGATTTACAGTACGATTGAAGCAGTCGATGAATCCCTTGTTGGTGGTTAACCAGTCCATCCCTAGGATAACATCCAGTCCCTTATTTTCCAATACAATGAGGTTTGCCTGAAACTTTAGTCCCTCAATCTCAATAACCACACCTTGGCAGTAACTCTGAGTGATTTTCTTAATCGCGGGGGACTTGATGGTCATGGATTTTCCCAAGGGAAGCTTCGAAAAATCATGTTGCAAAGCAAATTTCTTTGAAATGAACGAGTGAGAAGCTCCAGAATCAAACAAAACCGTGGCAGGTATTGCGTTGATAGGGAACATACCGAGTACGATATCCAGGGCATTCTGTGCTTCCTCCTTGGTCACATGGTTCAAGTGACCCTTCTTGTGATTGTTATTGGGATTGAAGTTGTTACGCTTGGGTGTTGAATTATTTCCACTGTTGTTCGGCTTGGGGGCCGAGTTTCTTGGCTTTGGGAACTGTTTGGCATAGTGTCCTTCCTCTCCACAAGCGTAGCAAGTAACACCTGGGTGATATGTAAAATCCTTGTCTCTTGCATGAATTTTTTTGTTTGGGTGTGGAACAATGGTTGTGGATTTGTTCGCTCCAATTTTACAAAAATCAGTCTTGTTCCGATTGTTGCGAGCATGAGTAGTCCTATCCCTTTTGCGCTTGCGAAAATCCTCCAAGCTGCGGCGCTCATTTTTCAATGTAATAGCTTTGTCCACAAGTGTTTTGAAATCCAGAAAGGTGTGTACGACCAGCTGGCATTTAAGTGCTGGTGCCAGACCGTCCAGAAATTTTTCCATCTTTTTTATTTTCAGTCATATGCTCTTCGTTGGCATAACGAGATAATTGAGTAAAGTGACTATTGTACTCAGTCACTGTCATGCTTCTCTGCTTGAGGTCATCAGACTCCCTTTTCTTGATCCTCATAATACTTCTAGGAATGTGCGCCCCACGAAAACCTTCTTTAAATTCTTCCCAGGAGATGTTATTTTCATTGGGGTGCATGTGTAGGAAATTTTCCCACCATGATGCAGCTGCTCCAGTGAGGTAGTGTGGTGCATAAAGTACCTTCTCACGGTCCGAACATTGTGCAATAATTAACTTCCTTTCAATGTCTCGAAGCCAATCATCGGCCTCAAGAGGTCTATCAGTGTGAGAGAACGTTGGGGGACGTGTCTTCTGTAGTTCAGACAATTTGGAATGCTGCTGATATGGTTCACGGTGATTTCCCATATTGATAACATGGTTCATCATTTCTTGATGCTGCTGCTGGCTTTGCTCATAAAGGCGGCATACTTGAGAAAATGCTGCTTCACTGCCTTGCTGACTTGACTGCCCCTGAGTGAAATTGTTACTTGTCTGGGTACCATAATTTTCCTCCGGCGGACTTGGCATGGAACGAGTACAGGGACGAGGCATTTTCCACTCTGGGGTATTTTTGCAGAACTCATGAGAAAAACTGAGTGGCAAAAATAAATAATTTTACAAAGGCGGAAATCTTTTAAAATACCAAGATTTTTTTCAAAAAATACTTGATTGCGCATGGAGAAGGACTGCTCAGTACATATCTTACACGCAAGCCGTAATTATAAAATACATCACTATGGATGTGCTTACACATTCCTGACATGTTATTTAGGCTAGTGCACTTCTCAGAGTTCCTACATGATGCGCACACAATCTACTTCTCATCAAACCTATATACATATAAACATATCATACAAGCTGGCACATCGCACGGCTGCTAGGCGCACTCAGCCGGAGATGGTAAAAACTTCCTTTGGCCTGCCGAGGGTAAGACCCAGTGATGCTGGAGACTCAACCTCCTCCTCACTAATAGGCTCCAAGCGCGAAGTACTGGTTTGGGGAGCTGGTGTGGGCGCGGCAGGTGGTACAGCACTCACTGGAGTAGGAGCAATGACTTGGTCAAACTCCTCAGTGGTAGGCAGGCGGCGAGCAGTGGCCAAGATGGCAGGTGTATAGGATGCCGAGGCGTAAGTCAGTGGTGGTGCTGTATGGAGGAGCTCCCTCCTGTTGGCGGAACGGCCCTGAACGAAGTCCATACGAGTAGCCACAAGGTCATCCACGAGGTTGTCAAAAGCTGCCTCAAGAGCTTTGAGATACTCAACCAACATTTCAATAGCTTCATCTCTCTCCCCCCTAGCGCAAGCGAATGCATAGTGACAAGTGTATGGCACGTGGCATGGGAGGTAGCGGTAGCGACGAGCCTTCATCGAAGGGAGGGCATCCCGGAGACGAGCTATCGCCTCACGGGCAGCCATCTGCATGGCATGCCTCTCCGTACGCATGGCCCTTCCCACAACGGAAGCGGCGTGACTCAGAACGTCCTCCCTTGAATTGCACCGTAGCCTGGTGCATAGACACGCTGTCGCTGATCTTGTGCTGGTAGAGTATGAACTCCGGACGAGCCGATGGCCCGATCGCGACCTTGGTGATGGAGACGAGAAGCTTGATAAACCCCTCAGGTAAATTGGCGAACACCTATGACTCACAGTCGCTGCCAGCCATCTACAAAGGTAGACAAAAATTCAGAATAGTCAAATCATAAATTTATGATGACTAACAGAAAATTGCTACATTTGCAAAATGTTAAAATAGCACTTAATACGCTAATAACCAATTAGCGATCGCACCTAGTGGCTTCCTATAGTCAGCCTGGCTCTGATACCAAGGTTGTCACGACCGGTTTTCCAATAAAATATTTATTGAAAAACCGACCTTTATATCAGACCAGTATAGAAGAATCCTCCTTACTGGTAGACAAATCCTTGATACAGAAATCCAGAAGTACTAAATATTATACAAGGTTGAGCTGAGGCTGCTCAACAATCTATTACAAGCACGCCGATATTATACATAAAGGCGGATATGACACAAAAGAGTATGGGGGCATAACTACTGACTCGTAATAAAAGTGGTGGTGGATATGTCATAGTGAAGTGGGTGACATGACTCCAAAATCTTACAGCTCATCAAGCGCCGGAGTGAGGCTTGATGATTTTATTAGGGTAGCGGAAGCGTATATAATACAAGTGACCAACTCCAGGATCGCACGAGACTGACTGGGACTCCTCTAGGCGTCGGACCCGCTATCGTACTCTTCATCCATAAGATCGCCTTCGTCAACATCTAGCCAAATCAACAAGCCAGGTGAGTACTTTGAATGTACTCGCAAGACAGTTTGGACATAAGATATAACAAATGCAGACATGATGCACATGAGTAGACTAGTAATGCGCACTCAGATCATAAATTTGCACTGCATGCTAAATAAAAAGGAAGTCAGGCGGTAGTCCTCCCGAAATCCCAATAAAATAGCTGAAGACCGATCGGGTGTCTGAAGAGACGCCTCAAAAGGTAAAATAAATTAACCTGCCACAGTCGGGCGTCAGGGTGACACCACATAAAGGGCTTATATTGAAATGCAAAGGACAGTGCGTGCCACAGTCGGACGTCTAAGCGACATCTCGAAAAGGGCTTATAATGAAAGTAAATAACAAGGATGCCACAGTCGGGCGTCTGAGCGACATCACATAAAGGGCTTATACAAAGCTAAATAACAAGAATGCCACAGTCAGACGTCTGCGCGACATCACATAAAGGTCTTATATCAAAAGTAAATAACAAGAATGCCACAGTCGGACGTTTGGGCGACATCACATAAAGGGCTTATATCAAAAGTAAATAACAAGAATGCCACAGTTGGACGTCTGCGCGACATCACATAAAGGGCTTATATTTCGTCATTCGAATTCAAGTAGCTCATGAAAGTACCATCATCCCAAGGGATACTCGGTACATAATAATAAACTAGTTAGTCCATCCATAGGAATAACATCCAGCCGGGTTCACCATTCTCAGTTTCATGCTTATTCTCCGGAGACTGTCACCGAGACTGACACTGAGACTGATACTAAGACTGACACTAATATGTTGATCAAAGTCCTTGACCACGGATATGGTTACTCGACTGGTTTTGACTCTGCAGAGTTTGTACTCTTTACCCACAGCCAACGGATTTCAGTAGTCACAGAGGACTAGTTCCGTTTATGGTATTTTGGAAGAAACACATCTAACCAGTACACACCCATTCCACATTCCGCTGCCAGGAATCACCCTAGGCAACGTTCAAGAAAAACTCTAAGACAGGGAGGCCACAACCTCGAATGGCATGGGATCAAATTTATATCGCGCGCTCTAAGGGGTGCCCCCCTCTCGGTCCCAACCGGAAACACCCATGCCCCCTGACCGGATGACGGGCTTTAATCCAGGGCCATGGAACCCTCATCACGGCCCCTCTATTTGGTGTGTACAAGGAAAGAGGTTTGCAACTGACTAAACCGCATTCTATGCAGAAGACATGTGGCAGCACGAAAAGGGGACGAACGGGAACATGACTTGATCCACGTTGATACCAGAGTTAAACGGTTGACATAAAACTGGCATGCTTCAACAATACCAGCTTACAACCTATCATGCCACCACATGATCAGGTTATCTCACCATCATATGAACACATCAAATTTCGAAACTCACTTGGAGCTTGCCTTGCATGCAATATAACATTCACAAATGCTCATATAAACATGCCATGAGAAAACCACTCAAGCAAACATGCAAAACACTCATCATATCAAAGATTCAAACATGCTTGCCTGGTTCGGAGTAGTCGGAGTCTAGCTCGGTGAAGTTTGCGGCTCCGTCACCTCCTTCTGTATCTACGTTATAAAAGAAATCGGATACTAACGTAAATACCGTGCGTACATAAAAATTATTCCAAATATTTTTCAAATAAATATGATAAAAAACTAGATAGAAAAATAAAGATGATAGAAAAAGAATCATCTTAAAATCATCTTTTGTTTAAAAGTTATAAAGGTTTTAGTCCAGGGACTAATCTGTGATGAAACAGAAACTTTCGAGGGGCTAGTTTAGAAAAACAGAAAACGCTTCAGTTAGAAATACACCAAACCAAAGGGAAAACGTACTTTGCCCGAAGGCGTTTTCAGAAAACATTTTGAATCTGAAGGGAGAGGCTGACGAGGGGGTCCCGCATGTCAGGTTTAAAATCTCACCGTCGACCGAAGCAAACGATGATCGCCGGCGACGATCGACGGCGATCCAGAGGAGGGCAAGGGTATGGTTGCACTCACGGGACAATTCCGCGTCGGTTGGTGGTGGACTTGGTCGTCAGCGAGCACCACATCAACGGCGGCTTCCACTCCAGCGGACGGCGGTTCGGTCGAGGATGGATCCCTCCGAAGAGAGCTGCAAACGTCAAATTGAAGCGCGGGTTAGGGGAGTGGGTGTACTAGGAGGCTGCCGGCACAGTTTGGGAGGTGGGGTCCTCTCACCAGAGAGAATCTTGCCAGATCCCGAAGCGGATCGGGGCGGCCGGAGTTGGGGAAGAAGGCCTCCTCGAGGTCCTCCTAGCGGCTGGCTGCGGTTCTGGTGTGGTGGAGGGGTGGTGCTGGGTCGAAGGCGAGCTCGGGGCCTCCATTTATAGCCGGCCCGAGGCGGTAGCCGAGACGGGATTTCTCCAGCGAGTAATTACGGCGAGGTGGTGGTCGGGCTGACAGCTTAGGTGAATGGGCAGCTGCGGATAGGTTCACTGGTTCCATTCGACGACTAATCTTGGTACAACTTGTGCGATACTCCAGGCCTTCGACGGAACAACCTCACAGGCTTGTCGGCGGCAGAGAGCACGCTCTGCGCCTCTCAGGCCACGGCGACGGTGCTGCAGTGCGCACAGAGAAGAGGACGGCCACGCGGAGGCTCCTGGTGGTGTGGGCGGTGCTGGACGGCGCCGTTCTGCAACGCTGGCCGGAGTTGACGCGACACGTCGCTACCGACGCTCGCAACCGTCCAGACGACCGTGCGGCACGATGGATAAGAAGGAGGAGCAGTGAGCAACGAGCCAACGAGAGCACTGGTGAGATTGACGCTGCCGACTGACGAAAACGACACTGTCTCTAAACTGAAACACTGAACTCTGAATTTGAACAGAAACAGTGCACACCAGCTGTTCGACGAAATGTTTTGAGCACGTGGAAAAATTTTCTTGAGCTGAACCTTGGTGAGGTGATCTCTTGATGCATCTAGAGACTGCCTGATTTGTCTCAAATTTTTTGGAAAAGGAAAAGAATGAATTTACCCAAAAATGGCAAATCTGGTCCAAACTTGCAGCAAGCAAAATTTGAAAATTTTGAACTGTGGACTAGCAGATCTTGATGGATCTAGGTTGAGGATACTAAGGACTAGCCAGAGGAATTTATTTGGAACCAAAACTCAAAGGAAATCTGGTAGTTCCTTTGTAAACCATCAAAGTCCAAATAAATGACAGAAAATGATTTTGAGGTTAAAACAAATAGAAATAAAAATCTAGGAGAAGTTGATCCTTGCCGGACTTGATGCTTGACTTGACCCAAAGTGGGAAGGTGGGTTTTGGAAGAAGGTTTTCAACATAGGTCATGGCAAGAGAGTAAATTTTGAATGGGGAAGAATAAATCCATAATTTATAGGAATCCTTTTTAATAAAAAGAATTGTAAAAACCTTCCAAAATTATTTGTGTTGAGCCAACACAAGATGAAAAACCCTTAAGACCAAAGATCAAGATTGGGAAGGACCCATAAAAATTACTTGTCATAAAAGAAATTTTTTGAGAAGGAGAGTCTTTTAGAATTTTTTTTAAATAACCTCCTTCCAATTAATTAAAGAATTTGATAAAAACCAAATCAAAATTTTTGGAGTGTTACACTAATCCATTTTGAACTGCTTCAAAACTTTATCAAGGTATGTACTTTTTGAAAGTCCTATCAAGCGTCTTGATCTACCTCTATAGATCTTGATGCCCAATATATAACCAGCTTCACCGAGGTCTTTCATTGAAAAATTCTTATTCAAGTATCCTTTTATGCTTTCCAGAAATTCTATATCATTCCCGATCGACAATATGTCATCCACATATAATATCAGAAATGCTACAGGGCTCCCACTCACTTTCTTGTAAATACATGCTTCACCATAAGTCTGTATAAAACCATATGCTTTGATCACACTATCAAAGCGTATATTCCAACTCCGAGATGCTTGCACCGGTCCATAAATGGATCACTGGAGCTTGCACACTTTGTTAGCACCTTTAGGATCGACAAAACCTTCTGGTTGTATCATATACAACTCTTCTTTAAGAAATCCATTAAGGAATGCAGCTTTGACGTCCATTTGCCAAATTTCATAATCATAAAATGCGGCGATTGCTAACATGATTCAGACAAACTTAAGCATCGCTACGGGTGAGAAGATCTCATCATAGTCAACTCCTTGAACTTGTCAAAAACCTTTTGCAAAAAGTCGAGCTTTGTAGACAGTAACATTACCATCAGCCTCAGTCTTCTTCTTGAAGATCCATTTATTCTCTATGGATTGCCGATCATCGGTCAAGTCAACCAAAGTCCATACTTTGTTCTCATACATGGACCCCATCTCAGATTTCATGGCCTCAAGCCATTTCGCGGAATCTGGGCTCATCATCGCTTCCTCATAGTTCGTAGGTTCATCATGGTCTAGTAACATGACTTTTAGAACAGGATTACCGTACCACTCTGGTGCAGAACGTACTCTGGTTGACCTACGAGGTTCGGTAGTAACTTGATCTGAAGTTTCATGATCATCATCATTAGCTTCCTCATTAATTGGTGTAGGCATCACGGGAACGGTTTTCTGTGATGAACTAGATTACAATTCAAGAGAAGGTACAATTACCTCATCAAGTTCTACTTTACTCCCACTCACTTCTTTCGAGATAAACTCCTTCTCTAGAAAGGATCCATTCTTAGCAACAAATATCTTGCCTTCGGATCTGTGATAGAAGGTGTACCCAACAGTTTCTCTTGGGTATCCTATGAAGACGCACTTCTCCGATTTGGGTTCGAGCTTATCAGGCTGAAGCTTTTTCACATAAGCATCGCAACCCCATACTTTAAGAAATGATAGCTTAGATTTCTTGCCAAACCACAGTTCATATGGTGTCGTCTCAACAGATTTATATGGTGCCCTATTTAACGTGAATGCAACTGTCTCTAATGCATAACCCCAAAACGATAGTGGTAAATCGGTAAGAGACATCATAGGTCGCACCATATCTAATAAAGTACGGTTACGACGTTCGGACACACCATTATGCTGTGGTGTTCTAGGTGGCGTGAGTTGCGAAATTATTCCATATTGTTTTAAATGAAGACCAAACTTGTAACTCAAATATTCGCCTCCGTGATCAGATCGTAGAAACTTTATTTTCTTGTTACGATGATTTTCCACTTCACTCTGAAATTCTTTGAACTTTTCAAATGTTTCAGACTTGTGTTTCATTAAGTAGATATACCCATATCTGCTCAAATCATCTGTGAAGGTCAAAAAATAACGATACCCGCCGCGAGCCTCAACACTCATCGGACCGCATACATCAGTATGTATTATTTCCAATAAGTCAGTGGCTCGCTCTATTGTTCCAGAGAACGGAGTCTTAGTCATCTTGCCCATGAGGCATGGTTCGCAAGATCAAGTGATTCATAATCAAGTGATTCCAAAAGCCCGTCAGCATGGAGTTTCTTCATGCACTTTACACCAATATGACCTAAACGGCAGTGCCATAAATATGTTGCACTATCATTATTAACTTTGCATCTTTTGGCATCAATATTATGAATATGTATATCACCACGATCGAGATTAAACAAAAATAGACCACTCATCAAGGGTGCATGACCATAAAAGATATTACTCATATAAATAGAACAACCATTATTCTCTGATTTAAATGCATAACCGTCTCGCATCAAACAAGATCCAGATATAATGTTCATGCTCAACGCTGGCACCAAATAACAATTATTCAGGTCTAAAACTAACCCCGAAGGTAGATGTAGAGGTAGCGTGCCGACGGCAATCACATCAACCTTGGAACCATTTCCGACGCGCATCGTCACCTCGTCCTTAGCCAATCTTTGTTTAATCCGTAGCCCCTGTTTCGAGTTGCAAATATGAGCAACAGAACCAGTATCAAATACCCAGGCGCTACTACGAGCATTAGTAAGATACAAATCAATAACATATATATCAAATATACCTTTCACTTTGCCATCCTTCTTATCCGCCAAATACTTGGGGTAGTTCCACTTCCAGCAACTAGTCCCTTTGCAGTAGAAGCACTGAGTTTCAGGCTTAGGCCCATACTTGGGCTTCTTCCAAGGAGTAGCAACTTTGTTGATATTCTTCTTGAAGTTCCCCTTCTTTCCTTTGCCCTTTTTCTTGAAACTAGTGGTCTTGTTAACCATCAACACTCTATGCTCCTTTTTGATTTCTACCTCCGCAGCCTTGAGCATTGCAAAGTGCTCGGGAATCGTCTTATTCACCCCTTGCATATTATAGTTCATCATGAAGCCTTTATAGCTTGGTGGCAGTGATTCAAGAACTCTATCAATGACACTATCATCCGGAAGATTAACTCCGAGCTGAGTCAAGTGGTTATGGTACCCAGACATTCTGAGTATCTGTTCACTGACAGAACTGTTCTCCTCCATCTTGCAGCTATAGAACTTGTTGGAGACTTCATATCTCTCAACTCGGGCATTTTCTTGAAATATTAACTTCAACTCCTGGAACATCTCATATGCTCCATGATGTTCAAAACGTCTCTGAAGTCCCGATTCTAAGCCGTAAAGCATGGCACACTGAACTATCAAGTAGTCATCAGATTTAGCTTGCCAGGCGTTCATAACGTCAGCAGTTGCTCCTGCAGTAGGCCTTGCACCTAGCGGTGCATCAAGGACGTAATTCTTCTATGCAATAATGAGGATAATCCTCAAGTTACGGACCCAGTCCGTGTAGTTGCTACCATCATCTTTCAACTTAGCTTTCTCTAGGAACGCATTAAAATTCAAAGGAACGGTAGCACGGGCCATTGATCTACAACATAGATATGCGAAAACTATCAGGACTAAGTTCATGATAAATTTAAGTTCAATTAGTCATATTACTTAAGAACTCCCACTTAGATAGACATTCCTCGAGTCATCTAAATGATCACGTGATCCATATCAACTAAACCATGTCCGATCATCACGTGAGATGGAGTAGTTTTCAATGGTGAACATCTCTGTGTTGATCATATCTACTATATGATTCACGTTCGACCTTCTGGTCTCAATGTTCCGAGGCCATGTCTGTACATTCTATGATTGTCAAGTTTAACCCGAGTATTCCGCACGTGCAAAATTGTCTTGCACCCGTTGTATGTGAACGTAGAGCTTATCACACCCGGTCATCACATGGTGTCTCGGCACGACGAACTGTAGCAACGGTGCATACTCAGGGAGAACACTTATACCTTGAAATTTTAGTGAGGGATCATCTTATAATGCTACCGCCATACTAAGCAAAATAAGATGCATAAAAAGATAAACAATACATGCAATCAAAATATGTGACATGATACGGCCATCGTCATCTTGTGCCTTTGATCTCCATCTCCAAAGCACCGTCATGATCTCCATCGTCGCCGGCTTGACACCTTGATCTCCATCGTAGCGTCATTGTCGTCTTGCCAACTATTGCTTCTACAAGTGATGAAGTAAAGCAATTATGTGGAGATTGCATTTCATACAATAAAGCGACAACCATAAGGCTCCTGCCAGTTGCCGATAACTTGTACAAAACATGATCATCTCATACAATAACGTATATCACATCATGTCTTGACCATATCACATCACAACATGCCCTGCAAAAACAAGTTAGACGTCCTCTACTTTGTTGTTGCAAGTTTTACGTGGCTGCTACGGGCTTCTAGTCAGAATCGTTCTTAACTACGCATCAAAACCACAATGGTGATTTATCAAGTTTGCTGTTTTAACCTTCAACAAGGACCGTCCGCAGTCAAATTCGATTCAACTAAAGTTGGAGAAACAGACACCCGCCAGCCACCTTTATGCACAACTAGTTTCATGTCTGTCTGTGGAACCGCATGAACGTGGTCATGTAAGGTTGGTCCGGGCCACTTCATCCAACAATACCGCCGAATCAAAATAAGACATTGGTGGTAAGCAGTATGATGATCACCGCCTGCAACTCTTTGTGTTCTACTCGTGCATATCATCTACGCATAGACCTGGCTCGGATGCCACTGTTGGGGAACGTAGCATGCAATTTCAAAAAATTTCCTACGATCACACAAGATCTATCTAGGAGATGCATAGCAACGAGAGGGGGAGAGTGTGTCCACGTACCCTCGTAGACCGAAAGCGGAAGCGTTAGTTTAACGCGGCTGATGTAGTCGAACGTCTTTGCGATCCAACCGATCAAGTACCGAACGTACGGCACCTCCGAGTTCAGCACACGTTCAGCTCGATGACATCCCTCGAACTCTTGATCAAGCAAAGTGTTGAGGGAGAGTTTCGTCAACACGACGGCGTGGTGATGGTGATGATGATGTGATCCACGCAGGGCTTCGCCTAAGCACTACGACAATATGACCGGAGGAGTAAACAGTGGAGGGGTGCACCGCACACGGCTAAGAAACAATTGATTTGCTTCGGGGTGCCCCCTGCCCCCGTATATAAAGGAGGGAGAGGGGAGGAGGCCGGCCTAGGGCGCGCCAAGTGGGGAGGAATCCCACTTGGACTCCTAGTCCGATTCACCACCCCCTTCCTTCTTTCGGAGGGGGAAAGGGGGAATGAGAGGGATAGGGAGAAGGAAAGGGGGCCGCGCCCCCTCCCCTTGTCCAATTCGGACTCCCCATGGGGGGGCACCCCTTTGTGGGCTTCCCTCTCTCTCCCCTATGGCCCATGAGGCCCATTACTTTGCACGGGGGGTTCCGGTAACCCCTCGGTACTCCGATAAATACCCGAAACACTCTGAAACCATTCTGGTGTCCGAATACTATCGTCCAATATATCAATCTTTACCTCTCGACCATTTCGAGACTCCTCCTCATGTCCGTGATCTGATCCGGGACTCTGAACAATCTTCGGTCACCAAAACACATAACTCATAATATAAATCGTCATCGATCGCTAAGCGTGCGGACCCTACGGGTTCGAGAACTATGTAGACATGACCGAGACACATCTCCGATAAATAATCAACAGCGGAACCTGGATGCTCATATTGGTTCCTACACATTCTACGAAGATCTTTATCGGTCAAACCGTAATGACAACATATGTCATTCCCTTTGTCATCGGTATGATACTTGCCCGAGATTCGATCGTCGTTGTCTTCATACCTAGTTCAATCTTGTTACGGGCAAGTCTCTTTACTCGTTCCATAATACATCATCCCGTAACTAACTCATTAGTCACATTGCTTGCAAGGCTTATTATGATGTGTATTACCGAGAGGGCCCAGAGATACCTTTCCGATACTCAGAGTGACAAATCATAATCTTGATCTATGCCAACCCAACAAACACCTTCGGAGATACCTGTAGGGCATCTTTATAATCACCCAGTTACATTCTGACGTTTGATAGCACACAAGGTATTCCTCCGGTATCCGGGAGTTGCATAATCTCAAAGTCGAATGAATATGTATTTGACATGAAGAAAGCAATAGCAATAAAACTGAACGATCAATATGCTAAGCTAACGGTTGGGTCTTGTCCATCACATCATTCTCCTAATGATGTGATCCCGTTCATCAAATGACAACACATGTCTATGGTTAGGAAACTTAACCATCTTTGATAAACGAGCTAGTATAATAGAGGTTTACTAGGGACATGGTGTTTTGTCTATGTATCCACACATGTATCAAATTTTCGGTTAATACAATTTTAAAATGAATAATAAACATTTATCATGATATAAGGAAATATGAAATAACAACTTTATTATTGCCTCTAGGGCATATTTCTTTCAGGTGCTGTAGGCTTCCCGGAGAAGATTGAAGGTGTCAGGAGCGCCGGTCGGGCACGAGGCATGCGAGGCGAATTAGGCGGACCAACTCGGTCGAGGCGGCCATTGGCGATTAGGGCGGCAACCATGAGAGAGAGAGAGAGGGGAGAGAAGCTTGCGTGGGAAGAGCATCTGCGTCGACTTCGCCTCAGCACTTTCTTAAAATGCGCACACACCTTTTTAGTTACATGGACCTTTAAAAGCGCGCCAATACTTTCAAAAATTAAATCAACAATTTCAATAATTGCCAACACTTTTTAAAACTGCACTGACATTTTTATTGAAAATAGGTGAACATTTTCTTCAGAAAATTTCAAAAAAATGTGTGAACGCTATTTTAAATTATATTTTTATGTCAAAATGTGTTAACACTTTTCAAAAGTTACATAAACATTTTTCATAGTACATGGAACTTTTTTAATTTTGGGCGAATTATTTGAATTACGATTAATTGTTTCTAGAGAAATGCACGAGCACTTTATAAAAGCACATCAACATTTCCTAAATGTGCGAACAATTCTAGAACGATGTGGATATTTTTCAATTACATGAAGAAATGTTACACCTATTATTTTAACCAGTTTACTATACATTTTTAGATACAGTACATAAATAAATTAAGAAAAACAATTTTGAGATTTATCACATAAGAAACATTTTTTGGCAGGAAAAAATAGCGAACTTTACCTCTTTTATAGGGCGGACAAATTGCCGGCCCATATCCGAACTCTGCAGGCCACGCTCCCGCAGGTCTGCCCCAAGCCCGCCGGCCTGCCGGAGTCCGCCGGTCTGCCCCAAGCCCGCCGCAGGTAACTCGCCGCCGTCTACCCCTCCGATCCTCTACTACACGCGGACGCGGGCAAAGCTAACAGCCGAGCGCCCTTGCCGCCCGGCCGGGGTGATCGTACGTATCTTCTTCCTCTGCCACGTTGCCGCTCTCATGTAGTCCCTTCCAACCCCTCTCAATCCCGGCGCTGCTCTGAAATCTCTCGTGCAGTCCGCCGGCGCCGTACCCTAGAGCTGCCGGCGTCACCGCGGACAGTCGTCTTCTCCGCCGTTGCCGTATACCTTGCAAGCCACGACCGCAATATTGAAACACTGCAGGCTTCTGAGGTACGCGCTTTTCGCCGTCTGTCATCCCAATTCCGAAACCAAGTTCCACAAATTTTGGGTGCGGGCACATGCACACCATCTAGATCCACCCTTACAATGTGCAGAGTTGAATCAGGGAACCTTCCATTGATGATCCGTGATTGTTCTACAACCTTGCGTTACTGCTTTTTTTTTCGAAAGGGGGGAAGAAGACCCCGGCCTCTGCATCATTACTTTGCGTTACTGCTGATGACTGAACATCTGGAGTTCATTTTCTTCTGCTTCAGTGTTCGGACTCGGGAATATGCTGCAAACTAAGAGAGCTGCCGATGATGATCTCACAGAAAGCTCGAAAAGGAATAGGGGAATCTGTACTGGTGGAGGAGAGACACCTCATGTGTTGATTTCAGGTCTGCGGGCACTTCACTTATCTACACATGTTTTCTTACAGCTCAATTGGTCCAGTCACAATTCTGTTTCATCATGTTTTCTATTAACTAGGGGACTTACATTCGGATGTCAATTCGGAAGAGCCGGTTGACAATTGTAGTGACTCTGGCCAAAGTGTTTGGAGTGAGCTCAGTAAAGAAGTCACTTCAAAAATATCTACAAATGTTGTCTCCCTTGCCTTGTCTGATGGTGACTATGCTGTCATACTCTAGTATTCTTACTTCTTATAAATATTTATCTTAATTTTTAAAAAATGCTTGTTATAGATGACTAAAATTACAACCTTGTGTAGGACATGCGGTGTTATTTGCATGCTCAGGCATAGCCTTGCGAAGCGGGCGGTATGTGACAAGCTTTCTGACCTCAGCAAGTTTGGTTAGAGCTTTCAATGATAATAATAGAGAATGCCATGATACCTTGAACGTTGGTGCTGCTAATGATCCTTCACTTATTTTACTTGTTTGCTTAAGATAGTTGCCAGTCTGTCACCATTCTGCATACTTTTTTGCTGTCCCGCTATAGATCGAAGTGCGTCGCAATGGTGAGGTTGCCAAAGGGTTGTTGAAAAGCTATGATTCGGATCAGGGGATTGTTATTGTCCAAGTACTGTTTGTCACTCTTGGTGTTCATCCAGTGGATCTCAGTCTTCAGGTGGAATTTCTTCCCTGTAGGAAGGTAGTAGCTGTCACACGTGCCAATTCTGACACATTAATGGCCACAAGTGGGATACTTGCTGTTGATTCAAGTGGATCTGAAGATGGCAAACAGCTTATGTTCTCCACTTGTAAAATCTCTGAGGTACAATTGAACTATGGCCTCTGTATTTTATCTGCAACTGTATGCACTGAGCTTTATATCAGAGCCATAAAACTGGTGTTTTCGCATATACCTCCTTTTCCATATCATTATTATTTTTGTTCCAATGTAACCTTGTTGCCTATCACTTCATTTTTGCTAGGCTTGGGAAGGTGGGCCGCTTTTTGATTATGATGGGAACTTTGTTGGCTTGAACCTTTCTTTGGTTGGGGAAAGAATTTATTTCATGCCAAGGAGTATAATTATCGAACGTTTGGAGGAACTTCTGCCGAAAAAGGAAGCTAAGACGTTCAGGTATATCTTGTGTATTTCCATTTATTTTGCTTACCTGTGTGTGTCCATCGCTAATTCCATTTCGTCCTCCCTGCATTTTTTTGGAGTAATACTTGAGCTTATTTCCAAGGTAAGCCATATTGGTTTCCGAACAGTTTTCCAGTCTTTATTTTTGCAAAAGTCTGGATTGTTGGGTGCTGTTTCTTTTTTAGATTTATGTATCACAATTGTTTTTCTTGGCCGCCTCTTCCAAGAATATCATATTACTTCAAAATTGAAGTAGCACTTTTCTTTGTGGAAATTGCAATTGGATCCCGAGCTTTACGGAGCTTGGAATTTTGAAAAATACAAAAACTATATTTTGATGTTCTAAAAAATTCTGAAAAAATTGGACATGAATCTAGCAATGTATACTACATCCCCTTAAATTTTCATTAAGAAATATGTTGTGGTTCAAGCTACACACAGAAAAAGAATCACGTCTTTCTAGCACATGCACTATTCACTATAAAAGTCTATGATTTTGTTTTCTTATACAGCTGATACCGAAACGTATTTGATCATGAAACTTTACAGAAATGTGGTATACATTGTGATGTTCATATGTAATTTTTTCAGATTTTTTTGGAACTTGATTTTCAAAATTTTCAAAAACAGGGCTCCATGGAGCTTGGGAGCAAGAAATCCACTCTTTTCTTTGTTCCTTTTGTAGATTTAAATATGCTGTTTGTAGTTTCCTAGAATTTTTCATTGTTTATCCCTAGATAACACTTGCTTCTTTGCTGCCTCTAAGAATACTCGTATTGTTTCAATGTTGATGCTAGTAGATTTTTCTAATTTGAAGAGTTCTTTTTTCTGGTTTAGACTTAGGATGTTGGTAGTAGTAGGATTTATGATAATTTCCTGATCTTAGAGGGTTTGTATAGTGCCATTGCCGTTCTCCTTACAACTTAGTCTTCTCTTCTCCAGCAATTCTGTTCGTGTAGATGTTGTGCAGCGCTGTTTTGGTCCATTTTCCTTCCGTACTCCTGGGATGTATTTATTGCAAGTTTACTATGTCTTTGCACAGGAATGTAGAAATACAGAGAGAGGTGCAGCCCTGGCCCTATTGCACCTATCCAAGCGGTGAGCACACAGCCAGATCTATTGTGCTTTTGTGCATTCTCTCATCATCTCTAATAATATTGTTTCATAAGATCCTCACAAGTGGTGCAAACTTGGCCTTTTACGTGTGTGCTTCATAATAACCATATGCTGTTTTAGCTTTTTATAGTTGTACTCTCATGGTCTCAATGCTATTCAGCTAACCTTATTAAGTATCTTCATGTGTGTTCGATATGGGGATATAGACAGATCTGGGGATCTAGACTCCTTGGGTTATCCAAAGCCATCATCGACTGCTGTCAGTGGTGAGTTAATGCTTGTAATCTGGTACTGCGTTGTGCTTGTTTACAGCTTTCCTCTGCCGCTGACTACTATTGTGCCATCTATCATTGAACAGAGGGCTTGGTTTTGGTTAATACCTTCGAAAAGACTTTTGGTGACGTATATGATTCTGGTAAAGGTGTCTGGAGCCAACTCACAAAAATGGGTTCTCATAGTTTACCTCGACGAGTTGTCTCACTTGCCTCATTCAGCGGTAATATTACAGTAATGTGCTTTCTATTGTTGCACATTTGAACTAGGCTCTCAATAAAAAATGTGTCATATATGCAGGAGAAAGGAGGTTTTTCGTGTGCACAGGCTTATTTATTGACTGGAATGGATGCACCCCCATTCTGACTTCAGCGAGTTTGGTTAGGGATCCTAAAGATGAAAACAAGATTGCTGAAAAGTTGAAGGTTGGTTCTTGATGTTGTTCTTACATTTTCTGCTTAGGTCTCATAGTGCCATTTGCAGATTGAAGTTTTGCTTCCAAACAAAGAGCGCAAAGAAGGGAAATTGCAACATTATAATTTATACTACAATGTTGCTCTCATCGTTGTCGAGGATTACCGTTGTCTTCGTCCAGCTAGAATTCATGAAGATTGGTGGAATCCTTTTACTCTGGAAGATCCCAATGTAGTAGCTATGGGGCGCTGCTTCAAATCTGGCAGGTTAATGGCTACACATGGAAGACGAACTGGCTGGTCAGGCATGCTTGATTACAGAGATCTTAGGTACTCCAGTTGTAAGATCACTAAGGTTAGTACTGCTCATGGGGTTAATCCTATTTGATCTATCCATGATGTAGTAAACCATATTACAAATGACAACTTCTCCATGCATACTGATACAGCTTTAATTTCACTTTTCGTTTGCTAGGCTGGGATTGGTGGTCCTCTGCTTGACTTTAATGGGAGATTTATTGGCATGAACTTCTACGATAAGAAAATAGGAACCCCTTTCATGTTCAGGGATTTTATTATTCGAGTGCTGGCAATTTTTGAGGAAAAAGGGTATGTGCACTTGACTTTCTGTCTGGCATATTGAAGTGCCTGTCATGTTTCAGATCAGTGCAGGACGTGACATTTTGTATTTTATCAAAAAAGGAAAAACTTCCTATTGAATCTTGCCTACTTTGTTTGACACAGGACTTTTGATGAAGTTGGCAGCAATGGACCAATCAGGTGTGCATTATATTTACTTATCACTTTGATGCTTTGCATGAACAAAATCTGCCAATGACGTTATTATGTGTGGAAAACGATTGTACAATGGAAACAGGTGGCCTGTGCCCATACCGTGTTGGCGCCATCCGGACGATGAGCTCAAAGATTCGCTCCCACCTGGCTATGGGGAAAAACCTGGGACGTTCGGATTCTCATATGTGGATGGAGTAAGAGTCGACAACCATTAGATGTCTTGTGCTCTGCGTTCTCCATGTGGTGGTGAACCTGTTTGTTTAAGCCGTTAGGAAGTTATCTCTCATGTAGCCATGTCCCAGTGTTTGGACCAGTATTTTGGTGTTTCTTTCAAGAGAGTGAATGCAACTCATCCGCTATGTGGTGTTTGCTAGTTTCTGTGGTAAGCTGAACATTTTCTGCGTCTTGGGGAAACATTTGTATGTGAGCAAACTGACTGACTTAGGGCGTGTTTGGTTTTCCGCATTGATTTTGACTGCATTGCATGTGATTCTGAGATGGGCCTGACTGAGCAAAAACAACCTATAAACCATCATCTGCACATAGTTTGGTTGCCCGCATATAGGTTAGCTGCATGAGAGAACTAAATTTGACCCGCCGTTTGGTTGGCTGCATCGCATTAGACGCACATATTACTCGTTGTTTGGTTGCAACCTTGCATAAGATGTTGTCACCACTTCTCGATGGTGGTGACCTCACCACACACGATCTGAACAATTTCACTCCCAGCTACAAAACAAATTACGGTTCATCCTAGCTATTATCAAATGGTTGTACAGATTATTAAGAGCCATATGGCTGAATAGGAGAAAGTTCATCGTCTATGCTAACTAGATGCAAGTCCATCTTCCTCTTCTGTTGTTGCTGCTGCTTCTTCCTCTTCTTCTGCTGCTGCTCTTGCTCTTCTTCTTCTTCTTTAGATACTTGGCTGACCTCTGTTATCCCACATTGCCTATGCCCACTCCATCCCGTTGTTCTTCCAGGCTTCGTTGTCAAATGCCTCCACACCATGGTCGTAGCTGACAACATCGTCCTCTGTCACATCTACCTCCTCAGACACCAGTTCATCAACACCCCATTGCATAATCCAGTTATGCAGAATGTAACAAGCAAGAACAATCTTAACCCTGAGTGGGGAAAGTGTGGAATGGCTTCTGATCTAGGATCTTAAACCTGTTCTTCAGAGCTGCGAAGGCCCTCTCAATAGTAACTCTAAGGTTGGAGTGTCTGAGATTGAACAGCTCCTGTGGACTCCTAGGATAGTTCCTACCAACAAACTCGTTCAGATGGTACCTAGTTTTCCTGAAGGGTGAAAGAATACCTGGCCGGCATGCATAGCCAGCATCTCCTAGGTAGAACTTGCCATCGGGGATATTGATGCCATCAGGACGACTCATGATGTCACTAAGAATGTTAGCATCATGTGTTGACCCTTCCCAGCCAACCAGCACATAGGTGAACTTCATATCGAAGTCAACATCAGCAAGCACACATTTTGGCTTGTGTAGTGCTTCCTCCCCCTGTATGCTGCAAATTGTAACCGAGGTACTCTGGCAGTGACATGAGTACCATCTAATCACCAATGCAATCCTGGAATGGCAAATAAAGATTGTGTTAGTGCTCACCTTGAACAATACAAGCATATCAAGCCATGAAGCACATACTGTGAGTGTTAACCTTGAAGTATGGATACCATCTTGGGCTAGTGCGAATCTTGGTAGGAGTCCGGCCGGTTGGTGACTTGATCATCTCTCCTCTGTGCTCCCAAACAACATAGAGCACTTGCTTGAAGTACCTTGAGATGGTCTCCATTGATCTCCTGAACGTGTTATGTATAACCCTGAACCTCTGGTTATGGCCAACAACATGGAGGAACATGGCGACTTGCTCTTCCACACTAATTTGGATGATGTCTTGTAGCAACCCCTGCTCCTGAAGGTTTGGACAAGTCCGGCAAATGGTGCTCGTTTCATTCGAAGCATCCACATGGCCTCTATGTCGTTGCAGTTGTAGATGTAGTTCAGATTTGCGATCCTCTCCTTCTCCCGCGTAAGCATTGGATCATAACAGATGACATGTCTCTCACCACGACGTACAACTCTCCTGTGCATGAACATGACCCATGCCTGAATCACAATAATCAGTGCTGTTGCCTGAACTACCAGCCTCATTCGTGCGTCCATAACCTAGTCGACATCGAGGGTCCATTGAGCATGGGGAAATCGATCCTACCAAGAGACCTAACATACGAGAGAGGGGTGCTTCTTACCAGCATCGGAGACGAGAACGATAAAGGGGGGCATGACTGAGGCAAGGACGTCCCGACAGTGGCCAATGGGAAGGGGAGCACTGGCTCCTGCAGCCGGATAGTGTTGCTGCCGCGTCGGCCGCCGCCGCCGCTTGCGCAGATCTGAGTCGCCGCCACCGCCGGTGGTGAGGCTAGAGGAAGTGGCTGTCCTTGAGGTAGTGGTGACCAAGTAATTGGGGGAGGGGGAGGGGGGTTAAGGCTAGATTTGGCGCCGTGCTGCCGTGCCCAATTTCCATCTCCCGCCACCCCCATCGTTTTCGGGTTGCTCCTACGCGTGCGAGCTCGCGCTGCACTGAGCCTGCTGGCTTGCTTGAAATTGCCGATTCGAGGGTTTCCAACGATCCAGGCTTTGGGCTGCTTTAAGCTGCATGCCCGTGCGGGCCAGCCCACCCCGTATGCAACCAAACACACATTTCGTGGCCCAACTCGGCCTTGCTTTACTTTATCACTATGCGGTAGCGATAGTTTTAGAAGCAATAGTTGGCAAGACGACAACGACGCTACGATGGAGATCAAGGTGTCAAGCCGGTGATGATGGAGATCAAAGGCACAAGATGATAATGGCCATATCATGTCACATATTTTGATTGCATGTGATGTTTGTCTTTTATGCATCTTATTTTGCTTAGTACGGCGGTAGCATTATAAGATGATCCCTCACTAAAATTTCAATGTATAAGTGTTCTCCCTGAGTATGCACCGTTGCAACAGTTCGTCGTGCCGAGACACCACGTGATGATCGGGTTTGATAAGCTCTACGTTCACATACAATGGGTGCAAAACAGTTTTGCACGTGTGGAATACTCAGGTTAAACTTGACGAGCCTAGCACGTACAGACATGACCTCAGAACACTGAGACCAAAATGTCGAACGTGAATCATATAGTAGATATGATCAACATAGAGATGTTCACCATTGAAAACTACCCCATCTCACGTGATGATCGGACATGGTTTAGTTGATATGGATCACGTGATCATTTAGATGACTTGAGGGATGTCTATCTAAGTGGGAGTTCTTAAGTAATATGATTAATTGAACTTAATTTATCATGAACTTAGTCCTGATAGTATTTGCATATCTATGTTGTAGATCAATAGCTTGCGATGTAGCTCCCCGTTTATTTTTGATATGTTCCTAGAGAAAAATAAGTTGAAAGATGATAGTAGCAATGATGCGGACTGGGTCTGTGATCTGAGCATTATCCTCATTACTGCACAAAAGAATTATGTCCTTGATGCACCGCTAGGTGACAGACCTATTGCACGAGCAGATGCAGACTTTATGAACGTTTGACAAAGCTCGGTATGATGACTACTTGATAGTTTAGTGTGCCATGCTTTACGTCTTAGAACCGGGACTTCAAAAATGTTCGAACGCCACGGAGCATATAAGATGTTCCAAGAGCTGAAATTGGTATTTCAGACTCATGCCCAAGTCGAGAGGTATGAGACCTCTGACAAGTACTTTGCCTACAAGATGGGGGAGAATAACTCAACCAGTGAGCATGTGCTCAGAATGTATGAGTACTACAATCGCTTGAATCAAGTGGGAGTTAATCTTCCAAATAAGATAGTGATTGACAGAGTTCTCTGGTCACTATCACCAAGTTACTGGAACTTAGAGATGAACTATAATATGCAAGGGATGACGAAAACGATTCCCGAGCTCTTCGCGATGCTAAAATTGGCGAAGGTAGAAATCAATAAAGAGCATCAAGTGTTGATGGTTAACAAGACCACTAGTTTCAAGAAAAAGGGTAAAGGAAAAGAAAGGGAACTTCAAGAAGAATAGCAAGCAAGTTGCTGCTCCCCGGAAGAAGCCCAAGTCTAGACCTATGCCTAAAACTGAGTGCTTCTACTGCAAAGGGATTGGTCACTGCAAGCGGAACTGCCCCAAGTATTTGGCGGATAAGAAGGATGGCAAAGTGAAAGGTATATTTGATATACATGTTATTGATGTGTACCTTACTAATGCTCGTAGTAGCGCCTGGGTATTTGATGCTGGTTCTGTTGCTCATATTTGCAACTCGAAACAGAGGCTACGGATTAAGCGAAGATTGGCTAAGGACGAGGTGACGATGCGCGTCGGAAATGGTTCCAAGGTCGGTGTGATTGCCGTCGGCACGCTACCTCTACATCTACCTTCGGGATTAGTTTTATACCTGAATAATTGTTATTTGGTGCCAGCATTGAGTATGAACATTATATCTGGATCTTGTTTGATGCGAGACGGTTATTCATTTAAATCAGAGAATAATGATTGTTCTATTTATATGAGTAATATCTTTTATGGTCATGCACCCTTGATGAGTGGTCTATTTTTGTTATATCTCGACCGTAGTGATACACATATTCATAATATTGAAGCCAAAAGATGCAAAGTTAATAATGATAGTGCAACTTATTTGTGGCACTGCCGTTTAGGTCATATTGGTGTAAAGCGCATGAAGAAACTCCATGCTGATGGGCTTTTGGAATCACTTGATGATTACGAACCATGCCTCATGGGCAAGATGACTAAGGCTCCGTTCTCCGGAATAATGGAGCGAGCCACTGACTTATTGGAAATAATACATACTGATGTATGCGGTCCGATGTGTGTTGAGGCTCGCGGCGGGTATCATTATTTTTTTGACCTTCACAAATGATTTGAGCATATATGGGTATATCTACTTAATGAAACATAAGTCTGAAACATTTGAAAAGTTTAAAGAATTTCAGAGTGAAGTGGAAAATCATCGTAACAAGAAAATAAAGTTTCTACGATCTGATCGTGGAGGTGAATATTTTAGTTACGAGTTTGGTTTTCATTTGAAACAATGTGGAATAGTTTCGCAACTCACACCACCTGGACCACCACAGCATAATGGTGTATCCGAATGTCCTAACCGTACTTTATTAGATATGGTGCGATCTATAATGTCTCTTACCGACTTACCATTATCATTTCGGGGTTATGCTTTAGAGACGACTGTATTCACATTAAATAGGGCACCATCTAAATCCGTTGAGACGACATCATATGAACTATGGTTTAACAAGAAACCTAAGCTGTCGTTTCTTAAAGTTTGGGGTTGCGATGCTTATGTGAAAAAGCTTCAACCTGATAAGCTCAAACCCAAATCGGATAAGTGCGTCTTCATAAGATACCCAAACGAAACTGTTGGGTACACCTTCTATCACAGATCCGAAGGCAAGACATTTGTTGCTAAGAATGGACCCTTTCTAGAGAAGGAGTTTCTCTCGAAAGAAGTGAGTAGGAGGAAAGTAGAACTTGATGAGGTAATTGTACCTTCTCATGAATTGGAAAGTAGCTCATCACATAAAACCGTTCCCGTGATGCCTGCACCAACTAGTGAGGAAGCTAATGATAATGATCATGAAACTTAGGATCAAGTTACTACCGAACCTTGTAGGTCAACCAGAGCACGTTCCGCACCAGAGTGGCATGGTAATCCTGTTCTGGAAGTCATGTTACTAGACCATGACGAACCTACGAACTATGAGGAAGCGATGATGAGCCCAGATTCCGATAAATGGCTTAAGGCCATGAAATCTGAAATGAGATCCATGTATGAGAACAAAGTATGGACTTTGATTGACTTGCCCAATGATCGGTGAGCCATTGAGAATAAATGGATCTTCCAGAGGAAGAAAGACGTTGATAGTAGTGTTACTATCTACAAAGCTCGAATTGTCGCAAAAGGTTTTCGACAAGTTCAAGGTGTTGACTATGATGAGATTTTCTCACTCGTATCAATGCTTAAAGTATATCTGAATCATGTTAGCAATTGCCATATTTTATGAAATCTGGCAAATGGATGTCAAAACTGCATTCCTTAATGGATTTATTAAATAAGAGTTGTATATGATGCAACCAAAAGGTTTTCTCAAATCCTAAAGGTGCTAACAAAGTGTGCAAAGCTCCAACAATCCATCTATGGACTGGTGCAAGCATCTCGGAGTTGGAATATACGCTTTGATGAGTTGATCAAAGCATATAGTTTTATACAGACTTGCGGTGAAGCCTGTATTTACAACAAAGTGAGTGAGAGGACTACAACCTTTCTGATAAGTATATGTGAATGACATATTGTTGATCGGAAATGATGTAGAATTTTCTGGAAAGCATAAAGGAGTGTTTGAAAGGAGTTTTTCAAAGAAAGACCTCGGTGAAACTACTTACATATTGGGCATCAAGATCTATAAAGATAGATCAAGACACTTGATAAGACTTTTGATGAGTACATATCTTGATAAGATTTTGAAGGAGTTCAAAATGGGTCAGTCAAAGAAGGAGTTCTTGCCTGAGTTGTAAGGTATGAAGTTGAGTAAGACTCAAAAACCCGACCACAGCAAAAGATAGAGAGAGAATGAAAGTCATTCCCTATGCCTCAGCCATAGGTTCTATAAAGTATGATATGCTGTATACCAGACCTATTGTGTGCCTTGCCATGAGTTGGCAAGGGGGTACGATGGTGATCCAGGAGTGGACCACTGGACAACGGTCAACGTTATCCTTAGTTACGAGGACTAAGGAAATATTTCTCGGTTATGGAGGTAATAAAGAGTTCGTCATAAAGAGTTACGTCGATGCCAGTTTTTACACCGATCCGGATGACTCTGGGTCTCAATCTGGATACATATTAAAAGTGGGAGCAATTAGCAAGAGTAGCTCCATGCAGAGCACTGTAGACATAGAAAATTTGCAAAATACATACGGCTCTTAATGTGACAAACCCGTTGAGTAAACTTCTCTCACAATCAAAACATGATCACACCTTAGTACTCTTTGGGTGTTAATCACATGGCGATGTGAGCTAGATTATTGACTCTAGTAAACCCTTCGGGTGTTGATCACATGGCGATGTAAACTATGGGTGTTAATCACAGGGTGATGTGAACTATTGGTGTTAAATCACACAGCGATGTGAACTAGATTATTGACTCTAGTGCAAGTGGGAGACTGAAGGAAATATGCCCTAGAGGCAATAAAGTTATTATTTTATATTTCCTTATATCATGATAAATGTTTATTATTCATGCTAGAATTGTATTAACCAGAAGCTTGATACATGTGTGGATACATAGACAAAAACACCAAGTCCCTAGTAAGCCTCTACTAGACTAGCTCGTTAATCAAAGATGGTTGAGTTTCCTAACCATAGACATGTGTTGTCATTTGATGAACGGGATCACATCATTAGGAGAATGATGTGATGGACAAGACCCATCTGTTACCTTGCCATAATGATCGTTAAGTTTTATTGCTATTGCTTTCTTCATGACTTATACATATTCTTTGACTATGAGATTATGCAACTCCCGGAAGGAATACCTTGTGTGCTATCAAACGTCACAATGTAACTGGGTGATTATAAAGATGCTCTACATGTATCTCTGAAGGTGTTTGTTGGGTTGGCATAGATCGAGATTAGGATTGTCACTCCGACTATCGGAGAGGTATCTCTGGGCCCTCTCGGTAATGCACATCATGATAAGCCTTGCAAGCAATGTAACTAATGAGTGAGTTACGGGATGATGCATTACGGAACGAGTAAAGAGACTTCCCGGTAACGAGATTGAACTAGGTATGAAGATACCGACGATCGAATCTCGGGCAAGTAACATAACGATGACAAAGGGAATGATGCATGTCGTTATTGCGGTTTGACCGATAAAAGATCTTCGTAGAATAAGTAGGAACCAATATGAGTATCCAGGTTCCGTTGTTGGTTATTGATGTGAGATATGTCTCGGTCATGTCTACATAGTTCTCGAACCCGTAGGGTCAGCACACTTAACGTTCGATGACGATTTGTATTACGAGTATGTGTTTTGGTGACCGAAGATTGTTCGGAGTCCCGGATGAGATCACGGACATGACGAGGAGTCTCGAAATGGTCGAGAAGTAAAGATTGATATATTGGAGGATAGTATTTGGACAGCGGAATGGTTTCGAGACGTTTCAGATATTATCGGAGTACCGAGGGGTTACCGGAACCCCCCGGGGAAGTAATGGGCCAACATGGGCCATAGGGGAGAGAGAGGGGGGCCCACAAGGGGTGGCGCGCACCCCCCCCCCATGGGTTGTCCAAATTGGACAAGGGGAAGGGCGCGCGGCCCCCCTTTCCTTTCCCCCTCTCCCTCTCCTTCCCCCTTTTCCCCTCCATGAGAAGGAATAAGAGGGGGGCGAATCCTACTGGGACTGGGAGTCCTAGTAGGATTCCCCCCTCATGGCGCGCCCCCTAGGGCCGGCCTCCTCCCTCTCCTCCTTTATATACATGGGCAGGGCACCCCTTGGAGACACCTCAATTGTTCCAAGTCGTGTGCGGCGTCTCTCTCTACGGTTTACTCCTCCAGTCATATTCACGTATTGCTTAGGCGAAGCCCTACGCGGATCTCATCATCATCACCGTCACCACGCTGTCGTGCTGATGAAACTCTCCCTCGACCCTCTACTGGATCAAGAGTTCGACGGACGTCATCGAGCTGAATGTGTGCTAAACTCGGAGGTGCCGTTAGTTCGGTACTTGGATCGATTGGATCGCGGAGACGTTCGACTACATCAGCCGCATTAACCTAACGCTTCCGCTTTCGATCTACGAGGGTACGTGGAGACACTCTCCCCCTCTCATTGTTATGCATATGCAAGATAGATCTTGCGTTATCGTAGGAAATTTTTTGAAATTGCATGCTACGTTCCCCAACAAAAAGTTATAAATTTTTTGTAACATACTTCCACCAATGTTTGTTGCGCATGCAAAATTTTATGGCGAAATCACATTTGTGAAAGGCGTGCCAAAAAAAACAAAATCAGAGCTCCAAAATTCTTTTCTAAGTAACATTTTCAGAGCATCGATTTTGTTTTTTTACCACACCTTCCACCAAAGTGATTTTGCGACGAAATTTTGCATGCACAACAAACATTTGTGAAAGTATGCCACAAAAAAATTCAGAATTTTTTGAATTATTTTTGAATTTATTTGATGTTACTATTTGTACCAGGAGCAAATGCTCTTGGGTGTAGAAACTCCGCGTCCGTGAAGCAGAGAGTACTTTCGAGAACAATGAGATAGAAGAACATAAGGAACACTTTAAGGACAATAAAACCGTTTAATACCCACTTATTATAGGTGTTAGAGTTATATTGATGATGGCCTTTGGCCTTTTGTATTCTTGCCTTTTGGCATCCTCATGTATATCATATATATGGTGGCTTTGGCCTCCTAGTAATACAAGTTGCATATTCATGACATGGTATTAGAGCTCTAGGTTTTTCTTTCGCACGTCGCAACTCGTGCTCAGATCCAATCGCGCCGCCGTGTTTTCCTTTTCCCGGCTGTGCTGCTCCACGTCGTCTGCTACTCCTACCGCAGGTGCCTCTTCTCCCACCCACCCCGTCTCGTCCAATCCTGGCGGTGCCCTCGTCAACCTCGTGTTCGCGGGTGTCTCGATTTGGAGGCCTCACACCATGCGTCTTTTTCTCCCACAGCAGGTGCACGCCCTGGCCAGGGGGTTGTCTGCATCCGCCGCTGCAGGCCAGCAACCGATCTCTACCGCCGACCGCTGGATTCCGCCATCTCCAGTGCCTGGACGAAGCTGCCCACCCATCCCGTCCGCTTCGCGATCTGCTGCCTGCCTTTCCAGATCGAGCAGCTCGGGTCCCCGCCCAAAATCGGCCGCGTCGGCCCGCCACCAGTTCTAGGTGCCATCCGCGTCCGCGTCTGGCCGGTTACGCCTCAGATCGGCCATGCTAGATCGGCCGCCGACCACTTCTCACACCTGCGTGTGTTAACTACAGGGGCTGAATCGATCCACCTGCCTGTGTGTTGTGTGTGTGCGCGTACAGACTACTCCCTGCACGGCCCGTGAATTGCTTTGGGCTGCTGGTGAGCAGACGGCTACTCTGCCAGTTGGTCTGCTTCTGTTTGCCTGGTTTGAAGTTTGTGGTTGCAAAAAAAGAGAGAGAGAGAGAGAAAAGAAAAAAAAGAAAAAAAAGAGAAAAAAAAGTGATACAATGTGTTCGTCGGGTACCCCTCTCCCACGCTGCCCCATGTTTTTCGACGGTATTCCGTATATTGATCCCGTCTCACACATGTTTCCTCGGTGCTTGGTACTCGCCTGTTTGGCGGTGGTGGTTGTCGCTCTACTCCGACACCTTTTGCGACTTCCATCGGTGCTACTGGTCGCTCTATATTGACTCCTTCGACAACTGCAGCGCCTCTTGTAGCTGCTTCTCTGCATGGTGTTAGTCGTTCTTCAGCGACTCTTCCCACGATTTCTGCAACTGGTGATTCTCGCCCTATGTCGACTGCTCCCGCGGCTTCTGCACGCGGTGGTGAGCGCTCTATGTCGACTCCTCTCGCGTCTTCCGCACGCGACGGTGACCGCTCTACGTTGACTTTCTACTCTCAGCCGACTCTCCACGCGGCTTCCACGGGAGGTGGCGATTGCTCATCGTCGACATGTGTTTCTACCTCAACCTCTCCCGTCGTGTCCTTGTCTGCGCGTGAGGTTGCGCAGCTGCGATGCCTGCTTGATGCTTGGGATTCTTCACCGACAGGTTCTGCGGTTTCCGTGGCTGACTCTTCTGGCACTGAGAATCCACCATCTACTCTTCCAGGTACATCCCCATGGATTCTTGATACTGGAGCATCCTTTCATATGACTTATGATTCTTCCACTTTGACCTCAGTTCGACCCGTCGAGTCTCCTGTTCGTGTTCTTACGGCTGATGGCACTCCCCTCCCTGTAGCTAGTCGAGGCACTCTTAGCACTTCTTCATTTCATGTTCCCTCTGTCGCTCATGTTCCTCGACTTACCATGCAGCTCATATCTGGTGGTCAGATTGTTGACTCTAGTTGTAGGGTCATTCTCGACTTTGATTCATGTTCTGTTCAGGATCGTCGCACGGGCGCTCTACTTGGTGCTGGCCCTCGACGTTCTGATGGTCTCTGGGAGCTTGACTGGCTTCGTCTTCCCTTCGCTGCCATCTCTGCATGTCTCGCAACCCCTATTGTTGCATCTACCAGCTCTTTTCAGCAGTGGCATCATCGTCTTGGCGATTTATGTGGTTCTCGTCTCTAGTTCATCATGGTGTTTTGGGGTCTGTCTCTGGTAACGCTTCGTTGGATTGTATGGGTTGTCGGCTTGGTATGCAGATTCAGCTACCGTATCCTCATAGCGAGTCAGTGTCCGAGCGTCCTTTTGATCTTGTTCACTCTGATGTTTGGGGACCGGCTCCCTTTGCTTTGAAAGGGGGTCATCGCTACTATATTATCTTTGTAGATGACTTTTCTCGGTACACTTGGATCTATTTCATGTCCTCTCGTAGTGAGGTCTTATCTATATACAAAAAAAATGTTGCCATGGTTCATACCCAGTTTCCCACTCATATTCGTGTTTTTCGCGCAGATTCAGCTGGTGAGTATATCTCCCATGCGCTGCGAGGATTTCTTGCTGAGCAGGGTACTCTTGCTCAGTTATCTTGCCCTGGTGCTCATGCTCAGAATGGCGTGGCTGAGCGCAAGCATCGTCACCTTCTTGAGACGGCGCGTGCGATGATGATCGCTGCCTCTCTTCCGCCTCACTTTTGGGCTGAGGCTGTTACTACTTCCACCTATCTCGTCAACATTCAGCCATCTGCTGCTCTACAAGGTGGTATTCCTCTCGAGCGTCTTTCTGGTCGTTCTCCTGATTATTCGGCGCTCCGTTTGTTTGGTTGTGTCTGCTATGTTTTGCTTGCCCCTCATGAACGCACCAAACTGACCGCTCAGTCTGTTGAGTGTGTCTTTCTTGGATACAGTGATGAGCATAAGGGCTATCGGTGTTGGGATCCTCTCGGTCGCCGGATGCGTATTTCCCGGGATGTGACCTTTGATGAATCTCGTCCCTTCTACCCGCGTCCATCCTCCTCGGCTTTTTCTATGGAGGACATTTCTTTTCTTACTTTCCCAGATACACCTCCCTCTATGCCCAGTATTCCTACTCCTCATCCTGCTGTTGCAGATCCGACACCGTCCTCTCCTACGATTTCTTCTACTCACTCGTCGCATGATTCTCCACCTTCATCGCCGATAGCTTCCCCTTCTCCACCTTCATCACCGATACATTCCCCGTCTCCACCTCAAGTGATTCCACCTCTTTCGTCCTTTCCTTTCCATTATACTCGTCGTTCACGTGTTGTGAATGAGTCTACCGATGTGCCCTCTACTTCTGGTGTGTCGTCTTCCTCCTCTCACCCGACTTATGGTCTTCGTTCTCGGCCTTGTCGGCCCCCTGACCGATATTCTCCTTCTCGTTATGGTCTCTCGACTGTTCTTTAGCCGACTTCTTATCGAGATGCTATTGTTTATCCGAAATGGCAGTACGCGATGGCAGAGGAGATTGCTGCCCTTGAGCGCAACGGCACGTGGGACCTGGTTTCTCCCCCCCCCCCCCTTCCCCCCGTGTTCGTCCCATCACTTATAAGTGGGTCTATAAGATTAAGACTCGCTCTGATGGTTCTCTTGAGCGTTATAAAGCTCGTCTTGTGGCCCGTGGCTTTCAGCAGGAGTATGGTCGTGATTACGATGAGACTTTTGCTCCTGTGGCCCATATGACCACTGTCCGCACACTTCTCGTCGTGGCCTCTGTTCGCCACTGGTCCGTGTCTTAGCTTGATGTTAAGAATGCCTTTCTTAATGGTGAGTTGCGTGAGGAAGTTTATATGCAGCCACCACCTGGGTATTCAGTTCCTGATGGCATGGTTTGCCGTCTTCGTCGCTCTTTATATGGCCTTAAGCAAGCCCCCCGCGCTTGGTTTGAGCGTTTTGCCTCTGTGGTCACTACAGCTGGTTTTTCACCCAATGCTCATGATCCAGCGTTGTTTGTCCACCTTTCTGCTCGTGGTCGCACTCTTCTTCTTCTATATGTTGATGACATGATCATCACTGGCGATGATTTTGAGTACATTGCCTTTGTCAAGGCCCGTCTCAGTGAGCAGTTTCTTATGTCTGATCTTGGTCCCCTTCGTTACTTTCTTGAGATTGAGGTTTCCTCCTCCTCTGATGGCTTTTCTATTTCCCAAGAAAAGTATATTCAGGATCTTCTTGCTCGTGCTGCTCTTAGTGACGAGCGCACTGCTGAGACTCCTATGGAGCTCAATGTTAACCTTCGTGCTTCTAATGGTGAGCTCTTGTCTGATCCGACGCGTTATCGTCATCTTGTTGGGAGTCTTGTCTATCTTGCTGTCACTTGTCCGGATATCTCCTATCCTGTCCATATTCTGAGCCAATTTGTTTCCGCTCCCACTTCAGTTCACTATAGTCACCTTCTTCGTGTTCTACGATATCTTCGCGGAACGATCTCTCATCGTCTCTTTTTTCCTCGTTCCAGCTCGTTACAGCTCCAGGCCTATTCAGATGCTACGTGGGCCAGTGATCCTTCGGATCGCCGTTCACTTTCTGCTTACTGTGTTTTTCTTGGTGGTTCTCTCATTGCCTGGAAGACGAAGAAACAAACTGCAGTTTCTCGTTCGAGTGCAGAGGCCGAGTTGAGAGCTATGGCTCTTCTGACGGCAGAGGTGACTTGGTTACGATGGCTACTGGAGGATTTTGATGTTTCTGTTACTACACCTACCACTCTCTTGTCCGACAGTACAGGTGCTATCAGTATTGCGCGGGACCCTGTGAAGCATGAGCTTACCAAGCATATTGGTGTTGATGCTTATTATGTGCGCACTGCTGTGCAGGATCATGTTATTGCTCTTCAGTATGTGCCTTCCGAGTTACAGCTAGCTGACTTCTTCACGAAGGCACAAACTAGAGCACAACATCGATTTCACCTCTCCAAACTCAGTGTTGTCGAGTCACCATGAGTTTGAGGGGGGGGGTGTTAGAGTTATATTGATGATGGCCTTTGGCCTTTTGTATTCTTGCCTTTTGGCATCCTCATGTATATCATATATATGGTGGCTTTGGCCTCCTAGTAATACAAGTTGCATATTCATGACAACAGGAACTCTATATCGAAATATCTATATCATAGAAACGGGACCCAGAAGAAAACATATAATACTTTAGATCTACGACGAGAATACATATATATGAGAAACAATACATGCTTGCGAATACAAGAAATACAACTCCAACTATGCGAATCTTGGCGCAGATCAACGTCTCACAATCCGCATGCCCCTGCACTTGCGTGCCGTAAATCCTCTCCCGTGCTTCCGCAGGACAAATATTCGAAGATGAACTTAACAAAGCCGCTTGCCATATTCAAACAGGCAGTCCTACATCGCCACCGCTGCGCCCATGGAGTGACCGCGACGGATCGACGAGCAGTCGCCAGTTTCTTGGCGCCATGCGGCGCCAGAGCGGGAGGGCCATCGGTCATCTGCTCGAGCGTCGTAGGCAGCAGCCAACAGTCTCTCTCGTTGCCATGCGCTGCGGCACCGTTTTACCCACGAAACGAATACTCCTATATGCGTGCGCGCGTGCGTACACGCAGCAGAGCACAGCACAGTCCAGCAGTCCAGCTCTCCTCTCCCCCGTGCCAAATGGAGCCAAGCCTCCGCGACTCCACGAGGCGGGCGAAGGAATCGTTGCCGCTAGCAGCTGGCTCGCCGCAGTGGCGCGCATGTGCTGGCCGGCCGGCCGGTTGCGGCAGAGAGAGAGCAGCAGCAGAGAGGGAGAGGTCGGAGACCGTGATGGCATCCTGACCGGACCGGGGGCTCGCCCTGGGTAAGCGTGCTGCGCAGCGCAGGATGGTTACAAAACACCATAAATGCCCGCCATTAATACCAGAAGAAGGTGTCTGTGCCCCCACCCAACCCAGCCACTGATCCACCCCTAGCTGGACTGCCGGAGGGAGGGAGGTCGGAGGTGGAGCCGAGCACCGCAGACGCACAGATACAGAGGTAGTAGTATACAGAAGCACAGACCACAGTAGAGAGTGAGAGAGAGATGAAGGTCTGTACCCTCGCTTAAACACTCTCGCCTACCCGGCTTGACCCCCCTCCTCTCTTCTCCTCCCTCGCCAAGAACACCGCCGCAGCCACCACTATCGATCTGCTTCTCTGTCTCGTGTGCGTCTGGAGCGGCGGCTGGGGTGGGCGCCATGATCCCATGAAGGAGGAGGAGGAGGAGGAGGAGGAGAGGGGATAGATAGGTGGCTGTGTAGTGTAGCGAAGGGGCCGGATCGATGTACAAGAACCAGCTGCAGGAGCTGGCGCAGAGGAGCTGCTTCAGCCTGCCGTCGTACGTGTGCACGCGGGAGGGGCCCGACCATGCGCCCCGCTTCAAGGCCACCGTCACCTTCAACGGCGAGACCTTCCACGGGCCCACCTGCTGCACCATGCTCCGCCAGGCCGAGCACGCCGCCGCGAATTTTTGTTGAAAAGGACCACCTGCCCGTTGGAATTGCCAGAAAGGACCCCCTCTAGATAAAATTGGCAGAAAAGACCCCCTCAGCCGTGACGGCAGGCGCGCCAAGCGACACGTGGCACCTGCCGTCACGGTGCGAGGCGGCAGCCTGGGCATCACAGGAATCAGCGAGCCGCAACCGAATGGAACACAGCGGGTGGGCCCCGCCGCCTCATCCAGTGGCGGCAGCAGTGTTGCTGCTTTGTACGGGCCGATAGCCGTGATGGTTGGAAACCGATGGAAAGAAACACAAGCAGACGTGGATACTTCTTCCGCTTAGATACACGTGCACGCACGTACTGCAGGACTGGCTGCTTTTTTTAGAAAGTAGGAGCTGCTTCGAGATGCGCTGATTTGTCAACGGAATACAAAAATCACTAGTAGCACAGATGCATGAGGCCATTTCATTTCATTCCAGCGTACGTCGTGCAACAACAGTGCTGCCGTCACTGGACGAGGCGGCACGGCCCACCCGTTGTGCTCTATTCTGTCGCGGCTCGCTGATTCCTGTGATACAGGCTGCCGCCTGGCTGGCTGGCGGCAGGGGCCGCCGCCTCGCACCGTGGCGGCATGTGCCACGTGTCACCTGGCGCGCTTGCCGCCACGGTCAAGGGGGTCTTTTCTGGCAATTTCAACAGGCATGTGGTCTCTTTTGACAAAAAATCTGCCGCCGCTGAGGTCGCGCTCGCCCGCCTCTCCACGGCTAAATTTCGTGTTTTGACCCTTTTGACAAAGAATTTCAGGATCTGACCCTGGTTGCAAAAAAATTCGGGATTTGACCCTTTTGCTACCGTTATGGGATCTGGCGGTAGGCTTACATAGCCTACCGCCACGTCCCATGGCGGTAGGGTGCGACGGAGGGGGATGGCGGCCGTTTCCGCGTGCTGACGTGGACAAGTACCCTACCGCCAGGGGTCCTGGCGGTAGGCTGTCTAAACCTATCGCCAGAGCCAGCGGTAGGGTCCCGTGTTTTCCAGTGTAATGTTTCTGTAACGAAAAATGGAAGGGCCCTGGCGGTAGGTGCGCCCTATCGCCATGGTGGCTGGCAGTAGGCTGTCGGTAGGGTCCTGTGTTTTGTTGTTTTCTAGTTCATTTGGTTGCTTGTTTTCGAATGCAATATTAAAGCAATATCACAGCAAGTTTTACAAATATGACAACAATATCACAGCAAGTTTTATAAATATGACATCAATATTACAGATTTTAAACAATTAAACTTGGGCACCACATAGATCAACATTAGAGAACTTGTGCATATAACATTTCAGACGAACTTCAACGGAGTTCCACGTAGTAACAAACACATAGATCCACAAATAGCAAACACATAGTTTCACGTAGTTTCATAACCAGTAGACAAGTTCAAACAAACTAAAAGAGCCATGTATCGAAGAGCATAATCAGTTGCTCCTTCCCCTCTTGGAGGTACGGTCCTCGTTACTCTTTGAACGAGTCGCTTCGGTCTTCTTCTTGGGCCGTCGAGGAACCGGTCTCTGGAAAGGGTCCGGACTCAGCAAATCCTTCTTCTTCGGATTCCTCTTCGGCAGCTGAGATGCTTGAAATGTTTGAGTTGGTGTAGGTCCATAATCTTCATCGTACTCCTCCTCCCCGTTGCTCTCATCCTCCTCCTCCTCCCCTTCTTCATGTGTGGCCTCCTCATCCTCATCCTCTTCCTCCTCCTCCTCCTCCCCAACCAACCTAGACGACGAGGGAGCATGGCTCGATGAGCCAATGAGACCCTGTGTGGCTACAGGCTAATAAGCTTCAACTGACTCAGCTCCAGCACACCCAAGCAACCCTACCAGCTTGCGACAACGCTGCACGAACTTCTGCACTCACAATGAAACAAGGCCATAATAAGTATCAGATCGACTCATTGCAAGTGAACAAGATGCATCTGTTCCGAGGAGGCTGAAATTGTACCTTTATCGTCCCCCTCACTCTGGTCTCAGATTGTACGCTCCCGGGAAGATCACCTAGTGCATCTGAGGCTTCGAAGATGCATCTGTTCAGCTCACCGGACTGCAACGACATAAGTCAGTCACGATGACGAATAAAATATTTTAAAATCAACCGTCGGTTTGAACTTACCACTCTGCTGATGAGGGGTGCAAACTCCCTAAATCCACTGTGCATGTCTCTGATGCCGGTCTGGTATGCCTGTTCATCGGGGTCATCCCTCTCCAGCTCCGCGATGTCTTCCGCCGTCCATCGAGGCCTGAGACGAAGACGGTGCTTCTGGCCATCATCGTACCACCTCATGTGTCGGCCCAGGTAATCATCCCAGTTAGTCACCCTCCTCTCCACGTCTTTACGGAGCCTCCGTCGGTCCCACGCCGCCACATGAGTCTTATGCTCCTCTCCCCAGTCTATGATTGACTGATTCTTTTGCCGGCTCATCCTGCAAGGCATAAGCAACAAGAATCATCATAAGCGCAATAAGATCATCATAAGAAACAAGAAACATGATAATCATAATGAAATCATGGGCACGGAGAACAAAGAGCTTACAGGTGGAGCGCGTGGCCGCCGGTATCGGTGGGTGGCTCGGTGGGGTATGCTAATAAATCCCAAACTGCGTGGCCACACGTTGTGGCAAGTGCCACTCGATGGCGTACACACAGATCATGGGCACGATGCACCACCAGAGACCACGGTCCGCATCACACACCACGTTCAGATCAAAGTCCCACTATCGTTCTTGTCGATACGACCACCAGTTTACCTATTACATATACCTTGGTAAGTTCGCACTCTCGGTCAAAAGTAATCAAAGAGAAAGGTGTTGGGCGAGTTCATATACCTGCGTATGCGTCAAAGCGTCCGACTCGTCGGTGTAGGTCTTGTACGAAGTCTTGTTTAGGCCCGTGTAGAGTTTGCAATGTCCCACTCGTAAGCTACGGTGGGGTTTCGAGTCTCGTCGCCGTCTTCGCCATAGTCTTCCCATGGGCGTCTTCGCAACTTCTCCGGACGCCCCACCGGCAGCCGCTCCCACATCCAAATGGAGAAGGCCCAGACAAAGCCACCCATATTGGACTTGTCTCTCGTCCTCTGCGTTGCGTCGTCAAGCTACAAAACATCAAATGAGGATCAGATATAAGAAAATATCATGGATACACTTTCGTAGGTAGGTAGGTAGGCAATTAGACACTCTCTTACCGAACGGTATAGGTAGGCGAGAGATGCGGTCCCCCAACTATACCCTGCATCCCAGTCCGCTAGGAAGAACATATACGCCTAGTTGGCAGAGTTCCTGGAGCTGTCTGGAAACACGACCTCCGAGAGAATATACCACAGATAGGCCCTCGCGTACAACTCCACAGTCGCCTCATCTGCGCCTTGGGGGCATGTCTTCCGGTGCTCCGAGAGCCAGATCAACGGCACACCGGATGTACGGTTACGCTTGGACCCGGGGCAGTCGCCGATGAGGGTGGTGACCCTCTCTTGCCAGTTGGCCCTCTCCACTCGACCGGTGAGTGCATGACCCTCGATCGGCATGGCAGTAATCATCCCCCAGTCCTCTAGGGTCACCGTCGTCTCCCCGCATGGCAGATGGAAAGAATGGGTCTCCGGTCGTCACCGGTCAATCAGAGCTGTGAGAGCCGCGTGGACAAGCGTCGGCGGGCCGCGTGGACAAGCATCGGCGGCTGACGCTTGAACTACAACACGAAACCCAACAGACGGGCTTTCTTGAAGAACGGCGCGTAGCGCTCGTCGTAGTCCACATGCCCATGAACCCCGTGACCCCTCATGCGCAGTGGCTGGAGCATCTGTCAAACAGTGAACGCCAAAAGTTAGGAAATCATTTTTATCAATCCGAAAACTTTGATCAATATTTCATTCATATCACTTACCTCTCCGTTCTCTATGAAACGGGCACGATGACCCTTGTCGAATGCCCAGTCCAGTATGGAATACCGTTGGCCGATGTTGTCCGCAAGAGGTGGCCGCCTTAATAGAGTTTCATAAACAAAAGCACCATAAGCATAAGCATACATAAACAAACAATGAACTCAAATCATATCAAAATAAAATTTTAAGCATATTCCTCCAACAACATCTACTACACATGATGGATCAAATCATATCAACATGCATCGTATAAAAAAAACCTCCAACATACATCATATCTTCATATCTTTAAATAAAATTTTCCAAACAACATCTTCATATCATCATATCAACATGCATCATCAAACTAGGGTTCATCTTCATACTAGATCATATCATTATATCAACATGCATCATCAAACTAGGGTTCATCCTCATATCAACATTACATCATAATTTTTTTAACAAAAAAATTATGAACTAGGGTTCATCTTCACACTAACATATGAACTATTGATTAGAGTTCATATCCAATACCACTACTTACTAAAGTACTAAGAACTACAACTACAATCAATCTTAGGTGAAAAAAAAATCCAATCTAAGTTCAAAAATATGAGGGATTTCAAGCAAATAATGCGTCGAATCAGAAGCAAGTTTGCAAAAACTAATTGGAGGGATCGGAGGAGCTTACGATTCTCTCTTCGGGGCCATCTCGATCCGCCAAAACGGTGAAGAATCGGTGAAGATCCAAGGAGGGGAGTGGAGGAGATGAGAGAGGGAGAGAGGGGCGACTTGGTGGAGAAAATGAGGGAGATGGGCAGGGCGCGGGGGTTTCGGGGCAAATAACTGACCGGACCCTACCGCCAGGGCCCCTGGCGGTAGGGTGCGACGGAGGGAGACGGCGCCGTCTCCGCGCACTGACGTGGATAAGTTTCCTACCGCCAGGGTCCCTGGCGGTAGGCTGTGTAACCCTAACGCCAGAGGCCCTGGCGGTAGGAAAAATGGTCAAATCTCAAAAAAAAAATCAAATAGGGATCAGATCCTGAAATTGTTCGTCAAAAGGGTCAAAACACGAAATTTAGCCCCTCTCCACCCGCGGGCCATCCACCTACCTCACCGCCAGAGTCCTCGTAAGTGACATCCCTCTTCTTCTCCTCCTTCTCGATGCGCTTGCTTGCTCTGCATGTGTCGTTGATGATGCCAATGGTGTGCTCAACTGTATTGGTGTGTCGTTGATGCCAACGGTGTACTCAACTGTGATGTTCTGTCGTTGATGCCAATGGTGCGCAGGACGAGACCGGGGTCTACAAGAACCTGCTGCAGGAGACGGCGCACCGGGCGGGGCTGAAGCTGCCGGCCTACACCACCGTGCGCTCCGGCCCGGGCCACTCGCCGGTCTTCGCCTCCAGCGTCGAGCTCGCCGGCGGCCGCCAGGACCAAGAAGCAGGCGGAGAAGAACGCCGCCATGACCGCCTGGTCCGCCCTGAAGCAGAGTAAGCAACTCACCACTGCCCTCCCAAGTCGCAATACCACCGGATCTTAGTAGATCACAGCTAACCATTGGTCCCACGGTTCCTGCTGCAGTGCCGGAGGCGCGCAAGGAGCCCGGCAACGGCTCCGGCGGCGAGGAGCAGGAGCACGTGGTCATCGCCAGACTGCTAGCCGCCCTGAAGCAGCGCTGCGACGGCAATGCGGCGTCGCCCTTGCCGAAGCAGCACTGCCTCGCGGGCTCTTCTTCTTCCTCTGTTCTGAACCCGTCGCTCTACAGACACCAATGGCTGCCTCCGAGCTCCCATGCCGCATATCCGAGGACGCGCCACGTGCAGCCGCAGCCGCAGCCGACCGGCCCTAGGATACTGCCTCCCCTGCACATGCTGCAGCGACCGGCGCCGTCCACCTCCCGTCACGGCGCCGAGCTGGAGCGGCAGAGGAGGATCGATGCGGCCGAGCTGGTGCAGATGCTGGAGAGGGCCATGGTGACGAACAGAGAGGAGGCAATGCCGTCGGCGCCGTGCTACTACCCGCACGTCCCGGCGTACCACCACGCCGGCGCGGCGCCGAGATACTTCGCCGCGGGCGGGTTCCACTCGCCGGCGATGGCGGTGAGCGTGCGGTCGGGGATCCCCATGTGCTCCGCGCCGCCGCAGCCGGCCGCGGCCACCAAGGATGACGATGACCGGAGCGACCCGGCAGCACCCGCAGAGCACTAGGCAAGGGCGCGTGAGCTCGCTCGCGGCCGCCAGCTTTTGAAGATGAAGAAGACGAGGAGAGATTCCGACGTTCAGTAGCTGCTATATGATGAGAGATCAGTCTGGTTTTAGAAGGGAGTTTTGATCGCAAGTTAGTTCCTCTGTCTAAATTTGTGTAAGTGATCGATCACCTTTTGCTCCCCCTCTCTCTCCCCATCTCTCCTCGGATGGTGAAGTCGCTAGGTGGTTTAGACGGAAATGAACATATGAATGAATATAGCTCTGCTAGGGCTTCAGTAGAAGCCATGATCGATCCTTCCTGTGTCAAATACCTAGCTCATCACCATTTTCTTTGGCTCTGCTTGCACATGTGTCTTGTGGCTCGTTCGTTGCTCGATCAGTCCATTTCCCTTCCTTTTAATTGCGTCAGAAGCTAGTAGGAGTAGTATATACTTGAGTGCTTCTGATCTGGTCTGATAAAAAATACAACCACACACAATGCTAGCAGACGAGACATGCGAGTGGCCATTGCCATGGACCATGGACGGACGGATGCTGTTCTGCAGCGCATCAATTAACAGCCGTGCATTGCTTCATGAATCATGATAAAACTTTTTGCTTCGACTCTCCTCACGCGCGCATGAATGAGGGCACTGTTGCAAGCACGCATCCGAGGGAGACGACCGATCGGCCCGAGTGAAAGCACCAGCCGTACTCATCGACACCCTTATCAGGAGCTGCGCGCTCGTGCAGGAAGCTGCTTGCTGGTGCTTGGCAAAGCGAAGGCCTTTGGTCCTCCCACCAACCGGGACCAAAGGCCTTCTGCTGCCCCGCACCCAAATATTTAGTCCCACCTCGCTAGTTGAGAGAGAGCCGCACCTATTTATAAGGAGCGGTGCGCCTTCCCTCTCGAGCTCCTCTCTAAAGCAGGCTTTCGGGCCTAACCTTGCAATGTGTGACTGTGGGCCTACTGGGCCTCCTGCAGGCCTGAATCCTGGCCCATGGTAGGGTTTCTAGTCGTATTCAGGCCGTGGTGGCCCAGTAGGTGGCATTTTTTTTCATTTTTTCTATTTATTTTTTCATTTCTACTTAGAACTAAATACTTATAGTTTTTTAGTGATTTGTTTTTTCTTTTAGGTCACAAAAATTATAAACTTTCTGTTAGTGCCATTAGTTTTCAAATTAGAATAGTTAAAATTAGAATTCTTTGAAATTTGTGTGAATCTATAGTTTGTGATTAACTTTACTAGTGCCATTATTTTTTTCATTTCTACTTAGAACTAAATACTTATAGTTTTTTAGTGATTTGTTTTTTCTTTTAGGTCACAAAAATTATAAACTTTCTGTTAGTGCCATTAGTTTTCAAATTAGAATAGTTAAAATTAGAATTCTTTGAAATTTGTGTGAATCTATAGTTTGTGATTAACTTTACTAGTGCCATTATTTTTTTCATTTCTACTTAGAACTAAATACTTATAGTTTTTTAGTGATTTGTTTTTTCTTTTAGGTCACAAAAATTATAAACTTTCTGTTAGTGCCATTAGTTTTCAAATTAGAATAGTTAAAATTAGAATTCTTTGAAATTTGTGTGAATCTATAGTTTGTGATTAACTTTACTAGTGCCATTATTTTTTTATTTCTACTTAGAACTAAATACTTATAGTTTTTTAGTGATTTGTTTTTTCTTTTAGGTCACAAAAATTATAAACTTTCTGTTAGTGCAATTAGTTTTCAAATTAGAATAGTTAAAATTAGAATAGTTTTTTGCTATTTATTTTTTTATTTGTACTTAGAACTAAATACTTATGATTAACTTTAATAAAAAATGAGCACAGATGCTTATTTTTAATGACGTATTACAACTCATAAATAAAAATAAAAAAAATATAGAAGAAAAGAAAAAAACTATATAAAAAACTAGCTATTTATTTTTTCATTTCTACTTAGAACTAAATACTTATGATTAACTTTAATAAAAAATGAGCATAGAAGCTTATTTTTAATGACTTATTACAACTCATAAATAAAAAGAAAAAATAAATATAGAAGAAAGGAAAAAAACTATATAAAAAACTAGCTATTTATTTTTTTCATTTCTACTTAAAACTAAATACTTATGATTAACTGTAATAAAAAATGAGCATAGATGCTTATTTTTAATGACTTATTACAACTCATAAATAAAAAGAAAAAAATAAATATAGAAGAAAGGAAAAAAAACTATATAAAAAACTACTTAGAAATGAACATAGATGCGCTTATAGAGAAAATTCAAACTAAATTCATAACAAATTTCAGAGAAATTCGTATGAATTTAGGTTAAATTCCCTGTATAAGGGCATCTATTTTCATTTTCAGAGGAGCTCAAAAGGGTAGAGAGGGAGGGACTTATAAACCGGTGTGATTCCTCTTCGGTAGGCGAGGTGGGACTAAACTCTGGCCGCCACAAGGACCAACCCTTTAGTCCCGGTTCGTGCCACGAACCGGGACCAATGATGGTGGGCCAGGAGCGAGGCCCATTGGTCCCGGTTCGTCCCACCAACCGGGACCAAAAGGTCCAGACGAACCGGGACCAATGGCCCACGTGGCCCGGCCGGCCCCCTGGGCTCACGAACCGGGTCCAATGCCCCCATTGGTCCCGGTTCTAGATTGAACCGGGACTAATGGGCTAACCCACCCTGGACCATTGCCCCCTTTTCTACTAGTGGGCTGTGGTGTGGTCACGCCTCACGCATACAAAGACACAGAGACATTGTATTTCTTCAGCTGTCACTAGAGACACAGAGACATTGTATTTCTTCAGCTGTCACTAGTAGAAAAAGGGTTAAACGTGAAGCACATTAGTGCCGGTTTGAATTAGAGCCGGTACTAATGTGTATATTAGTGCCGGTTCGTGGCGGCGATCAATAGTACCGGTTCGTACCACGAACCGGTACTAAAGAGGCTGTGTCAGCCTGCGGTCAGGCTATGGCCCACCATCACCATTTAGTGATGGTTCGAACCACGAACCGGTACTAATGACGTTGTGGCAGGCTGTTTTTAGTCCCACCTCGCTCCCCTAACAAGCCTTTTACCATCTTAAATATGTTATTTCTCAAACTATCACAAGCACTTGGTCTTCATTGAACTCTATGTGTAGAATTTGTGAGCGCAATATGAGTCTTCACGGTTTATAAATCGTTGATGACTCATATTGACAATTCAGATTGTACACACAAAGATCATTGATGATCAAAATATTTTTTATGTTATAAGATCATATTGACAATTTAGACTGTAAAGAAATATAAGATCATGATGTAAATGCTCTTATATTTTTTGCGTTCAGTATGCACCATTCAAAGCGACGCCATCAACTTTCAACCATTCCTGCCTTCATTTGCTATTTTTCATGCATTCAATGATTTGTTTTGAGAACTAAATGACCTGGAAATTGAAAAGCACTACAAATGAACTCTGAAAAAGTTGAAACTTGGCATGGTATCATCATTTCACCCACATAGCATGTGCAAGAAAGTAGAGAGGCTTACGGCTAAAACTGGATGCACTTCGTTTACAAACTGGACAATCTCTTTCGAAGTATTCAGGTTTCTGACGAAATTAAACTCATCTGTTACAAAGGCATTTCGTTTTTTTAAACTTATTACAACTCTAGAATTTTTGTGCATTCAGTATGCACCATTCAAAGCGACGCCATCAACTTTCAACCATTTCTGCCTTCATTTGCTATTTTTCATGCATTCAATGATTTGTTTTGAACTAAATGACACTAAATTTTGTGCAGGCATAGCACCACCTTTAATACCGGTTGGTGGCTCCAACCGGTACTAAAGGGTGACCAGTACTACAGTTTCTTACTAAGCTATTTTTTAGTCCCACCTCGCCAAGAGAGAGGGACTAGGAGCGGTTTATAAGCCCTGAGTGCAGAGACGATGAAGAAGAGGCTCAATGCTCACGTTGCTTAGCTTTAAGCCTTTAGGAATATGGTAGATTGCACGGAGCTACGCGCAGTGTAGTTTACACTATTTCAAAAGGCTTGAAGCAAATTAACGAAGCATTGCACCTCTTTTTTATTTTTAATAACTTATTACAACTCCGGACTTATTACACCACACGTCGGCATTTCTTTTTTTAAAACTTTGGTTATAACTCCAGACTTTGACCATCAAGTTTTGCAGCAAAGAAAAAATAGTAGAAAAGAAAAAAATTATATAAAAAAACTATTCAGAAATAAATAAAAGAAAATAAATATAGCAGAAAAGAAAAAACTACTCAGAAATAAATAGAAGAAAAAATAAAGTAGAAAAGAAAAAAATATATTTGCTATTTTTCAATCGTTCACAAAATGACCGTGAAATTGAAAATCACTACAAAATGAACTCTGAAAATGTTGAATTTTCGCAAACTAGATGAAAAACTACTCGCAAATAAATATAACAAAAAAGAAAAAACTATACAAAAAACCACGAAGAAATAAATAGAAGAAAATAAAGCAGAAAATAAAAAAAATAAAAAAATTGGGCTGCTGCCCTGTGGGCCTGCTACGCCACGGGCGTGCAATTACAGGCCCTAAAGGCCCAGCAGACTCACAGGGCAGCGCGCAAAAATTAGGCCCACAAGCCTGCTATATAGAGGAGTTCAAAGAGGCAGCCGCGGCTGGGTTTATAAACCAGTGCGGCTGCCCTTCGCCCGGCGAGGTGGGACTAAACTTTGGGGTGGCAGCGCGAGGCCTTTAGTACCGGTTGGTGGCTCCAACCGGTACTAAAGACCACCCTTTAGTACCGGTTGGAGCCACCAACCGATACTAAAGGCCTGCTCTTCCCGCCTCTTGGCCTGGCCTTTAGTACCGGTTGGTGAGTCCAAGAGGTACTAAAGGCTCACCCTATATATACAGCACTTACGAAATTTCAGTTACATCTCCCCACTTCTTTCGTCAACCTCTCGCGCGCCGCTCCCGTCGTCGCCGCCGTCGCCCGTCGTCGTCGTCCCCGCCGCCGCCCCGAACGCCACGCGCCGCCGTCCGTCGTCGTCCCGCGCCGCGGTCCCGTCGTCGTCCCGCGCCGCCGTCCGTACGTATCTCGCTCTCTCCTCGCGCGGACCCGGCGCCGCGCCGCCGTCCGCCCCGATCGCCGCGCGCCGCCGTCCGTCCCCGCTGCCGCCCCGTACGCCGGCGCCCCCGCCCCGTACGCCGGCGCCCCCGCTCGTACGTACGGGGCGGCGGCGTACGGGGCCGCACACACACACACACATACCACACACGCATACACACACATACACACATACGTACAAACATATACGTATACACACACATACACACACACATTTTTTTTACTAATTTTCTGTTTTTTAGAAAAGTTAATTAGATGATCGAATGTTAGATTAATGTCGAATGTTAGATGAATTAGCTAGCTAGATAGAAAAATTGTTGAATTAGAGATTAGAACTAGTTGAATAATTAATATAACTAGTTTATTTTTAGTAAGAAAATTTAGGTATATGAGATTTGAACTAGTTCAATAATTAATATAACTAGTTTATTTTTAGTAAGGAAATTTAGGTATCTGAGATTTGATGATCTAATTAAAATATTTGTTAATGAGTTTTTCTGTTTATTTAATTTTTTATATATATTTTGAGTTTATATAAATGTTAGATTAATGTCGAATGTTAGATGAATTAGATAGAAAAGTTATATATATAGTAATGTCAATTGTTAGAGATGAATATAGTTAGATATATTAATGTCAAATGTTAAATAAATATATATTTGGCTAGATATATATAGGTGTTTAATGTTTCACCTATATTAACATAGGAAATGTCATCTGACGATGAAAAAGATTTCATTACATGCGAACACTGTGAAGACCAGCGCGGCCTGTGCGACAAAAATTTCCTTGTTGATGGTAGGCGCTTCAGCATCAAGCTGGATGAGACATTCGAAGTTGATACAGTAAGTCACTTTGTCAATTATTATTTGAATGCAAAATTTATGCTTCATTTGCTTCAACTTATAATTTTAAATTTTCACTATTCTACTAGCGCATCCCCTGCCATGCAAGAATTTTTGTTTTGAATAAGATAGGTTTTAGTTCTATAGATGATATGGAGGTAAAGAGAGTTTCCTTGAAGACGGATCATGAATATACTTTCAACGTCAAATTATATAATGGAGACACATACACCCATTTTGAATGCAAAATTTGGCAAGCACTATGCAAGGCTTATGCATTTGAGCCTGATATGGTTATCACGTTTGATATTCGTCCGGAAGATGATATTAAAGGTAATATAGACATCTGGGTCGATGTGCAAATGCCTCCAGTTCTACCATTTGGTGAGTTTTTCTCAACCATGCATATGCATATGTTTATGTCTTTGATACAGTTTATTCAAAAATAGTTGACAACTAATTTGTATTGTCAGCTTATTTCGGTTCAAGCAAACATGTCCGGCGCTTGGTAGACAGGACCTACTACTGCCCCAGGGCTCAACTGAACTGCGAGGAGATAAGTCATTATGTTTCATGGCTTGAGGATCTTAATACTGTGAAGACAAAATTTTTTCCTGAACTTAGAAATGTTAGTACTCAAAACGTGCGACCAATGGTGATCGTATTGAACTACAATCACATCTATAATCGAAAGATGGTAAGATTTTAAACATTTGTCCTTAATTAGTGCATCTTTTGCATACATTATTTTTGAAGCTAAACTTTCATTGCTTAGTATATTAATTACTATACGATGTTCTTCAATAGGGACTTCCGATGACAGTTGTGCCTCAGTGGATCGAGACAAAAGGTCGCATGTCAATGGTTAGCTTACGACCAAGATTTCCTACATTGCACATGAGTGCATTCAGGATTTCTGAAAGCGAAGAATGCTTAATAGTGAAAGATTGGAGCAAAATTGTTAACGATCGCAGAGAAGTACTAGGGGGAAGCAAGGAGAAGCGCAACCCAAGATTAGGAGACAGATTCATCTGCATGCTCCAGTATGATGAATCAGGAGAGCTATACATGTTCTATGCTATTCTACCTGAGAGGGAGCAGCAGGAGTAGGTACTAGTTCATGCTCTTAATTAGTACTTGTCTCATGTCCGTGTCCTGAACTTCGATGTTGGTGATGATTATGTTGAACTTGATGATATCTTTGCTTCTGTTACAAATTGAATGTTTCCTCTTTAACCTAGCCAGCGTTGGTGATGATTAGATAGCTAGCGGTAATGACTATGATGATTAAATAGTGGTAATTAGACGACTATGATGATTTTTAGCTAGCTAGAGTTTATTTATTTATTAATATGCGATGATGATGATGATGACGACTACAACTCATTATAACGTAAAACAATCCTAAATTAAATTGATAACACAAATTTAATTGAAAAATACAAAATAAAACAAAAACCCACAAACATTTAGTACCGGTTGGTGTTACAAACCGGTACTAAAGGGCTCCCGGCCCCCGGAGCTGGCTCGTGCCACGTGGTTTCCCTTTAGCACCGGTTCGTGCTGAACAGGTATTAAAGAGGGGGTGCTTTAGTGCCCACACTTTAGTGCCGGTTTCTAAACCGGCACTAAAGGGCCTTACCAACCGGTGCTATTGCCCGGTTCTGCACTAGTGTGTGAACATTAATTGGCATGGCGCAGACATTTATGGCCTTTCGAGGGAGGAGATGAGATGGGTGGCAGGCCAGTGGCCGTTTAGTGGGCACTGCCTTGCTCCATCAATGCCCCCCATGACTCGCTCCACTCTATCAGTAGGAGCATTGCTGCCATAGTCCACGCAATAAAACAGCGAAAATATATAATAGAACATCTGCATCCGGCCCTCTTATCTGGTGCGTCCATATGCCTCGGAATATGTGCCGGCCGTTCCCGTAAGATTGTCAGGCCATGGTTATATCGAGTGGGTTAGCAGTACCTTCGACCGTGATCTGTCTACTGCATAGCGTAGGGTACTGTTGCGAATCAACCTGTGGTTGAGTTGGTTAGGTGGACAGTGGTATCCCCAACCCACCAGGGTTCAAATCCTGGTGCTCGCATTATTTCAGGATTTCCGGCGATGCGCTTTCAGTGGGAGGAGACGTTCCCGTCGACGACGAGGCGCCTACGGTGACTTCGTAAATCTCAAGATGATATGCCGGCTCAGTCTCTCGAAGGTGCTCATAGGGGTAGGGTGTGCGTGTGTGCGTTCATAGGGGTGAGTGTATGCGCGTGTATATGAGCGCTTGTGTCTGTACTGATGATAAAAAAATAAATAGCGTAGGGTACTGTTCAGCTAGAGTCAAGGACAAACAACTATCGGACACTCCAGGAGGCAGCCCGTGACTCTGGTCCATCTGCGTTCCTCCTCTTGCCTCTAGGAGCAGGCTAGGCGGGGGAGGGGGGTTCATCTAAGGCAGAGCATGGAGAGAACCCAAATCTGAGCGGGAGGCTGGAGTTTCTGGTACAAGAGGAGGCGCCGGGACGGGCGGGCCGCTGGGGGAATCCAGCGCCGGGCCGCAGCGGGCACCGCCTCCCCTGTCATCTCGCGCCGCGGGCCATTGTACGGATCTAGCACAGGTAAATCTTTGATCTCAGCTATGCGCATAGGTTCTTTGGATGTTGGGATGAATTTTGGCATTGGGTACATATCAGGAGGGTGATTATTCATGGTTCTCTGTGTTCTGCAGGCCAGATTAGGTCCGCGGACGGCTCCGTCACGGGGATGGGCTGTGCCATGGCACAGGTCGTTAGTCAAGGGAGCGTGGAAATCCAGAGCCGTCATCCCGTCGGCGTGGCCCCGTCATTGCGGGGTTGCTCTTGGATCTCGAGGGAACGAGGGCGGCGTCGAGGACGGCCGGCGGTGTGGTAGAATGGAGGAGAGTGACCTGGAGTTTGTGCTAGATCTGGTGGACAGGTAAGCTCTTCTTTTCTGCCGCCCCTATATTGATTCATAGACCTCTTCTTGAACTCCAGTGCCCGCAGATTCCCACTTCAAGAAGAGTTCGCGGATAACCTTGAGCACCCGGATCCGGTGCCGCTGAGGCTGCTGCCCAGGGGGAGGCTGGCGCTCTTGGCCCGGAGGATTCAAATGGTGAATCTGGTTAATCGGGAGGCACCTCGATGGACGAAAAGGTGAGCCGTCTCGTCCCCATGGTCTGATTGTATAGTGAATTTGAGTGCATTTGTAGACAGACAGTTAAGTTCAAGGACTCTGATGGTGATTCGCCAAACAATATATTTAGTTAATTTGAAATCATGGGAGCAGGTATTTGGTTTTGGCGTGTTTCAGGTTAGATGTCGAAAGGTTTTTAGAATTTCACATAAGAGGAGCGTTGCCACGAACCAGGTTACATATCAGGAGTCCGTGGATTAAATGTTTTGACAAACCAGTTAACAATTTCCTGAGAAAACGCTACTGTCTGCAACACACCAGTTTTGTGTCAATTAACTGGACGAAGCATTATTGCTGCAGCTTAAGAGGGAGTGCACTGCCAGACAGAACTTCGTGCGCTTCATGGATGAACGCACTGGACCAATCGATACGGAAGTTTGCTGAGGAACCGACAAAGAGTGTGATTAAACCAGAATTAGGAATAAGTTTCGATTCTTTGGACGATGCATACGACTTCTACAGTCTGTATTCATGGGAAGTTGGATTCGGTATTAGATATGGGCAAAGCCGACTGAATGCAGAAAGAATCAAGCCGATGCAGGAGATAGTGTGCGGTTGCTCGCTAAGTTGTGGTACGACATACTATGCGTGGGTTTCTTTTTTGTGCAGCTTTGGTTTGAAAAAACGACATCATGGAGTGAGCTGATGTGCCATCACCTTTCTTGATTCTTTTTCAGGGAGCTATGTGCGGTTGTCTCCACTGCATATGAACCTGAGTCTGGTATGTTTGGATTGAATGCAGATGAGCTTTGTAAGGAAGACGACAAAATAGACTGGGATTAAACCAGTAAGTGAAGAAGTAATGAACCATATGCTTCGTTTAGTCTGGTTTCTAACTGATTTTTTCGAATCAATTTCCAGTTCAGGTTCCCCATGATGATTATGGATTGCTGTTCCTTGTACATTCTTCACATTGAGAAGAAGATTTTAATGGTGCTTGATCCAATCCAATAGAGACAGATTCATCAGATGAGATGAAGAGGAAGCATGAGGCGCCGGCGAGGAACTTCCGGCGTAGCTTTTGCAGACCTTTTTAATGACATGTTTGGAGCTCGCTTTGTCGAGACGGCTGGAGAAGAGAAGCATAGTTCAATTACTGAAGAAAGAACAGAGTTTGCATACATAACAAGGCGGGACTGGTGTTCCAGTTTAATTTGAAATCCTTATACATAGTACTGTAGTAGACTGAGCATACAAAAGGATGATTTGAGAAGACAATGTTGGTTGCTGCAAGCAAACGAGCAGGAATGCTATTCATGGCATATTGTTGATTTATCTCTGTTTTGTTTTTGCCCAGAATTACAGCAAAATCAACAAACTGTCCACGACCTTGTAAAAAAACTGTCCATGATACCTGAAGAATACGAATCAGACAGGGGAGATGGCTACATATAATGGTCCTACTTACTGATGTTCAGTACATTTTCACTCTTCACTATGTGAAATAAGCAGAAAAGAGTGAAACTGATTATTATAAACTGAAATATTTCTACATATTTTAAAATACTTGAAATAAGGACAGAAGAGTGAAAGTGATTATTTTACAAACTGACTACTTTGAAATAATAATTTTCATAAGAAAGGCAAAACACCGATCATGTGCTTGACACATAATGATCATGTAGATTCAACGTTCATGGGAAAGGTACACGATGCTCGCACATGCCAGAAATAGATTACTTGTGCGAGGTACAAGTCGGGGGTTTATCATGTACACTAGTACTTGGTACAGCACGGGATCCATTTTCAAACGTTCATGGGTAAGGTACATGATGAAGTGATCGTGTACCTGGCACATTGTACATGTTCAAGACGCTTATGACGCCCCTGTTGTGTACAATGCCCATTATTCTTATTAAATACATATATGCTATCACACTTTTTCTTATGGGGGTAAAAGCATATACAAGCGGACGTCTCAAACTGTTCAACCCTATCATACATGGCCACATCCACTTTCCCCCTTTCCGTGCCGCTAGTCTGATCCCATCATCCACTTCCCTCCCTCTCGCCATCCGCCTCTGCCATGGCCCGGCAAAAGAAGACCACCTACGCTATGCTATTATTTTATTTTATTTTTTTAGAACAAAGGCTCAAGAAGAGCCCGCTTTGAATTATCAGAGTCATCAACCGGTTAGGATTACAAGATCACCAACTTACAAGGAAAAGCAAATAGAAGCAAAAGCGAAACACACTCAAAGGCAGTAGCGATAGCAAGCAGAGGCAACACTCGAAGGATGCCGCACCGGCAGCTGGCAAGTCGGTTGACCCTAGAACCCAGATGGAAGACGTCCAATCTGCGTATGGAGAAGAAACTACAAGCAGACCCGCAAGCTCAGAACACACCACTCCGAGCACCGTCATTGTCCGCGGTTAAGCCACACCGAAGGGCAAGAGCTCGCAGCAAACCTCTGGTGGTGGTGGCGGCGGCGGATGGGCGGAGGAAAATGTGAAGGGGTAGGATTTCGGTGCCGACGGACGGCTTAAATAGCCGGGCTAGGCACTACGCGGCCCGTCGGAGCGGCGCCACACGACAACATCGGTCCGACGAAGGAGACGAGTTTTAGACCGTCGGTTTTTCGGGCGATTCCGTATGGGACCCCGACTCCAGTCCGAGCTGGCGGGCGGGCCCAGACGCCCCCATATTCGCCCATATTTGGGCTGGATATGAAGGTGCCGGTCAGCCCGGGCGTTTGAGACCTGTTTGAGATGCTCGTCCGGGTCAAAATTTCTTGACCAATTAGTGACCAGGCGGGCGGCCCGTCCGGGCGTTTAATGCGGGTTTGGCATTCCCGGCTGTAGATGCTCTAACAGGAGTCCTTGTACATCTCTTATTTTGTTTTAAGTACACGTACACATAGCTCAAAATAGAATAGATTTAATTGTATAATAATAGCAATACATGAACCGCAAATGCTCAACAAAGTTTTTCTTTCATGATAGGAAACAAACACGTGACACGTCTGACATTGGCGACATGGGAGACTATGCATATTACCCTGTCCGGCCGGGCGTTGGAAAAAAGTTGTCTCAGATACGTCTCGCTTCACATGCAGCTTTATATGATGCGGGATTTTCTATGACAAAAATTACAAATATGGTGTACAAATGACCACAGAAGATCACCAACGAGTCACTGCGCGCATCACGGGCCCACGGCCTCACGGGCATGGCTCCGCATACTACTGTGTGAGCGGAAACGACCAAACCTGTACAGAGCGTAGGCTCGCGTCGATTCAGCCTGTCGCCTAGGCTCGTAACAGGCATCTGTCACGGTAGAGCTTTCGGTCACGGTAATAGGAGTACGTAAAACTGGATTCCGTGACGGACATCTCGAGGTACAGCACAACGATTCAAGCGCTGAGATAACGCGGCCCCGGTGCAGCTGTTCTAGAAATCCGCATCCAATAAAACAGGAGGAGGAACTACTGTAGTACCACGTAGTACGTCAAATTTGATCGAGCCTCACATTTACCCTGGGAAGGAATCTTGTGGAGAAGGAGCTGTGGTGTAGCCTCTGCAGGAGAGAGCAGCAGCGTTGCTTGATGGACCCGGACACCCGAGATCCATCCAGCAGCGCTCGGTTCAGAGCAGAGAAGCGCTGCGTAAATGTGAACCAGCAAGAGTGAGTTCAGTTCAGAACAGCAGTACGTACAGGATTCACGGCAGGACCGGCCGGAGCACGATCTATCTATAGACAGGAGCACGTCGCGTACGTGTGGCCTAAGCGAAATGCCGACCCGGCCGTGGAAGAAACGCCACCCCAGGCCCCCAACATCTGTTCGCGGGCGGATCGGGGCGGGCGGCAGGCCCACGGCGTCGACGCCCGGCCGGATGTTCGCGTGATCGCGTCTCGCCCTTGGCGCCGGCGGAGCGCGTGCGGTGATGATGAGCCCCCAGGTACGCTCGCGGCGGCCGATGCCCCGTCGTCCTCGCCGTGCAGGAGGGATCGGTCCATGGATGCGTGTGTGCAGCCGGGCACGTGCGCGCCGGCCGGCCGCTTGGATCGGCGCGCTGGTGGTCAGCCACTGCGTACGGCGCGAGCTCGCGCGCGTAGTCAACCGCGCCGGCCATTATGCCATTATGTTTTTCCGCGCGCAAGCGGTTGCGCGGCGGCGTGGGCTGTGACCGATCGGTCGCCGTATTTAAGGCGGCGTTGACGGCGGTGGCACCTGGCAGCCTGCCGCGACGCGCACCGACGACGACTGACGGACGGGCCGACAGAGGTCGATCCTCCGCCGTGCGAGCGGAGCCAACGGCTGGAGCATGTATCCGAGCGCGGCGGGCGGGTCCGGCGTTGGGTGGAATCGCTGCGTCTGGGTGGCGTGGGCCGGCCGACCCGGGTCACCGTTGAATCCACGATAACCGTCCGATCCGTTGACGAGTGCTTTGCAGCACGAGGCATGTTGCGTTTAGAGGTTTGTAACATGATTCATGTTGAGTTTGAAATTTTGCAAGATGAGTGCTTTGCAACGTGAGGCATGTCGTGATTTGGAGGTTTGCAACACAACCCACGTTGCGCTCGGAGGTTTGCAACTAGACCTTTGAAACAAGACCATACCTTGCAACGCGAGCCTTGTTGTCATCCATCTCCCGTCCCAAGCCACTGCCACCGTTGCAACATGAGCCATGTTGACACCGTGTATACCTCTCCTCGCCTTGTAGTCATTGCCACATCAACAACACCGCCATTGCAAAAAAGCAGTGTCTTAGCCGTCACAGTGGTCATTGGTTCGCAGCAGCGGACGTCACCCTGCAACATGGCACAAGACCTGTAGTGTGGGGACTCCAGCCTATTAGGCCGAAGCCTCCGACTATGCGTCCAAGATCAATGCTCATGAACAGAAATATATCACGAGTAAACATCCATACATAATGATAAAATCTTGCACAAATAGACCATTATGATCAAGTCTTACGCACATACTTCCTCCGTCCGGTGAAGAATGTACATTTGACTTTAAAATTTGTCCACAAAGTAGAAAAAAATGTTTCTCTCTCATCACACGGTAATCAAGACCAATAACATTCTCCACATGATCTTCTTAATTTCTACATGCACTTAGCTTATTGGGGATTGGGTAATTAAACATGATAGAGATAGTGCGATGGCCGATGCCCCGTCGTCCTCGTGACGCGAACCAGCTCGTGCCGCTCGCCGTGCAGGAGAGGAGGGATCGGTCCATGGATGCGTGCGTGCAGCCGGGCACGTGTGCGCCGGCCGGCAGCTTGGATCGGCGCACAAGTCTGCCACTGCGTACGACGCGAGCTCACGCGCGTAGTCAACCGCGCCGGCCATTATGCCATTATGTTTTTCCGCGAGGAAGCGGTTGCGCGGCGGCGTGGGCTGTGGCCGATCGGTCGCCGTATTTAAGGCGGCATTGACGGTGGTGGCACCTGGCAGCCTCCCGCGACGCGCATCGACGACGAACGGACGGGCCAATAGAGGTCGATCCTCCACCGTGTGGGCGGAGCGAACGGCTGACGTAGTATGTATCCGAGCGCGGCGGGCGGGTCTGGCGCTGGGTGGAATCGCTGCGTCTGGGTAGCGTGGCCGGCTGATCCGGGTTACCGTTGAATGCGCCGTGCGATAGCGGTCAGATCTGACGAGTGCTTTGCAACACGAGGCATGCTGCGTTTAGAGGTTTGTAACATATAATTTTTTTTAGCGGCAACATGATTCATGTTGAGTTTGAAAATTTGCAAGATGAGTGCTTTGCAACGTTAGGCATGTTGCGATCGGAGGTTGGCAACATGACCCCTGTTGCGCTCGAAGGTTTGCAACTAGACCTTTGCAAGAAGACCAACCCTTGCAACATACCCTCCTTGCTGCCGCCCCAAGCCACATCCACCGTTGCAACACGAGCCATGTTGACGCCGCTTATACCTCTCCTCGCTTTGTAGTCATTGCCATATCAACACCGCCGTCGTTGCAAAAACCAGTACATTCAATATACTCACAAGCAACTCACGGAAGGATGATAACAAATATTCATGCAACATCTCAATACAAAGGAATGGCTCTACGTTATGTTTCATCAATTTGTGGAAAGCTGAATCTTAAGCATGCGTGATAACTCTAGTAATTTGCAAAACATTTCAAACAATTGTTGATAACAACGTGAGTAAATAGCATTAGTATGATTAATCTTCTTCAACCAAATCCGAACAACATAATAATCCAATTCCAACATTTCCTTAATTCACGTTTGATATCCAAGTTCCACATATATCATTTATCCGTAACAAGGACTATAGTCACGTGGCATTTCCCCACTTTATACCTTACCTATAATAACATCCCATTTGGTTGAAAAATCAAAACATGAATAGTTTCGCTGATTTTTCCCTTGAAGAGAAAAGAATGATGCGGTAAAATAAAGATAAATATTTTCATCAGTTACTTGATGGACCCAGACATCCGAGATCCATCTAGCAACGCTCGGTTCAGAGCAGAGAAACGTTGCATAAATGTGAACCAGCAAGACTGGATTCAGAACAAGAGTGGGTTCAGAACAGCAGTAGTACAAGATTCACGGCAGGACCGGAGCAAGGCACACAGGAGCACGTACGTGCGGTGTAAGGAGGAGGAGGAGCCCGCATCACATATTCACACTGATGCGCCGGAATACAAATTCTAAACCTTAGTTATTTCGCATGGTGTAACAGATTTGACCTATAAGCCATGACTTCTTCGGCGACTGGTTTAATGAACTCGGCCGTGCTGCCATGGCTATTGATCTTGCCGCCCTCGGGCTGCAAAACTCCGACGTCAGGCTTGGCATCAGTGTCTTTGGGTTCGGCGGTCGGCCATGTTGTTGATCCCAGCTTTTGACAGGTGGTCACCGTAAAGCTCGACTGCGACAACCACCTAATGTGGAAGATTTGGGTCTTCTATATCCTTGACGGCCATCAATTGTTTGGCCCTGTCGTCGCTCTATGCACCACCAAAATTGTTGTCAGCTAAATACAACGATCACCAGTAGAAAACAGGGTTTTGGTTGGGGCCTGGCCAGCCCATTAGTCCCGGTTCAGTCACGAACCGGGACCCATGGGGGCATACGTTCCGGTTCGTGCGCCCAGCGGGGCGGCAGGGTCCCGTGGGGCATCTGTCCCGGTTCGTCTGGACCCATTTGTCTCGGTTTCAGGCACGAACCGGGACCAATGGTCCTCGCTACTGACCCATAGCCATTGGTCCCGGTTCGTGGCTGGAACCGGGACTAACTGGGACAGAAGGGGGGCTTTTAGTCCCGGTTCCTGCCACGAACCGGGACCAATGAGTTGCCTATATATACCCCATCGCCGCAACAGAGCTGTCCACACTCCTCTATTTTTTTTGGCCGGCGAGGGAAGAGCTTTGTGGTGCTTTAGCTCACCTCCTATGCACATGAGGTGTTCGATGGAATGCCCGAGCCACACTAGTTAAGATTTCTCCTCTTGAAGCTCGACCTCCAAACTCCATTTTCTCCGAGATTTGTCTAGGTTTAGCGGTCTGTCACGTCCCGTCCCCGTCTTCACCGCCATCGATCGCCCGTGCCGATCTCGTCACCGGCACCACCGTGGTGAGCCTCTTGTTCTTATCTTCTTTCTCAAAGAAAAAAAATTGTTACTTTAGATAAATACTTGTCTAATTTTCTTACTTTTATTATTGCTTGTTATTATATAGTGCGATGGTTTTAGTATCCGCCCCCGCCGGCCCTCGTCCTGTTTATGATTCGGATGTGGTATATATTATCTTTTATAACTATTTGGTTCATTTATTGTTTATGACAATTATGCCGACCAACATGACATAGATTTTATTTATGTAGGAGGTATGTGAACCGGAAATTCCAACCGACCCTATTGTCGAGAGGTTAAATTTAGGTGAAGAAGAAAACAATTACTTAAAGGAAAAAATAAAAAAATTGAGGAGGAGAAGATGATATTGGAGTTGCATGTTGCGGATGTCGTCGATGATCACAAGATCAAGATGGATGCAATGCGTTTGAAGATTAGAATGAGTAGAAAATATGCCATTCATACCGAGGCTTGGTATCATTATGCCGTTGGATCAATTGTTACCTTGGTTGCGATTATGATCGCATTTATTGTTGCATTGAAATGTTTTACATAGTTTGAATGTATGGTTTAATTAGATGCTCTGGAGAGCTATATGTTGTTCAATGAGAACTATGTATGTACTTTGGTTTTAATGTGATGATGAACTTCTATTAATTTGATCACTTATCTATCCATGATGTTCTGTAATGGTTTTTGACACACTTAATTATATATAATGCATGCAGATGAACCGGCAATGGATGTACGGTGACAGACACACCTCTGAGTACGTTAATGGCATGCATAATTTTCTCAAAGTGGCTGAGGCAAACAAGCAGAATGGTTTTATGTGCTGTCCATGCCCTATATGTGGGAATACAAAGTCTTACTCTGACCGGAAAATCCTTCACACCCACCTGCTTTATAAGGGTTTCATGCCACACTATAATGTTTGGACCAAGCACAGAGAAATAGGGGTTATGATGGAAGACAGCGAAGAAGAAGAGGACGATGACAACTATGTGCCCCAGGAATACGGTGATGCTGCAACGGGGGAAGCTGCTGAAGATCAAGAGGAACCAGACGATATTGTGCCCGATGATGATCTCCGCCAGGTCATTGTTGATGCAAGGAGACAGTGCGAAAGTGAAAAGGAGAAGCTGAAGTTCGATCGCATGTTAGAGGATCACAAAAAAGGGTTGTACCCCAATTGCGAAGATGGCAACACAAAGCTTGGTACTGTACTGGAATTGCTGCAGTGGAAGGCAGAGAATGCTATGCCTGACAAAGGATTTGAGAAGCTACTGAAGATATTGAAGAAGAAGCTTCCAAAGGATAACGAATTGCCCGACAGTACGTACGCAACAAAGAAGGTCGTATGCCCTCTAGGATTGGAGGTGCAGAAGATACATGCATGCCCTAATGACTGCATCCTCTACCGCGGTGCGTACGAGGATTTGAATGCATGCCCGGTATGCGGTGCATTGCGGTATAAGATCAGACAAGATGACCCTGGTGATGTTGACGGTGAGCCCCCCAGGAAGAGGGTTCCCGCGAAGGTGATGTGGTATGCTCCTATAATACCACGGTTGAAACGATTGTTCAGAAACAAAGAGCATGCCAAGTTGATGCGATGGCACAGTGAGGACCGTAAGAAAGACGGGAAGTTGAGAGCACCCGCTGATAGGTCACAGTGGAGAAAAATCAAGAGAAAGTACCGGGTTGAGTTTGCAGGTGACCCAAGGAACGTATGGTTTGGTTTAAGCGCGGATGGCATTAATCCTTTCGGGGAGTAGAGCAGAAATCACAACACATGGTTTGTGACTCTATGTATGTATAACCCTCCTCCTTGGATGTGCATGAAGCGGAAGTTCGTTATGATGCCAGTTCTCATCCAAGGCCCTAAGCAACCCGGCTACGACATTGATGTGTACCTAAGGCCATTAGTTGAAAAACTTCTACAGTTGCGGAATGGAAACGGTGTACGTGTGTGGGATGAGCACAAATAGGAGGAATTTAACCTGCACGCGTTGCTGTTTGTAACCATCAACGATTGGCCCGCTCTCAGTAACCTTTCAGGACAGACAAACAAGGGATACCACGCATGCACGCACTGTTTAGCTGACACCGAAAGTATATACCTAGACAAATGCAGAAAGAATGTGTACGTGGGCCATCGTCGATTTCTTCCGACCAACCATCAATGTCGAAAGAAAGGCAAGCATTTCAAAGGCAAGGCGGATCGCCGGAAGAAGCCTGCCATGCATACCGGTGATCACGTACTTGCTATGGTCAATGTTTTACACGTAATCTTTGGAAAGGGTCCCGACGGACTATCTGTTCCGGATGACGCCGAGGGAAGCGCACCCATGTGGAAGAAGAAATCTATATTTTGGGACCTGCCCTACTGGAAAGACCTGCAGGTCTGCTCTTCAATCGACGTGATGCATGTGACGAAGAACCTTTGCGTGAAACTGCTAGGCTTCTTGGGCGTGGATGGGAAGACAAAAGATACACCGGAGGCACGGGAGGACCTGCAACGTTTGCACGAAAAAGACGGCATGCCTCCAAAGCAATATGAATGTCCTGCCAGCTACGCTCTCAAAGAAGAGAAGGAAATCTTCTTTGAATGCCTGCTCAGTATGAAGGTCCCGTCTGACTTCTTGTCGAATATAAAGGGAATAATAAACATGCCAGAGAAAAGTTCCAGAACCTAAAGTCTCATGACTGCCACGTGATTATGACACAACTGCTTCCGGTTGCATTGAGGGGGCTTCTACCAGAAAACGTCCGATTAGCCATTGTGAAGCTATGTGCATTCCTCAATGCAATCTCTCAGAAGGTGATCGATCCAGAAATCATACCAAGGCTAAGGAGTGATGTGGCGCAATGTCTTGTCAGTTTCGAGATGGTGTTCCCACCATCCTTCTTCAATATCATGATGCACACCCTAGTTCATCTAGTCGACGAGATTGTCATTCTGGGCCCCGTATTTCTACACAATATGTTCCCCTTTGAGAGGTTCATGGGAGTCCTAAAGAAATATGTCCATCACCGCGCTAGGCCAGAAGGAAGCATCTCCATGGGCCATCAAACAGAGGATGCCATTGGATTTTGTGTTGACTTCATTCCTGGCCTTAATAAGATTGGTCTCCCTAAATCGCGGTATGAGGGGAGACTGAATGGAAAAGGCACGCTTGGAGGGGACTCAATAATATGTAGGGACGGACATTCTTGGTCTCAAGCACACTACACAGTTCTACAGAACTCTACCTTGGTGACCCCGTATGTCGATGAACACAAAAACAGTTTGCGCTCCAAACACCCGGAGCAGTGTGACGATTGGATTACATGTGAACACATCAGGACTTTCGGCAGTTGGTTGGAAACACGTCTCAGAGGTGACAACACTGTTTGTGATGAGCTGCACTCGTTGTCCAGGGGACCATCTTCGACTGTATTGACTTACAAAGCATACGAGATAAATGGGAATACATTTTACACGATCGCCCAAGATCAAAAGAGCACCAACCAAAACAGCGGTGTATGCTTTGATGCAGTAACCAAGAGGGAAAAGGACACATATTATGGTTACATAGTGGACATATGGGAACTTGACTACGGACATGATTTTAAGGTCCCTTTGTTTAAGTGCAAATGGGTCAATCTGTCAGGAGGAGGGGTACAGGTAGACCCACAGTACGGAATGACAACAGTGGATCTGAACAATGTTGGGTACACAGATGAACCGTTCATCCTAGCCAATGATGTGGCGAAGGTTTTCTATGTGAAGGACATGCCTACCAAACCGAGAAAAAGAAAAGATAAGGAAGCGAACACATCATACGATGAGCCAAAGCGCCACATAGTTCTTTCAGGAAAAAGAGACATCACGGGAGTGGAGGGCAAGGCAGACATGTCCGAAGATTATGAAAAGTTTCATGAAATTCCTCCCTTCAAAGTCAAGGCTGACCCAAGCACCCTGTTAAACGATGAAGATTATCCACGGTTACGGCGCAATAAGCAAAGGACAGAAGTGAAGAAAAAGTGAAGACTTTCTCTACATGACTATTATGATGATGCCTTTGATCGAGAATATCCATGTAACATACGAGTCTCCGTATGAAACCCTGATACTTCGAAAGAGATTGTTCGTTTTGTACATGAAGTGCATCCAGTTTTTGCCGTAACCCTCTCAACTTTTTAGCACACATGCTATTTGGGTGAAATGATGATACCATGCCAACTTTCAACCTTTTCAGAGTTCATTTGTAGTGCTTTTCAATTTCAGGGTCATTTAGCTCAAAAAAAATCAATAAACACATGAAAAATAACAAATGAAGTCAGAAAGGGTTGAAAATTGATGATGTGGCTTTGAATGGTGCATTCTGAACACACAAAAAGTATGGAGTTCAAATAAGTTCAAAAAATGAAATCCCTTTGTAACAGATGAGTTTTCGTCCGAAACCCTGATACTTCGAAAGAGATTCTCCATTTTGTACACGAAGTGCATCCAATTTTTCCCGTAACCCTCTCAACTTTTTAGCACATGCTATGTGGGTGAAATGATGATACCATGCCAACTTTCAACCTTTTCAGAGTTCATTTGTAGTGCTTTTCAATTTTAGGGTCATTTAGCTCAAAGAATGCACTAATATAAAAAAGAAACTAATAGCAAAAAATGAACTAATTGCTAAAAGAATGAAATAAAAATAATCAATTAAAATATTCTGTTATGATCAACTAAAACAGAACTATAATATTCTTCAATAGCAAAAAGAAAATCAACTAAAAAACTATTATAAAACTCTAATAGCAAAAGGAATCAACTAAAAAGCTTTTATAAACCTCTAGTATTTTTTAAACTAAAATTATATAAAATTTATGCAACTACAATTATCAAAGTATTTTCTGTTCAAAACATGAAAATCAAAAAGAATCATCATAAATAATTTTTTGTTAGAAACTTTAATAGCAAAAAAATTTTTAATAAAGAATTTTTTGATAGATACTAAAATAACAAAATCTATTTTTGAATATAATGATAAAACACAGTAATATTAAATAACAGGAAAAATAATCACTCAAAAAATATTTTTATAGTGAAGTTATTCACAAACTAGTGATTCACACAAATTTCAAAGAATTCAAATTTAAACTATTCAAATTTGGAAACTACTGGCACTAACAGAAAGTTTATGATTATTCTGACCTAAAAGCAAAAAGAATTAAAAAATAAAGAAAAAACAAAAGAAAATAAATAATTCAAAAAACAAAAAAAATACTGGAAAAAATGCCGCCTACTGGGCCACACGACCTGCATACGACTAGAAACCCATCTGTATATGTGCCAGGATGCAGGCCCACAGGCCCAATAGGCCCAACATGGCAGTGACAAGGGTAGGCAAGTACTGCCTTCATATTAGAGAGAAGCTCAGCACCCGAGCCGCAACGCAGCTTATAAACAGGTGCTGAGCTCTCTCAGCTAGCGAGGTGGGACTAAACTCCCACCACACCACCGTTGTGCCGCCCTTTCGTCCCGGTTGGTGGCACCAACTAGGACCAATGCCCACCTTTGGTCCTGGTTGGTGGGACGAACCGGTACGACTACCCCCCTTTGGTCCCGGTTCGTGCCACCAACCGGGACCAAAGGTCTCTGTTTCCCGCCTGGCACGAACCGGGACCAAAGGGTGGCATTGGTCCCGGTTGGTACCACGAACCGGGACCAAAGCTCTGGCTATATATACAACACTTGTCAAAATTTTCATTCAGTTCCTCCCCCGACAATGCCGACGACATCGATGCCGCCAGGCTGCCCCTACGCCGTCCACCGCCCCTGTCGTCGCCCGTGCCTCGTCCTCACCGTCGCCGACGTCGTCCCCGACCCCACGCGCCCCAGCCCTGGCCCGCCCCTGCCCTGCCCCCGAGCGCGCCAGTCGGCCGCGCCCCTGCCCCAGCCAGCCCCCTCCGCCGCCGTCGCCGTGCGCTTGCCGCCCCCGCCGTCGCCGTGCGCCCCCGCTGTGAGCCGCCGCACTTGTCAATTTTTATGCGATTTTTTTTGTGATGCTATTTTTGTTCATATATATAATATATATATGTATGTGTGGATGTGGCTATGTATGTATGGATATAATGTTCATAGCAATTTTTTGTTCATATATGTATTTTTTTTATTTAGGTTGTTAATTAGTAGATATTAATTTTGTTCATATATGTATGGATGCATGTGGCTATGTATGTATGTATGTATGGATATAAGAAGAGGACGAAGGAGGAGAAGAAGGAGAAGAAGAGGAGAAATAAATAAGAAGAGAAAAAAAGAAGAAAAAAAAGGAGGAGAAGAAAGGAATACAGAAGAAGAAGAAAAAATATAGTTTTCTATTTTTTCTTCTTCTCCTCTATTCCTTTCTTCTTCTCGTCTTTTTTTTTCTTATTTTTTTCTTCGATCTTCTCCTCTGTTCCTTTCTTCTTCTCCTTTTCTTCTTCTTCTTCTTCTTCCTCTTCTTAATTTTTATCTGGTATGTCGTTGTTGATATACCCCCCACGCAAAGTGTCGATCGGCCATGGAAGAAACGCCGGTTCGGTAGACTTCAACTACTGAGTAGTTAACCGCCCACGCCAAGTCCCAGGATCGCGGGCAGATCGGGGCAGGCGGCAGGCCACGGCGTCGACGCCCTCTGTTAGGACCAGCATATTAGGGGCTTAGCCCAATGAGTTATGGCCCAGTTATCTTATCATTATTAGGGGGTTAGCCTAATTATCTTATCTTATTAGGATCATTTGCTTAGGAGTCAAGTAAACCTCTCTCTATATAAGGAAAGGAGATGTATCAATATAATCAAGAAAGAAACAATCATTATTTGCTCGGCTTCTCGAAGGGAGCCGGGAGACCTAACCCTAGCCGCCTCTTGCGCTGTCGCCGCCTCTTCTTCACCGCGCCACGGTGCCCCGCTGCCGGCAGCCGCGATCGCATCTCCGTCAACCCTCCCCCTTCCTGTACAACCTATGCCCTAGACCCGGTAGGGTCCTAACTCCTACCAATTTGGTATCAGGTAGCTCGGTTCCGATCATTTTTGCAGCACCACCCAACCCGCCGCTGCCCGTCACCACCGCGCCACTGCCTGTCACCACCGTGCCGCTGCCTCTCTCCACCTCGCCTCTAGCTCTCCCCACCGCGCTGCTGGACTCCACCGGCCAGACGCCGCCGCCCTCCACCGTGCCGCCCATCACCATCTACTCGCCGGCGGAGATTACCGGGGTTCTCAATGACCTGGCACCGCCGTCCAGGGCATACGCCTCTACCTGGTCGGGCCTTACAGGTAGCCGCCGCCCTTGCAGCCGGCCGCCGCGACCGGGCCAACCGCCCTGCCCTGGTACGCGGCCACCACGGTGCCGATCGGGCCTCAACACCACCACTCGCCTGGTCAGCCGTCGCTCGCCGTCGCCCCCCACTTGTCGCAGTGGCCGGCTCCGGCGCTCGCTGCGCTCCCAACGCCTCCCGGGCCCGGGCAGCCGCAGCCCCCTGCCGGCCCCACCGCCGCCCGCTGTCGCGCCTCAATGGCCACAGTGGCCGGCCCCGGCGCTCGCTGCGCCCCCGACGCCTCCTGGGTCCGGGCAGCCGCAGCCCCAGCTCCCAGCCCCAACGCCGCCCGCTGCCGTGCCTCAATGGCCACAGTGGCCGGCCCCGGCCCTTGATGCGCCACCCACGCCACCCGGGCCCGTAACGCCGTAGCTGCCGGCCCCGCCCCCGCCCAGCACAGGGCCCGGGTCACCCACGCAGGGAGGCGTACCGATCCAGCAAGTGCGCTTCTTGCCGTCACCGTCCCCAATACCGGCCTGGTTGACCGGATCATCACCGCCACCCGTCTACACGTCGGCTAGAGACCCGCCGGCACCTACTCTGCAGTTCGGCAATCCCTCCGGCTCGGCGGGGCACTCCACAAGCCGCGGCCATGCTGAACGGGCGCCCCAATCCTCGCTGCTTCGCACCTCTGAGCCAGTCGGCCACGGCGCTCTGACTCAGACACCGCCGCGATTTGCCAAACTGGACTTCGCCACTTATGAAGGCACAGAGGACCCCCTCAACTGGCTCAACCAGTGCGGGCAGTTCTTTCGCGGGCAGTGCACCCTCGCCTTGAAGTGTACCTGGCTCACCTCTTACAACCTCCGCGGAGCGGCACATACCTGGTACTATGCCCTCGAGCAGGACGAGGGCAGCATGCCCCCTTGGGAGCGCTTCCGCGAGCTCTGCCTCCTTCGTTTTGGGCCATCGATCCACGGGAGCCGCCTGACAGAGCTAGGCCGCCTTCCCTTCACCTCCATGGTTCAGGACTTCGCCGACCATTTCCAGGCCCTGGCATGCCACGTGTCGGGCGTGACGGCGCAGTAGCGGGCTGACCTCTTCGTCGGTGGACTTCTGGATCACATCCGCGTGGACGTGGAGCTTCGGGGACCCCAGGATCTCCAGACGGCCATGTACTACGCCCGCACGTTTGAGCACCGCACGATGGCCATCCAACAGGAATCACCATCCCGGGCCGCTGGGTCGCTACCCTGGCTGGATGTTCCCGCGCAGGGTCGGCCTGCTCAGGCTTCCGCGGCACCCCTCGCTGTGACCGCGACACGCCCGTTCCGCCGGCTCACCTCGGCCAAGCTACTCGAGCGTCTCCGCCAAGGGTTGTGCTTCAACTACGACGAGCCCTACACGCCCGGCCACGTCTGCCTGCGACTCTTCTACCTGGAGGCCGCAGACTACATTCCGGAGGACGTCGTCGCTGCCGACCTGGCCGCCCCAGCTGTTGCGAAGGTGTTTGATGTTGGTTGATCACCTCGAGGAGTTTAGCAAGCGCTTCCCCACCTTACAGCTCGAGGACGAGCTGTTTGTGCAGGCGGGGAGAAGTGTTATGACCGGCATATTAGGGGCTTAGCCTAGTGGGTTGTGGCCCAAGTTATCTTATCATTATTAGGGGCTTAGCCCAATTATCTTATCATTATTAGGATCATTTTCTTAGGAGTCAAGTAAACCCCTCTATACAAGGAGAGGAGATGTATCAATCTAATCAAGCAAGAAGCAATCATTATTTGCTCGGCTTCCTGAACGGAGCCGGGATACCTAACCCTAGCCGCCTCTTGCGCCGCCACCGCCTCTTCTTCATCGTGCCACGGCGCCCCGCCGCCAGCAGCCGCGATCGCATCTCTGTCAACCATCCCCCTTCCCGTACAACCTACGCCCTAGACCCGGTAGGGTCCCAACTCCTACCACCCTCGGCGCCGGCGCGCGTGCGGTGATAATGAGCTCCCACGCACTCTCGCGACGACCGATGCCTCGTGGTCATGGACATCGTCGTCCTCGTGACCCGATGACGCTCGCTATACACACCGTGCAAGAGGGTTCGGTCCATGACTCGGTGCACATGCGCGCCGCTCGGATCAAATCACATGGTCAACCGCGCCACCCATTTATGCAGTGGCGGCAGTAGCTCGTCGTGTCGGCTGTTCGGTCTCTCGGCGCGCGGCGACGTCAACTGTGATCGATCGCCCATACGTACATACTACTGGCTCATCTCAAAAGGTTTGTTTTCCGTTTTATAAGTCTCAATTCTACTAGTTACCATCAAATGTTCAGATTTCGAGGTGTATTAAATCACTGCATGCAAGGATGAAGAAAAAACTCACCAATGCATGTAGAAGTTCTTAGTCATTAAGTGGTCATGCATGCATGTGGTGTAATTAATGCGTCGGTATACACAAAATTTTGAGAACAATGAGAATACAAATTAAGTACTTCTGCAAAATACGGAATTAATTCCACCATTCATCATCTACCTTGGTTGAATAGATTTTCAAATTAAGCCCTATGAGCTGGAAAGGAGGGAGTAGTGACCAAGCATGCATGCATTGTAATTAGTCCAAATTAATGCATCGGTTTAATTTGTATAGTTTTGTAAAGTGCGAGATACATTCCTTCAATCACCATTTACTTTGATGAAATTTCAGATTTGAGCCCTGTAAACAGGAAATGAGGGAGTACTCGGCATATCCTGTTGACTATAGGCCCCAGCCATGCCCTTTTTGAAGATTTCACTCATCACTTGAGCAAGTATTCTAAACACCATGCACAACATTTTTTGCAATACTTATTTTTGTAGTATAGCCCACGAGTCCAGCAGGGAACATAAAGAAAATATCACATTAGTGGAGTCATTAGGAAGTACACCTTGAAAGCAAGATTTGTTCCTTGTTTTCCAGATAGTCCATAAAATTCATGCAAGAGAGGAGTTCATCTAGTCACACGGGTTCGGAAACGCTCCTGACCCTCGCATCGCCCGACCGGGCGACTTGGGGGAATCCCTGCCGCCGCCGGCCGCCCCCACCTCTCCCCCACCTCCGTGTCGCCGCCGCCGGAGGGCCGGCCGGCGAAGCCCCGCCGGGCCCTGGGATGGTGGCGCGGGGTTGTTTTTTTCTCTCCCCCTCCGGCCCCTTGGCCTCGTCCTCCGCCCCTCCCCGAGCGGCACCGGCGGCTTCCATCGGCGATGGTGGCGGCCTCCCCCCGGTGATGTTTTGCCCCTGGATGATGCTGGCGCAGGTGGCGTCCCCGGCTGCGGCTCCCATGCAGATGGCTTCTGCTGGCCCAGATGGGATCTGGGACCTCGCCCGGCTGGATGTGGCGCTCTCCGCTCGGCCTCCGTGGCGGCCGGCGTGCCTTCTCCGCTGCGTCCACCCCCTACCACCGACCCCTGATACGTCTCCGTCATATCTATAATTTTTGGTTATTCATATTCTACAACTTTTACATACTTTTGGAAACTTTTTATACTATTTTTGGGACTAACATATTGATCCAGTGCCCAGTGCCAGTTCCTGTTTGTTGCATATTTTTTGATTTGCAGAAAATCCATATCAAACGGAGTCCAAACGGGATAAAAATTGATGGAGATTATTTTTGGAATATATGTGATTTTTGGGAAGAAGAATCAACGCGCGATGATGCTCGAGGCGGCCACGAGGCGGGGGCGCGCCCCAGGGAGGTGGGCGAGCCCCTGACCCTCGTGTCCACCCCGTAATGCGGTTGGTGCCCTTCTTTCGCCGCAAGAAAGCTAATATGCGGATAGAGATTGTGTCCAAAATTCAGCCCAATCGGAGTTATGGATCTCCAGGAATAAAAGAAATGGTGAAAGGCCAGAATCTGGAACGCAGAAGAACGCAGAAATAGAGAGAGAGAGAGAGAGAGAGAGACATGTCCAATCTCGGAGGGGCTGTCGCCCCTCCCGTGCCATGGAAGCCATCGACCAGAGGGTAAACCCTTCTCCCATCTAGGGAGAAGGTCAAGGAAGAAGAAGAAGGAGGGGGGCTCTCTCCCCCTCGCTTCCGGTGGCGCCGGAGTGCCACCAGGGCCGTCATCGTGCGACGACGATCTACACCAACACCTCTGTCATCTTCACCAACATCTTCATCACCTTCCCCCATCTATCTACAGCGGTCCACTCTCCCGCAACCCGCTATACCCTCTACTTGAACATGGTACTTTATGCTTCATATTATTATCCAATGATGTGTTGCCATCCTATGATGTCTGAGTAGATTTTCGTTGTCCTATCGGTAATTGGTGAATTGCTAAGATTGGTTTAATTTGCTTGTGGTTATGTTGCTGTCCTTTGGTGCCCATCATATGAGCGCGCACGTGTGAGGGAGTCCTGGATTAGGGGGTATCCGGACAGCCGGACTATATCCTTTGGCCGGACTGTTGGACTATGAAGATACAAGATTGAAGACTTCGTCTCGTGTCCGGATGGGACTCTCCTTGGCGTGGGAGGCAAGCTTGGTGATACGGATATGTAGATCTCCTCCCATTGTAACCGACTCTATGAAACCCTAGCCCCCTCCGGTGTCTATATAAACCGGAGGGTTTAGTCTGTAGGACAACAACAATCATACCATAGGCTAGCTCCTAGGGTTTAGCCTCTACGATCTAGTGGTAGATCAACTCTTGTAATACTCATATCATCAAGATCAATCAAGCAGGAAGTAGGGTATTACCTCCATAGAGAGGGCCCGAACCTGGTAAATATCGTGTCCCCTCTCTCTTGTTACCATCCGCCTTAGACGCATAGTTCCGGACCCCCTACCCGAGACCAGCCGGTTTTGACACCAACATTGGTGCTTTCATTGAGAGTTCCAATGTGCCATCGCCATAAGGCTCGATGCCCCCTTCGATCATCTACAACGATGCTGTCCAGGGTGAGATCTTCCTCCCCGGACAGATTTTCGTGTTCGGTGGCTTCGCACTGCGGGCCAACTCGCTTGGCCATCTGTAGCACATCAAGAGCTACGCCCCTGGCCATCAGGTCAGGTTCGGAAACTTGAACTACACGGCCGACATCCACGGAGACTTGATCTTCGACGGATTTGAGCCCATGCTAGGTGCGCCGCACGATCACGACGAGCACGATTTAGCTCTGCCGTCGGACGGTGTTCAGGAAATCGCACCAGCAACAACTCCGGCCTTCAATCCGGAATAGATTGCGCCATCTGAGGACGATCGGATGGACCCTGCCATGGAGGCCGCACCCTCAGCGGTGATAGAGCCGGATGCTGATCCTACCCCTCACGAGAGCTGTGATGCCGAACCTATAGACTCGTCTCCGGCCGCAGACTCTGAATCGCCTGTGCCCGTGCCTGTCGAATCCGACTGGGCGCCGATCATGGAGTTCACCTCCACGGATATCTTTCAGCCTCTCCCTTCGGCGATGTATTAAACTCTTTAAGGTCCCTCTCTTTGTTAGGAGAGCTTGGCCGAACTATGTCCGGCTAGAATGGGATGCAGACGATGAAGAAATTCATGCCCCACCCACCACCCACTTAGTAGACACTGTCGATGATCTAACCGACATGCTCGACTTCGACTCCGAGGACGTCGATGGTATGGACAACGATGAAGGAGACGAACAGGAACCACTGCCCACGGGGCACTGGACCGCCACCTCATCATATGATATATACATGGTGGATACACCCAAAGAAGGCAATGGCGAGAAGACGGTGGAGGAGGACCCCTCCAAGAAGCAACCCAAGCGCCAACGTCAGCGGCGCCGCTCCAAGTCTCGCCATAGCAAAAGCGGTGATACCGGCACAGGAGATAACAGTACTCCGGACAGTGCCGAAGACGACGACAATCGTCTTTAGCAGGATCCAGAGCCGGAGGATGAACAAGCCAGCCCTCCGGAGCGAGCGGCAGAGGGAGAGGAGGACAATTACATGCCTCCCTCCAAATACGAAGTGAGCCTCGAAGACGAAGAATTTGCCGTACCTGAGGATCCCGTCGAACAGGAGCGCTTCAAGCGCCGGCTTATAGCCACAGCGAACAGCCTGAAGAAAAAATAGCAACAGCTTCGAGCTGATCAGGACTTGCTAGCAGATAGATGGACCGAAGTCCTTGCGGCCGAGGAATACGAACTCGAACGCCCCTCCAAGGGTCACCCAAAACGCAGGTTGCTACCCTGACTTGAGGAGGAAGCATTAAAACCTACACCACCAGCATATGACGCGGCTGATCGGCCACCTCATGGCCGAGACAGAGAGGCATTTCAGCCAGAAGTTCAGCCTGCACCCCGCCGCCACTCAAACAAAAATACGAAGGCACCGTGAAACATGCGAGACCTGCGAGACGTATTGGAAGACAGGGCAAAACACACAAGATTGATCTACGGATCACGAGGGCGCGCCCCTACGCGGGACGGTGACCATCACACCGGCCGAGCCGAATACATCAGGCAAGACTCACATGAGTACGCCACGATATAGCCCAGCACAGAGGCGCCGCACACCCCCTAGGCTTCACTGACGAAGTAATGGATCATGAATTCCCAGAGGGTTTTAAACTCGTAAATATCGAATCATATGATGGTACAACAGATCCCGCGGTATGGATCGAGGACTTCCTCCTCCACATCCACATGGCTCGCGGTGATGATCTACATGCCATCAAGTACCTCCCGCTAAAGCTTAAAGGACCAGCTCGACATTGGCTGAATAGCTTGCCAGCGGACTTCGTTGGCTGTTGGGAGGATCTGGAAGACGCATTCCTCGACAACTTCCAGGGCACTTATGTGCGACCACCAGATGCCGATGACTTGAGCCACATAATTCAGCAGCCAGGGGAATCGGCCAGGCAATTCTGGACACGGTTCCTAACCAAGAAAAATCAAATTGTTGACTGTCCGGATGCAGAGGCCTTAGTGGCATTTAAGCACAACATCCGTGACGAGTGGCTCGCCCGGCACCTTGGCCAGGAAAAGCCGAAATCCATGGCAGCCCTCACGACGCTCATGACCCGCTTTTGCGCGGGAGAGGATAGCTAGCTGGCTCGTAGCAACAACATATCAAGAAACCTTGGCACTCCGGATACCAAGGATAGCAATGGCAGGCCACGTCCCAACAAACATAAGCGCCATAATAACGACAATAACGCCGAGGATACGACAGTCAATGCCGGATTCAGAGGCTCTAAACCCGGTCAATGGAAAAAGCCATTCAAAAGAAGCACTCCGGGCCTGTCCAGTTTGGACCGCATACTCGATCACTCGTGCCAAATACACGGTACCCCCGACAAACCAGCCAATCACACCAATAGAGAATGCTGGGTGTTCAAGCATGCCGGCAAGTTAAACGCCGAAAACAAGGACAAGGGGCTGCACAGCGATGATGAGGAGGAGCCCCGGCCGCCGAACACAGGAGGACAGAAAAGGTTCCCCCCACAAGTAAGGATGGTGAACATGATATACGCAACCCACATCCCCAAGTGGGAACGGAAGCGTGCACTAAGGGACGTCTATGCGATGGAGCCCGTCGCCCCAAAGTTCAACCCATGGTCCTCTTGTCCGATCACTTTTAATCGCAGGGACCACCCCACTAGTATCCGTCATGGCGGATCTGCCGCATTGGTCCTAGACCCAATCATCGATGGATTTAACCTCACTCGAGTCCTTATGGACAGCGGCAGCAGCCTGAACCTGCTTTATCAGGATATAGTGCGCAAAATGGGTATAGAACCCTCGAGGATCAAACCCACCAAAATGACCTTTAAAGGCGTCATCCCAGGTGTAGAGGCCCATTGTACGGGCTCAATCACACTGGAAGTGGTCTTCGGATCTCCGGACAACTTTCGAAGCGAGGAACTAATCTTTGATATCGTCCCGTTCCGCAGCGGCTATCACACACTGCTCGGGCGCACCGCATTTGCAAGATTCAATGCGGTACCGCATTACGCATACCTTAAGATCAAGATGCCAGGACCTAAGGGGGTCATCACAGTCAATGGAAACACAGAGCGCTCTCTCCGTACGAAGGAGCACACCGCGGCCCTCGCAGCAGAAGCACAAACCAGCCTTTTAAGGGAATCCACCAGTTCGGCGATCAAGCCCCCAGACACCATCAAGCGCGTCCGGAGTAACCTGCAACAGGATCGCCTGGCACGTTCAGAGCTCGCCTAGCAATTCGGCCCCCGCCCTAGTCTCAATACAACGACAAATTCCGTTCCGCGCGTACATAATTACACATTGAAAATACCATGGGTGTTGGCGGGGGCACGATCGCGACATGTCCCACAATGCGAATCAACCGCACTAGGGGCTTACTACCTTTATCATCCTCTCTCTTTCAGGACTTCACTCTCTGGAAGCCCTATCCGGCAGTATGATAGCCGGACACATGATACAACACCCAAGGAGGCAAGAAGCTACGTCGTGCAATGGAATCCCCAGGTGGTCTCTGATAACGAGTGAAATACCTGTTCTAAATACCAGTTCGCAGCTTGCCCTTGGACAGGACATGTCAAATAGTCCTACTTTTTGCTTATTGCACTGCTTGTATCAGTATGCTTTGACGCATTTTTTAAATAAATAATGCATAGCACTAGTATATTATTGCATTCTATACTGTTTTACAACCAGCACCCGTACACTCTGGTACGACCAATATGCCAGGGGCTTCCATATACCCATTATTCGGCGTGAGAAGTCCGAACACTTTCGACAGTGCGGCACCCCGAACTTATAACATTATATGCATCAACTCCGAATCATGTTCTTGGGTCAATAGTTGAGTTTGCCGGCTCCCACGTTTTGGTACCTTATGTTCCGCTATATCGGCTAAGGTAGCAGTGGGAGAACTACTGCGATTGTGCCCTCGTTCTTCCGGCCGAGCACCTCAGTAGAGAAAGCTAAAACTGACTGTCATGATGAAGCGAGAGCTGGTCGCTGTTCGCGAGGTCTCAAGTCCCTAAAGACTTTTTCCGCTTTGGGCGAGGAGTCGGCCTTGTCCGGCTTAGGCGTGTATAGCTCCCCAAATTCGGCCTTCCGAAGACTAGGGGCTTCGCCAAATTTAAAATTGTAGACTTCTATGGCTAAGTGAGAGCGATAAAGCATTATAGTCCGATTGCCTGGTTTGTTGCGCTGAGCACCTCCCTTGAAGGACCCATAAAATGGGAACAAGAGTGCCCAGATTTACCCCGAACACCCCAGCACTAGTTGCATGGGGGCTGAAGCCGATGACTAGCAACTCTCAGATTTTATAAACGGCCGCACAGAAGGTAATATTTTAAATTCGAAAAGCGTTGCATAGCGCAAAGGAACTAGTTTTCATAGTACATGATCACATGAGCAAGTTTATTAAAAAATTACATCCTTCGCACACTCGTCCGCCACAAGACGGGCACCCTTCAGGACACCCTCATAATACATCTCAGGGTGGCAATGCTCCTTGCCCTGCGGCGGCCCCTCCTTCACCAGCTTCTCAGCGTCCATCTTGGCCCAGTGCACCTTCGCACGGGCAAAATCCCTACGGGCACCCTCGATGCAGACAGACCGCTTTATTACTTCCAGCCGGGCAGGCATCAACAAGCCGCCTCTCCAGGCTGAAGTTGCTGTTGGGAAGAGAATCGCCAGGCCTCATCCAGACTATAAAGCCCCTCATGGACTGCTCGGCCGCCTTGTGAAGCTCGACCAGTTGCTTCAGCTGGTCGCTCACGGGCATCGGGTGTTCGGTCCCAGTATACTGAGACCAGAACAACTTCTCCGTCGAGCTTCCCTCCTCGGCCCGGTAGAACTCCGCAGCATCAGACACACTGCGGGGCAGATCTGCGAACGCTCCTGGAGAGCTCCGAACTCGGGTAAGTAAAAGGAAACTTTCTTTCGCATGCTTGCTTTGCATAATGAATGCCTTACCCGCCGCTATCTTCTTTACCACCTCAATTTCCTGGAGGGCCTTTTGGGCTTCGGCCTTGGCGTGCTTCGTGCTTTCGAGGGCCTTGGCAAGCTCGGACTCTCATGTCTTCGAGTCACGCTCTAAGGACTCGTGCTTCTTCACGAGTTCTTGGAGCTCTTGCTGCACTTCGCCTGCTCGGGCCTCTTGTTTTTCCCGCTCGGTACGCTCCTCGGCCGCTTTGTTTTCAGCCTCGGTGAGCAACTGCTTCAGGGTCGCCACTTCGATTGTGGACCCTGGTACATCCATGATGATCCTGTTATCTTGCAACCAAAACTTTTTTTTACGTAGACAAGGTATTGCTTACCTTTGCTCTCCTCAAGGTGCTTTTTAGCAAGGCCGAGTTCTTCCTCGGACTGCTCGAGATTCAGCTTCAGTGCGGCGATCTCCGCAGTATGTGCGGCAGCGGCCAGCAGAGAAGCCTGCATACGCATATAGACATATTTGGAATGGACTCCTGCAGTTATTATTCGGTCCTCTATTCAGCTTTTCTTCGCGAACGACTAACAGAGCATCAGGGGATACTGTCTACGCGGTAATATTTTTATATATTTCAACTACTTACCTCAAAGCCTGTTAGGAGGCTGGCGCAAGCTTCGATTAGTATGCTTTTGGCGGACCTAACCTTCTCGATCACCGCACTCATTATAGTGCGGTGCTCCTCGTCGATGGAAGCGCCGTTAAGCTCTTCCAGCAAGTTGTCCGGTGCCTCCGGATGGACGGAGGTCACCGGCGCGGGCGGCTGACCCCTCTTAGCAGGGGGTCACCTGCCGGAGTCCGGGACCACTGGTGGGTCCAGCCCGGTGTTCGGCTAAGAGCCGAACTTGGAGCCCGCGGGAGTCTTGCTCCCTTTACGCCCAGGGTCCGTAAGGTCGCCTTGAGGCGCCTCCAGGACCACCTTCCCTCGTGGTGCCCTTTGAGACAACACCTCGATGTTGTCCGTAGGGCGGGGGGAGGAGGCGGTTGGAGGTGATCCGCTACTCATAGCCGACGGGTTCAAAGAACCGTCCAATGAAGATACGTCGATGCGGGCTCGAGGCGGACTGCATAATTATATTCGGCATAAGGAGAAGCAGTGCAATAAAAGTGTACCATGAATTACTCTGGTATCCGAATACTTCTGACTTCGCCAGGGGCTTGTCCCTGGTTAACCACTCATCGTCGATATGAGTGGCGGTCGTGGAGTAGTCCGGAAGGGGAGTCCTTCCCTTCTTGGATCCTCCGGCCTCCCCTATTGGGGTGGCCTTCCTTTTCCTGTCTCCCCGACTGGAGGGGAAGAATCTTCATATTCCTCCTCCTGGTCTTCGCGAGAGGAGTGCGTCTCGGAGTTATCGGACAATGGGTCCGATATCACCTGACGGCGGGAGCTCTTTCGAGTCCCCGCGGCCTTCTTCTTGGCCTTCTACTCTGGCACCTCATAAGGCGCCGGAGTCAGCATCTTCGTAAGAAGAGCGTCCGCTGGATCTTCGGGCAAAGGAGCGGGGCAGTCGATATGCTCTGCCGTCTCCACCCAGTCCTGTCAAAGGCAGGAGTAGCTGAGATCCCGCACACTATTAAACTAGGGAGAATAAATACCCTACAAAGAACTTACCGGTTTTGCGAGGCACGTCGTGCTAAGTCCACGGTCCTCGGTTAGGGAAGAGGGAACCTCAACGCCCTTGAACAGCACCTTCCAGACATCCTTGTGTGTCGTGTCGAAGAGCTCACGCAGAGTCTGGTGCCGGGCCAGGTCGAACTCCCATAAATTGAACTCCCGTTGTTGAAACGGGAGGGTCCGGCGGAAGAGCATGACCTGGACCATGTTGACAAGCTTGATTTTCCTGTTCATCATGTTCCTGATGCAGATCTGGAGTCCGGTCAGCTCTACCGGTTTATCCTAGGGCAGGCCCTTCTCTTTCTAGGAGGTGAGCCGCATGGGGATTCCAGATCGGAACTCGGGGGCCGTCACCCATTTGGGGTCGCGCGGCTCGGTGATGTAGAACCACCCCAATTTCCACCCCTTTATGGTCTTCACATAGGATCCCTCGAGCCATGTGACATTGGGCATTTTGCCCACCATGGCGCCTCCGCATTCCGCTTGCTGGCCGCTTACAACCTTCGGCTTGACGTTGAAGGTCTTCAGCCACAGGCCAAAGTGGGGTCGAATGCGGAGGAAGGCCTCGCACACGATGATAAACGCCGAGATGTTGAGGATGAATTTCGGGGCCAGATTATGAAAGTCCAGCCCGTAGTAGAACATGAGGCCGCGTATGAAAGGGTGGAGGGGAAATCCCAGTCCGCGGATGAAGTGGGTAAGGAAAATTACCCTCTCGTGGGGCTCTGGGGTAGGGACGATCTGCCCCGCATTTGGCAGCCGGTGCACGATGTCCGCGTTCAAGTATCCGCCCCCCGCAGCTTTTCGATGTCCTCCTCCGTGACGGAGGATTTCATCCACTTTCCTCCCACTCCGGACATGATTGGGGCGGTGTGAGGAGAAAGGTGCGAACTTAGGCGTTGGAGCTCGAGTGCGCAGGAATGGATAGGCAAGGAGGAAGAAGGCGTGGGTGAAAAAGGTGAACTCTTATCCCTTTATAAAGGAGGACGAACCTATACGCCCCCATTAGCCTGGTTAACTTGCTTATTTCCCAAGCGCCGCGATTGATGGCACGGTTGGGTTACCCACGCCCGTATTGATGAGAATCCCGTAATGAGGGGACACAATCTCTGCTTCGACAAGACGTCCCAAAGAAACCGCCTCGCGATATGCGCCAAGGCAGGTTGAGAAAAACAGTTCGATAATAATTGGGCCATGGTATGATGTCATGATATCAAATGTGTCAGTAGGTCGGATTTGGAAATATTATTCTCTCTACGGTGGTATGTGGAACTTGTTTTGCAGAGCCGGACACTATCCTGGTGTTCAAAATCTTCTATGGAGTATTCGAAGAAGGAACCCGCCTTGCAATGCCGAAGACAAACTGCGCGCCGGACTCATCATCATTGAAGCCTGGTTCAGGGGCTACCGAGGGAGTCCTGGATTAGGGGGTATCCGGACAGCCGGACTATATCCTTTGGCCGGACTGTTGGACTATGAAGATACAAGATTGAAGACTTCGTCTCGTGTCCGGATGGGACTCTCCTTGGCATGGGACGCAAGCTTGGCGATATGGATATGTAGATCTCCTCCCATTGTTACCGACTCTGTGTAACCCTAGCCCCCTCCGGTGTCTATATAAACCGGAGGGTTTAGTCCGTAGGACAACAACAATCATACCATAGGCTAGCTTCTAGGGTTTAGCCTCTACGATCTCATGGTAGATCAACTCTTGTAATACTCATATCATCAAGATCAATCAAGCAGGAAGTAGGGTATTACCTCCATAGAGAGGGCCCGAGCCTGGGTAAACATCGTGTCCCCTGTCTCTTGTTACCATCCGCCTTAGACGCACAGTTCGGGACCCCCTACCCGAGATCTGCCGGTTTTGACACCGACAACGTGGATCACACCATATGGTTAGTTGTATGTTTATAGGACTATGTATTGGAGGGCAAGAGTGACAGAAGCTTCAACCTAGCATAGAATTGATGCATACGGGATTGAAGGGGGACCAATACATCTTAATGCTATGGTTGGGTTTTACCTTAATGAATGTTAGTAGTTGCGGATGCTTGCTAATAGTTCCAATCACAAGTGCATAGAATTCCAAGTCAGGGATGACATGCTAGCAGTGGCCTCTCCCACATAAAACTTGCTATCGGTCTAGTAAAGTAGTCAATTGCTTAGGGACAATTCCACAACTCCTACCACCACTTTTCCACACTCGCTATACTAACTTTATTGCTTCTTTACCTAAAACAGCCCCTAGTTTTATTTACGTGCTCTTTATATTCTTGCAAACCTATCCCATTACACCTACAAAGTACTTCTAGTTTTATACTTGTTCTAGGTAAAGCAAACGTCAAGCATGCGTAGAGTTCTATCGGTGGTCGATAGAACTTGAGGGAATATCTGTTCTACCTTTAGCTCCTCATTGGGTTCGACACTCTTACTTATCGAAAGAGGCTACAATTGAGCCCCTATACTTGTGGGTTATCAAGACCTTTTTCTGGCGCCGTTGCCGGGGAGTTATAGCGTGGGGTGAATATTACCGTGTGTGCTTGTTTTCTTTATCACTAAGTAGTTTTTATTTTGTGGTCTTGTTTTCTATCTTTAGTTATGGGTAGGAAACGCAAAATACCAAAAAAATTAGTGGTGCCTACTGAACCAATGGTTGAAGAACCACTCAAAATCTATCACACTCCTGAAGCTTTTTACTTGGATCATCTTCGATCCCTATGTGCTCGTGCTGAAACCCCGGCTAGCTTAGTTGAGGGCAAATCTTTAGATGAGCATGCTTGTTATGTGCGACACCGCGTATCTGAAAAAGGAAAACTTTTACTGGATCAAATTCATCGTTTGCAATGCTATGCTTGGAATTTATGTGAATTATATGATTTTACTTATTGTTCTGAAGACCCTAAGAAACACCTTCCCTACCAATGTTTGTTTAGTGATAATGGAATCGTATCTTCGTATGCTAAGGGTGTTTATAATTACTACGATGTTCAACAAATTGAAGAATTTGTTGCTTTTAAGGGTGCTTATGAAATTGCTTCTTTGATTGAAAAGTATGATGCTACTCTTTACAAATCTGAAATTTTTGCCATACTTAAATATTGTTACAATAATTAAGCTTCTAATGCCTATGTTAAACCATATATTAAGGACTCCTCTACTTTCCAAGAAGAGACTAATATTTTGCAGGAATCTATGGAAGAAGGAATTGATGAAACTGTGGGCTCATTGGATAAAAAAGATGATGAGGAGAGCGAAGGACAAAAGGAGGAAGAGCGGATTAGCTACCCGTGCCCACCTTCTAATGAGAGTAACTCTTCAACTCATACATTGTTTGATTTCCCTTCGTGCTTACCGAAGGATGAATGCTATGATGATTATTATGATCCCGTTGATTCTTTTGAAATATCCCTTTTTGATGATGCTTGCTATGCTTGTGGCCAAGATGCCAATATGAATTATGCTTATGGAGATGAACTTGCTATAGTTCCTTATGTTAAACATGAAATTATTGCTATTGCACCCACGCATGATAGTCCTATTATCTTTTTGAATTCTCTCGACTACACTATATCAGAGAAGTTTGCCCTTATTAAGGATTATATTGATGGGTTGCGTTTTACTACTACACATGATGATTTTGATAGATATAATATGCATGTGCTTGTTGCTCCTACTTGCAATTATTATGAGAGAGGGACTACATCTACGCCTCTCCATGTTTCCAATATGATAAAATTTCAAGAAACTGTTTATACTATGCATTGGCCTTTACTTGATGTTCATGAATTGTTCTTGTATGACATGCCGATGCATAGGAAGAGAGTTAGACTTCGTCATTGCTTGATATATGTTACTTTGCGCTCACTACTAAATCACAAATCATTGTTAATTAAAATTGGCTTTGATATACCTTGGGATCCGGGTGGATCCATTACTTGAGCACTATATACCTAGCTTAATGTCTTTAAAGAAAGCCCTGCCAGGGTGTCAGGACCCCGATCCTAAGTCACACCGATCTAGCGTGGAACACATCATATCACTTTGCGTCCTCACGCACGGTATTCCCATGGGTGCCACCTTACCTGGCCCAGGACCGTTTGCGCCTTTTGGCTCACGTATATGATAGTGTCGCTAGCATCCATATGACAGAGAACCCGGGCCGACATGACTAGTCGTGAATCCAAAGTGGTACTAACTTACAGGGACAGGCATACATGACCCAGCAACGAACGTGTCGGTCATCGACGTATGAACCCAAGTCGTAGCAAGCTAAAAGGACTTAAAGGAACAACGCGTGACATTTCCTTGAAGGGACAAACACAGGAACGAAGAAGGACACATGCCGGCCAGCCTAAGTGTTCCGGAGCAGTAGCAAGCTACCATGGCTCAGTGGAAGCTACCAAGAATAAACAACTAGGTTGTTAGATCCCACACATACCAAGCATTTCAACACATACACACAATATGCTTGATATGTGCAAATACAACATGGCATCACAACAAAACTCTACAACTCAAAGTATTTATTCATTAGGCTCCGAGGAGCCAGATATTACAAACATGGGTCTGATGACCCAGCATTCAAGTCATACAAGCTATAAGCACAAGCGGAAGCTTAACTTGTCTGAGTACAGACAACTACAAATGAAAAAGGCTGAGAAGCCGGACTATCTACAAGACCCTGCCGAGGGCACAAGATCGTAGCTGAGGTAACAAGCTAAACGTCGAAGTCCACACGAAACTACTAGTGAGACTGAAGTCTCTATGCAAAAACATAAATTAAGCAAACGTGAGTACAAATGTACCCAACAAGACTTACATCAGAACTAGCTACATATGCATCAGTATCAACAAAGGGGGTGGTGGAGTTTAACTACAGCAAGCCAGCTTTGACTCGGTGGCTATCCTGAACTACGACTGCAAGTAACTCTTTTGAGGTGGCGCACGCGAGTCCACATATTCACCATATCAATACACCACTATGGATCCGCTCCCGCCTCCCTACGAGAAGGACATCCATAGCACTCACGCTTATCTTGCGCATTTTAGAGTATCCACTTTCACTTGTCTATGAACTGTATAGGCAACCTAGAGGTCCTTTACCGCAGACGCGGCTATTCGAATAGATGATGTTAACCCTACAGGGGTGTACTTCTTCACACACGCTCTCACCACTTATTGCCGTTTACACGACATGTGCTCGACAACCTTCAAGCGGAAGCCCAGCCAGGGTGTCGGCCACAAACTGACTAACCACACAAGTCCCCAGTCCAGGTTTATCGCCTATTCAGGTTCCATCCACAGGGAGTCTGGCCGAGGTTTCCACATACGGCCCCGAACGATGTGTGCAGGTGTTGGGGAACATAGTAATTTCAAAAAATTTCCTACGCACACACAGGATCATGGTGATGCATAGCAACAAGAGGTGAGAGTGTTGTCCACGTACCCTCGTAGACCAAAAGCGGAAGCATTAGCACAACGCGGTTGATGTAGTCGTACGTCTTCACGATCCGACAGATCCAAGTAACGAACGTACAACACCTCTGAGTTCAGCACAGGTTTAGCTCGATGACGTCCCGCGAACTCCGATCTAGCAGAGCTTCACGGGTGAGTTCCGTCAGCACGACGGCGTGATGACGGTGATGATGTTGCTACCAACGCATGGCTTCGTCTAAGCACCACTACAATATGATCGAGGTGGAATATGGTGGAGGGGGGCACCGCACACGGCTAAGAGATCAAGAGATCAATTGTTGTGTCTATGGGGTGCCTCCCTCCTCCGTATATAAAGGGGGGGGGGAGGAGAGGGTCGGCCAAGGGGATAGGCGCGCCCTAGGGGTGGGGCAATCCTACTCCAAGTAGGTTTGCCCCCCTTTCCTATTCCAACTAGGAGAAGGGGGAAGGAGGAGGTGGATAGAAGGAAGGAGAAGGGGGCCTGTCGGTGTCAAAACCGGCGGATCTCGGGTTGGGGGTCCCGAACTGTTCGTCTAAGGCGGATGGTAACAGGAGGCGGGGGACACGATGTTTACCCAGGTTCAGTCCCTCTCGATGGAGATAATACCCTACTTCCTGCTTGATTGATCTTGATGATATGAGTATTACAAGAGTTGATCTACCACAAGATCGTAGAGGCTAAACCCTATAAGCTAGGCTATGGTATGATTGTTGTTGTCCTACGGACTAAACCCTCCGGTTTATATAGACACCGGAGGGGGCTAGGGTTACACAGAGTTGGTTACAAGGGAGGAGATCTACATATCCATATTGCCAAACTTGCCTTCCACACCAAGGAGAGTCCCATCCGGACACGGGACGAAGTCTTCAATCTTGTATCTTCATAGTCCAACAGTGCGGCTAAAGTATATAGTCTGGCTGTCTGAGGACCCCCTAATCCAGGACTCCCTCAGTAGCCCCTGAACCAGGCTTCAATGACGATGAGTCCGACACGCAGATTGTCTTCGGCATTGCAAGGCGGGTTCTTCTCCAAATTCTAAATACCTGTTGAGTAGTGTCCGCCTTCCCATAAATATTGCACTCCTTGGCTTCCGTGCCTAATAATGGCTATCTTCCACGTGTCAAGCAAATGCGTGAAGCCAGGGCATTTTTACATTTGCCACCCTAGCCATGTGAGTAAATCGTCTATTAAAGAGACGGGGATTCTCAGATCCATATCACACCATCCTATCATAGCGCGTATCCATCGAAGCGCACCTGGAAAAGTCCATTCCATCATGGCCGGCGATCGAAGCTCCTCCTCTCGCTCTCGTTGCCCTAAGCCAGGCAATTGGAAGAAGTGTTCCGTCCCTCACATCCAATTAGTAGAGTTACAGACCCAGGGATTTCTCCCTCCAGCGTATATGGTCCCCGCTCGAGCTAGGCTCACCACCTACAATGGCGGGGAGCAAGCGGAGAGCTATCCCAACCCATCCATGGGGGAGCGGGTATGCCTTGTCCCTTACTTATTAAGGGGGCTTGGATTTCCAATTCATCCGTTCCTCCGTGGGCTCCTGGAGTTCTATGGCCTCCAGCTGCATAACTTTACTCCCGCCTCCATATTACACATCGCTGGCTATGTCGCCCTCTGCGAGCTGTTTCTGGGCTGCGAAGCTCATTTCGATCTATGGAAGAGGCTATTCTGCCTCGTACCCCGTACACAGGAGGGGTCAATATATCAAGTGGGTGGAGCCGAGATATGGCGCATCGCCGGGACCGGATACCTGTCCGGTACTCCGAAGAAGACATTCGAAGACTGGCCTTCAGAGTGGTTTTATATAGAGGACGTCCCCCTTCTGGAACCTATTCGGATGGGCCTCCCTGAGTTCGACAATGCTCCCTTGAAGAAACACCGCAGTTGGCGCCCTCGGAGCCCCTAGGAGGAAGATAACAGAGAAGTTCTTTACCTGATGGGCCGGATAAAGACGCTGGCCCAATTAGGATTGACAATAATTGAGGTTATGTCAATATGTATAATGCGGGGGTTGCAGCCACTTCAATATCGGGGACAACCCATGTGGCACTTCAATGGCGAAGACGATGCTACCCGCTGCGGTCGTAAGGGACCGGACTCCGTCGCTGCTCTAGCGAAAATATTGTTTGATTTATATAAAGGAGAGGAAGAGGAGTTCATCCGCATTAAGCCACGGGATGGATTCTCCATGTACAACCCCCCAAGCTGGGTGAGCTGCTACTTTTCACTCCAAACCTTCCCACATCCTTCGTCATAAGTATTTACCTTGCCATTTCATAGCAGGAACTGCGAAAAGCTGTGAGGGAGGTCCACAACCCGCCTCCACAACCAGAGGACCTGACCAGACCCTCGACCCTGGACTCGAAGAAGATTCAGACACATTTGTGGAGCTTATTGATAGGACATTCTATCAATTAAGCTACGACGATGCCATGGTGGCCATCATAGCCGATTATCCTGGACTACTCCCTGCGTCGCATGTAAGTAAAACCGGAGTCACAACTTCCGAGAAGGATCCCTTTTTCCACTTCATCTACCGCACGCATATGGTGTCTTACAGGGAAGGTGTTGGTGTCAAAACCGGCGGATCTCGGGTAGGGGGTCCCGAACTGTGCGTCCAGGCGGATGGTAACAGGAGACAAGGGACACAATTGTTTTGCCCAGGTTCGGGCCCTCTCGATGGAGGTAAAACCCTAATCCTGCTTGATTAATATTGATGATATGGGTAGTACAAGAGTAGATCTACCACGAGATCAGAGAGGCTAAACCCTAGAAGCTAGCCTATGGTATGATTGTTGTTGTGCCCTACGAACTAAACCCTCCGGTTTATATAGACACCAGAGGGGGCTAGGGTTACACAGAGTCGGTAACAATGGGAGGATATCTACATATCCGTATTGCCAAGCTTGCCTTCCACGCCAAGGAAAGTCCCATCTGGACACGGGACGAAGTCTTCAATCTTGTATCTTCGTAGTCCAAGAGTCCAGCCAAAGGTTATAGTCCGGCTATCCGGACACCCCCTAATCCAGGACTCCCTCAGTAGCCCCTGAACCAGGCTTCAATGACGATTAGTCCGGCGCGCAGATTGTCTTCGGCATTGCAAGGCGGGTTCCTCCTCCGAATACTTCATAGAAGATTTTGAACACAAGGATAGTGTCCGGCTTTGCAAAATAAGTTCCACATACTACCGTAGAGAGAATAATATTTACACAAATTTAATCTGCCAACGTATTCTGTGGCATGACACCGCACCACAGCCAAGCCTTTATTCGAACCATTTTTACTGTCCCACCTCAGCGTGTTTTGCGAGGCGGTTTCCTTGGCACGTCTTGTCGAAGCAGAGATCGTGTCCCCTTTATTTATGGGATTCTCATCAACACGGACGTGGGTAACCCAGTCGTGCCCGTTGGTATGTCTCCTCGATCAAAGGTAAGTCCCAAACGATCACGGGGAGGGCTCTTGGTATTCAACCTCTTATAAGAGACCAAGGCTTTACTCCTTTCTTTCGATCTCAATCGAATCCGTTTCTAGCCTCGAGTTCCAACACCCAGGGCTCCAGATTTAGGCGCTTCGGACCTTCGATGATGTCCGGCTCCGACCTTCAAGGCTGATGGATTCCTTCCTCCGTCACGGAGGAAGACGTGCTAAAGCTGAGAGAGGCCAGGTATTTGATCGGCGAAATCTCGCATAGGCTGCCTGCTCAAGGGCAGGTTCTTCCCACTCCCAAGCCCGATGAGAGCGTGGTGTTCGTATCTCACTTCCTCCAAGGGCGAGGCTTCACGACGGATCCCTTCGTGAGGGGGCTCATGTTCTATTATGGGTTAGAATTTCACGACTTAGCTCCGGAGTCCATCCTCCACATCTCATCGTTCATCGTCGTGTGTGAAGCTTTCCTCCGTATTACTCCTCACTTCGGACTGTGGCTCAAGACCTTTAAAGTAGAGCCGAAGATGATCGAGGAAAGCACGCGGAGTGCGGAGGCGCTGTTATAAGCAAGAATGCCGATGCTCCATGGCCCGAGGGCTCTTTTCAAGAGGAGTCTAGCTTATGGCAACAAGAGTGGTTTTATATCACAGCTCGCGGGGGTACCAAGTGGGTGGCGCCGCCTGCTTTCCGCTCGGGTCCCCCGCCTCGACTAGCGTCATGGGTCAATAAGGGGCTGGACTGGGGGCCGGCAAAGGACGTGCCCCTGTTGCAGGGCCGCATCTGAGATCTCCTGGAAAGAGACATCAGTCTGGTCATGGCGACGCAGGTCATGTTGATTCACCGAGCCCTGCCCTGCAAATGTCGCCCCTCCGCCTGTGGGAGTTCAATCCGGAGGGACCGCGAGCTCTCCAACATTTTATGGGCGCGACGCTCGCGGAGATGTACAAATTGTTCTTCGGACCACAAGCAGTGTGTCCAGACTCTACTGAGGGCGCATGTCTGAGCTACAGTCGTCCGGATACTCAAGTAAGTAGCCCTGTGCCCGGACACATCATTCGTTCATTTTTCACGACATCGCCCTTAAAAGAGTTGTTCTTGAAACAGGAGTGGATCGCGAAGGCGAAGTTAATCAGGTGTCCGGCCCCCCTTCCTGAGACCTCGTCGGATCCCGTGTTAACCAGGATGCTGGAGATCGCGCCTTCGGAAGAAAACGAAGGGGGGGGGGGACAAGGAAGCTACTGACTCCACGAAGGAGGCTATCCGGAAAGGAGGAATCGAAAATTCCTCTCCTCAGGGGAAGAAGAGGACCGCCTCTGAAGACCTGGAGACCATGATCTCAAAGCGGGGGAAGAAGTCTTCGCCAGAGGGTCCTGCGCCGGGGGATACCTCGGCCGTATTATGCCCTCAAGGGGATCAGCCTCCATCGAGCCGTAAGTAGAAAGGGGGTCTAAAAAATGAGAGAAATCCTTGCTTTATATCTGAGGAAAGTAACCGAAAATTTACCTTGTAGTTCGGACCTTAGCCCTTCTCAGCAGAGCTCATCTTCGGGGGATCTTCTTTTGGAGATGATGGAGAGCGAAACGCCTCCCCCTGCCGTACCGCCTTACGAGGCGGGCGACCCCGAGGTATCATCGCGGAGGGTTTCTCCTAATCCGGCAGGGCCAGAAGGCAATCATATGGCCCCTCAAAGCCCTCCGTGTCCGGCCTTTGAAAAAAGCAATCGAACGAGTCCGGCACCGCCTGGTGCATGGTCGGAGGTACTGAAGGATCTGCTAGGGCGAGCGTCTGTCTCAGAGGAGCACCGTACATTGATGGGTACGGTAACTGAAAGGATTTTGTCCACGGAGAGTGGGTTGCACAAGGCTGTCAGGAGTTTACTGACAGGTTTTGAGGTACGCGAAGTGATGTACCTTTTGACAGTTCCGCATATTTAAGATGCGCCCTGTGTATGTAGTAGCCCCTGAGACTCTGTGTGCTGTCGAAAGTGACGGCACACAGAGGATCATAATCCCAGGTATAATTTCCCGCCTTCCTATTTAGGTGGCGAAGAGTCCGGTGGCCAGCCGGACTGATGAATTTGCCGAGCTAAAGCGGCAACTTGACGTGGCAGATGCCGACATCGCGCTTATCAACAAGAGGCTTGACGAGGCACAAGGTATGTAATTTCTCCGGAGACACCTGGTAAGAGGAGCTTGATGCCAGTATCTTACAATGTGTGCGCTTGATGCAGATGGGGCTGCCGCCGTGGAGGACCTTCGGGCGGAACTTGCCCGAGCCAAGGAGCAGGCCAGGAAAGCGATGAGGCTGCCTTAAAGGCGGTTGAGGAGTTGAAAGCCGAACAGGCTGCTCACTGCCGAAGCAAGAAGGAAATGGCCAAGATGGCTGTGAAGCTAAAGAACGCTGCTGACCACTGCAAGCTCCTTGAAAAAGAAGATCAGCCGGAGCGGACGGACCTAGAGAAGGCCACTATAGTGGCCAAGGATGCTCGTTCTGCGATGAGGGTGATGAAGGAGGAGCTACGTCAAGCCGGAGATATCACGGCTGGAAAGCCCTTTATGCTGCGGATGAAGTTCAGAGATCGTAAATATGCTCCGTTGGACCAGATGTGGAGTTCGGCGGATGCATATCTGGATTTAGCGGCGAGTGCCGCTGATGCGGCCGAACACTTCCGAGATCAGAAAGATCGCGAAGTGGAAAAGCTCTTCTGGCCGCAGTTCCACAATCCAGAGCGTCCGCTTCCGTTGACCGATTGTTTGGCCGAATGGGCCAAGCTGAATAGGTTATCCAGACTCGCCATGAAGTATGTCGTGGATCATCTGTGGTCGGAAAGGCCAAAGCTGAACAATTATTTTAGCTTGGTGCAGCAGTTCCTTGGTGCAGTGCCATATATCAACGCGATGAAGAGGTCAGCATGCATAGAGGGTGCGCGGATGGCCCTTGCCCGTGTCAAGACATACTGGGCGGAGATGAAGGCCACTGCTGTTGCATCCCAAGATTCGGACAAAAGCCGAGTACCTCCTGTGCGGCCGTTAATGTATATGTGTATACAATCCGAAAGATGGTAGTCGTCGGTTTCAGCCCCCATGCATATAATGCGGGGGTGTTCGCAGAAGGCGCATTTTCACACTTGACCCAACGTCTTGGTCCATGAAGGAGGTGCTAGCGCAGCGAACTAGGCAATCGGACTATAATGCTTTATCACTTTCACTTTGCCATAGGAGTTTGACAGTGGGGCTACGACATAGCCCCTGGTGGCGCCGCGCTCGCCCGAGTTCGGGGCGCGTGTGTGCCTGGCCGTGAAGCGGACCTTCATTAATGCAGAGGAATCCCGAAGATTCCGATAAGTCATCAAGTGGTTGACCAGTCTCTCGCTATATCATGACAGTCAGTTTTCGGCTATCTCTACTGAGGTGCTCGCCTGGCTGAACCGGGGCACAATCGAAGTAGTTCTCCTGGTGCCGCCTTAGCCGATAGAGCGGAACGTAAGGCAGCAAAACACAGGAGCCGGGAAAACCCAACATTTGACCAAAGACATGATTCGGAGCTGATGCATATAAGGCCAAACTCGTGACGCCGAACACTCCCTAAGCTATTCGGTCTTTATGAAAACGGGCTGAGCAGCGCCCTTGATAATAAGCCCCTGGTGTCCAGGTACGTGCGAAATTCTGACGTGTCCACATGCTAAGACGCCAGCCTCCTCCTCGGTTATACTGAGAATCCGGGGATGTGTATCAACAAGAGACAGTAAAAAAGGTTTACGCAGGGTCTTAATCTAAAAAGAATCCTTCGAACGGGTCCCTGCTGCATGTCTGCGCCTGTGTCTCTGTTGTACCGTGTCCTGGACGGGTGTAGCACGGTGTTCATCTGTAAAAGAGAGGAACTTAGTTGAAAAAGGTCGTGCGAAATGTAAGTTATACTAAATAAACAAAGTATAATTTGAGATGGGCAAAATTGAGCCTTATTGTCGCTTGTTTTACATGCGCGGAGCCCCTTGTATAGGGGTATACGGCTATTAAGCCTTTATCAATTGTGTGTTTACGCCGGACTCGTCTAGCCGCGTCCCTGGTGTTAACGACCTGTTAGGTGCTTTGGTTGGTGAAGCTGTTTTAGTGTGTGGCTGTCAAGGCTGCCGCACAGTCTTCCGCGCGCGAGGAACACTCAATATTTCCCTTTAGTGACATGATGCCTCATGGACCGGGCATCTTAAGCATGAGAGACGCATAATGTGGTATTGCGTTAAAGCGGGCGAAAGCTTCGCATCCCAGTAGTGCTTGATAGCCACTTTGAAACGGGGCAATGTGGAAGGTTAGCTTTTCGCTACGGAAGTTATCGGGGGAGCCGAACATAACTTCTAGTAGGAGGGAACCCGTGCAATGGGCATCTGGGCCTGGCATTACTCCTTTAAAGGAAGTGTTGCTATGGCGAATTTTTGTTGGGTCCATCCCGATTTTGCGGACTGTGTCCTGATATAGCATGTTTAAACCACTGCTGCCATCCATCAGGACTCGTGTAAAATGGAATCCGTTAATTATCGGATCTAATACCAAGGCAGCCCAGCCTGCGTGCCGCATACTTTCGGAGTAATCCTGATGGTCGAAGGTGATCGGTTTTAACAACCAGTGGCGAAACTCCTTTGTCATAGGCCGCATGGCGCATATCTCTATAGGCGCCACTTCATTTTTCCCTTTTGTCACATGAAGTAAATTTACTGTTTTGACTTCTTGTGGGAAATTCTTTTGTTTCCCAGTGATCTGCTTGTGGGATTCATCATCGTCCTCACTTGGTGTATCCAGCCCCTTGTATTCGGCGTTTAGTTTGCCGGATTGCTTGAAGACCCAACATTCTCTGTGGGAATGATTTGCGGGCTTGCCGGGGGTGCTGTGGATTTGACATATCTTGTCTAGGATTTTGTTTAGATTAGACAGTTCATCCCTATTATCTTTAAGGGGCAGCTTTTGCCGACCCTGCCAAGAGCTTTTGAATCTGGCGTTGACCGCCGTGCTCTTCGGGCCGTTTCCTCTATTCCGGTGCTGGTATTTGCTGCGTCGTGGCTTCCCGTTTCCATCCCTGACTTCGGATGTACTTGGGTCGCTCGTGCTGCGTCTTGCCAACCAGCTGTCCTCTTCCACGCAAAAGCGGGTCATGAGGCTTGTTAATGCGGCCATTGTTCTTGGCTTTTCTTAGCCAAGGTGTCTAGCGAGCCATTCGTCTCGAACGCTGTATTTGAAAGCTGCTAAGGCTTCGCCGTCCGGACAGTCGACTATCTGGTTCTTTTTAGTAAGAAATCCGTTCCAGAGCTTCCGGGCTGACTCTCCGGGTTGTTGAGTTATATGACTTAAATCGTCTGCATCCGGTGGTCAGACATAGGTCCCTTGAAAATTTGCCCAAAAAGCGTCCTCGAGCTCTTCCCAACTTCCAATGGTGTTTTCGGGAAGGCCTTTAAGCCAATGCCGGGCTGGCCCTTTGAGCTTGAGGGGTAGGTATTTTATGGCGTGTAGGTCGTCTCCTCTGGCCATGTGGATATGGAGGATATAGTCCTCGATCCAGACTCCAGGGTCTGTAGTTCCGTCGTATGCCTCTATGTTTACGGGTTTGAATCCTGCTGGAAATTCATGGTCCAGCACCTCGTCGGTGAAACATAGGGGGTGTGCGGCACCCCTGTATTTGGGTGTGCCGTGGTGTTCGGATATTTGTTGCGTTGCATTGCTTACTAGAGCTTGCTTTCTTGGCCCGTAGATAGATCTGGCCGGGCCATCTTTTTGATGCGGATCGTAGGGTGGATCGCGTGCTGGCTTGTGTGCGGCGCCGTTTGCCGCTCTATGTTGGCCATGGGGTCGTCTATCCGACCGGGTGGCTTCCTTATTTTTTGATTGCAGGGACTCTAAGGCCTCCTCATCAAATTCAGGGAGTAGCTTTCGCTTCGGGTAGCTCTTTGTGTGGCGACTGCCGCCGTATTTGTCTGCGGTGTTGAGTACTTTGCTCCATCTGATTCTGAGTGCATCTTCCGCAGTTTTGAGCTTCCGCTTCTGCTTTTTCAGGCTACGCGCAGCGGCGACGAGCCTTTTGTGGAGGTTCTTCTTCTCCAGGAACTTGTCCGACGTGAGGTCGTCCGGACTGTTATCTTCGCCGGGGACGGGTTGTTCGGTTTGTTTGTCCAAGTTGCCTTGTTCGGAAGGTTACTCGATGCCATGTTCATCGTCCGCTGGCTCGCCCTGCTCTGTGGCTGGGTCTGTATGACCGCTGTCTCTGTCGAGGCGGGGCTTGGAGCGGCGCTTACGCCGCCGCTTTGAGTGCTTTTCGAAGGAACGATCCTTCGTTGCGTCCTCCCGTTCTTCGTCATTGTTTCCTTTGGGTGTGTCCACCATATATTTGTCATGTGACGAGGTGTCTTTCCAGTGCCCTATAGGCGCTGGTTCCTGTTCGTCTCCTACATCGTCGTCCATACCGTCAATGTCTTCGGAGTCGAAGTCTAGCATGTCGGTTAAATCATCGACAGTGGCTACAAAGTGGGTGGTGGGTGGGCGTCGAGTTTCTTCGTCGTCCGCATCCCAATCCTGCCGGTCATAATCCGGCCCGAACTCTCCTGACAAAGAGAGAGACCTTAGTGAATTCAGAATGTCGTCGAAGGGCGAGTGCTGGAAGATATCCGCGGCGGTGAATTCCATGATCGGCGCCCGATCGGATTCGATTGGCAGGGGCGGGGAGGGTTCGGAGTTCGGAGAAGAGTCCGATACCTTGGAGTCACGGGCTTCACAGAGGATAAGGCTGGTGTTCGACTCGATCGCCGTTGAGACTGCAGCCCCCGCGGCGGGGTCTAGCCACTCGCCCTCGATTGGCGTAGTTGGCTCCGAGCTGAAGGTCGGAGCGGATGCGGGTGCGGCCTCCAGGGCACTGTTCGGCGGCAGAGTTAAATCATGCCCATTGTGACAGTGCGGCGGCTCGGCTGTGGCTCAAATCCGTCGAAGATCAAGTCTCTACGGATGTCGGCCGTGTAATTCAAACTTCCAAATCTGACCTGATGGCCAGGGCGTAGCTTTCAATCTGCTCCAGATGGCCAAGCGAATTAGCCCGCAGTGCAAAGCCGCCGAATACGAAGATCTGTCCGGGGAGAAAAGTCTCACCCTGGACTGCATCGCTGTTGATGATCGGAGGAGCCATCGGGCCTAAAGATGACGACACAGAGGAAGTCTCAATGAAAGCACCAATGTCGGTGTCAAAACCGGTGGAGCTCGGGTAGGGGGTCCCGAACTGTGCGTCTAGGCGGATGGTAACAGGAGACAAGGGACACAATGTTTTTACCCAGGTTTGGGCCCTCTCGATGGAGGTAAAACCCTACTCCTGCTTGATTAATATTGACAATATGGGTAGTACAAGAGTAGATCTACCACGAGATCAGAGAGGCTAAACCCTAGAAGCTAGCCTATGGTATGATTGTTGTTGTGCCCTACGGACTAAACCCTCCGGTTTATATAGACATCGGAGGGGGCTAGGGTTACACAGAGTTGGTTACAATGGGAGGATATCTACATATACGTATTGCCAAGCTTGCCTTCCACGCCAAGGAAAGTCCCATCCGGACACGGGACAAAGTCTTCAATCTTGTATCTTCATAGTCCAAGAGTCCGGCCAAAGGTTATAGTCCGGCTATCCGGACACCCCCTAATCCAGGACTCCCTTAGAAGGCCTTCGGGACGCCATGCCAAACCCGCAATGACTCTCCAACAAGGGGCACCGAAGCCGGGTAGGCTTAAAAGGAAGGCGGTCAGGACTGAGACGTCGTCGCAGAGGTATGAAAAAGAACCCCGCTCCGTGGTTGTCGTCTTTTAAAATATAATGACACCCATGTTTCCTAGTAGGAAAAACGCTCGCCGGACTATATTCGGAGAGCCTGCCGGCCACGCCTCCTCCAGCCGGGCTCCAGAGCTGGACTTAGAGGCAGACGCTAACAAGGGGCAAATGCCGGATGTTCCTCCTACAGAGGATGCGGATAGGCTGTCCGCTACGAATTCCGAAGTGGAGAGTGCCATGAATCACAGGCGTCACCGGGCCGTACTCCGCGATGCTTGTTTCTCCCAGGAGGCGTTCGATGCCTTCAACTCAGGAGACACGTACATCCGAGCTGCTCAAAATGGTCTTGCCAGAGCCACGGACCAGTATGTAAAGGATATACGGGTAAGAAAATCTAATAAATATGTATATCAGTAGCCCCTGAGACTTGAAACAGTTGGCACAACTGATTTAAGGATCATTGTTTGCATAGGTTCTTACTGAGAAGAATGCCCAGTTGTCTCAAGAGCTGGAGGAGTGCAAAGCCCAGCTACGGGCCGCAGTTGCCGCAATGAAGGAGTCCGAGAAGGCCCCCTCTGGTAATACTTGTTTCTATTGAAAAGAATGACATGTACCAGTTAGTATTCGGCATGTCCGCAAATCTAACAATAGATTCTGCAGATAATCCCGGAGTGAATACAGAGGTCATGCGAGGGAATGAGCAACATGCTCAACGACAACTAAAGGCTAGCGAGCGCATGCTTACGCAGGTTAGGCGGGAGAAAAACGATCTCTAAGACGCCAATACTCGGCTGGGCGTTGAACTGAAAGATGTTCGAGCCCAGCTGGCTGACTCCGTAAAGGAGAATAAGCGGCTTCGATGTGGCATTTTTAGTAAGTGCTTGAATGAACTTTTATAGAGTTCGGTGAAGAAACCGGCTAACAGAGTTATATCTGTAGGCATGATGACGGGTCATCCCACGGAGGAGATGCCCGGGTCTACAGGTGATCTTCTGCTAGAGCTCTCGTGACTGCACGAACAAGTACAACAGGTGAAGCAGGGCATTGCCCAAGCCTTGTGGCCATCCGCCTCCCTGGCAGGAGGTATGGGGGAGCTCGTAGAGATGCTCAGGGGAGCGTGGCGATACTTCTGGTTGTGGAAGATATCAGCCTGTCGACAAGGTGCAAGGGAAGCCTGGGTCATGGTGAAGACGCGATATACCAAGGCTGACCCGAACCACATGCCCGAGGTCGGACTTGTGGGTCCTGATGGGAAAGAGATCCCCGTCAGTTTGGTGTATGACCAAGTTAAATTAGCCGCAAAGTATTCCCAATAGGATTGTAGGCTAGACAACCTGTTGGAAGGTATAGAATAAGAATTTAATCAGTCTAAGTGACTGTGTACTTCAGAGGACATGTATTGTCCCTAGCCGGATTGTAAATCATTTGTCACGGCGGACCTTTTTTCTTCGACCTCTGGACCCGACAGTCCGGAGTGTTTCTGAATACCCGCTCAGTTATGTAAAAACCGGGGTACGCGTGGAAACCAGGCGTAGGGGTCATAATTGCTTGAACAGACAAGTACCCAACTAGCTATGTTATATTACATGGATAGTAAGAAACATCTTCCAGGGAGAATAGTTCCGTTAAGGGTTCCTTTCCCTGGGTACGCATGCGTTAATGTGCATGTCCGAACTGCGAACAGAGACGCATGATATGAACATCTGGGGGCATGTATTACAATAAATAAAGGTCATCTTTTGTTCATTGACCGAATATTCCCTTAAGAACGCTAGCTTTCAGCTTCACCCAGTCTGAGGTACACATCCGGCTGACCCGGCAGTAACAATCGCAGAGGTGCTCCCCTTTTGCCCTAGCCGAATTAACGGGAACGTAGAGCATAAACACAAGAGCCAGGCAACCCATCTTGGACAAAACTTAAGTCATATTGATGCATATAATGGCGAAGAAAAGGTACATGTGGAAAAGTAACCCATGTGCGGAGGGCATATAGCCCGAAACATAGCTATACTAAGCTTCTGTATAAGAAGCCCCCAGGTATAATGAGCACGCCGAGCGCGTCAAGATTGTGTAGTCAAGACACATTTTAGCCTTTTAAGGCCTTGAAGAAAAAGGGAAGAAAGTAAGAAAGAAAACACAGATAACGCATATGGAAAAAATTGACGGAGGTAAGGAGACGAACATAGAGTCCGGCACTAGGCGTAGAACCTTCGGAGTCTGGCTCCATTCCATGGGTTTGGCTCGAGTCGATTGTCCGATGCATCCCGCAGACGGTATGCTCCGCCGGTCAGAACCTTGTCAATAAGGAAGGGACCTTCCCATTTGGGCTTGAGCTTGATCTTTTTCTTCTACGGTAGGCGTAGAACGACTTCGCCAATGTTATAAGTTTTTGCCCGTACTTCTCTGCTTTGATACCGCCGAGCCTGTTGCTGATAGAATGCGGAACAGGCTTTTGCCACGTCACGCTCCTCCTCCAAGGCGTCCAAATTGTCCTACCGATCAAGCTCGACTTCTTTCTCTTCATACATGCGCACTCGAGGTGAGTCATGAATTATGTCACAGGGCAGTACCGCCTCTGCGTCGTACACCATAAAGAATGGTGTGTATCCGGTAGTGCGATTCGACGTGGTCCGCAGCCCCCATAGTACGGAGTCGAGCTCCTCTACCCAGTGCGTATCGGATTCCTTCAAGGATCGCACTAATCTGGGTTTAATGCCGCTCATGATAATACCATTTGCTCGCTCAACTTGACCGTTAGTTTGCGGGTGATAGACAGAAGCATAATTGAGCTTAATGCCCATGTTGCTGCACCAAAGTTTTACCTCATCAGCTATAAAGTTCGAGCCGTTATCGATGATGATGCTGTGGGGGACGCTGTAACGGTGTAGAACCCGGATATGAAGTCTATCACTGGTCCGGATTTGGCCGTTTTAACTGGTTTGGCTTCTATCCATTTGGTGAATTTATCCACCATGACTAATAGGTATTTTTTCTTATGGCTTCCCCCTTTAAGGGGTCCGACCATATCAAGCCCCCAGACCGTGAAGGGCCAAGTGATGGGGATTGTTTGGAGAGCGGTAGGTGGCATATGGCTTTGGTTTGCAAAAATCTGGAAACCGATGTATCGTTGAGTGAGATCCTGTGCGTCTGCTCGGGCCGTCGACCAGTAAAAACCTGTACGGAAGGCCTTACTTACAAGGGCCCGGGCTGCGGCGTGGTGGCCGCCAAGTCCAGCATGAATTTCTGCCAAAAGTTGCTGTCCTTCCTCCTCGGAGATGCACCTTTGAAGGACTCTGGTAGCGCTTTTCTTATAAAGCTCTTCCTCATGGACCTTGTAGGCTTTAGATCGCCGCACAATGCAACGTGCCTTGTTTGGGTCCTCAGGCAGTTCCTGTCTAGTTAGATAGGCCAAGAAGGGTTCTATCCACGGGGCGATGACAACCATAATCTCGTGGGACGAAGGTGTTATTTCGGTGGCCGAGCCTCCGATTATGTCAGAGTGTTCGGTATCTGGTGTTGTGGCCAAGTCCGGACTTTTGTTGCCGGTCTCTCCTTCCCATACCACGGATGGCTTAAACAACCTTTCCAAGAAGATATTGGGTGGGACGGGGTCGCGCTTAGCGCCAATGCGGGCGAGGATATCCACCGCTTGATTGTTTTCTCGGACCACATGGTGGAATTCAAGCCCCTCGAACCGAGCTTTCATTTTGAGGACGGCGTTGCGGTAAGCCGCCATTTTTGGGTCCTTGGCGTCAAAGTCTCCATTTATTTGAGATGTTGCAAGGTTCGAATCCCCACTCACCTCTAGGCGTTGAATGCCCATGGAGACTGCATTCCGGAGACCATGCAACAGGGCCTCATATTCTGCTGCATTGTTGGAGTCTGTGTATAATATTTGGAGTACGTATTGGACTATATCTACGGTGGGGGATGTCAGGACGACGCCTGCCCCCAGACTAGCCAGCATCTTTGAACCGTCAAAGTGCATGATCCAATTAGAGTACGCGCCGTACTCTTTAGGGAGTTCGACTTCCGTCCATTCGGTGATGAAATCGGCGAGTACTTGCGACTTAATGGCTCGCCGTGGTTTATATGTTATGTCAAATGGGAGGAGCTCGATAGCCCATTTAGCAATCCGGCCCATGGCATCGCGGTTATTTATTATGTCGTTGAGTGGTACTTCCGAGGCCACCGTAACTGAACACTCTTGAAAGTAGTGTCGTAATTTCCGGGATGCCATCAAGACTGCGTATGCTATCTTTTGATAATGTGGGTACCGTGATTTGCATGGAGTGAGGACAGTGGATACATAGTATACCGACTTTTGAAGCGGGAACTTATGTCCGTCCGTCTCTCGTTCGACGACGAGTACTGTGCTTACAACTTGGTGTGTTGCTATTATATATAACAACATTGGTTCGCCGACATTTGGCGCGACCAAGATTGGGTTGGTGGCCAAAACGACTTTTATTTCTTCCAATCCGGCCGTGTCCGCATCCGTCCACTCGAAGTGTTCGGTGCATCAAAGAAGGCGATAAAGGGGTAGTGCCTTTTCTCCTAATCGGGAGATAAAGCAGCTTAAGGCAGCCACGCATCCAGTTAACTTCTGGATTTGCCTTGAGGTCTGTTGGGATAGCCAACTGTGACAGAGCTCGGATTTTAGCCAGATTTGCTTCGATTCCTCTGTTGGAGACGATGAATCCCAAGAGCTTTCCGGCGGGCATGCCGAAAACGGATTTTTCCGGATTGAGCTTGATGTCATATGTTCGGAGATTGTCGAACATGAGCCTCAAGTCATCTATTAAGGATTCGACGTTTCTGGTTTTAATGACCACATCGTCTACGTATGCCTCCACTGTTTTGTCGATCTGTGTCTCCAAGCATGTCTGAATCATGCGTTGATAGGTTGCACCGGCGTTTTTTAGCCCGAAAGGCATGGTGTTAAAACATAAGGGGCCGTATGGAGTGATAAATGCCATTGTGGCTTGATCGGACTCCGCCATCTTAATTTGATGGTATCCAGAGTATGCGCCGAGGAAACACAATGAGTTGTGTCCTGCGGTAGCATCGATAATTTGATCGATGCGAGGGAGGGGTAAGGGATCCTTGGGGCAAGCCTTGTTAAGGTCTTTGAAGTCGACACATAGGCTCCAGGATTTGTCCTTCTTTGGTACCATCACCAGGTTTGCTAGCCAGCCCGGATGTTTTATTTCTCGAATTAATCCGGCCTCCAGTAACTTGGCTAGCTCCTCTCCCATGACTTGTCATTTAGGCTTACAGAAGCGCCGAAGAGTTTGCTTGACCGGCTTGAATCCCTTTAGAATGTTAAGGCTATGCTCGACCAGCCTGCGTGGGATTCCTGGAATGTCTGAAGGATGCCAGGCGAAGATGTCCCAATTCACGCGCAAGAAATCCCGTAGCGCGGCGTCTACTGTGGGGTTTAACTGTACCCCGATGGATGCTGTTTTTGTAGGGTCCGTTGGATGGACTTGGAATTTGACTATTTCATCCGCTGGTTTAAAAGAGATGGACTTGGATCTTTTGTCGAGTGTCACGTCGTCCCTGTCCACTGTGGAGCGCAGCGTAGTTAATTCTTCAGCCGCGAGGGCTTCGGATAACGCCTCGAGGGCCAGTGCGGCTGTTTTATTTTCGGCGCGGAGTGCTATGTCCGGATCACTAGCTAGAGTGATGATTCCATTGGGCTCGGGCATTTTGAGCTTCATGTACCCATAATGGTGTATAGCTTGGAAGATCGTGAATGCCTCCCGCCCTAGAAGGGCGTGGTATCCACTATTGAACGGGGCCACTTGGAATGTGATTTCTTCGGACCTATAATTCTCCGGCATGCCGAATACCACATCTAGTGTGATTTTTCCAGCACATTGTTCCTCCCGACTAGGGATGATTCCTCTGAAGGTCGTGCTGCTTTGCTCAATGCGGCTTTTGTCTATTTCCATTTTTCAAAGAGTCTCCTCATATATGAGGTTTAATCCACTGCCGCCGTCCATGAGAACTTTAGTAAGCCGGAAGCCGTCCACAATTGGACTAAGGACCAAAGCGGATAGTGCTCGGGCTGTTCGGAATTTGGGTTCGTCACTGGCATTGAAGGTGATAGCCGTATCGCTCCATGGGTTTATTGCTGCCACTTGGCAGACTTCGGCAAGGCTATGGAGTGCTCGCTTACGCCTATTATTTGAGGCGAAGGTCTCGAAGACTGTCAATACTATATTGTTATTTTCCACGGGATGGTGCTCTGTTGCATTATTGATGAGGATATCCTCGCCGCTCTTGGCCACCTGCCGGAGTACCCAACATGCTCTAAGGCTATGTGTTGGCATGGTATCCACTGTACTGTGAATTTTGCATGGCCCATTGAGCCATCCCTCCAATACGGTTCCACGCCCTGTAGTGGGCTTTTGTTTCTTTGTAATTGGATCAGGTGACTTACGAGAGTACACCCTTTTAGTTCGGATGGGGGGTTTAGTGAGAGCGAGAGGATGCAAGAATTTTGTTTGGGTTTTCCAGGCGCTTTCCATCGCACAGTACTTCTGTACTATGGCCGCCAAGTCAGCGAAGTATGCTATGTCACGGCGACTTATTGCGTTGAGGATTCCCCTGTCCATGCAATTTTTGCAAAAGAATGAAATTGCGTCTTCCCCGCGACAGTCCTTAACCTTGCTCATTACAAGGAGGAATCTGGCCCAATAGTGATGTACTGTCTCTTGGGGCTCTTGTCTAATATGGGAAAGATCACTTATATCTGGGTGGGTGGGTAGATTTAGGTCCAAACCTTGAGCTGACCTAAGACCTAGGGGCGGAGAAGTTTCCGAGCTTGGAAGTTCAGGCTCCGGGATGTTGCCCAATAGGTCTGGCCCGCTGCCTGATTCTAAGTTCAAGGCTTGGGCCATGTCCTCCCGTAGACGGGTATCCGGCTCGGAGAGCTCAGGAATCCGGACATAGTTTGTCCTCAAGATAGAGGAAGAATCGCTGCGTTGCTCCTCCACCACCGCTATTTGATGGGTGACCGACGGAGAGTTAATCTCCCTTTGGTCGGGTTTAAGCCCGATCCGATCATAGTCTGTAGCGACTCCCAAGGCGGCGATGCAATCCAAGAGCTCGTTCAAAGAAGAGAGATCCATCAGATCCATTTGCTCGGCGAATCCCGAGCCGACGTGGAGGCTATTTTTGATGACCCGAGAAGTCATCGTCGGCGCAACGGCCGAACGGGCAGTCATGATGAAGCCGCCTAGTCGGAGAGTTTGGCCTACAGCCAGGGCTCCCCCGAAAGTGATGTTGTCCTTGACAATGAGACGAGCCATCAAGCCTTATGATGACGGCACAGTGGAACTCTCAATGAAAGCACCAATGTCGGTGTCAAAACCGACGGATCTTGGGTAGGGGGTCCCGAACTGTGCGTCTAAGGCGGATGGTAACAAGACGCGGGGGACACGATGTTTACCCAGGTTCGGGCCCTCTTGATGGAGGTAATACCCTACTTCCTGCTTGATTGATCTTGATGATATGAGTATTACAAGAGTTGATCTACCATGAGATCGTAGAGGCTAAACCCTAGAAGCTAGCATATGGTATGATTGTTGTTGTCCTACGGACTAAACCCTCCGGTTTATTTAGACACCGGAGGGGGCTAGGGTTACACAGAGTCGGTTACAAGGGAGGATATCTACATACCCGTATTGCCAAACTTGCCTTCCACGCCAAGGAGAGTCCCATCCGGACACGGGACGAAGTCTTCAATCTTGTATCTTCATAGTCCAACAGTCCGGCTAAAGTATATAGTCCGGCTGTCCGAGGACCCCCTAATCCAGGACTCCCTCAGGGCCGCCGCCCCCTTCCCTTTCCCAATTCGGATTGGGGCAATGGGGGCCACGCGCCACCTCTTGGCCTACCTCTCTCCTTTCCACTAAGGCCCATAAGGCCCAATAGCTTCCTGGGGGGGGGGGTCCGGTAACCCTCGGTACTCCGATAAATATCCGATAACCCCCGGAACTATTCTGGTGTCCGAATATAGTCGTCCAATATATCAATCTTCATGTCTCGACCATTTCGAGACTCCTCGTCATGTCCGTGATCACATCCAGGACTCGAAACAACCTTCGGTACATCAAAACACATATACTCATAATATAACTGTCATCGAACTTTAAGCGTGCGGACCCTACGGGTTCGAGAACTATGTAGACATGACCGAGACACTTCTCTGGTCAATAACCTATAGCGGAACCTGGATGCTCATATTGGCTCCTACATATTCTACGAAGATCTTTATCGGTCAAACCACATAACAACATACGTTGTTCCCTTTGTCACCGGTATGTTACTTTCCCGAGATTCGATCGTCGGTATCTCAATACCTAGTTCAATCTCGTTACCGGTAAGTCTCTTTACTCGTTCCGTAATACATCATCCCGCAACTAACTCATTAGTTGCAATGCTTGCAAGGCTTAAGTGATGTGCATTGCTGAGTGGGCCCAGAGATACCTCTCCGACAATCGGAGTGACAAATCCTAATCTCGAAATACGCCAACCCAACAAGTACCTTTGGAGACACCTGTGGAGCACCTTTATAATCACCCAGTTACGTTGTGATGTTTGGTAGCACACAAAGTGTTCCTGTAAACGGGAGTTGCATAATCTCATAGTCATAGGAACATGTATAAGTCGTGAAGAAAGCAATAGCAACATACTAAACGATCAAGTGCTAAGCTAACGGAATGGGTCAAGTCAATCACATCATTCTCCTAATGATGTGATCCCTTTAATCAAATGACAACTCTTTGTCTATGGCTAGGAAACATAACCATCTTTTGATTAATGAGCTAGTCAAGTAGAGGCATACTAGCGACACTCTGTTTGTCTATGTATTCACACATGTATCATGTTTCCGGTTAATACAATTCTAGCATGAATAATAAATATTTATCATGATATAAGGAAATAATTAATAACTTTATTATTGCCTCTAGGGCATATTTGCTTCAGTCTCCCACTTGCACTAGAGTTAATAATCTAGATTACACAGTAATGATTCTAACACCCATGGAGTCTTGGTGCTGATCATGTTTTGCTCGTGGAAGAGGCTTAGTCAACGGGTTTGCAACATTCAGATCCGTATGTATCTTGCAAATCTCTATGTCTCCCACCTGGACTTGATCCTGGATGGAGTTGAAGTGTCTCTTGATGTGCTTGGTTCTCTTGTGAAATCTGGATTCCTTTTCCAAAGCAATTGCACCAGTATTGTCACAAAAGATTGTCATTGGTCCCGATGCACTAGGTATGACACCTAGATCGGATATGAACTCCTTCATCCAGACTCCTTCATTTGCTGCTTCCGAAGCAGCTATGTACTCCGCTTCACATGTATATCCCGCTACGACGCTTTGTTTAGAACTGCACCAATTGACAGCTCCACCGTTCAATAAAAACACGTATCCGGTTTACGATTTAGAATCGTCCGGATCAGTGTCAAAGCTTGCATCGACATAACCATTTACAACGAGTTCTTTGTCACCTCCATAAACGAGAAACATATCCTTCGTCCTTTTCAGGTATTTCAGGATGTTCTTGACCGCTGTCCAGTGATCCACTCCTGGATTACTTTGGTACCTCCCTGCTAAACTAATAGCAAGGCACACATCAGGTCTGGTGCACAACATTGCATACATGATAGAGCCTATGGCTGAAGCATAGGGAACATCCTTCATTTTCTCTCTATCTTCTGCAGTGGTCGGGCATTGAGTCTTACTCAACTTCACACCTTGTAACACAGGCAAGAACCCTTTCTTTGCTTGATCCATTTTGAACTTCTTCAAAACTTTGTCAAGGTATGTGCTTTGTGAAAGTCCAATTAAGCGTCTTGATCTATCTCTATAGATCTTGATGCCCAATATATAAGCAGCTTCACCGAGGTCCTTCATTGAAAAACTCTTATTCAAATACCCTTTTATGCTATCCAGAAATTCTATATCATATCCAATCAACAATATGTCATCCACATATAATATCAGAAATGCTACAGAGCTCCCACTCACTTTCTTGTAAATACAGGCTTCTCCAACAGGATAAACTTGAGAGCTCTTTTTCCCATTCTTGGGTCCTTCGAGGGAGGCGCTCAACACAATGAACGAGGCAATCACACTATAATGCTTGAACACTCTCACTTAGCCATAGAATTCTATAATTTTAAATTTCGGCGAAGCCCCTAGTGTTCGGAAGACCGAGTTCGGGGCGCTATCCACGCCTAGGCCGGACAAAGCCGACTCCTCGCTCTAAGCGGCATAAATCTGTAGGGACTCGAAAACCTCTCAAACAGCGACCAGCTCTCGCCTCATCATGATAGTCAGTTTTATCTTTCTCTACTGAGGTGCTTAGCCTAGATCAACTGGGGCACAATCGCAGTAGTTCTCCTAGTGCTACCTTAGCCGATATAACGGAACGTAAGGCACCAAAACATAGGAGACGGGCAAACCCAACTGTTGACCCAATACATGATTCGGAGCCGATGCATATAATGCTATAAGTTCGGGGTGCCGCACTTGTGAAAGTGTTCGGACTTCTCACACCATATTGTGGGGTACTTAAGCCCCTGGCGTATTGGCCGTACCAAAGTGTACGGGTGCAATGTCACTAATGGACATATATTCGTAAAAAAGATTAATGCAAAAATAGACGAAAGCTATGCATTGTTTATAAAAAAGCTGCGATCAAAGCAGAACGATATAAATAGTGCAATAAGCAAAAGGCGCGACTATTTAACATGTCCTTTCCAGGGGCAGGCTGCGGAATGGTATGCAAAACAGGTATATTGCTCGGTATAGAGACCACCTGGGAGTTCCATAATGCGGCGTAGCTTTCTGCTTCCCTGGTTCCTTCATCGTTTGTGCGGCAATTGTACTGCCGGTTAGGCCTTCCGAAGAATGGAGTCCTGAGAGTAAGAGAAAATGAAGAAATTGGTAGCCCTTAGTGCGGTTTAAGCCGTGTTTCGGGCGTGCCGTGATGGTGCCCCTCCCCCTGTGCCCATGGTATTTCCAGAGCGTAGTTATGTACGCGCAACAATGGTTTCGCAATTTCGCGAGGGCTGGGGTTGGGGCCGCATTGCTACGCCTGCTCGAAACGTGCCAGGCGGTCTTGTTGTAGGTTACTCCGGGCGCGCTTGACAGTGTCCGGCTTTTTAAGGGCCGGACTGGAGAACTTCCTAGAGAGGATGCTTTGTACTTCTACTGCGAGCGCTGCCGTGTGCTCCTCCGTTCGGAGGGAGCGTTCGGTGTTTCCGTTAACCGTGATTACTCCTCGAGGGCCTGGCATCTTGAGCTTGAGGTATGCATAGTGCGGTACCGCATTGAACTTTGCGAATGCGGTTCGCCCGAGCAGTGCGTGATAGCCACTACGGAATGGGACTATGTCGAAGATTAACTCCTCGCTTCGGAAGTTATCCGGAGATCCGAAGACCACTTCAAGTGTGACTGAACCTGTACAGTTGGCATCTACACCTGGTATGAGGCCTTTAAAGGTCGTTTTGGTGGGCTTAATCCTCGAGGGATCGGTGCCCATTTTTCGCACTGTATCCTGGTAAAGGAGGTTCAGGCTGCTGCCGCCGTCCATAAGGACTCTAGTGAGGTGAAATCCGTCAATAATTGGGTCTAGAACCAATGCGGCGAATCCGCCATGACGGATGCTAGTGGGGTGGTCTCTTCGATCAAAAGTGATCGGGCAGGAGGACCATGGGTTGAACTTCGGGGCGACTGGCTCCATCGCGTATACATCCCTTAACGCAGGCTTCCGCTCCCTCTTGGGGATGTGGGTTGCGTATATCATGTTCACCGTCCGCACTTGTGGGGGGAAGCCCTTCTGTCCACTACTGTTCGGCGGCCGGGGCTCCTCCTCGTCGTTGCTATGTAGCCCCTTGTCTCTGTTTTCGGCATTTAACTTGCCTGCCTGCTTGAACACCAAAAAATCCCTGTTGGTATGATTGGCTGGCTTTTCGGGGGTGCCATGTATCTGGCACGAGCGGTCGAGTATTCGGTCCAAACTGGACGGGCCGGGAGTGTTTCTCTTGAATGGCTTTTTTCGCTGACCGGATTTATAGCCTCTGAATCCGGCATTAACTGCCGTATCCTCAGCGTTGTCGCTGTTAATGCGGCGCTTTTGGTTGTTATGACGCGACCTGCCACTGTTGTCCTTGGTATCCGAATTACCAGGGCTCTTGGTCATGTTATTGCTACGAGCCAGCCAGCTGTCTTCTCCCGCACAAAAGCGGGTCATGAGTGTCGTGAGGGTTGCCATAGATTTCGGCTTTTCCTGACCTAGGTGCCTGGCAAGCCACTCGTCATGGATGTTATGCTTGAAAGATGCTAGGGCCTCTGCGTCCGGACAGTCGACGATTTGATTTTTCTTTGTTAGGAACCGAGTCCATAATTGTCTAGCCGATTCCTCTGGCTGCTGGATTATGTGGCTTAGGTCATCGGCGTCTGGTGGTCGCACATAAGTGCCCTGGAAATTGTCGAGGAATGCGGCTTCCAGGTCCTCCCAACAACCAATTGATTCTGCTGGCAAGCTGTTAAGCCAATGCCGAGCTGGTCCTTTAAGCTTGAGTGGGAGGTATTTGATGGCGTGTAGGTCATCACCGTGGGCCATGTGGATGTGAAGGAGATAGTCCTCGATCCATACCGCAGGATCTGTTGTGCCATTGTATGATTTGATGTTCACGGGTTTGAAACCCTCGGGGATTTGATGATCCATTACTTCGTCTGTGAAGCATAGTGGGTGTGCGGCGCCTGTGTATTCGGCTATATCACGACGCAGCTCAAACGACTTTTGTCTATTGTGTTTGGCCCGGCCGGATTTACTGTATTCGGAGTGACGATTACCGTCACGTGCCGTGGGGTGCCCACGCAATCCGTAGATCGATCTTGTTTGCCTTGCCTTGTCCTCCAATATATCTCGCAGGTCTAACGCATTTTCCCGTGCCTTGATATTTTTTGAGCGGCGCCGGGGTGCTGCTTGAGTGGAGGGCCGAGAGGCCTCTCTGTCGCGGCCACGAGGTGGCTGGTCGGCCGCATCATGCACTAGTGATGTAGGTTTAGGTGCTTCCCCCTCTAATCGTGGTAGCAACCTGCGCTCTAGGTAGCTCTTGGAGGGCGTTCGAGTTCATACTCTTCGGCCGCAAGGACTTCAATCCCTCTGTCGGCTAGCAAATCTTGATCAGCTCTAAGCTGTTGCTATTTTTTCTTGAGGCTGCTCGCCGTGGCCATAAGCCTGCGTTTGAAACACTCTTGTTGGACGGGATCCTCCGGCATGACAAATTAGTCGTCGTCGAGGCTTGCCTCGTCTTTGAAGGGAGGCATATAATTATCGTCCTCGACCTCTCTGTCTGCCGCTCTCTCATGAGGGCTGGCTTCCCCATCCTCCTATGCTGAATCTTGCTGGAGGGGGTTTTCTTCGGCACTGTCCAGAGTGTTATTATCTCCCGTGCCGGAATCACAGTTTTTGCTTTGGCGGGATTTAGAGCGGCGCCGCTGACACCGGCGCTTAGGCTGTTTCTTGGAGGGGTCATCCTCCGCTGTTCCATCGCCATCGCCTTCTTTTGGGGTGTCCACCATGTATATGTCATACGACGAGGTGGCTTTCCAGTGCCCTATAGGCACTGGTTCTTGATCGTCTCCTACATCGGCGTCCATACCGTCGATGTCTTCGGAGTCGAAGTCGAGCATGTCGGTTAAATCATCGACAGTGGCTATGAAGTGGGAGGTGGGTGGGCTTTGAATTTCTTCATCATCCGCATCCCAACCTTGCTGAGCATAGTCCGGCCAGGGCTCTCATGATAAAGAGAGAGACTTTAGTGAATTTAGAATATCGCCGAAGGGCGAGTGCTGAAAGATGTCCGCGGCTGTGAACTACATGATCGACGCCCAATTGGATTCGATCGGTAGGGGCGCGGAGGGCTCGGAGTCCGGAGAGGAGTCCGGCTCCTTGGAGTCACAGGCTTCACAGAGGATAGGGCTGGTGTTCGGCTCGATCGCCGTAGAGATTACAGCCTCCGAGGCGGTGTCCAACCATCCGTCCTCGATCGTTGCAGTTGGCTCCGAACTAAGGGTCGGAGCTGATGCGGGTGCGGCCTCCAGGGCACTATTCGGTGGCAGAGCTAAATCATGCCCTTCGTGATAGTGCGGCGCGCATGGCTGTGGCTCGAATCCGTCGAAGATCAAGTCTCCGTGGATGTCAGCCGTGTAGTTCAAACTTCCAAATCTGACCTGATGGCCAGGGGCGTAGCTCTTGATCTGCTCCAGATGACCAAGCAAATTGGCCCGCAGTGCAAAGCTGCCGAATACGAAGATCTGTCCGGGAAGAAAGGTCTCACCCTGGACCGCATCGCTTTTGATGATCGGAGGAGCCATCGGGCCTAAAATTGACGACATAGAGGAACTCTCAGTGAAAGCACCAATGTTGGTGTCAAAACCGGCGGATCTCGGGTAGGGGGTCCCGAACTGTGCGTCTAGGCGGATGGTAACAGGAGACAAGGGACACGATGTTTTTACCCAGGTTCGGGCCCTCTCGATGGAGGTAAAACCCTACTCCTGCTTGATTAATATTGATGATAGGGGTAGTACAAGAGTAGATCTACCACGAGATCAAGGAGGCTAAACCCTAGAAGCTAGCCTATGGTATGATTGTTGTTCGTCCTACGGACTAAAAACCCTCCGATTTATATAGACACCGGAGAGGGCTAGGGTTACACAGAGTCGGTTACAATGGTAGGATATCTACATATCCGTATCGCCAAGCTTGCCTTCCACGCCAAGGAAAGTCCCTTCCGGACACGGGACGAAGTCTTCAATCTTGTATCTTCATAGTCCAGGAGTCCGGTCGAAGGTTTTAGTCCGGCCATCCGGACACTCCCTAATCCAGGACTCCCTCACCCCCCTTTCCTATTCCAACTAGTAGAAGGGGGAAGGAGGAGGTGGATAGAAGGAAGGATAAGGGGGGCCGCCGCCCCCTTCCCTTTCCCAATTCGGATTGGGGCAAGGGGGGCCGCGCGCCACCTCTTGGCCTCACTCTCTCCTTTCCACTAAGGCCCATAAGGCCCAATAGCTTCCCGGGGGGAGGGGGGTGCCGGTAAGCCCCGGTACTCTGATAAATATCCGATAACCCCCGGAACTATTCTGGTGTCCGAATATAGTCGTCCAATATATCAATTTTCATTTCTCGACCATTTCGAGACTCCTCGTCATTTCCGTGATCACATCCGGGACTCCGAACAACCTTCGGTACATCAAAACACATAAACTCATAATATAACCGTCATCGAACTTTAAGCGTGCGGACCCTACGGGTTCGAGAACTATGTAGACATGACCGAGACAAATCTCCAGTCAATAACCAATAGTGGAACCTGGATTCTCATGTTGGCTCCTACATATTCTACGAAGATCTTTATCGGTCAAACCGCATAACAACACACATTGTTCCCTTTGCCATCGGTATGTTACTTGCCCGAGATTCGATCGTCGGTATCTCAATACCTAGTTCAATCTCGTTACCGGTAAGTCTCTTTACTCGTTCCGTAATACATCATCCCGCAACTAACTCATTAGTTGCAATGCTTGAAAGTCTTAAGTGATGTGCATTACCAAGTGGGCCCAGAGATACCTCTCCGACAATCGGAGTGACAAATCCTAATCTCAAAATACGCCAACCCGACCAGTACCTTTGGAGACACCTGTAGAGCACCTTTATAATCACCCAGTTACGTTGTGACGTTTGGTAGCACACAAAGTGTTTCTTCGGTAAACGGGAGTTGCATAATCTCATAGTCATAGGAACATGTATAAGTCATGAAGAAAGCAATAGCAACATACTAAATGATCAAGTGCTAAGCTAACAGAATGGGTCAAGTCAATCACATCATTCTCCTAATGATGTGATCCCTTTAATCAAACGACAACTCTTTGTCTATGGCTAGGAAACATAACCATCTTTGGTTAACGAGCTAGTCAAGTAGAGGCATACTAGTGACACTCTGTTTGTCTATGTATTCACACATGTATCATGTTTCCCATTAATACAATTCTAGCATGAATAATAAACATTTATCATGATATAAGAGAATAAATAATAACTTTATTATTGCCTCTAGGGCATATTTCCTTCAGCGGGGTTCCCGAGACACCAAACGGGCGCCCGGTATACCGTGCCACGTGCCTAGCGCATCACAGCCCACCCCTCGGATCAGCGCTGTGCACGGCCTCCAGCATACTACAAACACCAGAAACTACTTGCAACTCCCGGACAGAGGACAGGGGCGGTTAATAAGTCGAGAGGGTCCATTGGTTTCAGGCCCAACGCGTGGTAGTAGCTGTTCATGGATCACAAACACAGAACTCAGTTCCTGAGAACAGTTTCAATGAGACAACCCACTATGTACTCCTACATGGCCTCTCACCGCTACCTTTACCAAATCGTGTTCAGACACTTAGCTCACACACAGTAGGACATGTTCATCACCATTCCAATTCATCCTCGATGAATCAGACCTGACTCATCTCTAAGCAGTAGCAGGCATGACAAACAAGCATGAATGAGTAGGCACATCAGGGCTCAAACAACTCCTACTCATGCTAATGGGTTTCATCTATTTAATGTAGCAATGACAGGTCATGCAGAGGAAAGGGGTTCAACTACCGCAACACTTAACAGTTGAATCGTTGTTGTCCTAATGCAGTAAAAGAGAGCATGAGCATGAGAGTGGGATTGTATCGGAATGAACAAGGGGTTTTTTGCTTGCATGGCACTTCTGAAGATAGTATATCTCTTCATCGGCGTCATCGAACCATCGTCGGAACCACGTCTACTGAGAGGGGACAAGCACCGACAAACAAAGAAGAAACACAATCAATGCAATGCAACAATATGATGCATGGTGATGACATGGAAATATGATGTTGGTTTAGCTAATGCAACTAGCAACGAGTTAAATGAAGTTGGTTTGAACTCAAGGTTCAAATTCAAACTCCATATGTGGATATTCAAATGCCATTTATATGGTTGGTCCTAAACAGCAGCAATAAGTTGTTCTAACATGCGTGAAAAAGGTAGAGATGGATAGATTGCATTTTTCTGATAATTTTTCATATATAAATTATTTCATTTGGAGTTATGGTTGAATTTCTATGAATTTTAGAAGTTTTGGATATTTTATGAAATAAATAAATCATTTCTGATTTATTCAAAACTCCAGAAAACATTTACTGCGTCAGCATGACGTCACTCTGATATCAGCAGGTCAACAGGTGTGGTCCAGGTCAAACCTGACATGTGGGGTCCACACGTCAGTGACACAGGGCTGGTTAATGTCGCTGACAGGTGGGCCTGGTCAACGGCCACGTCAGCAGTGTCAAAACCTACGTGTGGGTCCTGCTGGGTTATGAACTAATCTAAACAGAAAATTAAATTAAGCTAAACAGGCATAGGGCCCACATGCTGTGGCTCTAGTGGTGTTTAGTGCTAACTAAACCAGCACCACATCATCACGCCGGAGATCTGCCGTTGGCGACCACGGAACATGGGGGAGGCAGGCCGGAGTTGCTCGGGCTCGCACTACAGGCGACGGTTTGCGGCGGGGTTTGGCTCTACGATGAGCTGGCGTTCGCGCGCATCTGCTAGGGCAAATGGGAGGGGCTGGGGTGGCCTGAGCTCATCGGAAGTGAGTCCATGGCGGCGGCCGGAGCACGGGCTTGTGCGAAGCAAGGCAGCGGCATGCTAGCAAGCGGGAGAAGTATCACCAGAGCATTGGGGTGTTGGGGAACGTAGTAATTTCAAAAAATTTCCTACGCACACGCAAGATCATGGTGATGCATAGCAACGAGAGGGGAGAGTGTTGTCTACGTACCCTCGTAGACCGAAGCGGAAGCGTTGACACAACGTAGAGGAAGTAGTCGTACGTTCTCCTCGCGATCCAACCGATCACAGCACCGTTACTCCGGCACCTCCGAGTTCTTGGCACACGTTCAGCTCGATGACGATCCCCGGGCTCCGATCCAGCAAAGCGTCGGGGAAGAGTTCCGTCAGCACGACGGCGTGGTGACGATCTTGATGTGTTACCGGCGCAGGGCTTCGCCTAAGCACTGCAACGATATGACCGAGGTGGAATTTGGTGGAAGGGGGCACCGCACACGGCTAAGGAACGATCCGTAGATCAACTTGTGTGTCTATGGGGTGCCCCCTGCCCCTGTATATAAAGGATGGAGGAAGAGGAGGCCGGCCAAGGCAAAGGTGCGGCCAGGATATGGAGTCCTACTAGGACTCCAAGTCTTAGTAGGAGTCCACCAAAAGGGGAGGAAGGGAGAAGGAATAGGAAGAGAAGGAGAGGTGGCCGGCCCCCTTTTCCCTAGTCCAGTTCGGACCAAAGGGGAGGGGGGGCGCAACAGCCTTTTCCTCTTCCCACTAAAGCCCATCAAGGCCCATTACTTCTCCCGTAATCCCGTAACTCCCCGATACTCCCGAAAATACCCGAATCACTCAGAACCTTTCCGATGTCCGAATATAGTCGTCCAATATATCGATCTTTACGTCTCGACCATTTCGAGACTCCTCGTCATGTCCCCGATCTCATCCGGGACTCCGAACTCCTTCGGTACATCAAAACTCATAAACTCATTATATAACTGTCATCGAAACCTTAAGCGTGCGGACCCTACGGTTCGAGAACAATGTAGACATGACCGAGACACGTCTCCGGTCAATAACCAATAGCGGGACCTGGATGCCCATATTGGCTCCTACATATTCTACGAAGATCTTTATCGGTCAGACCGCATAACAACATATGTTGTTCCCTTTGTCATTGGTATGTTACTTGCCCGAGATTCGATCGTCGGTATCCAATACCTAGTTCAATCTCGTTACCGGCAAGTCTCTTTACTCGTTCCGTAATACATCATCCCGCAACTAACTCATTAGTTGCAATGCTTGCAAGGCTTATGTGATGTGCATTACCGAGAGGGCCCAGAGATACCTCTCCGACGATCGAAGTGACAAATCCTAATCTCGAAATATGCCAACCTAACATCTACCTTTGGTGACACCTGTAGTACTCCTTTATAATCACCCAGTTACGTTGTGACGTTTGGTAGCACCCAAAGTGTTCCTCCGGCAAACGGGAGTTGCATAATCTCATAGTCATAGGAACATGTATAAGTCATGGATAAAAGCAATAGCAACATACTAAACGATCGGGTGCTAAGCTAATGGAATGAGTCATGTCAATCAGATCATTCAACTAATGATGTGACCTCATTAATCAAATAACAACTCCATGTTCATGGTTAGGAAACATAACCATCTTTGATTAATGAGCTAGTCAAGTAGAGGCATACTAGTGACACTATGTTTGTCTATGTATTCACACATGTATTATGTTTCCTGTTAATACAATTCTAGCATGAATAATAAACATTTATCATGAATTAAGGAAATAAATAATAACTTTATTATTGCCTCTAGGGCATATTTCCTTCAGTCTCCCACTTGCACTAGAGTCAATAATCTAGATTACAAAGTAATGATTCTAACACCCATAGTTCACATCGATATGTGACCAACACCCAAAGGGTTTACTAGATTCAGTAATCTAGTTCACATCGCTATGTGATTAACACCCAAAGAGTACTACGGTGTGATCATGTTTTGCTTGTGAGAGAAGTTTAGTCAACGGGTCTGCCACATTCAGATCCGTTATGTATTTTGCAATTTTCTATGTCTACAATGCTCTGCACGGAGCTACTTTAGCTAATTGCTCCCACTTTCAACATGTATCTAGATTGGGACTTAGAGTCATCTAGATTAGTGTCAAAACTTGCATCGACGTAACCTTTTACGACGAACCTTTTTGTCACATCCATAATCGAGAAACATATCCTTATTTTACTAAGGATAATTTTGACCGATGTCCAGTGATCTACTTCCTAGATCACTATTGTACTCCCTTGCTTAACACAGTGTAGGGTATACAATAGATCTGGTACATAGCATGGCATACTTTATAGAATCTATGGCTGAGGCATAGGAAATGACTTTCATTCTCTTTCTATCATCTGCCGTGGTCGGGCTTTGATTCTTACTCAATTTCACACCTTGTAATACAGGCAAGAACTCTTTCTTTGACTGTTCCATTTTGAACTACTTCAAAATCTTTTCAAGGTATGTACTTATTGAAAAACTTATCAAGCGTCTTGATCTATCTCTATAGATCTTGATGCTCAATATGTAAGCAGCTTCACCGAGGTCCTTCTTCGAATAACTCCTTTCAAATACTCCTTTATGCTTCACAGAATAATTCTACATTATTTCCGATCAATAATATGTCATTTACATATACTTATCAGAAATGCTGTAGTGCTCCCACTCACTTTCTTGTAAATACAGGCTTCACCGCAAGTCTGTATAAAACTATATGCTTTGATCAACTCATCAAAGCGTATATTCCAACTCCGAGATGCTTGCACCAGTCCATAGATGGATTGCTGGAGCTTGCATATTTTGTTAACACCTTCAGGATCGACAAAACCTTCTAGTTGCATCGTATACAACTCTTCTTTAATAAATCCATTAAGGAATGTAGTTTTGTTTATCCATTTGCCGGATTTCATAAAATGCGGCAATTGCTAACATGATTCGGACAGACTTAAGCATAGATATGAGTGAGAAACTCTCATTGTAGTCAACACCTTGAACTTGTCGAAAACCTTTTGCGACAATTCTAGCTTTGTAGATAGTAACACTACTATCAGTGTCCGTCTTCCTCTTCAAGATCCATTTATTTTCTTTGGCTTGCCGATCATCGGGCAAATCCATCAAAGTCCATACTTTGTTCTCATACATGGATCATATCTCAGATTTCATGGCCTCTAACCATTTTGCGGAATCTGGGCTCATCATCGCTTCCTCATAGTTCGCAAGTTCGTCATGGTCTATTAACATGACTTCCAGAACAGGATTACCATACCACTCTGGTGCGGATCTCACTCTAGTTTACTTACGAGATTCGGTAGTAACTTGATCTGAAGTTACATGATCATCATCATTAGCTTCCTCACTAATTGGTGTAGTCACAAGAACAGATTTTTGTGATGAACTACTTTCCAATAAGGGAGAAGGTACAATTACCTTATCAAGTTTTCTACTTTCCTCCCACTCACTTCTTTCGAGAGAAACTCCTTCTCTAGAAAGGATCCATTCTTAGCAACAAATGTCTTGCCTTTGGATCTGTGATAGAAGGTGTACCCAACAATTTCCTTTGGGTATCCTATGAAGACATATTTCTCCGATTTGGGTTTGAGCTTATCAGGATGAAACTTTTTCATATAAGCATCACAACCCCAAACTTTAAGAAACGACAACTTTGGTTTCTTGCTAAACCACAGTTCATATTGTGTCGTCTCAACGGACTTAGATGGTGCCCTTTTTAACGTGAATGCAGCTGTCTTTAATGCATAACCCCAAAAATGATAGTGGTAGATCGGTAAGAGACATCATAGATTGTACTATATCCAATAAAGTACGGTTATGATGTTCGGACGCACCATTATGCTGTGGTGTTCCAGGTGGCGTGAGTAGTGAAACTATTTCACATTGTTTTAACTGAAGACCAAACTCGTAACTCAAATATTCGTCTCCGCGATCAGATCGTAGAAACTTTATTTTCTTGTCACGATGATTTTCCACTTCACTCTGAAATTCTTTGAACTTTTTCAAACATTTCAGACTTATGTTTCATCAAGTAGATATACCCATATCTGCTCAAAACATCTGTGAAGGTCAGAAAATAATGATACTTGTCGCGAGCCTTAATATTCATCGGACCACATACATCAGTATGTATGATTTCCAACAAATCTGTTGCTCGCTCTATTGTTCCGGAGAACGGCGTTTTAGTCATCTTGCCCAAGAGGCATGGTTCGCAAGCATCAAGTGATTCATAATCAAGTGATTCCAAAAATTCCATCTGCATGGAGTTTCTTCATGCGCTTTACACCAATATGACCTAAACGGCAGTGCCACAAATAGGTTGCACTATCATTATTAACTTCGTATCTTTTGGCTTCAATATTATGAATATGTGTATTACTACGATCGAGATCCAACAAACCATTTTCGTTGGTGTGTATGACCATAGAAGGTTTTATAGAACAACAATTGTTCTCTAACTTAAATGAATAACTGTATTGCAATTAACATGATCAAATCATATTCATGCTCAACGCAAACACCAAATAACACTTATTTAGTTTCAACACTAATCCCGAAAGTATAGGGAGTGTGTGATGATGATCACATCAATCTTGGAACCACTTCCAACACACATCGTCACCTTGACCTTTAACTAGTCTTTGTTCATTCTGCAACTCCTGTTTCGAGTTACTAATCTTAGCAACTTGAACTAGTACCAAATACTGAGGGGTTGCTATGAACACTAGTAAAGTACACATCAATAACATGTATATCAAATATACTTATGTTCACTTTGCCATCCTTCTTATCCGCTAATCACTTGGGGTAGTTCCGCTTCCAGTGACCAGTCCCTTTGTAGTAGAAGCACTTAGTCTCAGGCTTAGGACCAGACTTGGGCTTTTTCACTTGAGCAGCAACTTGCTTGCCATTCTTCTTGAAGTTCCCCTTCTTTCCTTTTGCCCTTTTCTTGAAACTAGTGATCTTGTCAACCATCAACACTTGATGTTTTTCTTTGATTTCTACCTTCGCCGATTTTAGCATCGCGAAGAGCTTGGGAATATTTTCCGTTATCCCTTGCATATTATAGTTCATCACGAAGTTCTACTAACTTGGTGATGGTGACTAGAGAATTCTGTTAATCACTATCTTATCTGGAAGATTAACTCCCACTTGATTCAAGCGATTGTAGTACCCAGACAATCTGAGCACATGCTCACTAGTTGAGCGATTCTCCTCCATCTTTTAGCTATAGAACTTGTTGGAGACTTCATATCTCTCAACTCGGGTATTTGCTTGAAATATTAACTTCAACTCCTGGAACATCTCGTATGGTCCATGACGTTCAAAACGTCTTTGAAGTCCCGATTCTAAGCCGTTAAGCATGGTGCACTAAACTATTAAGTAGTCATCATATTGAGCTAGCAAAACGTTCATAACGTCTGCATCTGCTGCTGCAAAAGGTCCGTCACCTAGCGGTGCATCAAGGACAAAATTCTTCTGTGCAGCAATGAGGATAAACCTCAGATTACGGATCCAATCCACATCATTGCTACTAACATTTTTCAACACAATTTTCTCTAGGAACATATCAAAATAAATACAGGGAAGCAACAATGCGAGCTACTGATCTACAACATAGATATGCTAATACTACCAGGACTAAGTTCATGATAAATTAAAGTTCAATTAATCATATTACTTAAGAACTCCCACTTAGATAGACATCCCTCTAATCTTCTAAGTGATCACGTGATCCAAATCAACTAAACCATGTCCGATCATCACGTGAGATGGAGTAGTTTCAATGGTGAACATCACTATGTTGATCATATCTACTATATGATTCACGCTCGACCTTTCGGTCTCCGTGTTCCGAGGTCATATCTTATATGCATAGCTCGTCAAGTATAACCTGAGTATTCCGCGTGTGCAACTGTTTTGCACCCGTTGTATTTGAACGTAGAGCCTATCACACCCGATCATCACGTGGTGTCTCAGCACGAAGAACTTTCGCAACGGTGCATACTCAGGGAGAACACTTCTTGATAATTAGTGAGAGATCATCTTATAATGCTACCGTCAATCAAAGCAAGATAAGATGCATAAAAAGATAAACATCACATGCAATCAATATAAGTGATATTATATGGTCATCATCATCTTGTGCTTGTGATCTCCATCTCCGAAGCACCGTCATGATCACCATCGTCACCGGCGCGACACCTTGATCTCCATCGTAGCATCGTTGTCGTCTCGCCAATCTTATGCTTCCACGACTATCACTACCGCTTAGTAATAAAGTAAAGCATTACATCGCGATTGCATTGCATACAATAAAGCGACAACCATATGGCTCCTGCCAGTTGCCGATAACTCGGTTACAAAACATGATCATCTCATACAATAAAATTTAGCATCATGTCTTGACCATATCACATCACAACATGCCCTGCAAAAACAAGTTAGACGTCCTCTACTTTGTTGTTGCAAGTTTTACGTGGCTGCTACGGGTTTAAGCAAGAACTCATCTTACCTACGCATCAAAACCACAACGATAGTTTGTCAAATAGACTCCGTTTTAACCTTCTCAAGGACCGGGCGTAGCCACACTCGGTTCAACTAAAGTTGGAGAGACAGTCTTCCGCAAGCCATCTATGTGCAAAGCACGTCGAGGGAACCGGTCTCGCGTAAGCGTACGCGTAAGGTTGGTCCGGATCGTCTCGTCCAACAATACCGCTGAACCAAAGTATGACATGCTGGTAGGCAGTATGACTTGTATCGTCCACAACTCACTTGTGTTCTACTCGTGCAAATAACATCAAACCATAAAAACCTAGGCTCGGATGCCACTGTTGGGGAACGTAGTAATTTCAAAAAATTTCCTACGCACACGCAAGATCATGGTGATGCATAGCAACGAGAGGGGAGAGTGTTGTCTACGTACCCTCGTAGACCGAAGCGGAAGCGTTGACACAACGTAGAGGAAGTAGTCGTACGTTCTCCTCGCGATCCAACCGATCACAGCACCGTTACTCCGGCACCTCCGAGTTCTTGGCACACGTTCAGCTCGATGACGATCCCCGGGCTCCGATCCAGCAAAGCGTCGGGGAAGAGTTCCGTCAGCACGACGGCGTGGTGACGATCTTGATGTGTTACCGGCGCAGGGCTTCGCCTAAGCACTGCAACGATATGACCGAGGTGGAATTTGGTGGAAGGGGGCACCGCACACGGCTAAGGAACGATCCGTAGATCAACTTGTGTGTCTATGGGGTGCCCCCTGCCCCTGTATATAAAGGATGGAGGAAGAGGAGGCCGGCCAAGGCAAAGGTGCGGCCAGGATATGGAGTCCTACTAGGACTCCAAGTCTTAGTAGGAGTCCACCAAAAGGAGAGGAAGGGAGAAGGAATAGGAAGAGAAGGAGAGGTGGCCGGCCCCCTTTTCCCTAGTCCAATTCGGACCAAAGGGGAGGGGGGGCGCAGCAGCCTTTTCCTCTTCCCACTAAAGCCCATCAAGGCCCATTACTTCTCCCGTAATCCCGTAACTCCCCGATACTCCCGAAAATACCCGAATCACTCAGAACCTTTCCGATGTCCGAATATAGTCGTCCAATATATCGATCTTTACGTCTCGACCATTTCGAGACTCCTCGTCATGTCCCCGATCTCATCCGGGACTCCGAACTCCTTCGGTACATCAAAACTCATAAACTCATTATATAACTGTCATCGAAACCTTAAGCGTGCGGACCCTACGGTTCGAGAACAATGTAGACATGACCGAGACACGTCTCCGGTCAATAACCAATAGCGGGACCTGGATGCCCATATTGGCTCCTACATATTCTACGAAGATCTTTATCGGTCAGACCGCATAACAACATATGTTGTTCCCTTTGTCATTGGTATGTTACTTGCCCGAGATTCGATCGTCGGTATCCAATACCTAGTTCAATCTCGTTACCGGCAAGTCTCTTTACTCGTTCCGTAATACATCATCCCGCAACTAACTCATTAGTTGCAATGCTTGCAAGGCTTATGTGATGTGCATTACCGAGAGGGCCCAGAGATACCTCTCCGACGATCGAAGTGACAAATCCTAATCTCGAAATATGCCAACCTAACATCTACCTTTGGTGACACCTGTAGTACTCCTTTATAATCACCCAGTTACGTTGTGACGTTTGGTAGCACCCAAAGTGTTCCTCCGGCAAACGGGAGTTGCATAATCTCATAGTCATAGGAACATGTATAAGTCATGGATAAAAGCAATAGCAACATACTAAACGATCGGGTGCTAAGCTAATGGAATGAGTCATGTCAATCAGATCATTCAACTAATGATGTGACCTCATTAATCAAATAACAACTCCATGTTCATGGTTAGGAAACATAACCATCTTTGATTAATGAGCTAGTCAAGTAGAGGCATACTAGTGACACTATGTTTGTCTATGTATTCACACATGTATTATGTTTCCTGTTAATACAATTCTAGCATGAATAATAAACATTTATCATGAATTAAGGAAATAAATAATAACTTTATTATTGCCTCTAGGGCATATTTCCTTCAGTCTCCCACTTGCACTAGAGTCAATAATCTAGATTACAAAGTAATGATTCTAACACCCATAGTTCACATCGATATGTGACCAACACCCAAAGGGTTTACTAGATTCAGTAATCTAGTTCACATCGCTATGTGATTAACACCCAAAGAGTACTACGGTGTGATCATGTTTTGCTTGTGAGAGAAGTTTAGTCAACGGGTCTGCCACATTCAGATCCGTTATGTATTTTGCAATTTTCTATGTCTATAATGCTCTGCACGGAGCTACTTTAGCTAATTGCTCCCACTTTCAACATGTATCTAGATTGAGACTTAGAGTCATCTAGATTAGTGTCAAAACTTGCATCGACGTAACCTTTTACGACGAACCTTTTTGTCACATCCATAATCGAGAAACATATCCTTATTTTACTAAGGATAATTTTGACCGATGTCCAGTGATCTACTTCCTAGATCACTATTGTACTCCCTTGCTTAACACAGTGTAGGGTATACAATAGATCTGGTACATAGCATGGCATACTTTATAGAATCTATGGCTGAGGCATAGGAAATGACTTTCATTCTCTTTCTATCATCTGCCGTGGTCGGGCTTTGAGTCTTACTCAATTTCACACCTTGTAATACAGGCAAGAACTCTTTCTTTGACTGTTCCATTTTGAACTACTTCAAAATCTTTTCAAGGTATGTACTTATTGAAAAACTTATCAAGCGTCTTGATCTATCTCTATAGATCTTGATGCTCAATATGTAAGCAGCTTCACCGAGGTCCTTCTTCGAATAACTCCTTTCAAATACTCCTTTATGCTTCACAGAATAATTCTACATTATTTCCGATCAATAATATGTCATTTACATATACTTATCAGAAATGCTGTAGTGCTCCCACTCACTTTCTTGTAAATACAGGCTTCACCGCAAGTCTGTATAAAACTATATGCTTTGATCAACTCATCAAAGCGTATATTCCAACTCCGAGATGCTTGCACCAGTCCATAGATGGATTGCTGGAGCTTGCATATTTTGTTAACACCTCCAGGAGCTCGCGCACATGCTTAGTTTGGTCCAGGGAGGACTGCAGCGGCGGCACGGCGGCAATGACGGACAACGGCGCTCGGCCAAGGTGGGGAAGCTAGCTAGAGGAGGAGAACGACGGGGATTCCAAGGGGAAAATGGAGAGTGGCTCACGGCAGGGCTAGCAGAGGCGACGGTGTGGTCGGGGAAGTGCTGGATCCCGCGAATCGACTGCGAGATCACCGGCGGCCAGAGGTTGAAGATGAGCCCGGGGATGACGTTGCAGGGCTCCGAAGGTCGCGTGCGTTAGTGTGTAGCTCCACGACGTCGTGGCGGAACTCCTCGCCGCGCTGTTGGGGCAGTGGTGGCCTATAGCCACGGCTACGGCGACGGCGTGCTTTCGGGCTCACAACAAAGAGAGGGGAAGAGGGAGCCAGAGGAGGGGGAGCGGTCCAAAGGGAAAGGGGAGAATGAGGGGATGCTCCGGGTGTGTCCATGGCGTCGCGAGGATGTCGGGGAGGTTGCCACCGCGAAGCAGGAGCTAAAGGCCTCCGCGTGCGCGCGTGCGACTTCGCCTCTGCCTACTGGCAGAGTTTGAAGACAGCCGCTCTGCCACGGTGGGCTGGGCTGGTGCAGCTGGGCCGGCTATAGGTAAGTGGCCCAGGTGGGTGTTCTCTCTCTTATTTTCTAATTTGTTTCTATTTTCTATTTCCTATCTTTGTTTTCTGATTTAGCAAAAATACTAAACCATTTCCATAGCTCCTGAGAATAATTGTGGACATCTTTTGGATTATTTCCAACAGCCCTCAATTATTTTTGGAATTATTGAAGCATTTAAAATATTTATAGTCATTAAATGCTCCAATTCAAATACAATATGATTTAGCTAAAAAATCCAGAATGGCCTAGAAAAATGTGCACCATTTTTGGCAGAGGTTTTAACCTTTATCAAAAATCATGAACTTTTCTAAAGGGCATTCTGGGTTCATGAAAAGATTTAAACTTGAACCTAGTTGAAAAAAATTATCTGCTAGGGTTTGATCATCCCCAATTCAAATTCATTTGAATTTTAAACATGATGACATGATGATCAAGCAAAGACAAGCAAAGGCTGATCTAGGGCTGTGACAACTCACCCCCACTAAACAAGAATCTCGTCCCGAGATTCAAGACGTGAGGTAAGAGGACAAAGGGGACAGAAAGCTAACACAATCTTCATGATCCAATTTCCCTTCTTAAGAACGTTGATTCATTGCTTAATATTGACCTTGGCATCTTTGCTTTCGAGATCTTCATCCAACACGATGACGACTAAGGAAAACTCTACGGAAACCGATCTTCTCAAAGATCGAGCAACTCATGATCAACTCATGGAATGAGATGTTGGAACATCTCTTGAGCTGAGACACAAAACACACGTCGAGAGGTATGTATAGGAATAGATGATGAAGGTTCAATTTGGTAGGCAAGAATTCCACGCTTGAAGAGATGGTGCACTAGTTTTGGAGTAGCAAGGAGTTAATTGTCCTTCATACCAGCTTGAGGCAATTCACAATGGATCGTTTGAAGGAGTTCGAAAGAATGACATACTTGGGCTAGAATGGACGATGTGGACTACCTTGTTGAAGACAACATAATGGATGATTTTTCTTATTATCGGAAATGTATTGGATCCATGGTAAGTCCACTTGTGAAGATGATCCTGGACAACAATTACTAAGAAGGCAGACCATAATAAAATGGCACAAAGACGGGTGCAAGCTGGGAACAAAATGCAAATGCTGGGAATGATTCTAGTAACTTGGCAAAACTCAACAGTCGAGAGTGATTCCACTGTTTGACTGTTTATAGCATAATGGAGGAAACTGAGAGCAAATCCCAATTAATGCCGACGATAAAACCTAGTGCTTGCACGTGCTCTCAAGAACTTGAGCACTTCCATAATCATCAGGGTTTACTAGTATCTATGCCAGATCTTGGTGATACCTCGTACTACATGATGAATACCGGTGGAGGATGCAGATGCAAAGGAAGATAACACCTTCTCAGATTTCACCTTAGCGAGGCCAAGGAAACAAAATCCGGATGATCGGCCGAGAGACATTTAGCACTCCACTTCTAATGTTCTCCTTGATGTGCTAGCGTAACCCATTTATAGATATGGTTTGGTATCTAGAACATCAAGTAAAAGGTCGGACTTCGGGAGCACAAGAATCCATAAGGATCAACTACTGGAGTAAATCCTACCAAATCCTTATGGGGAGGTGGCCAACTTCCTCAAACAAGACACTACAATAATAGGTCCTCCGGCTGGGTGTGTTGGCCATGACATCCACTTTACCGAGTTACAGAGAGACCAATATTATAGTTCTTAGAATACGTTCCAACCATCATATCTGCCTGAGATTCAGATCTGGTTGGTGTCAGGATATTCCAGATTCATCAAGTCCAGAGATAAAAATGAAAGTTTGCAACACGAATCAACGAGATGGCATTGCGAGATTCTCGGGAAATGAACTATGGTAGTAAGCTCCAAAACATGAGCTGGTTCTGCTACACACATGTGAACACGTTGTCCAAGACAAGCATGACCACATAGAAGTCTTACAACAAAACACTACCGAGTTCTGGTTGTGAACCATCATCAAGGATAATGGAATCTAGCACTTAGAACTTATTATCCTTGAACAAATCAATCAGTGGCTTGGTGTGCTAGGAATACATGAGCAATGGAGGTAGCTAATCTCTCATACCAAAGTATACTTCGCACATGTATGACTGACTTGGGATGATTCCAGAGAAAACAACATTGACTTTCTCAAATACACGGCGGCAACTTGCATCAAATGCACATGAATTAGAGGAAGTCACTTCTTACCTCAAAACGTCTACTTCATGAGCTAACGCAAAGAAAATTCTTTCAAAGGTTTCAAACACTAACTTAGATGTTCAACATGAATCATGGACAGGATGAGAATGTTGTCAATGAGCTCAACAACAATTCATCGAGGTTTCCATACAAATGGAGTTCCATAACTATGTGAACAAGATGATAACATTGGTCAGACCAAAAGATATAACGGTGTATGCTCGAGGAAACAACCACGAGTAAGACAACATTACGAGAATCGTTGGTTCTGATTGATTTGACGATAGCCCGTACTCAAATCAAAGATTTGGGTAAGAAAATAGGTCCAACAATTGATGTCGGTGGGAAACGACACCTATGGGATCACGAGAATCCCTTTCTGCGGTTGCGGGGCGCGGGGGCCGTGAGAAGAGCGGATCGAGTAGGCAGCACACGATTCCTTTACCCAGGTTCGGGCCGCGAAGATGCGTAAAACCCTACTCCTGCTTTATTGGATTATATGTTTGTGTTCTTGATCTAGCTATGGGGCGTCAGGAGCTCCAAAAAGCCGAATCCTCTTCCTGGTCGCCTGGGGCCTCCTTTTATAGGGAAAGGGGCTGCCACAGTGGCACACAGGAGGTGGAAAGGGTACAGTGATGCGAGGTTATCCCTCACATTACATGACAAGGTGCATTTAATGCGCCTTGCTTAGGTGTCCTTGCTTTATCGGGGGCGGGGGAGAGCCCTGTCTCGTCCGTCGCCGCTCTCTCCCGCGTCGACACGCGCCCTGGCCAGCGGTGCCTGCGATGCCATGTAGGCGGGCAGGCAGCTGAGGTGGCGCATCGGTGGGTCTCCATGAGGATCTGCATGCCGCCACGCAGGTGCCTGCCCAGCTGGTTGGGTCGGCAGCTGCATGCGAACGGTGGTGGAGGCATGACTGGCGTGGGTCCGATGGTGGCCCCGCGGGTGTCCTTGGCAAGGGCCTTGCCGCGGCCCCGGCAAGGGTCTTGTCGGGGTCCCGACAAGGGTCTTGCCGTGGCGCCTGCTGCCATCCCCGGCAAGACTCTTGTCGGGGGCCTTGTGGTTTTCCTTGGCTGGGATCCCGCCAAGGACCATCGTCTTCCAAAGTGTGCATCTGATCTTGAATGTCTTCACAAAGATCTGCATACCACCATGGGGATGCCTCCCGAATCCTTGCCCCATGGGGGCAGTGGACTCAAGGGTGACCCGCTCCGTAGGTGTGGGGCGAGCTGCCACGGCAAGGGTCTTGCCGGGTTTGCAAAAACCGCCTCCCGACAAGGATCTTACCGGGGGGCCCGCTTCGTCCCCTTTGCTCTTTGTGGTCTTGGTCTTGGCGTCGTTCTGCTCCTCTTTGGCTTCGGCCTTACCTTGGTTCTAGCTCCCTTGCCGGGCTCGGTGCGGCGGCGCCCGTGGCTCAGACTGCCCGCGCACAGTCATAGGGGTACAAAAAGTGTACCCCTCTTTTTGTACACCGACAGGAGCCCCCGGGCCTGGGCCACACATAAGCGCTACGCATTGTTGGGCCAGGCCCAAGAACGGTGCGCGGGCAGGCAGGGCGGTTTCTACCGCGGTAAGTTTCTTCGCGCGCTGCGCCTCCCACGCTTCCCGCGCGTGGCGCGTCATGGGGAGGCGTGCGTGACGCTGGCGGCATGCGTGAGGCTGACCTCTGCACGCATGCGTCTCGTCGTAGTAAAAAGGGGGCGGCTCGCGTCTTCCCCATAAATGGAGGGAGGCGTGGAGGTGCGGCCCAGTTACTGGACGGGTCCGAGGCGTGATCTTTCAAGGCGCCCACTCCCTTTAATCACGGGGTGGGGAGAAGTCACCTCACCCGTCGCTTCGGTCCTGCACGTTCGCCACGCGGGACTCATGCGCCTGGGGCGGCTGTTGGTGGAGGCGGGAAGCCGGGCCATCGCGGGCTGGGGCGGTGGATCGGCCCCGGTCTCCTGCGCTATTCACGTCCTCATTGGCGGAACGGGGCGGTCGAGCCCCCACCCTGCTCCTTTATAAAGAGCGGGGGTGGTCGGTGCCTTGCATTCCTCCATCTCACTTCTTCAGCTTCTGCTCCCCTCCCTCTCATTCGTCATGGAGAAAGGGAACCCTGGTCCTTTAACGGTGGCGACGAGGGTCGTCACTCGACAACGCGTCCCTCCTTCTCTTGCACCTGCGGTGGCAGAGCCAGCCGCAAGGGGAAGGGGGAGAGGGCGAGGCCGTGGGCGAGGCCGAGGCGCTCGGGGAAGAGGAGGACGGGGCGGCGCGCCGGCTTCGCCTCCGCCAGCAGTTCCTCTCCCCATGGAGGGCCACGTTGGGGATGACCCTTGTGAGTTCTTCGTCAGGCTGCGGCGGCCGCCTCGCCGTCGTCTTCGTCTCCCGACTCCATTCGCGAGCGAGATAGAGCTGGACCTGCCTGAGACACTGAGGCTGCACATGAGGGGCTGTGGAATCAGCGGTACGCGAGTCCGCGTCGACTTCCCAGCCCCCAATGTGATGTATCTTGGTCGAGGGTGGAAGACGTTCGCCTGTATCCACTGCCTGACGGAGGGGCTCACCCTCCATTTTAAGCTGATGGAGGGCGGTCTCCTCTCCGTCAAGGTCTTCGGGTGCTTCGAGACTCGGGCAAGGTGCTGCGTGGAGAGCTCCTCCGATAGCGAAGACTCCTCCTCGAGCGGGAGTGATGAGGAGGACAGCGGCAGCGACGACGAGGGTAGCGGGCGGCAGGATGACGGGTCTGACTAGGTGTCGGGCGCCGCTCCGTGCGGCACCGGCGACCCCATCATCCATGTCGCCGGCTCCTTGAACTTCTCGGGGTCGTCTCCTTGGGCGGCTGGCGTTGGGAGGCTGCGGAAGAGGAAGAGGGCGAGCGGCAAGGCCGTCAACTCGGAGTACATGGGCACGACGCCTTCGACGCGTGCTGACGTCCTGCCGCCTCGTCTTCGAGCTCTGCCTCCAGCGCTGCCATCACCATCCATCCTTTGGACGACCACCGAGATGTTCTCTTGGTGTCTTCTGCCACCTGTAGCTCGTCTAGGCGCCCCTTTTGCCCTTTTCGCCTCCTTGACCTTTCTCCTGAAGAGAGGGACAAGAAAGGGATTACGGGCACCTTATCTCTTTTTAGTTTGTAAGCCTTCGGGCCTTAGCTGAATTTAAAGCTTGTAATCCCATCATTCATGTTTTTCATTCTCCATGAACTGTACCTGAGTGGAATGTTTTTAATGAAAAAGGGATGCTTGCCGGGTCACTTGTCTTGCGGGTGGAACCCACGTCAAGGGGTAAATCCTTGATATCTTTAATATAGACATTTCCTTGCCTGGCAGCAGGCCTTGCCGTCTTCCCACGTCGCTCGACCTTTCTCACGCTTTCGGCGGAGGCAGGGAGGAGGCGGGTTTAGGCTCCTCGTTTCGTCCCTTTGATGCCACGACTACGACCAAACCTGGCCCCAGGAACGAGCCCTAGGGCCTAGAGTTAGGGGAGCATGGTAGCTTTAGGAAGAAACGAGGTTTCACATACCTTAGTCCATAAGAGAATGCCTGATAAGGGATGAAGAACTTATCTGAAACTGCAGCCCCCGGCAACTCTGGTTCGCCGTGGGTGAATCTTTGTACTTGCAGCCCCCAACAACACTGGCTTGTCGGGGTCTAGATGCTGGTCCGTCCCTCTTCTCTTTTTTTTCATCCTCAAGTGATCCGGCAAGGATATCCGAGCCCTGCGAACCAAGGGAGACAAAAGAACGGCAAAGAGACGCACACTCGACCTCTAAGCTAGGGGTTAGCCGCCGCTAAGCACTATCAAACCTAACCAAGGACGAGACTCGATCTAGCATGCATGCTATAACTTAGGGCGCCAACGCTTCATTTATGCTCAGGGTCTGCGCCTGGCTTTGTACAAAGGGTTACATGCATCATCGGCAATGCTTGTACAAAAGGTGGATTGTCGGGAGGCCCGACAAGCCGCGCCTTATGGAAAAAACTTGCGAAGATGCTCGATGTTCCAGGAGTTGCTCACCGGAATGGCATCTTCGGTCTCCAGGCGGACTGCGTCGGGCCTGGTGACTCGTATTACCCGATAAGGGCCTTCCCACTTCGGCGTCAACTTGTTGGAATTCTTGGCCGATTGAACGCGCCGAAGAACAAGGTCGCCTTCCTCAAGGCTCCGGGCATGAACCTTGCAGCTATGGTTGTCACATCCCTAGTTATGGTATGACCTAGACTAGCTAGTCATGTGTGCATCATGTTTAAATTTCAATGAATTTTAAATGGGGACATGTGAAAGCCTCAGAAATCATTTCTGAAAAAGACCAAGATAAAAATTGCTTCAAATAGGTCCAAGAAAATGTTCATGTTACTCTTTGAAAATATTGGACAGAGCTAAAATTCAAACCAATATTTTCAGGAGCTCATAAATATTTATTTTGGGCATTTGGAATTAATTCAATAATTATTTGCATTGGATTTATATTTGATATATTTCAAAAATGATCCAATAATTCTGGAAATTGTCATGGGGCTTTATATTAATGTCACTAGTCCATACAACAATTTACAGAAGCTCAGAAAATGATTTGGGTTAAAAATCAAATCAAAATAGAGTTAAAGAAAATAGGAAACAGAAAATAAAAGAGAGAGAGGGAATCGTACGTGGCCTCACCTGACGCCCACCAACAGGCCCAGAACTGTAGCTGGCCGGCCCGGCCTACCTGGGGCTCCTCCCCTGTCATCTTCCTCCTGCCAGGAGGACGGAGGCGCCTGCCCGCCCCGCGCCGGCCACCTCCTCCCTCCCTGCCTGCCTGGCTCCTCCTCGACGCGTCTGGACGACGCCACGCAACCCCCTCGACCGCCTCTCACTCTCCCCTGGCTCCCTCCCGACTCTCTTCCCGCGCCCATCCCCCTCCTCTGTCTCTCTCCCTCATTCTCCCCCGTATGCATCCGATAACGCCGGCGAGCACCACCGGGGACACCGACATCCCCCACGCCTAGCTAGCTAGCCCACGAGCTCCGCCTCGCTGCGGCACACCTCTACGACCAGTCCCACGAGCCCGGATGCCCTGCAATGTCGGCTCCATCGCCTTCTTCTTCCATGGGCACCGAGGTCGTTGTCGTCGATTCGCCGGAACCCGTACTTCCCCGGCCTCTCCAGCAGCACCGGACGAACCGTGGTGAGCCGTTGAACCGTTCCCCCCTTGCCCCGTTGTCCCTTGCGTCCTCTAGCTGCTGCCCCGCAAGCTCCCGCGCCACCGTCCGCCATGGCCGATGAGGTCCTCGCTCCTGAGCACCTCCGCTCGGTCCAGTGGCACCAGCGTGCTCCCGGAGCTCCCAGGAATCCGCCCCGCCGCTTACCTCGCTCTTCAGCCAAGCGCAGCGCCTCGCTCGTGCTAAGCCGAACTCCGGCCGCCGCCTTCGTGGACGTGGCCGTCGTCTCCGGCGACCCCGAGGCCTCCCGACCGCTCTATTGGACGCGGTCGAGCACGGGCTACCTACTGGTGGCCTTCGCACGTCCAGCCGCCGCCCGTAGCGCCACTCCGGCGAGCTTCCGCCGCGGGTTTGGTCGTCGCCGGCCGAACTCCGGCGAAGTCAACATGTCACTTAATTAGCGCTAATGACCGTGCTAATTGGCCCTCTCTCTCACTTACATATGGGCCCCACACCCATAAGTAATCTTAGTTTATTTCCTATTATGTTTAACTAACCACAGAGGCCCCACGCGTCAGCTTTGACCGCGCTGACTGAGCTGTTGACTGGCCCCACATGTCATGTTGACTTTGCTGACGTGGGCGTTGACCGGACCTACCTGACAGTGTCACTAACCAGCCCCAGTCACTGACGTATGGGTCCCACAGGTCAGGTTTGACCTGGCCGAGCCAGTTGACCTGCTGACATCAGGGTGATGTCATGCTGACGCAATAACTCTTTTTCTGGAATTATTCTTATTCAGGAAATTCCAGAAATTAATGCAAACTTCAAAAATTCATAGTAATTCAACCGTAACTCCAAATCAAACAAATTATATATGAAAAATTATCAGAAAAATGCAATCTATCCATCTGTACCATTTTCATGCATGAAAAACTAAGTTATACCTGCTGTATACCTGAAAACATGTTAATGGCATTTAAATAACCACATGTGGAATTTGAATTTGAACCTTGGGTTCAAACCAACTTCATTTAAATTGTTGCTAGCTGCATTAGCTCAACTCACACCATATTGTCATGACATTATCATGCATCATAATTGTTGCATTGCATTGATTGTGTTCTTCTTTGTTTGCCGGTAATTGTCCCCTTTCGATAGACGTGGTTTCGACGATGAGTTCGATGACACCGATGAAGAACTATAATATCTTCGGAAGTGCCAGGCAAGCAAACCCCCTTGTTCATTCCGATATAAACCCACTCTCTCGCTCCTGCTCTCTTTTACTGCATTAGGACAACAACGATTCATCTGTTACTTGTTGCGGTAGCTGAACCCCTTTATCCTTTGCATGACCTGTCAATGCCACAGTAAATAGATGAAACCCACTAGCATGAGTAGGAGTTGTTTGAGCCCTGATGTGCCTACTCATTCATGTTTGTTTGTCATGCCTGCTACTGCTTAGAGTTGAGTCAGGTCTGATTCATCGGGAATGAACTGGAATGGTGATGAACATGTCCTACTGTGTGTGAGCTAAGTGTGTGAACACGATTTGGTAAAGGTAGCGGTGAGAGGCCATGTAGGAGTACATGGTGGGTTGTCTCATTGAAGCCGCCCTCAGGAACTGAGTTTTGTGTTTGTGATCCATGAAACAGTTACTACCATGCATTGGGCCCGAAACCAATGGACCCTCTCGGCTTCTTGATCACCCTTGTCCTCTATCCAGGAGTTGCAAAGTAGTTTCTGGTGTTTGTAGTATGCTGGGGGCCGCATGCAGCACTGACCGTAGTGGTGGGCTGTGTTGCGGTAGGCATGTGGCACGGTGTACCGGGCGCCCGTTTGGTGTCTCGGGAAGCCTGCACACATCGTTCGGGGCCGTATGTGGAAACCTCGGCCGGACTCCCTGCGGATGGAACCTGAATAGGCGATAAACCTGGACTAGAGACTTGAGTGTTTAGGTAGGCTGTGGCCGACACCCTCGCTGGGCTTCCGCTTGAAGGTTGCCGAGTACATGTCGTGTAAACGGCGATAAGTGGTGAGAGCGTGTGTGAAGAAGTACACCCCTGCAGGGTTAATATCATCTATTCGAATAGCCGTGTCCGCGGTAATGGACTTCTGGGTTGCCTATAACAGTTCATAGACAAGTGAAAGTGGATACCCTAAAATGCGCAAGATAAGCGTGAGTGCTATGGATGGCGTTCTCGTAGGAAGACGGGAGCGGATCCATAGTGGTGTATTGATATGGTGAATATGTGTACTCGTGTGCGCCACCTCAAAAGAGTTACTTGCAGTCGTAGTTCAGGATAGCCACCGAGTCAAAGCTGGCTTGCTGCAGTCAAACTCCACCACCCCTTTGTTGATACCGATGCATATGTAGTTAGTTCTGATGTAAGTCTTGCTGGGTACATTTGTACTCACATTTGCCTATTTTATGTTTTTGCAGAGAGACGTCAGTCTCGCTAGTAGTTCTGTGTGGACTTCGACGGTTAGCTTGATACCTCAGCTACGATCTTGTGCCCTCGGCAGGATCTGGTAGATAGTCAGGCTTCTCAGCCTTTTTCATTTGTAGATGTCTGTACTCAGACATGTTATGCTTCCGCATGTGCTTTGACTTGCACTACTAGGAAAAGGGCTATAGATGGAATTGACACTAATGGCGCACCAGACATGTGGTGCGCCATTACTATATACTAATGGCGCACCATGTGTTGGTACGCCATTAGTGTCCAAATACTAATGGCGCACCACATCCACGGTGCGCCATTAGTAAAAATATTTTTTTAATATTTTTTTCAAAACTACTAATGGCGCACCGTGGCATGGTGCGCCATTACTAGTTGAACTAGTAATGGCGCACCACATCCACGGTGCTCCATTAGTAAAAAAATTTTGTAAAACTTTTTTTTGATTTTTTTCAAAACTACTAATGGCGCACCGTGGGGTGGTGCGCCATTACTAGTTCAAACTAGTAATGGCGCACCATGCCACGGTGCGCCATTAGTAACTTGGCCACCACTTCCACCGAATGCACCCCCCCCCCCCGTGGATCGCCTTTTCAGTTTAAAAAAATAAAAGAAAATGATGAAAATGTCAAAAAAATAAAAGAAAATAAGTTTCCCATGTGATATGTGGTCTAGTTGTTGGGAAAATTTGCAAATATGAATTTCGACTTCATTTGCAAAATCTCGCGAGAATTTGTAAAAATGGGTATAACTTTTGCATACTAACTCGGATGAAAAAGTTTTTTATATGAAAAATCATCTACTCGAAAAGTTACATCCAAATTTAATTGGGGGAACCCCGTTAAACATTTTCAAAATCCTCAAAAACCTAACAGAAAAAAAGATACGGGGCTTTTAAGATCTGGAGAGGCAAAAAAATCAAAAAAATTCAAACTTACTAATGGCGCACCTCCCCATGGTGCGCCATTACTATCTTCCCGCCTTCAAAATTCAAAATAAGTCAAAAAAAATTAAAAAAAGTTACTAATGGCGCACCTGCCAATGGTGCGCCATTAGTATCTTCCCGCCTTCAAAATTCAAAATAAATCAAAAAAATAAATAAAAAGTTACTAATGGCGCACCTGCCCATGGTGCGCCATTAGTATCTTCCCGCCTTCAAAATTCAAAATAAATCAAAAAAATAAAAAAAGTTACTAATGGCGCACCTGCCCGCGGTGCGCCATTAGTATGCCGTATATATGGCTGGCTGTGGTCCTCTCCTCCTTATCTCTTCATTTCACCTCTCCTACACTCCATCTCCTCCTCTCCTCCACTCCATCTTCCCTTCTCTCCTCCACCATACTACCCTCCTCCTCTCCGGCGACCTCCTCCTCCCTCTTCTCCTCCCCTCCCCTCCCCTCCCCTCACGGTTTCTTCTCCCTCCTCTCCGGTGAGCTCCTCCTCCCTCCTCTCCGATGAGCTCCTCCCCCCTTCTCTCCAGTGAGCTCCTCCTCCCTCCTCTCCGGTGAGCTCCTCCTCCCTCCTCTCCTCCCATCCTCTCATGGTTTCTCCTTCCTCCTCTCCGATGCTCCGGTGAACTCCTCTCCAGCGACCTCCTCCTCCTCCTCTCCGGCGATGTAGGCGAGCGCCTCTCCGGTGACCTCCTCCTCCTCCTCTCCGGCGAACTCCTCTCCGGCAAAAGAACACGACAAAAGAACGTACAAGATCCAAAAAACAGGAACAAAATTTGAAATAATGTCGTGCCAAAAAACGAGCAAAAAAAAGGAGCAAAAAATGGGCAAAAAATCAGGATCCAGATCTAGATTCAAAATTGCGCATCACTAATGGCGCATCACTAAACAGTGCGCCATTAGTATGCTGAAGTTACTAATGGCGCATCCCGTTGTCGTGCGCCATTAGTATGCCAAAGCACCTGGGTATACATGGCCCTTGGGAGGCATACTAACGGCACACCGTGGCCTATACTAATGGCGCACCAGTGGTGCGCCATTAGTATACCAGATACTAATGGCGCACCAGTGGTGCGCCATTAGTAAAAATTACTAATGGCGTGCTAGTAATGGCGCACCAGTGATGCGCCATTAATGTCCAAATTAGGTGCGCCATTAGTAGCGGTTTTTCTAGTAGTGTTGTATGCTCTGAATGTTGGGTCATGAGACCCATGTTTGTAATATCTCGCTCCTCGGAGCCTAATGAATAAATACTTTGAGTCGTAGAGTTATGTTGTGATGCCATGTTGTATTTACACATATCGAGCATATTGTGTGTATGATTGGAATGCTTGGTATGTGTGGGATCCGACAATCTAGTTGTTTATCCTTGGCAGCCTCTCTTATGGGGAAATGTAGTCTAGTGCTTCCTTGAGCCATAGTAGTCCGCTACAACCCGGTTCACCGGAGTCCTGCTAGCCCAGCACTACTGCTCAGGACACTTGACTGGCCGACATGTGTTTCACTTCGTTCCTGTGTCTGTCCCTTCGGGGAAATGTCACGCGGTGACATCCGGAGTCCTGCCTAGCCTGCTACAGCCCGGGTTACCGGAGTCCTGTTAGCCCAGTGCTACAGCCCGGATTCACACGCTGTTGACCGACATGCTCGAAGTTGATTCATGTATGCCTGTCCCCATGGGTTAGTGCCGCTTTGGGTTCACGACTAGCCATTTCGGCCCGGGTTCTTGTCATATGGATGCTAGCGACACTATCATATATGTGAGCCAAAAGGCGCAAACGGTCCCGGGCCAGGTAAGGTGGCACCCGTGGGAATACCGTGCGTGAGGCCGCAAAGTGATATGATGTGTTACATGCTAGATCGGTGTGACTTAGGATCGGGGTCCCGACAGCGTTGGTATCAGAGCCTGACTGCCTGTAGGATTACCAAGCCAAACAGGTCGGAGTTGAGTCTAGAAATGCTTTAGTTATATAAGGGAATTGATTGTGGAAGGGAACGTAAGGCTCTTTTTACTCCTTATATCTCATGGCCTTCTGATCTGAGTCATCCTCTTCTCTTCTACGGGATTTAAGAACTAGGCCTTCTCATCTATCTATCAGGATGACGAGTTGCTATGATAGAGACTTATAGGATTGTTGGATTCGAGCCCCTGTTCAGTTTCTACTACTTTTAGTATGTTGTCAATTGATCTCAGAACCTTGATATTGTGGTGTTGCGTGGTTATGCCACAATAATTGCAGGATGTCTCAAATAATTTTGAGCATTTACAGCAATTATGCTATCTGAGTCATCCCAGGTCTCTAAATAGTCTGATGCATTTGCAAATCCTTTTTCTCCGTTCCCGATGTCCTTTTTGGTCAGAATAAGCACACTAATCGGTCTGTTGAGGTACTCCGTTGCCTTGACGTATATGTTGGAGCTACTATTATGACCCTAGGTGTCTTATGGAACCATCTAGTAATTTGTCCATGTTTTGTGTTCCCAGTGTGATGAATCTGGCCACCATTCTCGAAAGCATCCCGTGATGCCACTTAGTAGTAGGCATTCTACTCCTGGGTTTTGAACCCGAGATTCACCCTACCTACCTCACGTCGATAGTGTTTGCTAGTTTCTTTAGGATATTAGTAACCTTTGCATTAGTCCTCAAGGTCCATGGTATCTCCTTCTTCCAAATACCATGAACCATTAAGGCAGATGTTCTTGAACCAAAAGCTCACAATCAGAGTACTCTTGAGGAGTTCTCCATCCATAATTGTGAATCTGCCAGTCCTTCTTCTTCTGCATGGGTTATCTGGAAGAAACCTGTTGAACTTGGTTCAACATGCTAATCTATGCGTCCACAACTCAGAAAATTATATGTTCCTCGAGTTGTCCCCCTTTAATTGTATTCTGACCTTAGCCTATCAGTTGATAGTGAAGAGTATGTGTGCATTCGTGTTTATCGGTGCCTTTTATTCTTGTGGTCTGTCAAGCCATTCTATTCTGGAATGACTAGGAGAAACAAACTCTAGTACCCCATCCATATCTAGGGTTGGGTCAAAATAGTTGTATTCCGCAGATCAAATTGCTAATCCAGCTTTTGTTCTGTTCTGCCTGGAGTGTTACCATCTTTATGTCAAGAGTGTCATGAGAATTGCACCACCTCTTATGAATTCTTGACGCAGTAATACTTTTTTTTCATCTTTGTTAATTCCTCGGTTCCCGTGTTATTGTAACCGGAATGCCGACAAGTGAATCATGATGTGTGAAATCAATACTCCTAGCAATTGTATTGCTTGGTAGTAAATGGACAATATTCCCATCCTTAGCGTGTTGGTTATTGGATTACCATCCTAGGGCTGATCGTGCTACCTAGTCCATTTCTGTTGGTGCACTCTTCGATCGATGAGTTAGGATTTTATCAAATCCTTGCTCTGTTGATCACATCGTCTTGCCTGGAAAACAAGATTGTTCTCGAGCTTAGTAACATATCGGTGATTCGTGATGTTCTGAATATCTTCTCGGAAGTGTTACCAGGTTGTCACCTGACGGTTATGTTGAGCTCGCGATCAAGTTGGCTTTCTTATAAATCACCCCTTCTCCAAGAATTTGTGTTGGATATCCCTGGGCTAGTTGGTTAAGCTAGACAACAACTTGGAGAGTTGGAAGGTAAAAGCTTTGCTTAACTTAGTTCATCTCTAAGGGATATGTTCTGTGTGTGTGTTGAAGAAATATGATATCTTCATCAATTGGTCCTCGTGATCAGTTGTTGGACCTATTGTCTTACCCAATCTTTGATTTAAGTATGGGCTATCGTCAAATCAAATCAGAACCAACGATGTTCGTAATGTTGCCTTACTCGTGGTTGATCCCTCGGGCATACACCATTATATCTTTTGGTCTGACCAATGCTATCACCGTGTTCACATGATGGTGGAAGTCCAGTGATATGGAAATTCCGATGAGTTGTTGTTAAGCCCATCAGCAGCATTTTGTCTCCCCCATGATTCATGTTGAACATTACACTAGTATTGGAAACTTTGTAAGCATTGCCTTCATGTTCCGCTCATGAGGTATATGTTTGGATGAAAGAAGATACTTCCTCTAATTCACATGCACTTGTTGCAAGTTGCCGCCATGAATTTGAGAAAGGTTTGTTTTGTTTCCCCTGGAATCATCCCAAGTCAGTCATGCATATGTGCGAAGTATTCTGTGATCTGGAGACTTGCAACCTTCATTCTATATGTATCCCTAGCACACCAAGCCACTGATTGATTTGTTCAAGGAGAAGAAGTTCCTTCTTAAGAGCATGCCTTATGCAAGGACTTCAATATCCTCGTTGATGGTTCCCAACCAGAACTCGGTAGTGTTTCACTGTGAGACTACCATGTGGTCATGCTTGTCTGGGACAGCGTGTTCACATGTTTGTAGCGGAACCCGCTCATGTTTTGGAGCTTGCTATCGTAGTTCATTTCCTGAGAATCTCGCAACGCCATCTCATCGATTTGTGTTGCAAACTTTCATTTTCCTTTCCAGACCTGTTGTCTGAAATATTCTTTTACCAACCAGATCTGAATCTCAGGCGGATATGATGGTTGGAACTTTTCCAAGACCTATGATGTAGGTCCCGACAAGGTTGATGTTCTGGCCGACACATCTAGCCGGAAGATCTATTATTGTAGCATTTTGACTCGTCAATTTCACCATCTTCTCCATGAGGCTCTTGTGCGACTTATTTTAGAAGTTGTTCCTTAGGCATTCTTGTGCTATTAGTATTCATTGATTATGCTATAACCATTCAAATGGTGGAATTGCTCTCGACTGTTGAGTTATCTCCCAGTTACCAGAATCATTCCCAGCATTTGCATTTTGTTCCCAGCTTGCACCGCCGTTGTGCCATTCTACCTTGGGTCCCATCCATCTCCGATGACAAGCAAAATCATTCCTTGCGTTGTCCTCAACAAGGTAGTCCACATCTTTCGTTCTAGTCCGAGTATGTCATCCTTTCGAACTCCTTCAAATGATCGTTTTTGATTGCCTTAGGCTGGTATAAAGAGTTCCAATGACCTCAGAATCAAAAGTAATTCTTTTTGCCACTTAAGGGATTATTCTGCGAGTCACCTTCCTTAGGATGTCTCGTTATGGAATCATGGCAGTTTTTCCTCGCTACTTTGAAACCCTCGTCAATTGTTTCTTCCGTCCCTCCTGATGCATGTTTGCCTCTCAGCTCCGGAGATGTTTCTATGTCCCATTCTGTGCGTTGATCTTGTGATCATTAAGATGATCCTAAGTTGCTCGAACGTCAGGAAGATTGATTCTTCTAAATTTCCCTTTCTACACGTTGTCATGTTGGATCTAGTTCTCAGAGCAAGACATCGAGTCAATGATGGTGACCGAATCAACGTTCCTAAATGATGATGGTGACGAATTGGTACATGGCAGAGCGACGGGCTACTTTTTCCGCTTCTTCCTGCTCCTCAGGAAGCTCCCCTGTCTGGAGGAATCAGACGGTATGCTGTGCCCACGCTGGAGCCTGAGGCTCGACGGCGAGGACTAAAGGCATTTCCTCTGCTATAGGGGCGGCTGTCTCAACGGCAAGAGCTTGGCGTCCTGCCGGAGCTAGCCGTCCCGTGGCGGGTTCAGTGTCCTCGGCAACATCCTTGCCGGCGGCTCCGAGGAGCTCGGTGGGAAAGTACTTGTCGGATCTTGATTTCCTTCTCTTGTTCTGCTCTGTTGATGGATCAACGGATGGCTAAGTTACCTGAAGCACAAAGGTACCTGGTTCCACGGGTAGCTTGAGGGCAGCGCGCTTCGACAGGTAATCGGCGATATCGTTCTCCGTTCGGGGAATGTATTCAGCCTTGATACCGTCGAAACGCTCTTCCAGCTTTCTCACTTCATCAACGTAGGCCTTCATCAACGGGCTCTGGTAATCCTTATTGACTTGCTTGATGATAAGATGCGAGTCGCCCCTGACGATGAGCTTTTTGATTCCGAGGTCCGTCGCGATCCTAAGACCGGCAAGCAGCCCTTCGTATTCCGCTGTGTTGTTTGTTGACGCCTCCCTGGGGAAGTGCATCTGGATAACGTACTTGAGGTGCTCTCCAGTGGGGGCGACGAGCAGTACGCCAGCCCCGGCACCCTGGAGGGAGAAAGCCCCATCAAAGTACATAATCCGATCGCAACTTGCCTCCTTGCCGGGGAGAGCAGTCTCTTGGGCTTCTTCGTCAGGTGTGGCGGTCCATTCTGCAATGAACTCCGCCAGGACTTGGCTCTGGATCATCGAAGTACTTTCAAACTTGAGGCCAAAGCTGGACAGCTCCAGTGCCCATTCCACAATCCTCCCCGTCGCATCTGGGTTGTACAATATCCGCTGCAGAGGGAGGCGAGTGACGACAGTGATCTCGTGTGCTTGGAAGTAGTGACGCAGCTTCCTCGAGGCCATGAGGAGGCCGAAGAGCAGTTTCTGCACACCGGAGTACCTCGACCTAGCCCCCTGCAAGAGGGAGCTAACGAAGTAGACCGGGCGCTGCATCACTTTCTTCTTTGGCGGCACCTCGACCAACTGTGTCGCCTCCGTACTGGTGGCGTCGGGCTCTGTTGCTGCCATTACCTCGTTGTCGACCTCCCTCTGCGCCACTAGTGCGGCGCTGACCACCTGGTTCGTTGCCGCTAAGTATAGCAGCAACGGCTCCTGGGGCCTGGGCGCAACTAGTGTTGGTGCGGAGGAGAGGTACTTCTTCAGATCTTGCAATGCCGCTTCAGCTTCTGGTGTCCACTCCACCGGGCCCGCCTTTTTCAGGATCTTGAAAAAGGGAAGGGCGCGCTCGGCGGACTTGGATATGAACCTGCCCAGGGCAGCGACGCAACCAGCAAGCCGGCGCACATCCTTGATTCGCTTGGGTGCTTCAATCTGCTCTATAGCTTTGATCTAGTCCGGGTTGGCCTCTATCCCCCGCTGCGACACAAAGAACCCGAGAAGCTTGCCGGACGGGATGCCAAAGACGCACTTCTCAGGGTTTAGCTTGAGGTTGATCTTGTGCAGATTTGCAAATGTCTCCCGCAAATCTGATATGAGGGTGGCCCTGTCCTTGGTTTTGACCACTATGTCGTCCATATAAGCCTCCATATTTCTATGGAGCTAGGGCTCAAAACCAATCTGGACCGCCCTCGCAAACGTCGATCCAGCACTCTTCAACCCGAAAGGCATCCATATGAAACAATACGTACCACATGGGGTGATGAATGCTGTTTTCTCTTCGTCTTCTTTCGTCATGAAGATCTGGTTGTAGCCGGAGTAGGCATCGAGGAATGACAACAGATCACACCCAGCCGTGGAGTCAGCAATCTGGTCGATGCGCGGCAACGGGAAGGGGTCTTTAGGACAAGCCTTATTGATATCTGTGTAATCAATACACAGCCTCCACTTCCCATTTGCCTTGCGCACTACGACCGGATTGGCCAACCACGTCGGATGGAGCACTCCTCTTACCAAACCCGCTGCCTCCAATTTCCGGATTTCTTCTGTGATAAAATCTTGTCGTTCCAAAGCTTGCTTTCTGACCTTCTGCTTGACGGGCCGCGCATGAGGACAGACATCAAGGTGGTGCTCAATCACCTTCCTGGGAACGCCGGGGATGTCGGAAGCTTGCCATGCAAACACATCGACATTCGCCCGCAGGAAGGTGACGAGCGCGTCTTCCTATTTGTCGCCAAGGGTGGAGTTTATGGTGAAAGCTCCTCCCGTGCCGTCCGTGTTGACGGAAACCTTCTTGGTTCCCGGCAGCGTGGCCCTGGACTTCTTGCTTCCGCCGGCGGAGCTCTCTGGCACGTCCTCGACGGCAGCGCTACACTCCGAAGAGGTGCGCTTGCCGGAGTTGGTGTCCGAGGTCTCACCGGCCTTCTTCTTCTTTTTCCCCCTCGGGGTCCCGGCAGCAGGAGCGAGTGCCCCAGCGGCGACAGCTACTGCGACTGCTTGCTGGTACACTTGATCAGCGCAAATCAGCGCATCCTTCTTGTCGGAGGGGATGGTGATGATCGTCACGGGCCCTGGCATCTTCAGGGTATTGTAGGCATAGTGCGACGCCGCCATGAACTTGGCCAGCGGTGGGCGGCCAAGGATCCCGTTTTAGGGAAAGGGGATCTTGGCAACATCAAGCACAATCCTCTCCATCCTGAAGTTCAGGTCGCTCCCGGAATTTACGGGCAACGTGACCTTTCCCTTGGGTTGGCTTCTCCCCGGGCTGACCCCTTGAAACGTGCCTGTTTCTTCGAGGTCTCCATCAGGGATCTGCAGCTTCTCGATCACGGCAGGCGAGATCAAGTTCATACTGGCCCCACCATCTACTAACATTTTTGTCACCTTGAGGTTGCATATTGTTGGTGAAACCAACAACGGCAAGCCCCCGACCGCAGTAGTGCGATCAGGGTGATCCTCAGAGTAAAAAATGATAGGTGTGCTGGACCACTTCAGCGGCCTCTGGGCATCAAATGATGACTCTGCTGCTGTAATTTCTCGAGCCCACTGTTTAAGCCGGCGCCAAGAGGCATGCAGCGAAGCGCCGCCATCAATGCACATGGCCTCTGTAGCTTTTTGAAAATCTTGGTTGCCGGACTCGTCGTCCTCTTCGTGATCATCATCTTCTGGCTTTCTGTCACGGCCCCGAGCGGGCCTCTCTTGTTGCTTATCCTTGCCGCGATGGCCCGCCTGGCCGTCGCGTTTCTTGCCGGATCCCTCAGCACCGTCTTGGCCCTTCTCCTTGTCCCGCCTCTCGTATTCAGCCCTCTGCTTCTCAGCGAGGAGCTCAACCTGCCGGCAGTCTTGGAGAGCATGGCCTTTGGTGCGATGGATCTTGCAGTATCACTTGTCGGATTTGCCTGGCTTCTCGGCAACCGCCAAGGCCTGGCAGGCGACACATCCGGCAATTTCCTTGCCGGGGTCACCTGCCTTGGTCTTCTTGGTGGAGCCGGTGTCGTCAGACACCTCGACTGCAAGCACAGCTTTCCCTTTGCGCTTCCTGTTGCGGTGCCGGCCTTTCTTCGCCGGGGCGGCGGTGTCCTCTTCAGAGGAGTCGGTTTCCACGCCGACATCTTCGCCGGGGTACTTCCTCCCCTCTTCAGCCCGGACACATTTGTCCGCGAGAACATAGAGCTCCGCGACATCTTTCACCTTGTTCATCGCCAGCTCTTCGCACATCTTGCGGTTCCGAACGTTCTGATGGAACACGCTGATGATGGCGGCGGGGTGAACATCTGGGATATTGTACTATACCCGGCTGAACCTCTGTATGTACTTGCGGAGACTCTCGCCTCCCTTCTGGGGAATGACGTGGAGATCACTCGCTTGGCCATGAGCTTGGTGACCGCCAGTGAAGGCGCCCATGAACTCATGGCACAAATCCGACCAGGAGGAAATGGAGTCTACCAGCAAGTGCATCAACCATGACATGGCGTTGGGTTTAAGAGCCAACGGGAAGTAATTTGCAAGCACCTTATCATCATGAGCTCCGGCAGCCTGCATCGCAATGGTGTAGATGCTGAGGAACTCGGACGGGTGGGTCTTGCCGTCGTACTTCTCGCCCACGTCAGGTTTGAAAGTGCGGTGAGTGGGCCACTGGAACTGCCGCAGCTCACGGGTAAAAGCTAGGCAGCCTACCTCGTAAGGTAGGCCCCCAGGGCTCTCCGGTGCCGGGTGGTCCACAGCAGGCCCCACTCGCCTATCTGACTGGTGGCGCGCTCCGCGCCGGCGCTCGATGGTGGTCCGAGCGTCTTCATGTTCCCGATCCCGAAGGACCTGGCGTTGGTCCTGGTGGGTCCGCGGGTCGGACGACGCTATGGAGATTTTGTTGCCCGCAACGTCGCGACGGGCAGGTGTTCGTGGTACCTGGCAAGGAGGAGGCGAGTGCACCGTGGTCGCGGTGCCGCCAGCCTTCCTGCCACTGGTACGCGGGACTCCGTCGAAACGTCGACCCGGGGGCTCCGTCGGGGTCGGCTCATCTTTGTTGGCCACCGCAACAAGGCTTCGGATGGTGGCTCTCCATTCGTCGAGTTTCCCTGTAGTAGGAGGAAAGTCGAGGAGCAACTGTGCGCGCGCCAGGGCTTCTGCTGGCGTCGGTAGCAGCGAAACCTGCACGGATCGCGACGCGCTTCGACTTCTGACCATGTCAGAAGGAGCTCTATCACGACCGCGTGGTCGCACGCCGTCTTCACCAGCGCCTCGGCGAGCGGGCAGGTCTTCTACATGCCGGGAGTGGCGCTCGGGGCTTTTCCCGCGGCGACGCCCGGGGTCTTCGGGGCGATCACGCCGCTCGTCGCGCGCCGCTTGAGAGGAACGCGCCGTCGGCGCCGGAGTGGGAGTCCTGGAGGCCCTCGTGCCGCCAGCGGGTGGGGCAGTAGCGACCTCGGAAGGTCCCGCGCCACCTGCGGAGGGCCTGGCTCCGTCTTTGGATTTGGCGGCGTGCGGCCCGTTACCGGGCGCACGAACATCGCCGCCTCCCAAACTCCGGCTGCTGGGACGGTGTTGGTGTTCGTGAACAGCGCCCCGGGTCCTTTCGGCGATCGGTCCGCTGCTCGCCCGTGTCGGGACGGGATGCCCGGCGTCCGACGGGCCAACCGCCACCGTCGTCTTCTTCTTGGGCGCCATGACGATGAAGAAGCGTCGAACTAACTGCTAAGGCCGATTCTCACAACTGCGCAGCCCCTGCCTGGCGCGCCAAAGTTGTCGGTGGGAAACGACACCTATGGGATGACGAGAATCCCTTTCTGCGGTTGCGGGGCGCGGGGGCCGTGAGAAGAGTGGATCGAGTAGGCAGTACATGATTCCTTTACCCAGGTTCGGGCCGCGAAGATGCGTAAAACCCTACTCCTGCTTTGGTGGATTATATGTTTGTGTTCTTGAGCTAGCTATGGGGCGTCAGGAGCTCCAAAAAGCCGAATCCTCTTCCTGGTCGGCTGGGGCCTCCTTTTATAGGGAAAGGGGCTGCCACAGTGGCACACAGGAGGTGGAAAGGGTACAGTGATGCAAGGTTATCCCTCGCATTACATGACAAGGTGCATTTAATGCGCCTTGCTTAGGTGTCCTTGCTTTATCGGGGGCGGGGGAGAGCCCTGTCTCGTCCGTCGCCGCTCTCTCCCGCGTCGACTCGCACCCTGGCCAGCGGTGCCAGCGATGCAATGTATGCGGGCAGGCAGCTGTGGTGGAGCAGCGGTGGGTCTCCACGAGGATCTGCATGTCGCCACGCAGGTGCCTGCCCAGCTAGTTGGGTCGGCAGCTGCATGTAAACGGTGGTGGAGGCGTGACTGGAGTGGGTCCGATGGTGGCCCCGCGGGTGTCCTTGGAAAGGGCCTTGCCGCGGCCCCGTCAAGGGTCTTGTCGGGGTCCCGACAAGGGTCTTGCCGTGGCGCCTGCTGCCATCCCCGGCAAGACTCTTCCCGGGGGCCTTGTGGTTTTCCTTGGCTGGGATCCTGCCAAGGACCATCGTCTTCCAAAGTGTGCATCTGATCTTGAATGTCTTCACAAAGATTTGCAAACCACCATGGGGATGCCTCCCGAATCCTTGCCCCATGGGGGCAGTGGACTCAAGGGTGACCCGCTCCGTAGGTGTGGGGCGAGCTGCCACGGCAAGGGTCTTGCCGGGTTTGCAAAAACCGCCTCCCGGCAAGGATCTTTCCAGGGGGCCCGCTTCGTCCCCTTTGCTCTTTGTGGTCTTGGTCTTGGCGTCGTTCTGCTCCTCTTTGGCTTCGACCTTACCTTGGTTCTACCTCCCTTGCCGGGCTCGGTGCGGCGGCGCCCGTGGCTCAGACTGCCCGTGCACAGTCATAGGGGTACAAAGAGTGTACCCCTCTTTTTGTACACCGACAATTGATCATGAGGACCAATCAATGAAGATATCATCTTTCTCCAACACACACACACAATAGATATCCCTTCATTGAACTAAATTTGGTGAAGCTTTTATCTTCGAACTTTCCAAGTTATTGTTTAGCATATCCAACTAGTTCAGGGTTATCCAACATGGATTCTAGGAGAAAGGGTGGTTTATAAGAAAACCAACTTGATCACGAGCTCAACATAACAGTCAGGGGACAACCTGGTGATACTTCCGATAAGATATTCGGAAAATCATGAACCACCGATATGTTACTAAGCTCAAGAGAAATCTTGCTTTTCTAGGCAAGACGACAAGATCAAAAGAGCAAGGAATTAATACAATCCTAACTCATTGATCGAAGAGTGCACCTGAAATAAGGACTAGGTAGCACGATCAATCTTAGAATGATGGTTCAGTAACCAACACAATATGAATGAATTTATCGTCCATTAACTACCAAGCAACGGGATTGCTAGAAGTATTGACTTCACACATCATATAGTTCACTTGTCAGCATTCTGGTTACAATAACACGGAGACCGAGGAATGAATGATAATGGTGAGAAGTATCACTCTATCAAGAGTTCATAAAGAGGGTAATACTCCAAAGTAGAACAGAACAAAAGCTAGATTGGCATTTTGGTCTGCGGGATACATTTGCTTTGACCCAATCCTAGATATGGATGAGGTACTGGAGTTTGTTTCTCCTAGACATTCTGGAATAGAATGACTTGATGGACCACAAGAATAATAGGCATCGATGAACACAAATGCACACATACCCTTGACTATCAATTGATAGACAGAGGTCAAAATACAACTAAAGAGAGACAACTCAAAGGAACATATGGTTTTCTGAGTTGCGGATGCATAGATTTAGTATGTCAAACAAGTTCAACATATTTCTTCCAGGTAATCCATGCAGAAAGGTAGGACTGGCAGATTCACAATGCAGAATGGAGAACTCATCAGGAGCACTCTGGTTGTGATCTTTTGGTTCAAAGAACTTCTGCCATAATGGTTCATGGTATTGGAAGAACGATATACCACAGACCTCGAGGACTATCCCAAAGGTTACTAATATCCTAAAGGAACGAGAAAACACTATCAACATGAGGTAAGTAGAGCGAATCTCGGGTTCAAGAACCAAGAAATGGAATGCCTACTAACTAAATGGCATCACGGGATGCTTTCGAGAATAATGGCCAGAATCGTCACACTTGGGATGCAAAGCATTGCTAGATTACTAGCTAAGACACCTAGGGTCATAATACTAGCTCCAACATATATGTCAAGGCAATGGAGTACCTCGACAAACCGTTTAGTGTGCTTAATCTGGCCCAAAAGGACATAAAAAACGAACTAAGGGATTTGCAAATGCATCAGACTATCTGGAAACCTAGGATGACTCAGACAACATAACGACTGTAAATGCTCAAAGAGATTTGAGACATCCTGCAAAAATGGTGGCATAACCATTCAACATCACAATATCAAGGTTCTGAGACCAACTGTTAACACACAGAAGTACTAGTAACTGAACTGAGCCTTGAATCCATCAATCCTATAATTCTATAGATTAGTAACACGTGATCCTGACAGAAAGAAGAGAAGCCTAGTTCTTAATCCCTGTAGGAAAGATAGGATGACCTGGATCAGAAGGGCATAAGGTATAAGGAGTAAAAAGAGCCTTACGTTCCCTTCCACAATCAATTCCCTTATATAGCTAAAGCATTTCTAGACTCGACTTCGACCAGTTTGGCTTGGTAATCCTACAGGCAGTCAGGCTCTGATACGAAAGCTGTCAGGACCCCGATCCTAAGTCACACCGATCTAGCATGTAACACATCATATCACTTTGCGGCCTCACGCACGGTATTCCCACGGGTGCCACCTTACCTGGCCCGGGACCATTTGCGCCTTTTGGCTCACGTATATGATAGTGTCGCTAGCATCCATATGATAGAGAACCCGGGCCAACATGACTAGTCGTGAATCCAAAGTGGCACTAACTTACAGGGAGAGGCATACATGACCCAACAACGAACGTGTCGGTCATCAACATATGAAGCCAAGTCATAGCAAGCTACAAGGACTTAAAGGAACAACGCGTGACATTTCCCTGAAGGGACAGACACAGGAACAAAGAAGGACACATGCCAGCCAGCCTAAGTGTTCCGGAGCAGTAGCAAGCTACCATGGCTCAGTGGAAGCACTAGGAGACATTTCCCCATAAGAGAGGCTACCAAGAATAAATAAGTAGGTTGTCGGATCCCACACATACCAAGCATTTCAACACATACACACAATATGCTCGATATGTGCAAATACAACATGGCATCGCAACAAAACTCTACAACTCAAAGTATTTATTCATTAGGCTCCAAGGAGCCAGATATTACAAACATGGGTCTGATGACCCAGAATTCAAGTCATACAAGCAATAAGCACAAGCCGAAGCTTAACTTGTTTGAGTACAGACAACTACAAATGAAAAAGGCTGAGAAGCCGGACTATCTACAAGACCCTGCCGAGGGCACAAGATCGTAGCTAAGGTAACAAGCTAAACATCGAAGTCCACGTGAAACTACTAGTGAGACTGAAGTCTCTCAGCAAAAACATAAATTAAGCAAACGTGAGTACAAATGTACCCAGCAAGACATACATCAGAACTAGCTACATATGCATCAGTATCAACAAAGGGGGTGGTGGAGTTTAACTGCAGAAAGCCAGCTTTGACTCGGTGGCTATCCTGAACTATGACTGCAAGTAACTCTTTTGAGGTGGCGCACACGAGTCCACATATTCACCATATCAATACACCATAGGGCTGTGACACAGGGAGACAACCCAGAAGTTTTATTTTTGTTGTGTGCTTTTATAAAGTTTAAAAACAAAAAATAAATAAAGAGGGGAACCTATAACTTTTTCAAAAAAAAGTGAAAGTGAGAAAGACGAGCATTGTTAAAGTGGGAGCTAGCCTTGAACTTTGTTCATGCTCATGGAAACTGTTGGGGAACGTAGTAATTTCAAAAAATTTCCTACGCACACGCAAGATCATGGTGATGCATAGCAACGAGAGGGGAGAGTGTGTCCATGTACCCTCATAGACCGAAAGCGGAAGCGTTAGCACAACGCGGTTGATGTAGTCGTACGTCTTCACGATCCGACCGATCCAAGCACCGAACGCACGACACCTCCGATTTCAGCACACGTTCAGCTCGATGACGTCCAGCGAACTCCGATGCAACAGAGCTTCACGGGAGAGTTCTGTCAGCACAACAACATGGTGACGGTGATGATGATGCTATTGATGCAGGGCTTCGCCTAAGCACCGCTACGATATGATCGAGGTGGAATATGGTGGAGGGGGGAACCGCACACGGCTAAGAGATCACGAGATCAATTGTTGCGTCTAGAGGTGCCCCCTGCCCCCGTATATAAAGGAGGGAGAGGCTGGCCCTAGAGGGGGCGCGCCAAGTGTGGGGGGTCCTACTAGGACTCCCAAGTCCTAGTAGGATTCCCCTTTCCTTTCCGGAGTAGGAGAGAAGGAAAGAGGGGGAGAGGGAGAAGGAAAAGGGGGCTGCACCTCTTGTCCAATTCGGACCAGAGGGGGGGGTGAACCTCCTTCCTTTTGACCTCTTTTCTCTATTCCCGTATGGCCCAATAAGGCCCAATACTTCTCCCGATGAATTGACGTAACTCCCCGGTACTCCGAAAATACACGATTCACTCGGAACCTTTCCGATGTCCGAATATAGTTGTCCAATATATCGATCTTTACGTCTCGACCATTTCGAGACTCCTCGTCATGTCCCCGCTCATCTGGTACTCCGAACTACCTTCGGTACATCAAATCACATAAACTCATAATACCGATCATCACCGAACTTTAAGCGTGCGGACGCTACGGGTTCGAGAACAATGCAGACATGACCGAGACACGTATCCGGTCAATAACCTATAGTGGAACCTGGATGCTCATATTGGCTCCCACATATTCTACTAAGATCTTTATCAGTCAAACCGCATAACAGCATACAATGTTCCCTTTGTCACCGGTATGTTACATGCCCGAGATTCGATCATCGGTATCTCAATACCTAGTTCAATCTCGTTACTGGCAAGTCTCTTTACTCGTTCCGTAATACATCATCCCATAACTAACTCATTAGTTACAATGCTTGCAAGGCTTATAGTAATGTGCATTACCGAGTGGGCCCAGAGATACCTCTCCGACAATCGGAGTGAGAAATCCTAATCTTGATCTATGCCAACTCAACAAGTACCATCGGAAACACCTGTAGAGCACCTTTACAATCACCCAATTATGTTGTGACGTTTGGTAGCACACAAAGTGTTCCTCCGATAAATGGGAGTTGCATAATCTCATAGTCATAGGAACATGTATAAGTCATGAAGAAAGCAATAGCAACATACTAAATGATCAAGTGCTAAGCTAACAGAATGGGTTAAGTCAATCACATCATTCTCCTAATGATGTGATCCCATTAATCAAATGACAACTCATGTCTATGGCTAGGAAACTCAACCATCTTCGATTAACGAGCTAGTCAAGTAGAGGCATACTAGTGACACTATGTTTGTCTATGTATTCACACATGTACTAAGTTTCCGGTTAATACAATTCTAGCATGAATAATAATCATTTATCATGTTATAAGGAAATAAATAATAACTTAATTATTGCCTCTAGGGCATATTTCCTTTAGTCTCCCACTTTCACTAGAGTCAATAATCTAGTTCACATCTCCATGTGATTTAACACCAATAGTTCACATCACCATGTGATTAACACCCATAGTTCACATCGTCATGTGACCAACACCCAAAGAGTTTACTATAGTCAATAATCTAGTTCACGTCGCTATGTGATTAACACCCAAAGAGTACTAAGGTGTGATCATGTTTTGCTTGTGAGAGAAGTTTAGTCAACGGGTCTGCCACATTCAGATCCGTATGTATTTTGCAAATTTCTATGTCAACAATGCTCTGCACGGAGCTACTCTAGCTAATGGCTCCCACTTTCAATATGTACCTAGACTGAGACTTAGAGTCATCTGGATCAGTTTCAAAAACTTGCATCGACGTAACCCTTTACGACGAACCTTTTTTCACCTCCATAATCGAGAAACATATCCTTATTCCACTGAGGATAATTTTGAACGTTGTTGAGTGATCTACTCCTAGATCACTATTGTACCCTCTTGCCAAACTTATGGTGAGGTACACAATAGGTCTAGTACACATCATAGCATACTTTATAGAACCTATGACTGAGGCATAGGGAATGACTTTTCATTCTCTTTCTATTTTCTGCCGTGGTCGGGTTTTGAGTCTTACTCAATTTCACACCTTGTAACACACGCAAGAACTCTTTCTTTGACTGTTCCATTTTGAACTACTTCAAAATCTTGTCAAGGTATGTATTCATTGAAAAAACTTATCAAGCGTCTTGATCTATCTCTATAGATCTTGATGCTCAATATGTAAGAAGCTTCACCGAGGTCTTTCTTTGAAAAACTCCTTTCAAACACTTCTTTATGCTTTGCAGAATAATTCTATGTTATTTCCGATCAATAATATGTCATTCACATATACTTATAGAAATGTTGTAGTGCTCCCACTCACTTTCTTGTAAATATAGGCGTCACCACAAGTTTGTATAAAACTATATGCTTTGATCAACTCATCAAAGCATATGTATGATTCGGATAGACTTAAGCATAGATACGAGTGAGAAACTCTCATCGTAGTCAACACCTTGAACTTATCGAAAACCTTTTGCGACAATCCTAGCTTTGTAGATAGTAACACTAGTATCAGCGTCCGTCTTCCTATTGAGGATCTATTTAATTTCTATGGCTTGCCGATCATTGGGCAAGTCAACCAAAGTCCATACTTTGTTCTCATACATGGATCCCATCTAAGATTTCATGGCCTCAAGCCATTTTGCGGAATCTGGGCTCATCATCGCTTCCTCATAGTTCGTAGGTTTATCATGGTCAAGTAACATGACCTCCAGAATAGGATTACCGTACCACTCTAGTGCGGATCTCACTCTGGTTGACCTACAAGGTCCGGTAGTAACTTGATCTAAAGTTACATGATCATCATCATTATCTTCCTCACTAATTTGTGTAGGAGTCACATGAACAAATTTCTGTGATGAACTACTTTCCAATAAGGGAGCAGGTACAGTTACCTCATCAAGTTCTACTTTCCTCCCACTCACTTCTTTCGAGAGAAACTCCTTCTCTAGAAAGGATCCATTCTTAGCAATGAATGTCTTGCCTTCGGATCTGTGATAGAAGGTGTACCCAACAGTCTCCTTTGGTTATCCTATGAAGACATATTTCTCAGATTTGGGTTTGAGCTTATCAGGATGAAACTTTTGCATATAAGCATCACAACCCCAAACTTTAAGAAACGACAACTTTGGTTTCTTGCCAAACCACAGTTCATATTGTGTCATCTCAACGGACTTAGATGGTGCCCTTTAACATGAATGCAATTGTCTTTAATGCATAACCCCAAAACGATAGTGGTAAATCAGTAAGACACATCATAGATTGCACCATATCTAATAAAGTACGGTTACGATGTTCGGACACACCATTACACTGTGGTGTTCCAAGTAGCATGAGTAGTGAAACTATTTCACATTGTTTTAACTGAAGACCAAACTCGTAACTCAAATATTCTTCTCCACGATCAGATCGTAGAAACTTTATTTTCTTGTTACGATGATTTTCCACTTCACTCTGAAATTGTATGAACTTTTCAAATGTTTCAGACTTCTGTTTCATTAAATAGATATACCCATATCTGCTCAAATCATCTCTGAAGGTCAGAAAATAATGATACCCGCTGCGATCCTCAATATTCATCGGACCACATACATCAGTATGTATGATTTCCAACAAATCTGTTGCTTGCTCCATTGTTTTTAGTCATCTTGCCCAAGAGGCATGGTTCATGTCGGAGTAATGGGCCATGGGTAGGCTAACCCGAGACCCAGAACCTTTCAAGACATCAGGGCTGGCCGCGCCCCTCAAGGCAGCAAGACGAAGTGCCGCCTTCTGGTGGCCGGCTGGAGGAATAGCCGGCTGCCTGTAGACAAACCGACTACTAGTGGGCGGCTTCTAGAGAAGACAACCCCTAGCAGTCGGCCCAAGGCGCCCACAAAGCCTGCGCCCTCATCAAGAAAGACAAGACAGGGAGTGGCTACAGTATAGCCCATCCCTCCCAAATCCAGGGATGGGCGTGGCCACAGTGCACCGTACCGGCGGAGACCTCCGTCCGGCGCGGCACTGTTACCACTCCACCCCTGACGTCACCACAAGCAGGCGGAGCCCTGCTCCCACGACGGCCTGTCGGTACGGCCCAAGAACGACGGGCCCCACCGATCAGCGAGAGCCCGGAAGATGGCTAGAGCTCCTCTAGTCGGATCCGAGGGAGGTCGGCCCCCAGCAGTCGGCCCGCCCCTTCCTCGGGACCCACGTGCCATTAACCAGACGAGACAAAGAGTGGCTACAGTAATCGCCCGCCAGGCGGCAGGGCTGTAGCCACGCTCCCTTGGCCGAGATTGCGTCATTAACATCACGGCTACAGTGATCAGCAGCCGACAAGACCCGTGAGCGACGGGGGCGGCCTGTCGGCTCCGTACCAGACCAGTCAACGGGGCCCACTAGGCGGCAGGCCCCAGCAGCCAGTGGAGAAGCCGGCCACCAGAGAGACTGAGAGCCGGGTCCTACACCCGGCCGGAATACTATTGTACCCCTGGGGTGTAGGCCTATATAAACCCCCAGGGCACCCATGCAAAGGGTTCCCAACCTGTTAGAACTAGACCGACCCATAGAGAGAGGAGAGAGGCAGCCTTCCTTTCTTCAACCTCTAGCAAACAGCTCGAGGAGTACCATTGTACTAACTAGTGCCTTAGTGATCTTGCGGAGACCCCGCAGAGCAGGACTAGGGGTGTTATCTCCTAGGAGAGCCCCGAACCTAGGTAAAGTCCGTCGGCGTTCGTGTCTACGCCTCATCCCGCTTCCAGGAACCGGCGATGTTCTACTCGCTCCCAGCATCATAAGCCATCCATGTGACATTCCAAAAATTTTATTTGGTTTTCATCAAAAACTTTGTTGGATTTTTAAGAGGCCATTAAATTTTTCTTTTCAGAAAAAATCTTCCTCTTAAAAACTTCCTCTTCTTTGGCAAGGATTTTTATTTCTGTGTCTACTTCAAACTGTGGTGTTTGATCTTTTAAAACTCTTTCCCTGATGACTCCCTGCTCAGAACGTATTTTTTGAATTGTTTGTTTTCTTTTAAAAAGAAACTCTATGAAAATTGGGATTTTTCATATCTTGAAGACCACCCATGATTTTTGTTTTTGCCCATGTGGTAAAACCTCTCCAAAACCTTCCCTCCTCCTTGAAAACAATCTAAGTTCTCTGCCCCAACAAGTCCAAACAAGTTTTGGATTTTATTTCAATTTATTTATCTCTCAAATCTTTTCTGACTATTATTTTTGAGCCTGAGTGATTTTCAAAGCAAGTACCAAGATGCAATTGATCTTTGACCTCAAACCAACTCTCCTGGATAGTCCTTGGTACCCTCAACCTAGAACCATCTTGACCCACTCCTCTTCTTTTCAAAATTTTCAAAATTCAGCCTCTGCAATTTTGGACCAGATTTGCCAATTTTGGTAAAATTCATATCTTCTCTGCTCCAAAAATTCCACAAAAATTCAGGCAGCCTCCCGGTGCAATGAGAGGCCACCCCACCAAAGATCAGCTCAAGCAGAGCCTCCCTCATGCCAAAAGCATTCTGTCGAACACCTGAACTGCACTGTTCCCTTGCACTTTTAGAAATTCAGAGTAGTTCAGAGTTTCAGTTTCGTCAGACTTCGGTCACGCGGCCACAGTGCGCCCTGGCGCGATGCACACGGCCCCATCCCCTTGGCCAGCACCCCGCACACGCGCTTGGCCAGTTCCTGGCGTCGGTGGCGACGAGCCTCGTCGGCGTTGGACGTTTTTGCGGTGGCTGCGCCACCCGTGGCGGCCAGCGAGGGCCCGAGCCCGCTCGCCACGCCACCCGGCGCCACCCAACGCCCCTGGCTCTCCGCGTGTCCCTGCCATGCCAGCACACTCCCGTGGCACCGTCGCCGTGGCCGGCAAGCACGGAGCGTGCTCTCTGCCACCGATGGGCCCGCGCCGCTCCGTTCCGTGGAGCTCACTCAAAGCTTCGAATCCCACCTTGTTCAGCACCTAAACGGACCCAGTGGACCTCCACGACGGCGCTCAACTCCTAAACCACCCCGACCAATGCTCTGCACCACCGTAAACCTCGCCGGAGAATTCCGTTCTCGGCCACCGCCTCGTACCACCTATAAAAGGGGACCCCGAGCTCGCCCTCGAGCACGCATCACCACTACACCTCACCAACGCCCCGCTAGGCCACTAGGGGGACCTCGAGGAGGTCTTCTCCCCCAACTCCGGCCGCCCCGTTCCGCCTCGGCCTCCAGCTTGATTCACTGCGGTGAGGCCACCTCCGGCGCCCAAACCCCGTCTGCAGCCTTCTACTACACCTAGTAATCTAACCCCCACCTCAATTCAATGCTTGCAGCCCTCTTCGACGAACTCCATCCACGCCCGAACCGCCGTCCGCCGGAGCAGGAGCCACCGTCGACGTGGTGCTCACCGGCAACCACCACCACCACCACCGGACGCGGAATGGTGCCCTGAGCACGGAGGTACCCTCCGATCCCTCTGCCTCGCCGTGGATCGCCGCCGGCGATCGCCGCGGCCCTCTGGCGCCAAAAACTCTGTCTCCGTTTTCAAACTTGACGAGTGGGTCCACCCCGTCAGCGTTTTAATCTTTTTGAACCGTTTTCTGAAAATGCCTTCGGGAAAAAATATGCTTTCTTCTCTGAACTGGCGTATTGGGGACTGAAGCGTTTTCTGTTTTTATAAAAAGAACCCTGGAAAGTTTTTTTTTTCATTACAGAAAGGTCCCTGGACAAAAACATTTATAACTTTTAAGCAGAAGCATATTTTGAGTGATTCTTTTTCTATTCTCTTTGAAATTTTGTCTAGTTTTTTATCAGATTTATTTGAAAAATATCTGGAATAATTTATGTGCACCTCTCGGTATTCACGATAGCGCATATATTTTCTTTATACCGTAGACACTGAAGGAGGTGACGGGACCGCGAACTTCACCGAGCTAGGCTCCGACTAATCTGAACCAGGCAAGCATGTTTGAACTTTTGATATGATGAGTGTCTTGGCATGTTTTGCATTTAGCTAGTTTCATGGCATATTGATGAGTATACCGATGAACATTATTTTCATGCATGGTTGAGGCAAGTGAGTTCGATGATCCAAACGTGGTTGGATGTGTATATGCATGGCCATGTGTTGGCATGAGGATGGGTAAGATGGCAGTGTTGTAGCATGCCAGTCTTATGCCATACTATTTGACTTTAGTATCAGCCCGTATCGGTTCGGTTCCAATCCATTTCCCTTCCTGTACTACCACATGTTTTCCGCAAGGAATATGGTTTAGTAAGTTGCAAACCGCTTTCCTGGTACACAGCAAGAGGAGAGGCCGGGATGATGGTTCCATGGCCCTGGATTAAACCCAGTCATCCGGTCAGGGGGCATGGGTGTTTCCGGTTGGGACCGAGAGGGGGGCACCCCTTAGAGCGCGCGTATATAAATTTGATCCCATGCTATTCGAGATTGTGATCTCCCCGTCTCAAGTTTTTTCTTGGAAGATGTCTAGGGTGATTCCTGGCATCGAGAGGTAGGATGGGTGTGTACTGGCTAGCTGTGTTTTCTTCCGAAATACCGTAAACGGAACTAGTCCTTCGTGGCTACGGAAATCCGTTGGCTGTGGGAAATTTTTGTACAAACTCTGCAGAGTCATAAATCTTCAGATCATCTTATCCATATCCAAGTTCTGTGCTAACTTATTCTGACAAGTGCCAGTTTTGGTGACAGATACTCCAGTGAATCCCAAGAGTACTAAGTCCGGTTAAATGTTTATTCCTGTGGATGGACTAACCCGTATATTACCTTGAGCTGATTAATCTAACATGTGTAATTATTTTTCCTTATGAAGTAAGCCCTTTATGTGGTGTCGCTAAGACGCCCGACTATGGCATTTCTTTCAAAGCCCTTTATGTGGTGTCGCTAAGACGCCCGACTGTGGCATTTCTTTCAAAGCCCTTTATGTGGTGTCGCTAAGACGCCCGACTGTGGCATTTCTTTCAAAGCCCTTTATGTGGTGTCGCTAAGACGCCCGACTGTGGCATTTCTTTCAAAGCCCTTTATGTGGTGTCGCTAAGACGCCCGACTGTGGCATTTCTTTTAAAGCCCTTTATGTGGTGTCGCTAATACGCCTGACTATGGAATTTCTTTTAAAGCCCTTTATGTGGTGCGCTAAGATGCCCGACTGTGGAATTTCTTTCAAAGCCCTTTATGTGGTGTCGCTAAGACGCCCGACTGTGGCATTCTTTTATTTATTTGCTCACCTTTCGAGGCGTCGCTTCAGACACCCGATTGGTTTTTCTTTTATTTGTTGGGATTTCAGGCGGACTACCGCCGATTCCCATTTTTACTCACCTTGCCTGCTAATATTTAAATGTGCTTTGGTAAATTAATCATGACGCATTCATGCATGCATTTGTTATATCTTACGTCCGAACTGTCTTGCGAGTACTTTCAAAGTACTCACTGGCTTGTTGATTTGGCCAGATGCTGACGAAGGTGATCTCATGGATGAAGAGTTCGATAGCGAGTCCGACGCCTAGAGGAATCCCAGTCAGTCTCGTGCGACCCTGGATTTGGTCACTGTATTATATCCGCTTCCGCAACCCGTTAAATACATCGAGCCTCACCTCGACGCTCGATGAGATGCTAGTTTGAGAGCCATGTTATCCACTCCCCACTTTATTATTCCACCATTGCTTTATCCCCGAGTCAGTAGTATGCCACCACTCCCTTGTGTTATATCAGCCTTTATGTATAATTATTGGCGCGCCTGTAATAAATTGTTGAGCACCCTTAGCTCAACCCTGTAATATATTCCATGCTACTGGCTTATTGTGTCAGGAGTTTGTCTACCAATGAGGAGGATTTTCTCTCATACTGGACTCAAAAGATTGGTTTCTCAATAAATATTTGTATTGGAAAACCGGTCGTGACAATCCATTGGCATATGTCGCACCCAACCCCCGACATTTGGCGCCCTCCGTGAGGCGACGTGCACCGTCGTCCGGAGATTTGTTCTGGACGGTAACCCTTTTCCTCCCTGGCGAGCATAGCCAGCCCGGCACGCCGGACGGAGTCTACGCCGACGCGCTGCATGGCGTGGAGGTTGCCTGCGCGGTGAGCTGCCTCGCCGATCTTGTTGGCGAGGTTCACCTCTCCGACGAGCCCGCGTCTGATGCGGGCATTGATGGCCCTGAGAGCTACCTCGCGAGTCTCCTCGATCAGCTCCACATCACCAGCGGGCCTGCTGTGGACATGGAATCTATAGGCTCCATCGACCCGATTCTTGTCGATTCCGACACTGCGTCGCTTGACGCAATCCCCACCAATGTGGTGGTCTACGACGAGCCGCTTCCTTGCGCGGAGAGCGGTGGAAGCACCGTCACGGAGGTGCTTGTCATCGGCCACAGCGAGCACTCTAGTAGAGGAGCTCATGACCCGCTCGATGCCGCACTGCAAGACCTGACGGCGCCCATTCCAGAAGACGCCAACGCCGAGATGCTGGAAGAACGCCGCGCCCAGTTTGTCGAAAGCGCCAAGAAACTAGCCAACATGAGATGCCTATTGGAGGCCTACCAGCGCGAGATGGACCGCGTCGTGGGTGGCACGCCGGCTCCTGGTGGGCCTAGCCAGATCGGCACAGTCCAGCAGCACGGCGTGGCCATCGCCAGCCTGTTCGGGGCAGATCGCCCCATCTACGCCATGCCCGCGGAGAATATACGAGCTGCCCAGGCGGCAACAGAAGAGCTGGACAAGTTCGAGGGCGAAGAGCGTCGCCAGATGGCGGAACGCGTCCAACGACTCCTTGATGCGACTGCTGAGAAGCACGAGGCCGGCTGCCGCACTGGGGCACCCAACCGGCAAAATGACGATCCGCCTCCCCACCGAGATCAGGGCGCGACATCCCGAACGCCGACTGGTGGCGTACGCGGAAGAAGACGGCTGCCCAACCGGCAAAATGACGATCCCGCAGCCGGACTCGCCTTACCATCGAGCGCGACCAAGACGGCTGCCCAAGACCAGTAGAACGACGGGATGATTGTCCGCCTCCTCCCCCCCGCAGGGAAAGGCGTATCTCCCCGCCGCCTGTTGAACACCCGACACTCGGCGACCGCCTTGGCCGCCGAGAAGGAGTCGGAGAGAACGATGCCCGCCACCGGATCGACCGCCTCAACCGATCCCTAGCGCTAGAAGAAGAAGATGAGCTGGGTACGCCTTGTTTTGGACCCCGCATTCGAGACGAGCCCTTCCCCAAAGGGTTCACGCTCCCGAGAGACACGCCCAAATACACTAGCTCCGTGAAGCCGTAGGACTGGCTGGTCGACTACTCCACAGCCGTCAGCATTGCAAACCGCAATAAGCGCGTTGCCGTGAAGTATGTTCCGCTCATGCTCCAGGGCACGGCCCGGACATGGCCGAACAGCCTGAAGCCCCACAGCATCAATAGCTGGGTCGATTTCTCCGAAGCCTTCATCCGCAACTTCACCAGCACATACAAGCGGCCGCCCAAGCGTCGGCAGCTCTCCTTGTGCGTCCCAAGCCCAGCGAGTTGACTCGTGACTACCTCACGCGCTGGGCCGAGCTCCGCAACTCTTGCGAGGGCGTGCACAAGGTGCAGGACATCGAGTACTTCGCCGCCGGGTGCCGAGAGGGCACCCTTCTCAAGCACAGGCTTCTCTGCGACGAGCCGGCGACCCTCGGCGAGCTGCTGATTATAGCAGATAAATACGCCACGGCCGAATCCTCCATGAAGGCAGAGATCCAAGTTGATGTGTCTGGCAAAGTGGCTGCTCCAGCTCCTCGGGCCCCGGCTGGTGACTCGAGTCGGCGCCAGTAGCCCAACGACAACAAACGCAAGGCTGCACAACTGGCTTCTACAAGCCGGCAGGTGGTGACAGTCGAAGACCAGCAGCCGGAAGGGCAGCCTCCATCCAAGCGCCAGAAGGGTGGCATGCCAAATTGGCTGCCCGCTTTCTCGTATGAGCAGACCCTTGATGCGCCCTGCAAGTTCCACAGTGTTGTGAAGCCATCCAACCACACCACTCGGAAATGCCATTGGCTCACCAGGATCGGCAAGGGAGACGGCCTTCTGCCTCCTCCGCCTGCTGGGCAGCCGCCTCCTCCTCCCCCCCAGCAGCCGGCGGTTCGACCAGTTGGAGCCATACAAGACGAGTATCCTGAAGAGCACAGAGCTTATGTCGTGTTCACCAGCGTGGCGGACGACAAGCATAGCAGACGGCAACGACAGCAAGAAGTGAATGCGGTGGCATCAGCGACCCCCGAGTTCATGCATTGGTCCGAGAAGCCCATCAGCTGGAGCAGAGCCGAGCACCCGAAAGTAATGCCCAATCCCGACTCCTACGCCCTGGTTTTGGATGCCACTTTTGCCACAGATAGGCGAGCTGCTCGTTTTTCCCAAGTTCTGATAGATGGCGACAGCAGCATCAACATCCTGTACAAGGATACATGGAGAAGTTAGGAATCAAACAAAGGCAGCTGCAGCTCAGCCGGACTGTTTTCCATGGCATAGTTCCTCGCCTTTCCTTCTCACCAATCGGCAAGATCTAGATAGACGTCCTCTTTGGAGACAAAGATCACTTCTGCCGAGAGCCAGTCTGGTTTGAGGTGGTGGACCTTGAGAGCCCATACCATGCACTACTTGGCCGGCCTGCTCTGGCCAAGTTCATGGCGGTCCCCCACTATGCTTAACTCAAGATGAAGATGCCGAGTTCGAAGGGAATTCTGACCATAGCAGGGGATTACAAGAAGTCGTCCGCTTGCACAACGGATAGCAGCTGGCTGGCCGAGTCCCTTGTGATCGCGGCTGAGAAGCGGCTCCTTGACCGAGTTGCGGCGATGGCAGGCAAGCAGCCATAAATGTTACCCAACCCCAAGGAGTCGGAAGCCGAGGCCTCGTTCAAGCCGGCCAAAGAGACAAAGAAGATACCCTTGGACCCGGAGCACCCGGAGAGGTACGCTGTCATAGGTGCAACCTTGACAGCAAATAGGAAGGCGAGCTCGTCGATTTCCTCCATGAGAATCGGGACATCTTTGCATGGTCACCTAAAGACATGCCAGGTGTTCCGATGGATTTCGCCGAGCACAAGTTACATGTCCGGTCCGATGCCAAGCCAGTCAGGCAGCCCTTGCGCCGCCTGTTAGAAGAGAAGAGTCGTTGGAGAAGAGATAGCCCGGCTGCTGGCAGCCGGCTTCATCATGGAAGTGTTCTTTCCAGAGTGGCTGGCCAACCCAGTCCTTGTGCTGAACAAAAACAAGCAGTGGCGCATGTGTATTGATTACACCAGCCTCAAGAAAGCCTGCCCCAAAGACTCATTTGCTTTGCCCAGAATTGAGCAAGTGATAGACTCCACAGCCGGATGTGAGCTGTTGAGGTTTTTGGACGCATACTCAGGGTATCACCAGATCAAGCTGAACCCGGCCGACAGGCTGAAGACCGCCTTCATCACACCATTTGGAGCCTTCTGCTACTTGACCATGACGTTCGGCTTGAGGAATGCCGGCGCCACATTTCAACGTTGCATGCAGAAGTGCCTCCTCAAGCAACTCGGCAGGAACGCCCACGTTTATGTGGACGATGTTGTGGTGAAGGTGGAGAAGTGTGGAACGCTGCTAGAAGACCTCAAGGAGACATTTTAGAACTTGCGCCGATTTCAAATCAAGCTCAACCCGGAGAAATGCGTCTTCGGAGTACCTGCCGGCTAGCTTCTTAGCTTCCTGGTCTCAGGGCGCGGCATAGAGTGCAACCCTGTGAAGATCAAGGCCATCGAGAGGATGGAAGTGCCCACCCGACTGCTCGACGTACAAAAGTTCACCGACTGCTTGGCGTCCATCAGCCGCTTCATCAGTCGGCTGGGAGAGAAGGCTCGTCCCCTGTACCAGCTCATGAAGAAGACCACTTTTTTTGAGTGGAACGACAAGGCCGATGAAGCTTTTCTCCAGCTCAAGAAGATGTTGACTACTCCACCTGTCCTGGCGGCTCTGACTCCTAAGGAGTCCATGCTCCTCTACGTCGCCGCCACCAGCCGGGTGGTCAGCATAGTCATAGTGGTAGGACGCAAGGAGGAAGGCAAGGCACTACCAGTCCAGAGACTGGTGTATTACCTGAGTGAAGTGCTGTCAGCCTCCAAGCAAAACTACCCTCACTATCAGAAGATGTGCTATAGCGTGCACTTTGCCGCCAAGAAATTGAAGCCATATTTTCAAGAGCACCCAATCACTGTTGTCTGCACTATTCTGCTTGCCGAGATCATTGGAAGCCGGGATGCTTCAGGCCGAGTGGCTAAATGGGCCATAGAGTTGCCCCCCTACACCATCTACTACCATCCCTGCACCGCCATCAAGTCACAAGCACTGGCCGACTTCCTCATCGACTGGGCCGAGACCCAGTACCTGCCACCAGCGCCGGACTCGACCCATTGGCGGATGCATTTTGATGGTTCCAAGATGCGCACCGATTTGGGAGTCGGCATCGTCCTCACCTCTCCCAAAGGCGACAAGCTCAGATATGTGCTGCAAATCCATTTTGCCGCCTCCAACAATGTCGCTGAATACGAAGCACTCATTCACGGGCTCCGGCTTGCCAAAGAACTCGGCATTCGCCGGATCCTGTGCTATGGTGACTCTGAATTGGTGGTCCAGCAGTCGTTGGGCGACTGGGATGCCAAAGATGCAAACATGGCGAGCTACCGCTTCCTCGTATAGCAACTCAGTGGATACTTTGAAGGATGCGAGTTTCTCCATGTGCCAAGGAATGACAATGAGCAAGCAGATGCCTTGGCACGAATCGGCTCCACCCGTCAAGCAATACCAAGCGGCGTCGCCCTACAATGCCTCCTCAAGCCACCTGTCAAGCCATCGCTAGAGTCGGATTCCATCTTCGTGCCGTCTCCTCCTGAAGCAGTCAGATCCGACTTGAGAGCCCCAGCAGCCGGCACGGGAATTCCGGCAGGCGGCCCGGGTGCCGCGGCAGTCGCACCCTGCCCAGTGACTGCAGCGGTCAGCCCAGAGACTTCAGAACCCGGCTCGGGGACTGCAGCAGTCGGCCCGGGGACTTCGCCGACTCAGCAAGCGGTAGCTGACTCCAACCCGCTGCCTCCCGGCCCAACCGCCCTCGTGCAAGTAGCAATCCTAGCAATCGAAGAAATTGCAGTGCCTTCATGGGCCAAGCCCATCCTCAACTTCCTGGTGAACAAAGAGCTGCCAACTGATGAGATCTCAGGCTGACAAGTGCAACGCCGGGCAGCAGCATACACCATAGTCAACAGAGAGCTTGTGAGGCGCAGTGTCACTGGTGTCTTCTAGCGCTGCGTAGAGCTGAAGCAAGGCCAAGCAATCCTCAAAGATATTCATCAAGGCGAGTGTGGTCATCACACAGCTTCAAGAGCACTCGTGGAAGAAGCTTTCCGCCACGGTTTCTTCTGGCCGACTGCTTTAGAAGACGCCAAAGACTTGGTACAGAAATGCAAAGGGTGCCAGAAGTTCCGCTCCAAGCCACATCAGCCGGCTTCTGCACTCAGGACTATCCCCATTGCCTGGCCCTTTGTTGTTTGGGGCCTGGACATGATGGGACCATTCAAAGCAGCCCGAGGTGGCATGACTCATCTGCTTGTCGCAGTGGACAAGTTCACCAAGTGGATAGAAGCAAAACCAATCAAGAAATTGAATGGTCCGACTGCTGTGACTTTCATCTCCGACATCACCATCCGGCATGGCATACCGCACAACATCATCACCAACAATGGCACGAACTTTGCCAAAGGCGCCTTGGCCCATTCTGCGCGATGCAGGGCATCTGACTGGACTTAGCGTTCATTGCCCATCCGCAGTCAAACGACCAGGTGGAGCAAGCAAGCAGCCTCATTTTGTCCAGCATCAAGCCCCGACTGGTCGAGCCTCTGGAGCGTTCGGCCAGCTGCTGGCTCGACGAGTTGCCAGCCGTCCTCTGGAGCCTGCGCACAACTCCGAACAAGTCAACCGGCTTCACGCCTTTCTTCCTCGTCTACGGTGCCGAAGTCGTCATCCCGACGGACATAGAATTTGACTCTCCTCGAGTCACCATGTACACCGAAGAAGAGGTAGAAGAAGCACGACAAGACGGCGTCGATCTGCTCGAAGAGGGCTGATACATCTCCAACGTATCTATAATTTATGAAGTATTCATGCTATTGTATTATCCATCTTGGATGTTTAATGGACTTTACTATGCACTTTTATATTATTTTTGGGGCTAACCTATTAACCCAGAGCCCAGTGCCAGTTTCTGTTTTTCCCTTGTTTCAGTGTTTCGCAGAAAAGGAATATCAAACGGAGTCCAAGCGGAATGAAACCTTCGGGAGAGTTACTTTTGGAACGGAAGCAATCCAGGGGACTTGGAGTGCACTTTAGGGAATCAATGAGGAAGGCACGAGGCAGGGGGGCGCCCACCCCCTGGGCGCGCCCACCACCCTCGTGGGCCCCTCATGGCTCCGCTGACATATTTCTTCCTCCTAGATATACCAATATACCCTAAAACCATCGGGGAACAGAATAGATTGGGAGTTCCGCTGCCGCAAGCCTCTGTAGCCACCAACAACCAATCGGGACCCTGTTCCGGCACCCTGCCGGAGGGGGAATCCCTCGCTGGTGGCCATCTTCATCATCCCAGTGCTCTCCATGACGAGGAGGGAGTAGTTCACCCTCGGGGCTGAGGGTATGTACCAGTAGCTATGTGTTTGATCTCTCTCTCTCTCTCTCTCTTGTGTTCTTGAGGTGATACGATCTTGATGTATCGCGAGCTTTGCTATTATAGTTGAATCTTATGATGTTTCTCCCCCTCTACTATCTTGTAATGGGTTGAGTTTTCCCTTTGAAGTTATCTTATCGGATTGAGTCTTTAAGGATTTGAGAACACTTGATGTATGTCTTGCATGTGATTATCTGTGGTGAAAATGGGATATCACGTGATCTACTTGATGTATGTTTTGGTGATCAACTTGCGGGTTCAGTGACCTTGTGAACTTATGCATAGGGGTTGGCACGCGTTTTTGTCTTGACTCTCCGGTAGAAACTTTGGGGCACTCTTTGAAGTTCTTTGTGTTGGTTTGAATAGATGAATCTAAGACTGTGTGATGCATATTGTATAATCATGCCCGCGGATACTTGAGGTGACATTGGAGTATCTAGGTGACATTAGGGTTTTGGTTGATTTGTGTCTTAAGGTGTTATTCTAGTACGAACTCTGTGATAGATCGAACGGAAAGAATAGCTTCATGTTATTTTACTACAGACTCTTTTATAGATCGATCAGAAAGGATAACTTTGAGGTGGTTTCGTACCCTACCATAATATCTTCGTTTGTTCTCTGCTATTAGTGACTTTGGAGTGACTCTTTTTTGCATGTTTAGGGATAGTTATATGATCCAATTATGTTATTATTGTTGAGAGAACTTGCACTAGTGAAAGTATGAACCCTAGGCCTTGTTTCCTAGCATTGCAATACTGTTTACGCTCACTTCTATCATTTGTTACCTTGCTGTTTTTATATTTTCAGATTACAAAAATCTATATCTACCATCCATATTGCACTTGTATCACCATCTCTTCGCCGAACTAGTGCACCTATACAATTTACCATTGTATTGGGTGTGTTGGGGACACAAGAGACTCTTTGTTATTTGGTTGCAGGGTTGTTTGAGAGAGACCATCTTCAACCTACGCCTCCCACGGATTGATAAACCTTAGGTCATCCACTTGAGGGAAATTTGTTACTGTCCTACAAATCTCTGCACTTGGAGGCCCAACAACGTCTACAACAAGAAGGTTGCGTAGTAGACATCAAGCTCTTTTCTGGCACCGTTGCCGGGGAGGTGAGTGCTTGAAGGTATATCTTTAGATCTTGCAATCGAATCTTTTTGTTTCTTGTTTTATCACTAGTTAATTCTATAAAAGAAAACTACAAAAAATGGAATTGACTTTGTCTCATACGCTTCAACATTTTAATATCTTTCGTGAGTATGATGAAAGGGAAAATTGTGCTCAAGTGCTAGAAGAAGAAGTCTATAAAATGTTTGCCACTAAATCTTTGAACGATGAGCATGATTGCAATGTTGGTAGTATGAACTCTTTGAATATCTATAGTATTAATGATGATTGCACTAGTTATGATGAAAATGTCTCCTATAAACATGTCAATTTTTGTGGAGTGCATTGGGTTTGCTAGTACACACCAAATAGGGAAGATAGATATTGCAAGAGGCATAAGCATTTAGAAACTAAATGGTTGCAAGAAAGGCTAAATTTTAGTGCTGAAAATTTAAAAATTCTTAGCCATACTTGTGAACTTTGCAATGAACATGGTCATTTAAATATCAAATGCAAATTGTTTCATGATCGAATCGTGTCCAAAAATTGTGATGACTTGATTTCCCTTGCACATCATAGTGAACTTAATTTGCTTCTGGGTTATGAAGAAATGAACCGTCAAACTAAGATTATTCCAGAATATAACCTCGAGAAATTCCTCAATATTGATCTAGAAGAAATTTATATGTATTGTGCGGTGAATTGCATTGAAAATCCTTATATTGCCAACTACATAAGAAAAGAAAGCAAAGAGAATATGAAGAGAACACTAATGAAAGGGAAGATACTTCCCAATATCCTCCTATCACTACAAAAAAAAGACACATCCGTGACATTTTGGGCCGAATGAAATTTTTTCTGTCATACATATGACACTTCTATGACGATAATTGTGACAGAACCAGGTATCATCATAGATGTGGTGGGCTCCTACTTCTATGACAAAAAATCATGATAGAAAATGGGATTTTTGTCCTGGGCGGGCTGGAGACGCAGTTGCATGACATTCTTTGGGCCGTCCATGACGGAAAAAACCGTGGTAGAAGTGAGGGGGAGGAAAATTTCGGGGAGTTCCCGGTTACGGTGGGAGGTCGGGGGCCGAGCGATGCGCGTTTCTCTCGTACACGTACGCGCGTGTGTGCGAGGCGTTGGCTCTAACTGAACCCGAGCGAGGCGTTGGGATCTAACTGAACCCGAGCGATTGCACTGCAGGCTACGCTTTACTGAACCCGAGCGATCGATCGATGGCTGTTAACTGAACCTGATCGAGCGATTCCTTGGCTACTGCTGCTAACTGAAGCCGATCGATGCTGCCTATGGATGAATAGTGAGCGTTGCGCGGGGGGGGGGGGGGGGGGGGAGGGGGGTTGGATGAACAGTGAGCAGTGGCGTTGCCTCTGGATGAACAGGACCTCGTGGTGTGGTGGAGGGCTGGATGAACAGTAGATGGTGGAGGGGTGGATGAACAGGACCCCGTGGTGTGGAGGGCAGGATGAACAGTAGACGGTGGAGGGGTGCCCGTGAAGGGGTGGTTGAACAGGACCCCGTGGTGTGGAGGGCTAGATGAATAGTAGACGGTGGAGGGGTGGTTGAACAGTAGCCGGTGGAGTAGCGCGCGGTGGAGGCTGGATGAACAGGAGCCCGTGGAGGCTGGAGGAGGTCGACGATGGATGAACAGTAGCTCGTGGAGGCTGGTGGGGTCGACGGTGGAGATGAACAGTATCTCGTGGAGTCCCATTTTGCGGTACACCACACCCCTCCCGATGAACAGGACCCCCGTTTCGACCGTAGCGCTCCAACACAAGTCCGTTTCCTCTGTTTTGCGGTACGCCACACCCCTCCCGATCAACAGGACCCCCGTTTCGACCGTAGGAGGTCCGTTTCCTCCGTTTTGCGGTACGCCACACCCCTCCCGATCAATAGGACCCCCGCTTCGACCATAGGAGGTCCGTTTCCTCCGTTGTGCGGTACAGCAGGCCTCGTTTCCATCGCCTATTCCGTCCAAGCCCTCCCGATGAACACGACCACACATTCCGTTCCGACCTAGCCGCGTTGCCTCCCGATGAACACGACGCATTCCGTTGCCTCCCCATGAACACGACGCATTCCGTTGCCTCCCCATGAACACGACGACGACGCTATTTCTCCGTTCCGACCCAGCCATGTACACGAGCCCTCGCCGTATGTATGCGCGAGTAGGCGTTTGAGACCCCGCCCGTATGTACACATACGTGGCCGCATTTTCTTTGTTGCACCCTGGCCGCTGTACGTACGTGTACATGCTACGTGCGCACCTCTACTACGACACGTGTGCGCCTCTACATCCACCAGTGTATGTGTACGTACACGTTCGCGACCAGAATGACAACGCTACGTACGCTTCGACCAGGTGGGTCCCGACTGTCAGGCACTTCCTTGCCTGCGAAGATGTAGCTGTTGGGTCCCAACAGTCACGGGGGCGAAATACGGTGGCCCGTCCGGTGGGTCCCCGATGTCAGGTGGAGGAATAATTATTTTGCACGTAATAAGGAGGATCTTCCTTGCTGCGGCCGTGGACCCAGTTGTCAGCCTCTCCACGTACAGTCCACGTCCGATGGAAGTCGTTCCTTGACCATGTTGACTACGCCGTGCCGAGAGCACCAGGGCAGTGGACGACGGCGAGGCCTAGGAAGGGGATGACGGGGAGCCGTGGAAGACGCGGCAGTTGTTTCCCACGCGGAGGGGAGTACGACTGTACGAGGGTTTACTGGTTCGTTGTCGGAGAATAACAACAGGTGTGGGTGAGTAGAGGGATGGCTAGGCCAGCGATGGGAGTACGGTCGGGCGGTGAGGCTTGCGCGGCAGCACAGCCGGCCGCGAGGAGGAGGGAGCAGGTAGTCCCGCCGGCGCTTGTTTGAGTGGCTGGAGCAGGAAGAGCAGAGATTGAAGAAGCACGACGGCCGTTGGATCGACATCGAACAGTCAGTGCTTGTGCGTCAACCTTTTTTTAGGAAAGCCTCAAATCTGTGGAAAACAACATACAGCCCATCTACCATTATTTCTAATAATTTACAGCCCATTTGCTAATTCTTAAGGTTTTTTTGGAGCCCATATTCTTTTTGTTAGCATTGCAGCCCATATTGTGGCAACGGTTAAAAAATCATACGAAATTTGGCATATTTCGGTGCGGTCCGAACTGTTTTTAATCCCGAAATTTGGACTCACATTCAAACTGATTTTAAAATTAAATGTATATAAATATAAAATCCAACAAATTCTCCACGCATAAAAATTAATGTAATTTAAAATCTTGAAATGAAAAAAAAGATATTTGAAACTAATTGTCGGTTTGATGTGTTTTAAAAATGTACAACCCATTTCTCATTACTTATGGGCCATTTTCTTGGCCAGCCGAATGAAAGCTCTCCTCGTCTTGAAAGATTTGCAGCCCAACAGGCCTGGCAAAGCGACTTACTTGGCAAATCACAAAAAAACTGGGTTATGGCCGTGGACCCAACTGTCAACCTCTCCACGTACAGTACTCTTCCGATGGAAGTCGTTCCTTGACCACATTAACCACGCCGCGCGGAGAGCACCACGGCGGTGGACGACGGCGAGGCCTAGGAAGCGGATGACGCGGCAGTGGAAGCCCGCGCGGAGAGGACAACGAGGGTTCACTGGTTCGGCTGTGGTGTGAGGCTGCCGTCGCCGCAGGGCCTGGCCAGCAGCGGGAATAGTAGGGGGCGGTGAGGCCTCTACGGCAGCACAGCCGGCCACGGGAGGCAGGAGCATGCGGCACGACCAGCACTGCTTTGGGAGGCTGGAGCAAGAAGACCAGAGGTTGAAGAAGCACTACGGCCGTTGGATGGACATCGTATGGTCACTGGAGCTAGAATCGTTCATATTGACTAAGTTGACAAAGCCCTTCGTCCCCGTCAACTTAGTAGGCCCACAAGTCAGCCTCCTAGCAAGGTGGGTCCCAGGTAGCCGGGGGAGTATTCATTTTTTTGTGCGTAATAAGGAGGCACTTCCAGTGGGTCCCAGCTGATAGCGGGGGGAACGTTTTTTTTGCGAAATACAGTGGCCCGTCCGGTGGGTCCCAGCAGTCAGGGGGAAACAATTTTTTTTGCAAAATATTTGTGGCCCGTCCGGTGGGTCCCTACTGTCAGGTGGAGGAATAATTATTTTCCGCGTAATAAGGAGGCACTTCCTTGCGGCTGCCGTGGACCCAACTGTCAGCCTCTGCACGTACAGTACTCTTCCGATGGAAGTCGGTCGTTGACCACGTTGACCACGCCGCGCCGGGAGCAACAGGGAGGTGGACGACGGCAAGGACTAGGAAGGGGATGACTCGGAGCCGGGGAAGACGCAATAGTGGATGCCCACGCGAAGAGGAGTACGAGGGTTTACTGGTTTGGCTGCGGCGTGAGGCTGCTGTCGCCACAGATTAACAGGGGGTGTGCATGAGTAGAGGGATGGCCTGGCCAGCGGTGGGAGTAGTAGGGGCAGTGAGGCCTCCGCGGCATCACAGCCGGCCACGGGAGCCAGGAGCACGTGGCACGACCGGCACTGGTTTGGGCAGCTGCAGCAAGAAGACCAGAGGTTGAAGAAGCACTACGGCCGTTGGATGAACATCGTACGGTAACAGGAGCTAGAATCGTTCATATTGACTAAGTTGACAAAGCCCTTCGTCCCCGTCAACTTGGTAAGCCCACAAGTCAGCCTGCCACTATGCTGGGTTCCAGCTGGCAGGGGGAATATTCATTTTTTTGTCCGTAATAAGGAGGCACTTCCATGCGTGCGAAGATAGCTGGTGGGTCCGACATGTCAGCGGGGGGCACTTTATTTCGCGAAATACAGAGGCCCTTCCGGTGGGTCCCAGATGTCAGGTGGAGGAATCATTATTTTGCGCGTAATAAGGAGGCATTTCCTTGTGTGCGGCCGTGGACCCAGTTGTCAGCCTCTCCACGCACAGTCTACTTCCGATGGTGTCGTTCGTAGACCACATTGACCACGCCGTGCCGAGCGCATCCAAGGTGGTGGACGACGGCGAGGCCCCAGACAACAACGAGCCGGAGATGGGAAGACGCGGGAGTAGAGTCGCAGACGGAGAGGTGTACGAGGGTTAACTGGTTCTAGTGCGGTGTGGTTCCGCAGTCGGTAGAGAAGAACAGGAGGTGTGGAGGGGTGGAGGGATGGCCTGGCCAACAGTGGAGTAGCGCTTCATAGCGAAGTGTGCTAAGCAGAGCTGCTAGCAGCAGGAGGTGGGAGGTGGTCCCGGCGGTGCTGGAGGAAGAAGACGAGAGATTGAAGATGCATGCCTGTCGTTGGATGTAAATCCAACGACTAACATGTCAGTATCATTTGTTGACTAAATTGACAACGACTTGCATTGGCTTCGACCTATTGGCCCACATTTCAGCCTCCAAAAATGTGGCACGTATTCAACCCATTTTTTTTCAGAATTTACAGTCTTTTTTTTGCATGGTAGAATTTACAGTCAATTTGATCTTTTTTTTGAATTACAGCCATTAGCTGGGCTGGGTGAACAAATAATGTAGCGTCCATGCGGCCCGTTTATTTTATTTCCTAAAAAATTACAGGCCATTTGCACTTTGTCGAAATACACGATTTTGCCGGGCTGATTCTAATTATAATGTTGGGTTGGGCCAGCAATGTTATCAAAAAATAAAAAGGGGCTGAGCATTTTGTTATAAATATATTTAAATAATAAGTGATATTATTACATTCGTCCTTAAATCTTACCAAGCTTTTGTACACAATCACTAGGATTTTCGTGCCAAAACAATCCAGGATTTTATTTGTTAAGAAATTATTTTTATAAGTTAATAAGATGTGGGATATTGTTTTCTTACATATGTAAGTATCTGTTAAATATATGATGACAATAAAAATAATATATAATAACATATGAAATAATCTTTTTTAGAAAAACAGGGAGCATCTCCCCGGTTCCATTGCTGAGAACGAAACCACAACATATTCTGATACAGCCGCTCAAAGAGCAGTTCGAAAGCAAAGGTAGAAAATCTACAAACTAGGGGGGAGGGGTGGATGAACATGTTCTCTGAATAACACAAGTCATCCGAGCGGTGCCAAAGGCGGAGCGGATAGAGCACTCAAATGACACAAGGAGGGTATAGCGAAGCCTTCATGGTCTTCAGTCGAGGGGCCGTGTCAGCCTGCGGCGACCAGTAAGCAAGCGGAGACACCGGGCTGGAAGGCGTAGCATGGTGGATGTCCCTCTTTTTTGGCGCCAGGTGCCCATCATCTTCATCAGAGATCTTGAGACAAGGCCACGGGTCCAGCCCCAGAGCAGGTCGAGCCTTGTTCAGCCACAAGTGATCTCTAACGGTTTCTGGAGGGATCTCGTTAGGGTTTCCATGAAGCTCATCAACTTGTCCTTGTCCGATCCATTGTGATAGGGGAAATTCATCGTAGTTCCTGGTTCCTGCTCATCCTCCAGCCAGATGTTGTCTCTCAGGAAGCAGAAATAACCACCAGACAGCTTAATTGAAGCATATTGCAAGCCTAATTTCAATCTTCTGCAGGTTTGGGGGAGAGGTAAGGTAGGGGATCCACCTGCTTCGGCTCCGGTGGCGTGCTGGTGGGCAGGAGTCCAGTCAAGCATTCCCATCTCGCAGCATGGCGTGGATCTCCTGAATTCACTTCTCCTTTCGCCCATCGAACGAACGCAATCGACGGCTCACTAGGGTGGGGCATCCTGTGCTTCTCCGAGAAATCTACTTCGAAGTAGATCCGCAGGGCTAGATTCAGCAGCTCCCAATCCACATGATCCTTGCACATCTGAGCATACCTGCGCGAGTGAGAGAACGGATTCGGTCCCTCCTTGGCTTCCTCCCTCGCAGCTTCCTCCTCTGCTTCCCTGCATTCACGCGTGCACTGGGTCCAGGAGAGAGTGTCGTCGCGGACCCGCATCGCCCGCTCCCTCCATCTCCTCCCTCGAGTCTCCCGCAGCACCGCCGGCGCGACAGAGTCGAGCAGCTGGAGCATCCGCGGGAAGGCTTTGTAGACATGTGGGAGATGCATCTTGTACATCTGCCTGTCTTCCATCCATTCCCCCGTGGATATGGCCGGCGACTCCATGGGGCACACGAGCGGACTTGCTGAGGGGGGCAGGCGCGCCCGGAGTCAGGAGGCGGGGGGTGGCGGCGAGATCTATTTGCCAATTACTCCCTCCTTTTCGATTTATAGGGCTGAATTCAAAAATCTCACCAACCAAGGTAGATGATGAATGGTGGAATACTTTTTGTAGTTTGCAAAAGCACCTAATTAACGCACTTGTTTTCCTCAAAAAAAATTATGTTTGTCAATGCATAAATTGCAATGCATGCATGCATAAAGTACATGCATTGGTTAATTTTCTCTTAATACTTGCAAGCCATGATTTAATGCACCTTGGAATCTGAACATGTGATGGAAAACAACCAAATTGAGCCTTATAAAATGGAAAAACTAAAATTTTGAGATAAGCCCTATAAACCGAAAAGGAGGGAGTATGTGAATTAAACAGACAACATATAAAATAATTTAAATATATATAATATAGTTAGAAGGGAAACATAAGTTGGACCTGGCGTTCCTATTCTTATCTTATATAGAAAAATAGAACAGACCTCTGCGTTTTCTTCAAAAAAATACATAAATTGGGCTGCCAAAAATAAAACCTCGGATGGGAGGTCCATAGGCCGGTCGATACATGACGGCCGTAAGAAAATACAAACAGGCCCATGGACCTCCAAAACCATGTCCAACACTTGCCAAAACTTCGTCCCTCATTTTCTCTATGTTTCGCACACTCGACATTGTGTGGGCATTTTGACTGTGCATCATACGAAGATGTGCTATGCATGAATGTTGATCAGGATGATGTTAACTGGGCGGTAGTTCCATTTTCGATCATGAATAAAACTTCCAACATGATGTTAACCCTGTTTGAAAAGGCCGTGTTAATATAAATGCTCTGCCTCTGAAAGTTGCAATTTCTTATCTGAAACTGAACTTGAGTTTCTTATCTGAAATTGAAACTTGCGGTTTCTTCTCCGAGAATCACATTGTCTGCACTTTTATACTCCTATGAAACTACATTTTTTTAAGTGCTAAAAATAGATCTTTAGAATTCATGAAATACTTTATATGCTCAATACTGCAAATCTAAAATTCAAAAGACATTCATATCTGAAAGTACTCTCAAAATACACAACACAAAACACAATTCACAACCTGCAAATACTGACAACCCTAAGCTCCTCCTGACAATTCACAACCTGCCCAACTATTGGGCTGGGGGGGCGCAGCCCCCTCCTATTCCTCGACGGCAGACAGCCGCCCCGTGAGACGATGTGAACGGCGAGGGAGACGATGGCGGCGAAGCGTCGTCGGGCCAACTACTTTTCTCGTCTTGCAGTCGGGTTCGGTCGACGAAGACTCCATCGGCTCGCTCTGGCAGGACACCCTCACAAACGGCACCCTGTAGATGCTTGATCCTTCAATCTTTGGTGGATGCTCCATCTGGGATCCATAGTCCCACCACCGCTCCCTCACGATCAGATTCGATGAATCTGTTTGCTCCATGGCCCAGAGGAGCAGCTCTATGTACTCCGGCGCGACTCCCTCCGGGAGTATCGCCACCTTTTGTCAAACCAAGACTGTATCTCCAACATCCTAGCTAGCTTCACAAGCATCAGTTGCAAGATATGTGCGAGCAATGTAACCTTGGAAAGTTAGAGCAAGTACCTTCATGGGTGAATAAGATAGGGCATCTTCCTCTGACTCCTCCACTAGGGAGATACATTTACTTAGGTCTTCCTCTAGCTCAGAATCACTGTTAGGATCATATTCTGAGCATGAATCTGTAGGTGGAGAGTGTTTACATTGCATTGCATCCAGACTTGATTTCAGTCCCTTAATGCTAAGTTTGACAGCCATGGCATTGTTCTTCTTTATTCTTTTCATGCGCGCAAGCTCATAATCATTATGATGCTGTTCAGAATCTGAGATTCATGAAAACATAAAAAGTAGTTAGATTATCTATGGAATGCTTTGCGGATTCAACTTGGAGAGTGTCTCCCTATAAACCCCTGCATATGCAAAGTTCACCTCCCCAACCTTGCTGACCAGACCACACACAGAGATACACACCCGAGTGGCGAACATGCATTTTCGAAACTAATTTAGGAACATTTAGCTGACCAATTAAACAACTCTATTTTAATAATATCAGATTCGTATTTGAACAACTAAGCTTGGTTAGCTTGATGGGTGGAGCAGTGTTATTATGACACGAAGCACGTATTCTGATCGTATAGTGATCATAAAAGGGGGAAACTCTAAGCATATTTTTTTAGCAAAAGAGGGTTTCCCCTCCGACTTTTATTAAACAAACCACCATGGAACCAACATGATCAATTAAACCGTGTTATGGCTGTGCCATGGCAGATTTGAAGCTGCAAACTGGAGAAATGATATTTAGCATCCTTTGTTTGCTTCGAACTAAGAACTAAATTCTAGGAGCTGAAAAGAAAGTAGAGTAACCAAGTTAAGATCTATTTTATGGTTGAGATCAAAAAGTTGAGAAGATATGAAGTACCACCTCTCTTGCAGCGCCGTGTAGGCATCGCGGGTGCGATGGCTGTCGGTGGCGTTGAAGCAGATCTGCGACGGTAGATGGGTGCATTGGGGGATAAGTCCCGTTGCGGTGGAAGAGAAGGTCGTTAGAGCGGCCCCGTCAAAGAGGATGACGGCGCCGATGAAGCGAGAGTACATGATGCAAGGCTATTGGTACGTCGCCGTGGATGAGAAACGTCCATGTCTAGCAGTGGACGACGCAGTCTTGGTAGGCGCTCCGGCATGGTGGAGGACGGTGGCGATGGATGTGGTGGAGGACGACGACGATGGATGGGGTGGCGGACGGAGGCCGGTGTCGGGATGGGGTGTTCTAGCATGGACGGTGTATGAATGGGAAAATGGAGGGAGAGGTACGGGGAACCATGTTTTTGGGACGCGCCTGTCTAAAATATGGGAAAGTTACGAACTTAGCCCCCATTTAAAATTTGGACGTCTCGTCGGTTGGGGATAGGACGGTAATCTTGCATCTCCCAAATATTTGCCGGTAACTATTTCGAGCGAGGAGATGGTGTTTTTCCGCCCACGGTTGGCGCCCACGGTGTATGAACGGGGCTGACAGGTAGGGTGGTTGTGTCACGTCTGATGGAAGTTACACATCTGTCCCTATTTAAAATATTAGCCTACATCGATTTCGGAAGAGGAGAGTTTGTTTTGCCGCCCACCGTGTATGAATGGGGAATGGAGGGAGAAACAGAGGTCTTTCGGACGAGCTTGAATCAAATGAGTTTTGCCGCCTGAGGGAGTCCTGAATTAGGGGGTGTTCGGATAGCCGGACTATACCTTCAGCCGGACTCCAGGACTATGAAGATACAAGATTGCAGACCTCGTCCCGTGTCCGGAAGGTTCTTTCCTTGGCGTAGAAGGCAAGCTAGGCATGCGGATATTCAAGATCTCCTACCAATGTAACCGACTCTGTGTAACCCTAACCCTATCCGGTGCCTATATAAACCGGAGGGTTGTAGTCCGTAGGACGAACACATCATAACCATCATCATACCTATAGGCTAGCTTCTAGGGTTTAGCCTCCTTGATCTCGTGGTAGATCTACTCTTGTACTACCCATATCATCAATATTAATCTAGCAGGAGTAGGGTTTTACCTCCATCGAGAGGGCCCGAACCTGGGTAAAATAAAGTGTCCCTTGTCTCCTGTTACCATCCGACCTTGACGCACAGATCGGGACCCCCTACCCGAGATCCGCTGGTTTTGACACCGACATTGGTGCTTTCATTGAGAGTTCCTCTGTGTCGTCGCCTTTAGGCCCGATGGCTCCTTTGATCATCAACAACGATGAGGTCCAGGGTGAGACTTTTCTCCCCGGACAGATCTTCGTCTTCGGCGGCTTCGCTATGTGGGCCAACTCGCTTGGTCATCTGGAGCAGATCGAGAGCTACGCCCCTGGCCATCAAGTCAGGTTTGGAAGCCTAAACTACACGGCAGATATCCACGGATACTTGATCTTCGACGGATTCGAGCCACAGCCAAGCGCGCCGCACTATCTCGAGGGGCATGATATAGCTCTGCCTCCGAACAGTGTCCTGGAGGCTGCATACGCTCCGGCCCCGATCCTCGATCCGGAGCCCGCTGCGTTCTTTGAGGATGAACGGTTGGACGTCACCTCGGGGGCTGCGATCTTAAAAGCCATTGAGCCAAACGCAAGCCCCGCACTCCGCACGGCACATGACTCCAAGGAGCCGGACTCTTCTCCGAACTCCGAACCTCCCGCGCCCCTGCCAATCGAATCAGATTGGGCGCCGGTAATAGAGTTCAGCGCCGCGGACATCTTTCAGTATTCACCTTTTGGTGATATTCTGAATTCTCTCAAGTCTCTCTCTTTGTCAGGAGAGCCCGGGCCGAACTATGGCCTGCGAGGTGGGGATTCGGACGACGAAGAAACTCAAAGCCCACCCACCGCCCACTTAATAGCCACTGTCGACGATATATCCGACATGCTCGACTTCGGCTCCGAAGACTTCGACGGTATGAACGACGAAGGAGGAGACGAGCAAGAACCAGCACCTGTAGGGCGCTGGACCGCCACCTCGTCATACGACATATACATGGTGGATGCTCCAAAAGATGGAGATGGCGATGGAACAGCGGAGGATGGCACTTCGAAAAAGCCTCCAAAACGCCGACGTCAGCGGCGCCGCTCCAAATCCCGCCACAGCAGAAACGGTGATTCTGGCACGGGATATACTACCCCGGACAGCGCCGAAGAACACCAAAACCAGCAGGATTCGGCACAGGAAGATGGAGAAGACCGCCCTCATGAGAGAGCGGCAGAGCGAGAGGTCGAGGACGATAACTACATGCCTCCCTCCGAAGACAAGGCAAGCCTCGGCGATGATGAATTCATCGTACCATCGGACCCCGCCGAACAAAAGCGCTTTCAATGCAGGCTTTTAGCCACGGCGAACAGCCTAAAGAAAAAGCAGCAACAGCTTAGAGCTGATCAAGATTTGCTAGCTGACAGATGGACTGAAGTCCTTGCGGCCGAAGAGCACAAGCTCGGACGCCCCTCCAAAAACTATCCTAAGCGCAGGCCGCTACCCCAATCAGAGGAGGAAGCCCAAGACATGGCAGATCGGCCACCTCGCGGCCGCGACAGAGAAGCCTGTCGAACATCCAAACAAGCCATGCCCCGCAGCCGCTTTACCAAGGCACGGGAACACGAACTAGACCTGCGAGACGTCCTGGAGGACAAAGCAAGGCAAACAAGATCGATCTATGGATCGCGCGGACGCCCGACGGCACGTGATAGTTTTCACTCCGGACACAATAAATCCGGCCGGGCCGAACACAACAGGAACAGCTCCTCCGAACTACGTCGAGACATAGCCCAGTACAGGGGCGCCGCACACCCACTATGCTTCACAGACGAAGTAATGGATCATAGAATCCCAGAGGGTTTTAAACCCATCAACATCGAGTCGTACGATGGTACGACAGATCCGGCATTATAGATTGAGGACTATCTCCTCCACATCCACATGGCACGTGGCGATGATTTGCACGCCATCAAATATTTACCCCTTAAGCTTAAGGGACCAGCCCGGCACTGGCTCAACAGCCTCCCCGCAGATTCGATCGGCTCTTGGGAGGACCTGGAGGCCACATTCCTTGACAACTTCTAGGGGACCTACGTACGGCCACCGGACGCCGACGACCTAAGCCACATAATCCAGCAGCCAGAAGAATCGGCCAGACAATTCTGGACACGGTTCCTAACAAAGAAAAATCAGATAGTCGATTGTCCGGACGCAGAGGCCTTAGCAGCCTTCAAGCATAACATCCATGACGAGTGGCTTGCCCGGCACTTGGGACAGGAAAAGCCGAAATCCATGGCAGCCCTCACGACACTCATGACCCGCTTTTGCGCGGGCGAAGATAGCTGGCTAGCTCGCAGCAACAACTTATCGAAGAAGCAAGGTAATTCAGATACCAAGGACAAAAGTGGCAGGTCACGACGAAATAAACAGAAACGCCACGTCAGCAGCGACAGCAATGAAGATACGGCAGTAAATGCCGGATTCAGAGGACATAAATCCGGTCAGCGGAAAAAGCCATTCAAAAAGAATACCCAGGGCCCGTCCAGTTTGGACCGAATACTCGACCGCTCGTGCCAGATTCACGGCACCCCCGAAAGGCCAGCCAATCACACCAACAGGGATTGTTGGGTGTTCAAGCAGGCAGGCAAGTTAAGAGCCGAACACAAAAACAAGGGGCTAGACAGCGATGACGAAGAGGAGCCCAGGCCGCTGAACAACAACGGACAGAAGGGGTTTCCCCCATAAGTGCGGATGGTGAACATGATATACGCGACTCATATTCCCAAGCGGGAGAGGAAGCGTGCGCTACGGGACATATACGCGATGGAGCCAGTCGCCCCAAAGTTCAACCCATGGTCCTCTTGCCAGATCACCTTCGATCGAAGGGACCACCCCACCAGCATCCGTCACGGCGGTTTTGCCGCATTGGTTCTTGACCCAATCGTTGACGGATTTCACCTTACAAAAGTCCTCATGGACAGCGGCAGTAGCCTGAACCTGCTCTACCAGGATACAGTGCAGAAAATGGGCATAGATCCATCAAGGATCAAGCCCACAAGGACGACCTTTAAAGGCGTCATCCCAGGTGTAGAGGCCAATTGCATAGGCTCCATAACACTTGATGTGATCTTAGGATCTCCGGATAACTTCCGAAGCGAAGAGTTAATCTTCGACATAGTTCCGTTCCGCAGTGGCTATCATGCTCTGCTTGGACGAACCGCATTCGCTAAATTCAATGCGGTGCCGCACTATGCATATCTCAAGCTCAAGATGCCAGGCCCTCGAGGTGTAATCACGGTCAGTGGAAATACCGAACGCTCCATCCGTACGGAGGAACACACGGCGACCCTCGCAGCAGAGGTACAAAGCAGCCTGTTAAGGCAGCTCTCGAGTCCAGCCGCTACAAAGCAGGACAAAGCAAAACGCGCCCGGAGTAACCCGCAGCAAGACCGACTGGCGCGTTCAGAGCACGCGTAGCAATACGGCCCCAAGCCCAGCCATCGCTACATAGCCGAGCTAGTACCTCGAGTACACAATTACGCCCTTACAATTCCAAGGGCATAGGGGAAGGGGCAGATAAAACAGCATGCCAACAATACGGCGTCAAACGTACTAGGGGCTGCCGGGTTCTTCTTTTCTTTCAGGACTTCATACTCTGGATACAGTGTTCGGCCTCGCTGCCGCACAGGCGATATAGGACCCAGGAAAGCAGACAAAACAACGCCGCATCATGGAACTCTCAGGTGGTCTCTATTTCGAGCGATATATCTGTTTCTAAATTCCGCGGCCTGCGCCTGGTCAGGACATGTTAAATAGTCTAATTTTTTTTCGCACTACTTGTATCGTTCGGCTTGAATAAACAGCCTCCTCATAAATAATGCATAGCTTTTCGTCTATTTTTTGCATTATCTTCTTTTAATATACATATGTTTACTCAAATAACATGATCGCACCCGTACACCATGGTACGGCAAACCACGCCAGGGGCTTTATTACCCTTCTATCTGGTGTGAGAAGTTCGTCCACTTTCGCAAGTGCGGCACCCCGAACTTATAGCATTATATGCATCGGCTCCGAGTCATGATTTTGGTCATATGTTGGGTTTGCCCGGCTCCTATGTTTTGGTGCCTTACATTCCGCTCTATCGGCTAAGGTAGCACTAGGAGAACCACTGTGATTGTGCCCCAGATCATGTGGGTGAGCACCTCAGTGGAGAAAGCTAAAACAGACTGTCATGATAAGGCGCGAGACCGGTCGCTGTTCGAGAGGTTTTTCGAGTCCCTAAAGGCTTATGCCGCTTTGAGCGGAGAGCTGGTTAAGTCCGGCTAAAGGCATGGATAGTGCCCCGAATTCGGCCTTCCGAACTAGGGGCTTCGCCGAAATTTAAAATTATAACGTTCTATGGCTAAGTGAGAGTGTTCAAGCATTATAGTCCGATGGCCTGGTTCGCTGTGCTGAGCGCCTCCCTCGAAGGACCCAACTATGGGAACAAGAGCCCTCAGGTTTATCCCGAACACCCCAGCACTAGTTGCATTGGGGCAGAAGCCGACGACTCACCATCTCTCAGTTATTGATAAACGGCCGCACAGAAAATAATATTTTAAATTCAGAAAGCATTGCTTAAGCGCATATGAACAAGTTTTCAGCGCACAGGATACAAACGAGCGAGTTTCATTGAAATATTACATCTTTGGCGCATTCATCCGCGCCAAGGCGAGCTCCAGCGAGAACTTCCTTGTAGTAGTTCTCGGGCTTGCGATGCTCCTTCCCCTGCGGCGGCCCGTCCATCACCAGCTTCTCTCCGTCCAGCTTGCCCCAGTGTACCCTTACACGGGCAAGGGCCCTCCGGGCACCTTCTATGCAGACGGAGCGCTTGATGACCTCAAGCCGTGGACAGGCCTCCACCAGCCGCCGCACCAGTCCGAAGTAGCTCGCAGGCAGGGCCTCTCCAGGCCACAACCGAACTAGTAAGCCCTTCATGGCCTGTTCGGCCGCCTTGTGGAGCTCGGCCAGCTGCTTCAGCTGATCGCTTAAGGGCAAAGGGTGTCTGGCCTCAGAATACTGAGACCAGAACACACTCTCCGTCGAGCTGTCCTCTTCAGCTCGGTAGAATGCGGCGGCGTCGGATGCGCTGCGGGGAAGATCGAAGAACGCCCCTGGAGAACTCCGGATTCGGGTAAGTAATAGGTATTTCACCTTTATATTCCTACTTTGCATTAAGAATGCCTTACCCGCTGCTATCTTTTTCACATCCTCCAACTCTTGGAGGGCCTTTTGGGCTTCGGCCTTGGCACTCTTGGTGGTCTCAACAGCCGACGCGAGCTTGGATGCTTGCATCTTTGCCTCAAGCTCCAAACCCTCATGTTTCTTCATGAGAGCTTGCAGCTCTTGCTGCACCTCGCCGACTTGGACCCCAAGCTTTTCTCGCTCGGCGCGCTCCTTGGCCACTTTTTTCTCGGCCTCAGTCAGCGCCTGCTTCAGGGTTGCCACCTCGGTTGTGGCCCCTACAATAAGTAGTACAATCCTGTTATTTCTTTTTTTGCAATCAAGCCTCTCTATAGGCACCACTTTTTTTCTTTCTTTCTTTTTTTCTAAGGGGTATTTTCTTACCTTCCTTTTCCACGAGCTGCCTTTTGGCATGGCCGAGCTCTTGCTCGGACCGCTCGAGGTCCTTTTTCAGGACTTCCACCTGCGCAGTCAGTGCGGCAGTGGACAGCAGGGAAGCCTGCATACGCATATTAGACTTTTTATTAGACTCCTGCGAAAATAGTTGGATCCTCTATTCGGCTTTTCTTTCCGAACATCGAACAGAGCATTAGGGGCTACTGTCTATGCGGTAATGAATTTAGCATATTTTTTGCTTACCTGGAAGCCTGTTAGAAGGCTAGCGCAAGCTTCATTCAGTCCACTCTTGGCGGACTGAACCCTTTGGACCACCGCACTCATAACAGTACGGTGCTCCTCGTCGATGGTGGCGCCTTCAAGCACCTCTAACAGACTATCCGGCGCCTCTGGTTGGACAGAGGTCGCCGGCCCGGACGGCTTACTCCTCTTGGAAGGAGTTCGCCCATCGTGAGCCAGGACGGTCGAGTCCGGCGCGGTGTCCGGCACAAAGCCGGACGGGGAGCCCTGGGGGGTTTCATCCCCTTTACTCCTGGGGTCCTGAGGATTGCCTTGCGGCTCCTCCAGGACCACCTCCTCCTGCCTTGTTCAGCGGGACGCCGCTTCGGCGTCGTCCGCCCTGCTGGGGGAGACTGCGGACGTGACAGAGTTCATGTCCGACGAATCCAGGGAGCCGCTCGATGAATCATCGAGTTCGGCTCGGGGCGGGTTGCGCGAATAGCATTCGACATTAGGGTAAGCTGCGCACTTGAAGATACTATGAGTCATTCTGGTATATGAATACTTACGATGTCGTCGGACGCTTGGTTCTGTCCGGCCACTCCTTTCCGCCCTCTTCGGCGTTGGGGGAGTAGTCCGGCGGAGGGGTCTTCCTTTTCCTCGACCCCTCGGCCTCCCCTATTAGGGCGGCCTTCTTCTTTTTTGCTTCCCTCGATGGAGGGGGAGAGCTTCCTTGTTCCTCCTCCTCGTCTTCACAAGAGGAGGGCGTCGCAGACTTGCCAGATGACGAGCTCGACACCACCACATTGCGGGCACTCTTTCGAGTCCCGGTGGTCTTTTTCTTCTTGACCTTCTTCTTCGGCACCACATAGGGCGCCGGAGCCAGCAGCTTCTCTAAGAGAGCTGGGGCTGGGTCTTCGGGCAGAGGAGCCGGACAGTTGATTGGTCCGGCTATCTTCAGCCACGCCTGTCAAAGGCAAAGGGAGTTTTTAGATCCCACATAGAGTTAATCTATGTAGAAAAGCTTAACGAACCTGTGAAAGGTATAAATAGCTTACCTCGCCAGCGTTGCGCTGCGAGCTATATCCGCGGTCCTCGAAAGCAGATGTGGGGCACTCGGCGCCTTTGGTTAGCACCTTCCAGACATCTTCATACGTTGTATCGAAGAGCCTATTGAGGGTTTGGTGCTGCGCCGGGTCGAATTCTCACAAAGTGAACTCCCGTTCTTGGCACGGGAGGATCCGGCGAACGAGCTTGTCCATCAGGGACCGGATGCAAGTTTGCAGTCCGGTCACTTCTTCTTCGTTGCCCCACGATAGGCCCGTCTCTTTCCAGGACGTGAGCCGCGTGGGGGGTCCGGATCAGAACTCAGGGGCCGCGACCCATTTCGAGTCGCGTGGCTCGGTGATGTAAAGCCACCCTGCCTCCCACCCCTTTAAGGACTCCACAAAGGAGCCATCGAACCAGAGTGCGTTGGCCATTTTGCCGGCCATAGCACCTCCGCCCTCCGCCTGGGTGCCGGACACCACCTTGGGCTTGACGTTGAAGGTCTGGAGCCAGAGGCCGAAGTGGGGGCGGATGCGGAGAAAGGCCTCACACACGATGATAAATGCCGAGATATTGAGGATAAAGTTCGGGGCCAGATCGTGGAAGTCCAGGCCGTAGTAGAACATGAGCCCCCGGACAAAAGGGTGAAGTGGAAAACCCAGTCCGCAGAGGAAATGGGGGAGAAAAACTACCCTCTCATGGGGCCTTGGGGTGGGAAGAAGCTGCCCCGCATCGGGAAGCCGGTGCGGGATGTCCTTGGATAGGTATCCGGCCTTCCTAAGCTTTTTAATTTGACCCTCCGTAACGGAGGAAGCCATCCACTTGCCACCTGCTCCGGACATCGTTGGAGCAGGTTGGGGAAGAAAGAGCGAACTTGGGCGTTGGAGCTTGAGTGCGCAGGAGATGGATGGGCAAAGGAGGAAGAAGGCATAGGTGAAAGAGGTGGATCTTTATCCCCTTATATAGGCTGATGCCGTTATGCGTCCCCACCTACCTAATAAAACTTGCTTGCCGCTCACACGCCGTGGTAAATGGCGCGGTTGGGTTACCCACGTCCGCATAAATGAGAATCCCGTTAAAAGGGGCACACGATCTCTGCTTCGACAAGACGTGCCAAGGAAACCGCCTCGTTGCGTGCTGCGGTGGAACAACAAAAATAATCCATACAGAAGGCTTGGTCGCAGTGTTATGACGCACTGCGGAGTACGTCAGCAGATTTGATTTGTGTTTGTATTATTCTCTATATGGCAATACGTGGAAACTTGTTTTGCAGAGCCGGACACTATTTTTCGGTGTTTATTATCTTCTTGAAGAATTTGGAGGAGGAACCCGCCTTGCAATGCCGAAGACAATTTGCGCGCCGGACTCGTCGTCATTGAAGCCTGGTTCAGGGGCTACTGAGGGAGTCCTGGATTAGGGGGTGTTCGGATAGCCGGACTATACCTTCAGCCGGACTCCAGGACTATGAAGATACAAGATTGAAGACCTCGTCCCGTGTCCGGAAGGTTCTTTCCTGGGCGTAGAAGGCAAGCTAGGCGTGCGGATATTCAAGATCTCCTACCAATGTAACCGACTCTGTGTAACCCTAACCCTATCCGGTGCCTATATAAACCGGAGGGTTGTAGTCCATAGGACGAACACATCATAACCATCATCATACCTATAGGCTAGCTTCTAGGGTTTAGCCTCCTTGATCTCGTGGTAGATCTACTCTTGTACTACCCATATCATCAATATTAATCTAGCAGGAGTAGGGTTTTACCTTCATCGAGAGGGCCCGAACCTGGGTAAAATAAAGTGTCCCTTGTCTCCTGTTACCATCCGACCTTGACGCACAGATCGGGACCCCCTACCCGAGATCCGCCGGTTTTGACACCGACACCGCCCATGTTTGACGCCCACCGTGTCGGAATGGGCTCAGAGGCGGTCGTGTCACGTCTAATTGAAGTTACTAACCTACCCCTATTTAGAGTAGTGGAAATGAGGCCGATGGATTGTCAGTGTAATGGGTAGACAGTAATTTCCATCTCCCAAACACTTGGCTTCGGGCAGCTGACTTGGGAGTGGACATTTTCCCGTTTCTTTCAAATTTTGGGACAATAAGCATCCACGTTTACCTTGGCAACTAAATTCGAATCCATTTTGTATTCCTATATGAATCTTTATAAATGGTTCTATGTTTTTTTATATATCTTCAAAATTACGACAAAGATGTATTCCACTGTCATATATGAATATGGTTTACAAATGCCGATACTCAAATTCAGAAACTAGAATCCAGTTTAAGGTGAATTCGAATATTTGGAACACTCCATGCCCAACTCAAATGCCACACGTAGCATAATGTGTGCTCCCATTTAGATATGTACACAAGCGATGTATCAAGATTCAAATACCAAGTCAATCAACCAAGAATGTACGGAACTAACAGACATATAAACACTTATAGAGTATATGGATCAATAATATCAACTAACATACATAAGCCAGGCCGCTGTACTTTTTTTTGGCTACAACAACATCCTTTTTTAGCCAGCATCCTTGCCCTTTCCGATGCGTGCCACTTATGGTCCATCTATACTACTATTGCTGAATGCACATTCAGCCCGATTGGCATATTTGTAGGTGTGGCATAGCAATCCAAATGAAATGTCTCCGAGTCTTATCAATTAATACAGACTTGTGCTCAAATAAAATTACAAACCAAAAAACAAAAAAACAATTATTACATGATCTCTAAAACAAATGGTTTGATTGATTACATGAACAGACAACACAAAGGTTTTTCAACTATGGAAAGAACATTTCACCCATGATTTACCAAGTAGGAATTTAATTTCCTTTTTTCCTTCAGGACCTTAACAATCTGGTCAGTCTCAGCTTGCTTCGTTTTCAAATCCACCAAATATTTAATGGTTGTCTTGAGTACTGCTTGTGATTGTGCTGTTTGCTTCCTCAACATGTCAACTTCATCTCTAAGTGCAGAAGCAGAATCTCTTTGTACCACTAGTTTAGCCTCTAGAGCATCAGCAGTTGGCAATTCATAATGCATGATTGGGCTGGTGCCACTGTTGTGGGATGATGCAACGTCTATGGGGACCTCGCTCTTTGATCTTGGGCTAACCTGTTTTGCCATTAAAGTTCCGATTGGATTCAGAAAAGTTGAAGTTAGCAAAACATCTCAACTGGGAGTTATAACAGCAAACCAGTTAAACAAACAAGGAATTAAAGAGTTTCAATTGGATGCTGAAAAGTAGTTATTAACATCATTGTAACCCGCAGTTGCAGCAGCAAAGCAGTTAAACAAACAAGTAGATATTTAAGTTAAGGCAAACAGGTAATTCTTAACAGTAAGTATCAAACACATAGATAGGCGCAGTCTACAATATGATTAACAGGATGTGCCATTATGTAATCAGTAGCAAACTAAATTAAGCCAAGCAACGTAATTGAACAATTTTGCAATAAGTGGCTAACTAAAATTACGAGAAGCAGGTAACTGAACTTACGCTAGTTCTTTGTACAGGCACACTACAACTTCTTTTTCGCTTACAAGGTTGTACAAAGGAGTCCATGGCATCAGTTGCTTGGATACGCAGTCCCAATACTTATTTCTTCCCACACTGCATGGGTAAGTCGAATGGTTAATTTGGAAAGATGGTGTGTCCTTGATATGTTATATGAGGACGTGTAGTCAGACTAGTTGTAGCCAAACACATCACAGTGGCTTTTACTGTATATTTCATGCGATTACTTTTGGCATATCGAGATCTAAGCAATCTACGATAGGATCAAAAGACTGGCATCCTTCACATTATTGGCGAACTCAGTTCATAGAAACAAGCAATTCAACCATTCTGTGGGTAAATCAAAAGCGCCACCGGAATATTTTTCACTATCCAATCATACACACAAAAAGGGGCGACGCCACCATAGGGGCTGGTATGGGCGGCCGCCTCAGGTGGCTGGAAAGTGTGCACCTAGTTTGAGTCGTCCAGGTTGGCCCACACTAGTTTTGTTCGTCCCAACGCACGAGCATGCAATGTAAAAAATGAAGAAAAATGTTTCAATTTGGATGGGCCAATAACATACGTGCAAGGAAGGCCCTATAGCAGGCTCGCGGCCCAAACGAGCGCCTCCCATATCAATCGACAGCAGGAAAAATTCCAATTCAATCGCTGCAGCCTCTAGTCTGGTTCGCTCCTAACCTAGCCGCCGCTGGACAGACCGACACAGCACTTCCTCGCGCCCTCGTTGGAGGGCGGTCGCCGGGCTTCAAGCCAACTGAAGGACAAGAAGATGAAGATCCAACCCTGGGTATAGCCTGCGTGGGAGGCAGCGGCGGCAGCGCTGGCATGGCATCGAGCTTGCGCAAAGGGACAGTCGCAGCTTGCAAGAGTAGCATGCGCAACGAGCAGATACACCACATCCCTGATTATATCTAATTCAACTCTTCAATTTCTGGCCAATAGTTAAACCTGACGGTGTTGTAAAACTGCTTGTATGTAGGGAATCTATGAGAAAATGAAACCAATTCTACTTATTTTTTAACTCCCCCAATCAATACTGAACTGACTGAATCTGATGTATCTAATCAAGTTTCCGGTGCAAACATACAAGCTCATGTTGTTCTGGAGCCTGAAGTGTCTAATGAACAGACTGCTAATGAAGGATTTGATGCAAACATTTTACATGCTCCTGGTGATGAACATATAGTGTCTAATGAGGGATCTAATGCAAGCATTTTGCAAGTGCATTGAAGGATTTAGTGTCTAATGATGATCTACTATGTTGAGAGAGACAGAGATTTGCAGGCATTGATGACAAGCAAATTATAGTGCATTTTCATAGCTTGAGGAAACGTCGAGGCCATCTACCAGAAAGTTCCCGTATCATGACAACATAACATAAATACTTTTCTAATCTGTTGTTTGAAAGTATTGGCATACTTGTGCAGGATAGATATATTGATATGTAGTTTGCGCACTAGTTATACGTGCAATTACACTTCGATATTTTCAGCCAGAGAACAAATAATTCAAGCAGGTATAGACCATGTTTGTAGTACTTGTACACCATGTTGCATTTTGTGTTTTTTGGTGCTTGCATCATTTAGTGTTTATAATCTAAACTACTTTGGATCATTAGCTGGTTTTCAAAGTGCATGTAGCTTCACATTTCTCAAGTTATGTTGATTTCCGGAGTGCAAGTGCCTTCGTATTTTTTAAGTTAAATGTCCGCCCCTGGTAACTTGAATTCGTGGATCAGCCATTGCACACAAATCATACACAAATGCAGTACGAATTAAATGAAATGCAGGGACTTACACTAGCTCGTTGTACAGGCTCACTGCAGCTCTGCTTGCGCTTGGGATGTTCCATGTACAAGTCCATGTTACCACTTGCTTGGATGTGCAGGCCTTGTGCTCCTTGCAACCCCCTCTGCATTTTTGACATGGCGAATGGTTGATCAAATAAGAGGAATCGACCTTGATGTTCTACTGGAGGACAGATACTTACAAGGTTATACGGGTGTGCAGGATGTGTACCAGATCCCGTAGCGCCGTCATGCTTCGCTAAAATATGGATTTGCTTGTTTCAGATGATATCTCCGGAAGAAATAAGAGTTAAAGTCAGATTTGCATAGGCGTGTAAGCTAAGAGAGCAGTGAAAGGATATCCAAACATCGTCGGAACAGTGCACAAGGGAGTTATGTGTCGATACCTAGTTCGGGCCGGCATTTCGGCATGCTCGCCTAGCTAGAGTGCGGGTCACTTCAGAGCCGTTGAGGGTGATGCGCTGGCTGGCCGTGCACGGATGCAGATATTGAGTGGCAGCAGAGCGCTATGATGCAGTGGACGAGACTGTTGGTGAAGCCCCAACGGCCTCGGGGGCGGAGGTGCGATGATGTGCTCGGTGAAGTAGCCCCAGTGAGCTGGGAGACGGCGTCGGTGAAGCGCACCTGATGCGGTGGAACTCGGTGTCTGTGAGGCAGGTCGGTTGCGGCGGCCGACATTGTCGGTGGACCACCCGGTGCGGTGGACGAGGGCGTAGATGAGGTAGCTCCGGTGCGGTGGTGAAGCGCAATCGTCGTCTTCGTCATCGTCCGGCATAGAGGTGGGGAACGGTGGGGAAAGAGACGAGACGAGGGGCGATTCGAGGGTTGGCGGCGAATTAGTGATTTGAGCAATCTAGGCGCGGAAGGGGACGGTGGAGAAGAGAGATTTTGCAAGGCTGGAACTAGGGCCGCCAGATATTTCAATCCGAAATGTGGAAGCGCGAACTTATATTGTCGTCGTCCTTTTTTGGGGGGGAGGTGGGGTGGGTGGCTGGGTGCTACGCGTCCGTCGACACACGCGACCACCCCGACGAGACTATGCTTCGGTACCTTAAGGCACCTGCCTTTGTGTCCACGATATGTGGGCCTAACAGGTGGCTGGCCCACATGTGAGTGGCCCAAAGGCAGTTGCCTTTAAGGCACCGAAGCAGCGTCCTCCCCGACACGAACCTGGTCTGTGTGACACCCCAAAATTTAACCTTGTTTTTATTAATTAAAATTTTGCCAGGAAACTTAAACTTTTATTTTTGGATTTTCTTTTGGTTTCAGGACCATCCTTTTCTTTGTTACTATGGAGTTTTTACCCCAAGTGAAAACTTTCCAAATACATTTTTGGACTTATTTATCCCCTCAAGAAAAACATTTCTATTATCAGTGGATTTATTGGCATAATTATTCCTCTCTGGGCTTTATTCCTTAAAGTGATTTCTCATTAGTTTTGGAGCTCTATTTGCACTACAACCCTTTGATAAATTTACTTAAAATTCCAACCAAAATTTGGAGACGTCATGTGATGTTTGTAAATCACTTTTATGCAAAAATATATTTCATTCATTTAATATTTTGAGCTGTACACCAATTTTTCAAATCTGGTCCAATGGGCAATTTTGCACTACAGCCTATTTAAATATTTCTTTAAAGCCTCCACCAAAATTATGGGATGATAGTAGTAGTATGTACTTCAACTTTATGCAATAAACCATTGATGTTCTTTGAAAAATTTGAGTGAATCAACCTCATTTTCATTCTGGTCCAGTTTGGCTTTTTCTACTGCAACCCTAATTTAATTTGCTCTAGTGCCCTTGGGTTTTCTCCTGCCTATAACCCATCCTACGAAATCCTTAAGTCCAGGAGGTTGGACTCATTGGAGCATTTTTGGCTCATGAAATAATGCCATTTACCTTCTGTCCAAAACTGAAGATTTGCAAAACTTGCATTTGCAAGTTTCTGGCTTTGCCCAAATGACCTTGCCATCATCACCAGCACCTAGAGAGACCCTGATCTGGAAAGTTTATCCACCCCAAGAGTTGCCTAGATGCCATTGGCATTCTGTCAAACACCTTGAGTGCATGGACAGTTTTGACATGGTTTTTGTCTTTGCGCTGTGACCTTGCACCTCTGGACAAACTAGCATGTCCACTAACCTCCTTACTAACTCTAACCTGGTCCTGTTAATTGCCAGCCTCGCTCAAGCACTCTAGGCTGCCCTGGCATTCTGTCGAGCATGTCGCGTGCGTGCGCTGGGCGCGCCCAGAGCGTGCGTTTTGCACGTGCGTGCGCCCGAGCCGCCGGGTCGTGCCACTGGCCCTTGCTTGCCCGCAGAGCCTCGCCCGACCTCATCCGCTCACTAGAACCATCCAAGGCCCCCTGGCGCCCTACAGCGCCGCCGTCAGGTCGGCCACGGCGGCTAGCGGCCGGCCACAGTGGGCTCCTGCCCCGGACGGCGCCGCCCGAGCCACCCCAGTGCGCCAGCTGCCCCCTGGAGCAGTCCGAACTCATCCACCAGCTCGTCTGCAAGCGCTCGTCGCCGCCACGTCGCCCTGCTGCAACAGGACGGCGGTTTGCCGGCGATCCTATGCACGGCCGCCGCGAACCGACATGGCTACACTATATAAGAAGCCCCCGAGCGCGTCCAGTCCCTTGGGCAGCCTCATACCATCCTCCTAGTGCCCCCTTAGCCAACAATCGAAGAGAGGGAGGCCGTCCTCTCCATCTCCGGTCAACTCGGTCGTCGCCTCGTTCTGGTCCATTCCGGCACAACCAAAGCCTCCCCTGCCCTCCCAACACCACCGTACGACTCCACTTGATCGTGCGGAGCTGCCCAGCACCTCAAACGCAGCCAGGAACCACCATAGCCAGTGCCCCTAAATCCACCAAGCCTCCTCCGCCGCGGAGCTCGCCGCCGGTGACTCCGTCCACCCCAGGGACCATAGCGACCACCGAAGGGACCGCCTCGACCCCCTGAGCCCGCGGATGGCCTCGGTTTCTCGAACGGTTCCGCCGTTCGCCGGCGAGCATCACCGGAGTGCCGCCTCTGTACGGCCGGAGGAGACGACGCGCACGGCGACCAGTCAAACCTGACTAGTGGGCCAGGCAGGCCCACGGTCAGTGACCCGTAACCCCCGCCACGTGGATAAGTGGAGATGGGTTCCATCGGAGTTGCTTTTCTGCGTGTAAAGCGATTTCCACGGAATACGCTTTCGACGTCGCAGCCCTTCCGCGCGCCGAGCGATTGGGCTTGGCCCAGTAATGCTAGGCGGCTATACTGCACCCAGGCCGCGTTTCTGCTCAGCCCATCGCAGTAAGCTCTGTTTCCTTTTTCTTTTCGAGCACATTTCAAATAATTCCACAGAAGCCATTTCACATCTGAATTCTAAGATTCAAATTCCTGCCTACTCCTAAAATCATGCTGTATTTATCCAGATAGGGTGAACATTTTGCCTAAGCCTGGTTTTTGCTGGATCTATTAAATAGTCGAGTTCCTTGATTATTCCACCTTAGTAAATCCATAGGTAAATCATATGAACTCCAAATGACTTGATTCTTTTTCTGTTATTTCTCAAATTTCATCTAGTTTATTTTTGTATTGATTTCAAAATTTTCCAAACAACTTTTATGTACTGTTTTGGAATTTTGTGGTAATTAAAATATTTTGAAAATAGGAAATGGAGGGGAGATATAACTTTCAAAAGTTTTGGAGAGCACCTCACCTCTCCACACCTTGAAGGCAAGCATTCTGAACCCTGGCATAATATTGTGTGTGGTCACAACACCACCTCAACATGGAGTATCCGTTATTTTTTTGCAATGATATGTTCATACTCATGAGTGCATATTGATGATTTCATGCTATTGGAGTTTGGTATGTTTGTGATAGTAGTCACCCTCTCATGCCCTTCATGCATGTCGGAAGGAATCCGGGAAAGCCTCTGTCTTGGGTAGACACGGGCTTGTCTCTAGTCCTCCGTCAAGACGGTTGTGTCCGGTACGGCATGATGTGGTATGACGAGTGGTGATTTTGTCTGTTGGTTGAAATATATTTGTTATGCTAATCTGGCAGGGAATACTTATACCTCCTAAGTCGACCATAGATCGAGTCTTATTCCGGTAACCCCCATACTTGTTTCGTGCTACCACTTGTCCCTGCCATAGGTAGGGTACGGTTCAGTAAGTTCTCAACCCCTTTCCTAGCACACACCGTACAGAGAGGCCATGGTGGAAGATACCGGCTGCATCCGGTAGGCATGCCACCTGGTCCAGGGGCATGGGTGTTTTGGTTGTAGCCGAAGGGGTAGCTCCCCTAGTTTGCGCTCGGTATAAATTTTGTGATCCCATGCTAGTCGAGGTTGTAGCCTCCCCACTTAGAGTTCTGCTTAGCAAGTGTCAAGGGTGATTCCAGACACCGGTAAGTTAGGCTGGTGTGTGCGGTCAGGTGTGTTTTCGAATGAAAGACCGTAGGCGGAATTAGTCCCGACGGACTAAAGGAATCCGTTGCTAGTGGGTAAAGAGTACACCCTCTGTAGAGATTAAACCTATTCGAATAGCCGTGTCCCTGGTTAAGGACTACAGTCTGGGATGGGTCAAGTGTCGGTCTTCGGAGGAGAAACTACTAAACCAGAACATTGATTATGACCTGTGACATATGATGATTCTGATTATTATTGTGGACTAACCATTTGTATTATTTGAATTATTGAGTATCCCTCGGACGGTTCTACCTCCGGGGTATTCACTGTGATTATGTTTGTATATAAGCCCTTTATGTGGTGTCGTACAAACGCCCGACTGTGGCATGCTTGTTATTCCTTTTATATATAAGCCCTTTATGTGGTGTCGCTCAGATGCCCGACTGTGGCATGCTTGTTATTTCAATAACTTATAAGCCCTTTATGTGGTGTCGCACAGATGCCCGACTGTGGCATGCTTGTTAGTCCTATTATATATAAGCCCTTTCTGTGGTGTCGCGCAGACACCCGACTGTGGCATGCTTGTTATTTCTTTTATATATAAGCCCTTTATGTGGTGTCGCACAGATGCCCAACTGAGGCATGCTTTATATTATTACCCTTTCGAGGCGTTGCTTCAGACACCCGATCGGTGCACTTTATTTCATCTCTCGGGTTATTGTTCATGTTCTATATGATTAACTTGTTTGTGTGCATCATATATCTGATTTTGTGACTGACGTAGTGATCATGGCATATTTCAGAGCATGATTATCATTGTTATATTATACCTGTGTTCATAATGTTGTCAAGTAAATTCAAAGTACTCACTGGCTTGTCCCTAGCTATTGTCTTGGCCAGATTTCTTGCATGGAGAGGAACGTAGAGATGACAACCCCGGAACTTAAGCAATGGAGATAGCAGCCTCGCAAAGATAGGAGTTATCCTGGTCAGCTGTTCTTGTAGGAAATGGAGTCCCATAGACACTGATGACCCGCAAACCGCTTCCGCCATCAACCACTAAAATCCACTCGTTGTACTCATAGGCCAGAATGGTCTTGTACAACATATCTTGTATTTTGCTTGGAGTTTCTATAACAAGTTGGTGCCTCATCAGCTAACAGTAATCCTGGGGCTGGTGAGCACAATTGCCGCTTTTGGGAAATTAATACCCCGAAAATCCGGTCCTGGCAAACTTGGTATCAGAGCCAGGCTGACCATTGGCTAATCCTATCTTAGCCAGGTCGATAAACCTAGGTTAACCAACCCACCAGACCTTAACCAAACCACGGCCAAGCTTCTCGTGTAAGATAGCCACACAGTGACCGGCACCTTTTGGCAATCGGTGCCCAACCTATCAGCCTAGCGTGTCGATCATGCGCAAGTGACCAGCCCCTAAATATTATTTTTCGCTAGCGTGCGAAGGAAGACTCCGTTCCCTTTTTCTATAAAAGGGCACGCTAGCCTCAACCCAGCACAGCACAGCCTCTACCCCAAACCAAGCTATAATGCCTGGCCCCATTGTTCACAATGAGACCACAGCAACCAACCTTGGAGGTTTTGTGACCATGCTAGCAAACCTCACCCGCCGTGCCTTTGCATTAGAAGAGCCCCCAGAATATGTTGTGTACCAAGGGTCCATGAGCGGTGAGAGCCGTCAATTCTGGGCCACTGTGCACGTCTATGGAAGGGTTCTATCACCAGATTGCCCCTACAGGTTCACCGGAAGGACAACTTCTTTTGAGCCACAAGCCATCCAACTAGCTGCTCGAGAGGCTATAGTTCAACTCCGGCACTTGTCGCCCAGAGTTAACTGCCGCTCCTTCTACTACTACCCCAGCCGTGACGGGTATGGTAGACTACCCCAAGTTGCCAACGAAGACCACGAGACGGATCCTGCATTATTACATCTGGTGCGCTATGTAAGTGCACTAGAGGGACTCTTCGATCAAATCACCCTTGATCTGATCACAGCTCATGGAGAACTGGTTCGCCGAGCCCCGACAAGAAGAGAAGGTGAGCCCGAAGCCGACAACCCAATCGTGCTGTTCGAACAACCAATCGAGTTCCTGAGGTCTGCCCCCGCCATCGACCAAGGTGCTTTGATGACCCCAGAAGTGCTTCGTCGCCTTTTGGGAACATGCTCCAACGGGATTGTGGCCAACAATCCCCGCGATGGTCATCATCACTACCCCGACACTACAGTTCCTCAACCCCCTCCAGCTAACCCCGACGGTGAGGCCAATGGAGAAACCTCGACAGCCACAAGGCACGCCCGCTTAGACATAAACGAGGTGGACTAAGTCACTCGAGTAGTACCGAGTTTTTAGCATATCCACACCCGGAAATTGTGTGATCTTGTATCGTCACAATGTTGTCTGCATGTGCGCCCCTATTTTTAAATAGTAGCTGTATGTTGAGGTACAGTTGCATTTTTATTCTGGGCGTAACTACCAAAAACCAACCCCGACGGCACCCACAGTAACACGTCACTTTTGTGAGATGTGTGTATCTGTGGCTTGGACCCCGACCCATGAGAGCAGAACCGGCAAACTAGTGCCCCTCACCGCGGAAAATAACCCAGCCCGGATGCTATATAAAAAGGCCACCTCGTGACCATGCCAAGTACCCCTCACCTTGTGCACCACCCTCACAACCATTTCTTGCCATGCCGAGCCCTAGCATTTATCTGAGAACCCCAGATGCAACCCCAGGTAGTTTTGTTAAAATATTGTGGGAATACCTGCAGTACCATGGGTTCTACCCAGCCACCCAAGTACGAGCTGCTCAAATCGAGAATCACCTCTTCCACCTCGAAATATTGGGCAGTAGTGCACATCCCCCCCCCCCCGTAAACTCAAACCAAGACCCAATGGAAGTCTCCTTCCTGGGGAAATCTATGCCGACTCCGCAAATGGCCATAGAAGCTGCTGCACATGATGCACTTGTTCGCCTTTGATTCGCGGTACCTTATGCCAGCGAACGAGGGTATTATTACTTTCCGAGCCGTGCAGCACCCGGAGAAGTAACATCTTTTCCCGGTGGACGGATTGAGAGAGACCCAGTGCTGGCCAACCTTGTCCAGTATGTAATCGCTCAAGAACGTTTGAACCAGCGAGTAATGGGTTATCTTCAGAGCCTTGCTGATTTAAATCCTCAGATCGCCATCAGCAGACCACTGAGGCCCGACCAGGAGGGACGCATTCATCGACTGGTCAATCCGCTTCCCCCAATAGAAGAAGAGTGTGTCCAAGTACCAGAGATGTTTTCTCGGGACCCCGTCCAGTTGCCATTTTCATTATAGATGTCACTGCTATGTTTATTATTGAAACATTTATCTATGTGTTGTAACTTATGCGTGGTACCTTGATTTTGTGCAACAAGTCAATTATTTGGTTTCAATCAATGTGAGTAGTTTTGTTGCTATTTAATTTTAAATTAACTGTTTTCTCTCACAAAAAAGATTCCTGGAGTGAGATTTCTTTTCCCTAAGTTACTGCAGCGTATATCTCCTCACGACATGGATTTTTATTCACGCAGCACCACGGCAGCAGACTCACAACCACAACCACTCGAACACATACACTGCTTGCAAAACCACATAACAGTGTTGCATCTAACTGATGACCTCCCTAACACACCACAGTCTCTGAAGGAGAGATTAGTGGATAATCATCCGGGTACAAGTTACCTCCAGCGCACCGACAACAGTTAGCACCCGACACCACCCTAATCCTCGTGATCACCGCCACTGCAGAGAGCCAACACTCGAGCGGCAGCATCGCGACGATCATCGAGGATCATCGCGCACAGGAGCACGGAGAGCCCCAGCAATGCCGCCAGCCCTCCGCACACCAGGATCACGTACCAGTCTGGCACCGCCCCCGCCATTAGAGCCTCACCTCGAGCTTCTGTAAACGGAGATGGAGGGGAAAGAAGGAGAAGGAGAAGCGAGGCCAGGTGTGAGGAAGAATAGAGGAGCACCCCGGTCGTCTTATAGCTCGAGCTCGGTGTACGGTGGGCGAAGTCCACCAGCGCCGCTCGTCGCCCGATCGCCGGTGTTCGGAGGTGAATCCGCGAGCAGTGCCGACAGCACGCTGGCCCGCGAGGTGAGTGCATGCTGCACCGCCAGCTAGCACGCCGCGCACTACCGCAGTACGGCCTAGATACCCTACGCGCTAGACGTCGCCGGTGGAGAAAGCGTGGGAAAGCGTGCGGGAGAGAGGAAGAAGAAGAGACTGACAGTGGACCCTGGGTCCACCTGTCAGCCAGAGAGAACACTGTGCCCTCGGGTACGACCAGCGTATTTTAGAAATTTAGAATTTATTATAAATTTACTGTATCCATCGTAGAAATCTCTCGTTTTTCTCCTAACCGTGGATTTTTCCACGCAACGCCAGTGTTCCACACTGTAGTTGTACACCACCTATTGCCCTCTCACTGTAGCCACATTTTATTGCATATTTTTTTCTTAAAACAGCTTTTAGCAAATCTCGAGGACGAGATTTTTCTTAAGGGGGGTAGTGTTGTGACACCCCAAAATGTTAACCTTGTTTTTATAAATTAAAATATTGCCAGGAAACTTAAACTTTTATTTTTGGATTTTCTTTTGGTTTCAGGACCATCCTTTTCTTTGTTACTATGGAGTTTTTACCCTGAGTGAAAACTTTCCAAATACATTTTTGGACTTATTTATCCCCTCAAGAAAAACATTTCTATTATCAGTGGATTTATTGGCATAATTATTCCTCTCTGGGCTTTATTCCTTAAAGTGATTTCTCATTAGTTTTCGAGCTCTATTTGCACTACAACCCTCTGATAAATTTATTTAAAATTCCAACCAAAATTTGGAGATGTCATGTGATGTTTGTAAATCACTTTTATGCAAAAATATATTTCATTCATTTAATATTTTGAGGTGTACACCAATTTTTCAAATCTAGTCCACTCGGCTATTTTGCTCTACAACCTATTTAAATATTTCTTTAAAGCCTCCACCAAAATTATGGGATGATAGTAGTAGTATGTAATTCAACTTTATGCAATAAACCATTGATGTTCTTTGAAAAATTTGAGTGAATCAACCTCATTTTCATTCTGGTCCAGTTTGGCTTTTTCTACTGCAACCCTAATTTATTTTGCTCTAGTGCCCTTGGGTTTTCTCCTGCTTATAACCCATCCTACAAAACCCTTAAGTCCAGGAGGTTGGACTCATTGGAGCATTTTTGGCTCATGAAATAATGCCATTTACCTTCTGTCCAAAACTGAAGATTTGCAAAACTTGCATTTGCAAGTTTCTGGCTTTGCCCAAATGACCTTGCCATCATCACCAGCACCTAGAGAGACCCTGATCTGGAAAGTTCGGCCACCCCAAGAGTTTCCTAGATGCCATTGGCATTCTGGCAAACACCTTGAGTGCATGGACAGTTTTGACATGGTTTTTGTCTTTGCACTGTGACCTTGCACCTCTGGACAAACTAGCATGTCCACTAACCTCCTTACTAACTCTAACCTGGTCCTGTTAATTGCCAGCCTCGCTCAAGCACTCTAGGCTGCCCTGGCATTCTGTCGAGCATGTCGCGTGCATGCGCTGGGCGCGCCTAGAGCGTGTGTTTTGCACCTGCGTGCGCCCGAGCCGCCGCGTCATGCCCCGGGACCTTGCTCGCCCGCAGAGCCGTGCCCGACCTCATCCACTCGCTAGAACCATCCAAGCCCCCCCTGCCGCCCTACAGCCCCGCCGTCAGGTCGGCCACGGTGGCTAGCGGCCGGCCACAGTGGGCTCCTGCCCCGGACGGCGCCGCCCGAGCCACCCCAGCGCACTAGCTACCCCCTTGAGCAGTCCGAACTTATCCACCAGCTCGTCTGCAAGCGCTCGTCGCCGCCACGTCCCCCTGCTGCAACAGGACGACGGTTTGCCGGCGATCCTATCCACAGCTGTCGCGAACCGACAAGGCTACGCTATATAAGAAGCCCCCGAGGGCGTCCAGTCCCTCAGGCAGCCACATACCATCCTCCTAGTGCCTCCCTTACCCAACAATCGAAGAGAGGGAGGCCGTCCTCTCCATCTCCGGTCAGCTCGGCTGCCACCTCGTTCCGGTCCATTCCGGCACAACCAAAGCCTCCCCTGCCCTCCCAACACCACCGTACGACTCCACTTGATCGTGCGGAGCTGCCCAACCGCTCAAACGCAGCCAGGAACCACCATAGCCCGAGCCCCTAAATCCACCGAAGCCTCCTCTACCGCGGAGCTTGCCGGCGGCGACTCCGTCCACCCCAGGGACCGTAGTGACCACCAAAGGGACCGCCTCGACCCCCTGAGCCCGCGGATGGCCTCCGTTTCTCGAACGGTGCCGCCGTTCGCCGGCGAGCATCGCCAGAGTGCCGCCTCTGTAGGGCCGGAGGAGATGGCGCGCACGGCGACCAGTTAAACCTGACAAGTGGGCTAGGCAGGCCCACGGTCAGCGACCCGTAACCCCCGCCACGTGGATAAGTGGAGACGGGTTCCGTCGGAGTTGCTTTTCTACGTGTAAAGCGCTTTCCACGGAATACGCTTTTGACGTCGCAGCCCTTCCGCGCGCCGAGCGATTGGGCTTGGCCCGGTAATGCTAGGCGGCTATACTGCGCCCAAGGCGCGTTTCTGCTTAGCCCATCACAGTAAGCTATGTTTCCCTTTTCTTTTCCACCAGATTTCAAATAATTCCACAGAAGCTATTTCACATCCGAATTCTAAGATTCAAATTTCTGCCTACTCCTAAAATCATGCTCTATTTATCCGGATAGGGTGAACATTTTGCCTAAGCCTGGTTTTTGCTGAATCTAATAAATAGTCCAGTTCCTTGATTATTCCATCTTAGTAAATCCATAGGAAAATCATATGAACTCCAAATGACTTGATTCTTTTTCTGTTCTTTCTCAAATTTCGTCTAGTTTATTTTTGTATTGATTTCGAAATTTTCCAAACAACTTTTATGTACTGTTTTGGAATTTTGTGGTAATTAAAATATTTTGAAAATAGGAAATGGAGGGGAGATATAACTTTCAAAAGTTTTGGAGAGCACCTCACCTCTCCACACCTTGACGGCAAGCATTCTGAACCCTAGCATAATATTGTGTGTGGTCTCAACACCACCTCGACATGGAGTATCCGTTATTTTTTGCGATGATATGTTCATACTCATGAGTGCATATTGATGATTTCATGCTATTGGAGTTTGGTATGTTTGTGATAGTAGTCACCCTCTCATGCCCTTCATGCATGCCGTAAGGAATTCGGGGAAGCCTCTGTCTTGGGTAGACACGGGCTTGTCTCTAGTCCTCCGTCAAGACGGTTGTGTCCGGTACGGCATGACGAGGTATGACGAGTGGTGATTCTGTCTGTTGGTTGAAATATATTTGTTATGCTAATGTGGCAGGGAATACTTATACCTCCTGAGTCGACCATAGATCGAGTCTTGTTCCGGTAACCCCCATACTTGTTTCGTGCTACCACTTATCCCTGCCATAGGTAGGGTACCTGTCAGTAAGTTGTCAACCCCTTTCCTAGCACACACCGTACAGAGAGGCCATGGTGGAAGATACCGGCTGCATCCGGTAGGCATGCCACCTGGTCCAGGGGCATGGGTGTTTTGGTTGTAGCCGAAGGGGTAGCTCCCCTAGTTTGCGCTCGGTATAAATTTTGTGATCCCATGCTAGTCGAGGTTGTAGCCTCCCCACTTAGAGTTTTGCTTAACAAGTGTCAAGGGTGATTCCAGACACCGGTTAGTTAGGCTGGTGTGTGTGGTCAGGTGTGTTTTCGAATGAAAGACCGTAGGCGGAATTAGTCCCGACGGACTAAAGGAATCCGTTGCTAGTGGGTAAAGAGTACACCCTCTGCAGAGATTAAACCTATTCGAATAGCCGTGTCCCTGATTAAGGACTACAGTCTGGGATGGGTCAAGTGTCGTTCTTCGGAGGAGAAACTACTAAAGCAGAACATTGATTATGACCTGTGACATATGATGATTATGATTATTATTGTGGACTAACCATTTGTATTATTTGAATTAATGAGTATCCCTCGGACGGTTCTACCTCCGGGGTATTCACTGTGATTATGTTTATATATAAGCCCTTTATGTGGTGTCGTACAAACGCCCGACTATGGCATGCTTGTTATTCCTTTTATATATAAGCCCTTTATGTGGTGTCGCTCAGACGCCCGACCGTGGCATGCTTGTTATTTCAATCACTTATAAGCCCTTTATGTGGTGTCGCACAGACGCCCGACTGTGGCATGCTTGTTATTCCTTTTATATATAAGCCCTTTCTGTGGTGTCGCACAGACGCTTGATTGTGGCATGCTTGTTATTTCTTTTACATATAAGCCCTTTATATGGTGTCGCACAGACGCCCGACTGAGGCATGCTTTATATTATTATCCTTTCGAGGCGTCTCTTCAGACACCCGATCGGTGCACTTTATTTCATCTCTCGGGTTATTGTTCATGTTCTATATGATTAACTTGTTTGTGTGCATCATATATCTGATTTTGTGACTGACGTAGTGATCATGGCATATTTTAGAGCATGATTATCATTGTTATATTATACCTGTGTTCATAATGTTTGCGAGTACATTCAAAGTACTCACTGGCTTGTCCCTGGCTATTGTCATGGCCAGATTTCTTGTGTGGAGAGGAATGTAGCAATGACAGCCCTGGAACTTACGCAATGGAGATAGCAGCCTCGCGAAGATAGAAGTTATCCTGGTCAGCTGTTCCTGTGGGAAATGGAGTCCCATTGACACTGATGACCCGCAAACCGCTTCCTCCATCAACCACTAAAAACCACTCGTTGTACTCATAGGCCAGAATGGTCTTGTACTACATATCTTGTATTTTGCTTGGAGTTTCTATAACAAGTTGGTGCCTCATCAGCTAACATTAATCCTGGTGATGGTGAGCATAAGGGCCGCTTTTGGGAAATTAATACCCCGAAAATCCGGTCCTGACAGTCTGCCTGGTGTGCCTACATTTGAGAATGCAAACGAATCTTCTTTCATTTGCAAACTAATCTGTATGTATTACCATGCCCGTGTTTTCCTTGCAGTAATTAGTCATTCGAAACGAGATACTCCATCCATTCACTTTTGTAAGTCGTTTCAGAGAACTTCAAATGAACTATTTTGCACATTGTCTGAAATGTCTTCAAGGTCTTATAATGGTGAATAGAGGGAGTACTATAAATTAATTAATGAGGAGTTATTTGAAAAAAAATCGAGATGGTACCCACGCTAACGTGGATTAGAGTGTGTGTCACATAATTAGTTATATGAATTAGAGTGTGTGTCACGTAGTTAGTTATTTGAATTAGAGTGTGTGTCACGTAGCGATCTCCAATTCTAACGTGGATTTCGCATTTCACTGTATCCACGCTACTTTTTTAATACAAATTCATATGTATATGTTGAACAACATGGTAGTGAGAAAACTTTTGGATGGATTTAGACATATGACCTACAAAATAGCATAACAAACTGAGTCAATGTTAACTTTTCAAAACTTAGTATGGCACGAATTCGAAATAATTGCCCGTATGCCTAGTCCTCGGTTCAAATCTTACAATGTACACCGAATTGAAACATCGATATTAAGTCTCGTACTATGTACATTCAAATGTTGTTTTTAGCCCCCCCCCCTGCACAAACGCTACATACTTCCTGTATCGGTCAATCTTCCTCTCCTAACCACCTTAGGAAGCTATCGGTTTCCAACACACGTTCATTCTTTCTCGCCATGTTTCGCTCTAAGTCTCTCAACTACACAACCCCTTTTTCCACTCTGTTACCAAATGTATTTACCTCACACACCAGCCATTGCACCCCATGCCGAGCTCTCTCTCTCCCTCCTCTCCCTCTCACCCTCTCGCGCTAAATACATGTATTGCCTATCTAGCCCCCCAACCTCTCGTGTGCATGCACGCACGTTGTATATCTAGGTCACTCCCTCGAGACTGTCTCACTCTTTCTTCCGCACGGCGGGCCACACTCGCTCAATCTCGCTCTCTTTATCTGAGTCTCGTTTAACCTCGTTTTCTTTCACACACAAATGATATATCTCCCTGTTCGGGCCTTGATCGACACACTGTATACTCTCTCACGCAGATTGTCTATCTAGGTCAGTCCATCCAAGCCGCCGCCACTCTTTCGACCTCATGGTGGGCCACGCTCAGTCAATCTCTCCCTCTCTCTCTCTCTCTCTCTCTCTCTCTCTCTCTCTCTCTTTCCGTATGTCTCGATTGACCTCGCTCTTTCTTGGACAAAAACGATATATCACCATGTTTGAGCCCAATTCGACCTATTCACATTGTATACTCTCTCACGCACATCGTCTATCTAGGTCACTCTCTCCAACCCATCTCACTCTTTCGATCGCACGACGACCCTATGTGATCGGTTGACCTTGCTTCCTCCCACGCACAAAATATATCTACACATCTATGACTGGATCATCTCTCAAGCTCTATCTTACATCCCTCACCCTTGCCAAAAAGATCAATCGAGCAATATCTCTCCAGAGCATATATATTTGTTCAATGAATGTCGGACCACACTCACTTTGTCTCTCTATCTATATGTCTCTCGATTGACCTCGCTTTCTCACACCGTATCTTCCACATGTTGAAGCTACTACCTCTCCATCCCTCGCAAAGCCGGAGCTATTTACATTGCGAGTGGCACTCCAACCTTGGATTAATTTGTGTAGGCATTTATTCCGCTCAGTTTAGATTATATTTTCGTAGCATTCGGCCCACAACTACTCCAAACACCGTTGCAACCCACGCAACTCCCCTAGTTGATTTCCCTCTGGCTCGATCATCGCTGTCTCGCAAGCCCTTTCTCGCCTTCAACGTCGCACCATGGTATTATTGAAAAAACTAGGTTGTTCTCTTTAATTATTATAAATAGGTCCCACATGTCATGAAACAAATTTGGACCCATATACAAATTAAAAAATAAAGGACGAGGATCGAACATGCGACCGAGCCTTCAAGCCGCACGTCAATAGGCAACATACGTAGAATAGCAATGTTTGTTGTACCCCCTTTGTTCACATAATGTTTTTATATTACCACAGCCTAATTAGTGGATAACATGTAACATTATTTTTAGTACTATTCGCCTTCACTTACTGGTGGGTTCCATGTGTGCTCTCTCTCTCCTCCCCTTCTGCATTTAGACGCACGGGCAAATAGGAAGAACTCGCGGGTGATGTTGCCGTTGACCATATCTGCACACGTTCACAAGTCACGACACCAGTTTCACGTACTAGCAGCACTAGTCAGTGTGTACATGCAATGCACGTTAATTTGGAAGTATATTAAGTGCATGCGGATATTAACTAGTAGGATATATTATTTTGTGTGTTGTCATGTGATTAGCACTATTTTTGGCATGAAATTAACTGCACGCTAAACGTGTTGAGCGCTCGACATTGAAGCAGTCTAGGTCGTTGGATGACAAGGAATACATGTGGCTTGATGACGTCTTATATTTAATTTGATACGGCTCTAGCAAAACATTCAATCGATCAAAACCATACATTTCGTTCAGTCTGACTCCGACTTTAAATTATACGACGATCGATATAAAATAAACGGAAATGATAAACGTTCGGATTTTAAGCATGGCAATCCGAATGTTTTTCATGGCAAATTTAGATTACGCGGCGGCGGCGGCGTCTCGCGGTGGGAAGCGGCTCCTCTGCCGTGCTCTGTGTGTCGTCGGGCCACTGACCGATGGCGACGGCGGCGTCTTGCGCCGCTGTTGGTGTACTCCTGGACGTTGGCCTAGCTTCAAGGAAGCGGTCGACGACGGCCATCCATGCCGCTGAGGGGGGCACTGGCACCCGCGGCATTGGTGCAAGGAAGCGGTCGGCGGCGGCCATCCATGCCGCTGAGGGAGGCACTGGCACCCGCGCGGGGACAAGTGCTATCAACAGCGCAGCGGAGACATTCGTGTGCACGAGCAATGGCACGGGCGTGCGCGTCGGTGCACGCGCAGGCGCATGTGTTGGCAGGTGCACGGGCACCGGCACGGTCGTGCACGTCAGTGCACGCGCAGGCGCATGGGCTGGTAGGTGCACGGGCGCGTGAAAGTCGGCGGGGACCTCGTGGAACCCCATGGGATGAAGCTCGGTGACAATGTGCGGCTCCCAGCCCATCAATGCCATGGGGATGGGCGCTGGCGCAGTCGGGGCGACAGGAGCCGGAACGGGAGTGGGGACAGGCGCGGCGTCTTCCCACAAGGCCGGTTCAAGCTCGTCCCAAAGCGCCTTAAGTTCTTGAGACTCCGGCTGGGTGTATTCCTCAGGAAACTGGAACACTAAGGACAGACCATCGTTATGCGGCATGGCGTACGTTTAGGTCAGGCTAGTTGGAGGTAGAGGATAGGAGAATCGGAGAGGAAGAGAGAGGATTGTAGCGATACCGGGTAGTGCGGGGTTGATTTTAAACTGCGGCGCCGGCGACTTTAAAAGTGGGAGCAGTTGGGATGACGGTGGGCGGCGGAGCCTGGTCAAAGGGCTCGCCTCCCGGTGAGGCTGCACAGCGGTCTGCTCGCACGCCTCCCGTCAACTCACACGCTTGCTCGGGCGGCACCTACAGATGAGAAGCGGGGACTCGTGGCGGCACGTAAACGCCCACGGTGTCAATAGTGAAAGCGGTCGCCTTAACGTGACAGGTCTTTGTTCCAAAATACCTTGGCTCTTCATTTGTGCAACTTGTCATAAGCAGCTTGTCCCGAATTGAAGAAAAAACTTACGAAGTAATATTTGTGCCATATCACGTAACCATGCTTAGTTTCAAGAATTTATGCTCACTTTTGGATTTTCTGAAATTTCAGATCCAGGATTCGAAACAATATCATAAACTGCATCATGCAATAAATTTTCAAGCCGTACATCGGTCCTGTTGTATTTCTTAAGAAAGGATTTGGTCAAACATTTTGCTTAGTTAGACTTCGGACAAGTTATATATGCAGAGTAATAGGATAATCCTTCCGTACCAGTGCATTGCCTGATATATATTAACTCAAGTACTAGTCACGAACAAACGGCCTCAATTCTGTGCTCATCATGGTGTAGTAGTAGTAGTACTAGGCAATGCAGTTGGCTGGTGACCTTGACGAGCGGAGACCGAGGGAATTGAGCCGTGCTCGGCACAGTAGGTAACATTGTCTAGTTACTAAAGCATCCCTCCGTTGTTCATCGGTAGTCATTATGGACCGGGGACATGAGGGGAATTTCCTAGGGCTGGAATTCTGGCCGCCAGATACTTCGACTTGAAACGTTGAGGCTCGACTGGTTGGGGTTGCCTAATGTGCGTACCACGCACGTCACCGAAGGACACGAGCCCGGTTTTTTAGGATCAACACGAGCCAAGGTCTGTGTCGGATTTCCGGTTCCGGCAGAGCCTTAAGTTTCGAACACTGGGGTGCGCACGGAAATCTCTCCCCTACCGATCTACGTCTTATCTCCTCGTGTGATCGAAGCTGGGAACGATGAACAACACAAAGGACATGAGATTTATACTGGTTTGGGCCACCGTTGTAGTGTAATACCCTACTCCAGTGTGTGGTGTGGTGGATTGCCTTAGGGGCTGATGATGAGCAGTATAAGGGAAGAACAGCCTCGCGAGGGGTGTTCTTGAGCTGGTGCGGTGTGTTCTACTTGGTCTCTCTCTCGGATTCGATCCTCTGCCTCTCGATGCCTCTACTATGTGGTGGCTAGCTCTATATATAGAGGCCCTGGGCCTCTTCCCAAATAATGAGCGGGAAGGGCGCCAACAATTGGCCATTTTGAAGGGGAACATCTAGTACAAGTTATCCTGACCAAAGGTGGTCTTCGGCTGCCAAAAGCACTGGTGATGACGTCGTCTTGGGCTCCACGGTGACCTCAGTCCTGCCGCCCTGCTGGTCTTGGTCTTGTTGCACCAGAATGGTAACCTTTGCTTGATGCCTTGGCCCGTGCTTTCCCCCTTTGCACCGAAAGGGAAACAAGGACACTGTGCAGGCCAGCGCCCGCCTGGTCTTCATTCGTCATGGCTTGCATCATGGGCTCCTCGCGAGGTACCCCTGCCTTGATCTCTCTCCCTCCTCGCAAGCCTGCCTGATGAGGCGGCTTCTGAGGAAGCTTCCTATTGTCTGCCCCGCGAGGCTTGGCCCCTCGCGAGGGTCTTGAGCTTGAGCTGATGAAGATGGGCCGATCTAGGGCCCCCACTTGAGCCACGCCGCAGGCCACAGGCACGCAAGTTTGGGGACCCCATTCCCAGAACGCCGACAGTAGCCCCCGGGCCCAAGGCGCGCCCGAGCTTGGCCTAGTAGAGAAGCGAAGGGGCAAGCACGAAGCGCCGCGGGCCCCAAAAGCCTGCGGCCTCGGGCGCCGCGTGGCGATTGATTGGACGTGGGTATCTGCACTTCCCCACGATGCCTCGCTGACCGCACGACTTGACAAGTCCCTGCATGCAGAGAAACGGGTCGTGATTACCTGCGATCGTGGTGCTCGGCAGTTGGCCTTCTTCGGCTATAAGTACAGGACTGCGTGAGCCCCTTCAGTCCATTCCTTCCTGCTACTCCCCTTCTTCTTCTTCCTCGTCCTTGCTTCTCCTTACGCCAATGGCGCCAATCAGCCGGTTTTCTACAGAAGAGAAGGGAAAGGCCCCCCGAGAGGGTCCTGACCCTCTTCCGCCGAAGAAACAGCCAGTCCTTTGCCGCCGAGACGAGGGTGCTTGGCAGGAGGTGTCGAGGCCGTGGTACGAGCGGCCGCCGCCTGGGTTTCCGCTGCCCTTGTACGCCCGCGTCGTGGGCCCTAGGGAGGAGGGCGCCTAGCGACACCGACAGTGCCGCCGTCGACGCCGGCGAGTCACGGTGGTGCGCGTCGTTCCTCGTGGAGTCCACACCGAGGGCTCCTCTCGCGAGCTCATGCTTCACGCCGCCATGCCTCCAAGCTCCTGGATCCGCCTTCCTCCCTCCTTCGCTTTCGAGATGCCGTTGAGCAGGTCCCTGGAGCTCTGGCTGCAGCACGCCGACTGCAGCACCCCTGCGACCAGAGCGAAGGTCGTGGTCGTCGTTTCGGGCAAGGTCTTCATGACCCGGGGCTAGCGCGAGATTGCCCGGGTCTGCCGGATGGAGGGTGCCCTCGTAATTCATCTTGAATACGATGGCGCCTCCCTGATGTTCTTCAAGGTCTTCGATGCTGAAGGACGCCGGCTAGATTGCTGCCCAAGGAGAGCGGTAGGGGCAGCGAACTGGTGAGGACCTGGCCCGCCCGTCGGCCCTTCACCAGCTCCTCAGGCAGTAGCAAGGAAGCTGGGGAATCCAGCGGCTCTCCCAAGCTTCTCGCGACTCCGGAGACGAGTGATGACAGCTACGAGCCGCCGAGCTCGCGCCGTGCTCGAAGCAGGGCAGCTGCATCGGGCCGCCAATGCCACTGATCTAGATGGGGCTGGCACCGCGCCGGGCAGCCCACTGTTGATGATGGCGTCCCTTGCGGAGGTGCGGGTGATTAGCGTTCTTTAGGATTAGTACCTTTGTTCCTTCAGAGGAATCGAAGCAACACCCCATGGGGGTATGTAAGGTGCCTGCCATGTCTTTTGTGAAAATTATATCCTTAATATGAATCGATGCGAGGTGCTTGTTCTGTCCCGGCTAGGCTCCCCCTTTCTATCCTGATGAGGACTTGGCGCTCTACGCTGACAGGTCCCAGTCCCCAGGCAGGCTTCAGCCGTCGCTTGTATGCCAGGTCGCGATGCCGTGGTCAAGGCCAGGAGGTGAGCGGCCCGAGGTCCGGTAAGAGCCCCCGGGTCGCGATGCTCGGGAGGTCCCCTTTAGCGCTCAAGCAGCCCTTGCTGGGCGAGAAAGGAAAATAGTGTCGCCGTGATGGAGCTGCACTGGGCGAGGATTTGGCGCTGCGTTGGTCCAGCTCTTGTAAGGGCGTGACTTATCTTTTGAGTTTGGCATAGTTCCTTGACTAGGCGCTCGGCCCGAGAGTGGTGGTAGCCGAGGTGCTGCTGGGTTAGATCCTCGCGAGCTTCTTCCCTCTCCCCCGCAGTTTGCTTAATGCTCTACGTCCTCCGGTCCCGGCCCTCGAGCGAGCTCAGCCGCTGCTGGTATGATAGGTCACGATGCCGTGGGTCAAGGCCAGGGGGTGAGGGCTAGAGAGCCAGTAAGAGCCCATGAGTTGCGATGCTCAGGCGACCCCCTTTTAACGTGCAAGCGGTCCGTGCCGGAGGGAGGGAGAGAGAGCCCGCGACGTCCCCAACATTGCTTCTGGAGTGGGTCCTGCACACCAATCATAAGGAGAGACAAGACCTGTCGTTACGGCTGCCAGCCAACCTTTGGTCGCTCCGAGGGAGTGATTGGGGCACTGAGGGCCTAGTGAGGTGGCACCTTGTGGGGATGCCGCAGCCAGAGCTCGACCACTCAGATTTATCGGCATTGCAGGGACAGACCCGTGCGCAAATATCGTGCCAGAGCGAGCGGCTCCATAGGTAGGCATCAATCGAGCAGGCGATTAGGTCGGGTATGTTAAGCACGCAGGAGGAAATCCATTTTAAGGTAGATGCGAGAAACGCCGCTGGGCCGGGCCCGAGCAGCTTGGGGATGATGCAGCCCGAGGGGCGCCCCCAACAAGGTAAGTAAAGAGCATAAGCGAAACGGATACATGCCACGGGGACGGACCCGCGCGGCCTGGGAATGATGCGGCCCTGTGGGCGCTCCCAGCTTGTCGGATTTCGGGTTCCGGTAGACCCTTGAGGTTCAAACACTGGGGTGCGCGCGGAGATCTCTCCCCTACTATTCTACGCCCGATCTCCTCACATGATCTAAGCTGGAAACAATGAACAACACAAAGGACACGAGATTTATACTGGTTCGGGCCACCGTTGTGGTGTAATACCCTACTCCAGTGTGTGGTGTGGTGGATTGCTTCAGGGGCTGATGATGAACAGTACAAAGGAAGAACAGCCTCGCGAGAGGTGTTCTTGAGCTGGTGCGGTGTGTTCTACTTGGTCTAGATCTCTCTTTCTCTTCCAGCTTGTTCGATCGATCTACCCTCTTATCTCAACTCTGGTGGCTAGCCCTATTTATAGAGGCCCTGGGCCTCTCCCCAAATACTGAGCGGGAAGGGCGCCAACAATTGGCCATTTTGAAGGGTAACATCTAGTACAAGTTATCCTGTCCAAAGGTGGTCTTCGTCTGCCAAAAGCACTGGTGATGACGCCGTCTTGGGCTCCACGGTGACCTCCGTCCTGCCGTTCGGCTGGTCTTGGTCTCGTTGCACCGGAATGGTAACCTTTGCCTGATGCCTTGGCCTGTGCTTGCCCCCATTGCACCGAAAGGGAAACAAGGACACTGTGCAGGTCGGCGCCCGCCTGGCACCCGCCTGGCCTCGATCGTCATGGCTTGCGTCACGGGTTCCTCGCGAGGTACCCCTGCCTTGATCTCTCCGCCTCCTCGCGAGCCTGCCTGATGAGGCTGCCTCCGAGGAAGCTTCCTGTCGTCCGCCCCACGAGGCTTGGCCCCTCGCGAGGGTCTTGAGCTTGAGCTGATGAAGATGGGCCGTGTTGGGCCCCCACTTGAGCCACGCCGCAGGACGCAGGCAGGCAAGTCCGGGGACCCCGTTCCCAGAACGCCGAGAGTACTCCCCGGGCCCAAGGCGCGCGTGGGCTTGGCTTAGCAGAGAAGCGAAGGGGCAAGCGCGAAGCACCGCGGGCCCCAATAGCCTGCAGCCTTGGGCGCCGCGTGGCAATTGATTGGACGTGGGCGTCTGCGCTTCCCACGACGCCTCGGCAACTGTCCATCTGACAAAAGAGGTGCCCGCGCCATACTTACTTGCTTCGTTCTCATCCGTCTCGCCCCAGATCCCCTTTCTTGCTCTTCTCCTTCTTGCTCCTGAAATCCTCCAGATCTGTCTCAATCCTTCTCATCTGGCACTCCATGGCGCCTCGCAAGTCTCCGAACGAGGCCTAGTACTCACCGGCTCTGGATTCCTCGAACCTATCGGAGAAGAATCTCGCCCTCACGCGCCTGATGACGGTGGCGCAGGGCCGCCATGGGGCGACCGTGCTCAAGGCCGGCTCCGACCAGCCTCAGGGCAAGGGGAGCACCTTCTACCGCTCTTCGTGAGCGCCATCGTCGCCGATCTGGTGCCGCCTTTCTCTGAGTTCTTCCTTGCCGTTCTCCGCCAATACAACTTGCATTCTCTGCATCTCCACCCCAACTCTGTTCTTCTCCTCGCGATTTTTGCTTACTATTGCGAGGCTCATGTTGGGGTAAAGCCCTCGGTGGCCTTGCTGCGCCACTTTTTCTCCCTCCGGGTTTCTTGTGCCCATGTCTCTGCATGCGCAAGCTTCATCGTGTACTCCAACTCCAATGCTATTTCGAAGCCTGGGAAGCGGATCGAAGGCTTCTGGAGCAAGTGGGTCATGGTGGACACCGGGCGCAACCACCCCCGATTGGTGCTGCCCACGGGGCAGCTTAAGGCCTTTGACGCATGGTCCCGCGCGGAGCTCGTTGACACCCGTGCGAAGGCGGTGCTGAAGAGGATGAACGCGGACCTGAGTCCAAGCAACTTGGGGGCGGCGAAGTTGACTGGGGCCACGCTCCTGAGGGAGTTCTTGGAGCACCGGGTGGCTCCTCTCCAGGAGCGCTCGCTCCCATTGTGGAGGCTTGGGGGAGCGGACGCCACCCTTCGCCTGAGCTCCGAGGCCTTGACGAACGAGGATCTGGTCGCGGCCCTCCATTCCTTGGTTGGGGGAGACGTGGCGAGCCCGGTGGGTGCCCCCGTCCCCCTGTTCCTCCGCGATGACTGGGAGCAGGTGGTGAACGCCATGCCCACCTTCAATGCTGAGGGGCTGGTGCCCGCGGAAGCTCCTGAGGACCTGGCGGCGCTGGCGATGGTGAACGTGTCCTCCGGCAGCTCCAGCGGGAGCAAGGGGGAAGAAGAGGCGGAAGGGGAAGAGTCCGACACTGAAGCAACTGGCGAGGAGTCGAGGGAGTCCTTCCCTCGGCACAGGTCCCAGGCCCTCCGCTCCATGCCGGACGACGATGAGGCCGGCGCCAGGCGAGGAGGGGAGGATTCTCCCTTGTTCACAAAGAAGGGCAGGTCGAGCCTGGTTCCCCCAGGGTCTGCTCTGGTCCCTGGGCGGTCCGGGGCCAGCTCCGGCCCTCCTGACGTGCCTTCTCCTCCAGGCCTCCTAATGCCGACCCTAGCTGCAGGATTTCGGGCTTCAAATTTGGCCGGAGGTTGCTTGAGTCCACGAACGATGACCCCTGAGTGCTTGATTCGTGCTTTGCTTGGTTTATGCTGCTGAGGCTTGACATCCGTATTCTTTTGCTAGGCCGGCGCCTGCTGCGAAGAAGTTGAAAGGGGCTTCCACGGCCCTGCTTGGGGCGAGTCCATCTGCCGGGGCGGCGCCTTCATCCGCTGGGGAAGAAGACGGCGAGGCTCGCGCCTATCCTACCCAATCATCTTCGCGAGGCCAACTGGGACCCCTTGGCGAGAAGTCAGTCCCCGTAGCCCCGCTGACCCTGGAGTCGACTGCGGTCGATGCCGCAGCCAGAGCAGCTAAGGCCCAGGGGGTTCCTTCCTGTCAAGCCGTGATCATGCTGTCGTCGTCTCCGCCCGCTCCGCTGGTTCCTATTTCTTCTGCTCCCTCTACCGCCGTCCTGGACCAGGCCCCCAACGAACTGAGCCAGTTGCGAGAGGATCTTCTGAGCGCAGACCCTCACCTAGTGGTCGGGCGCCTGGAGCCAGCTTCTGGCTAGGCCCGGTCTGCCACCTCCATCCGAGCAACGCTGAGCCAGGCCGTGTCGGCCTCCGATGGGGAGAAGCAGGCAGCCAAGCCAAGGCCGCTCGCGATGCTGCCCTGGGCGACGCTGTAGCTACCCAGGCTCGCTACAAGGCGCTGGAGGTCGAGCTGCAAGGCCTGCGCGACGAGCTCGCCAAGGAGGTGCACGACCGCCAGGAGAAGGAGAAGGAGATGAAGGCTCGAGAGGCTGCCGTCAAGGACCGGGACGCCAAGCTTGATGACCGTCACAGCCGATTGGAGACGTTGGAGCGGTCGCTGAAGGTGGAGAGGACCGAACTGGACGCCAAGGCGAAGGTCCTGGCGGAGGATCGGGTGGCCTTCGCGAAGCTGGAGAAGAAGGCTCGTGTGAGGGAGTCCTGGATTAGGGGGTGTTCGGATAGCCGAACTATACCTTCAGCCGGACTCCAGGACTATGAAGATATAAAGTTGAAGACTTCGTCCCGTGTCCGGAATGATCTTTTCTTGGCGTAGAAGGCAAGCTAGGTGTGCGGATATTCGAGATCTCCTACCATTGTAACCGACTCTGTGTAACCCTAACCCTATCCGGTGTCTATATAAACCGGAGGTTTGTAGTCCGTAGGACAACCATCATCATACACAATCATACCATAGGCTAGCTTCTAGAGTTTAGCCTCCTTGATCTCATGGTAGATCCACTCTTGTACTACCCATATCATCAATATTAATCTAGCAGGAGTAGGGTTTTACCTCCATCGAGAGGGCCTGAACCTGGGTAAGATAAAGTGTCCCTTGTCTCCTGTTACCATCCGACCTTGACGCACAGTTCGGGACCCCCTACCTGAGATCCGCCAGTTTTGACACCGACATTGTTGCTTTCATTGAGAGTTCCTCTGTGCCGTCGCTATCAGGAAGGATGCCTCTTCCCGTCTTTAAAGACGGCGCTGTTATGAAAGGAGCTTTGGCTGACGGCCAAACTCTCCGGCTAGGTGGTTTCCTCGCAACCGCCTGTTCGGCTGTTGCGCCGACGATGACCTCCCGGGTCATCAAAAGAAACCTCCATGTCGGCTCAGAACTCGCCGAGCAATTGGATCCGATGGAGCTCTCTTCGGTTAACGAGCTCCTGGATCGTATAGCCACACTTGGTGTCGCCACAAATTACGACCAGGTGGGGCTTAAACCCGATCTGAGAGAAATTAACTCTCCCCAGGTCACCCACCACGTTGCAGTAGTGGAGACACAATGCGGCGACCCTTCATCTATCTTGAGGACTAGCTATGTCTGAATCCCTGAACCCTCCATACCAGATATCCGCGGAGGGAAGGATACAATCCAAGACCTGAGCTTAAAATCTGGCAAATCGGATAACATCCAAGACTCCGGATCTCAGAATCCGGAAGTTCTTCGGCCTCCGAACAAAAAATTGGGCGAGGTCTCAGATTTAACGACACCCACCCACTCGATCTTAAGCGATCTTTCCCAAATCAGGCAAAGGCCCGAAGAATCAGTACATCATTACTGGGCTAGATTCCTCCTGGTTATGAACAGGATAAAGGACTGCCGCGAGGGAGACGCAATCTCAATCTTTTGCAGTAATTGCACGAACAAGGGAATACTCAACGCCATCAGCTGTCGTAATATTACACGCTTTGCTGACCTGGCGTCCATAGTACAAAAATACTGTGCCATGGAAAGTGCTCGGCAAACCATAATTGAATTTTGGGATAATCCGGCCCTGAATAGCAATCCCGTCCGAACCAAGAGGGTGCACCGCAGTAAGGCGCCCGGACTAAACGCTAAAAAATCGAAACCCTCTAGGGGGCATGGAACCGTACTGGAAAAGTGGCTAGATGGACCCTGCAAGATTCACAGTGCAGACGATGCCACCCCAGCTCACAGCCTCAGGGCATGTTGGATACTCCGGCAGGTGGCCAAAGTTGGCGAGGACCTCCTATTTCCAGAGGTCAAAGGAAACCAGCCCGAGAATTTCAGTTCAGTTCTCACAGTCTTTGAGACTTTCGCATCAAATAACATGCGAAAAAGAACACTCCACAGCCTCACGGAAGTCTATCAAGTAGCAACCATAAACCCATGGAGTAATACTGCCATCACCTTCGACGTGAGTGATGAGCCTAAAATTCGAGCAGCCAGAGCACCAGCCGCATTGGTCCTCAGTCCCATAGTGGACGGCTGTCGCCTCACAAAGGTACTCATGGACGGAGGCAGTGGATTGAACCTCATTTACGAGGAAACCCTCCAAAAGATGGAAATAGACTGGAACCGCATTGGGCGAAGCAGCACAACCTTTAGAGGAATAATCCCCAGTCAGGAAGCGCGCTGCACCGGAAAGATCACGCTAGATGTGGTATTCGGCACGCCGGATAATTACAGGTCCGAACAGATCACGTTCCAGGTGGCCCCGTTCAAAAGCGGATATCACGCTATACTTGGACGGGAGACTTTCACGATTTTTCAAGCCATACCCCATTACGGGTACATGAAGCTTAAAATGCCTGGACCAAAAGGAATCATCACCCTTGCTAGTGATCCGGACATAGCACTCCGCGCCGAGAACAAGACAGCCGCATTGGCCCTCGAGGCACTATCCGAAACCTTAGCGGCCGAGGAACTGACTGCGCTGCGATCCACGGTCAATAGGGATGACGTGATACTCGATAAGAGATCCAAATCCACATCCTTCAAACCAGCGGATGAAATAGTCAAATTCCAGGTCCACCCAACGGACCCTAATAAAACGGCCTCCATCGGGGCACGACTGAACCCCGATGTAGACGCCGCACTGCGAGAGTTCCTACGTGAGAACTGGGACATTTTCGCTTGGCACCCCTCAGACATGCCAGGAATCCCACGCAGTTTGGCCGAACACAGCCTAAACATCCAGAAAGGATTCAAACCTGTCAAACAGGCTCTTCGGCGTTTCTCCGAACCAAAGAGACAGGCCATGGGAGAGGAGCTAGCAAAGTTATTGGAAGCCGGATTCATTAGAGACATAAAACATCCGGACTGGCTAGCAAACCTGGTGATGGTACCAAAGAAGGACAAATCCTGGCGCATGTGTGTCGATTTCAAAGACCTTAATAAGGCTTGCCCAAAGGATCCCTTCCCCCTCCCTCGAATAGATCAAATCATCGACGCCACTACAGGACACGATTCGTTGTCCTTCCTCGACGCATACTCCGGTTACCATCAAATCAAGATGGCAGAATCAGACCAAGCCGCGACAGCATTCATCACACCATACGGCCCATTCTGCTTCAACACAATGCCCTTTGGGCTGAAAAACACCGGCGCAACATATCAGCGCGTGATTCAAACATGTCTGGCAAACCAGATCGACAAAATAGTGGAGGCATATGTAGATGATGTGGTCGTTAAATCAAGACATGTCGAATCTCTAGTAGATGACTTGAGGCTCACATTCGACAACCTCCGAAAATACGACATTAAGCTCAACCCGAAAAAATGTGTTTTCGGCGTTCCAGCCGGAAAGCTCCTGGGCTTCATTGTATTCGGTAGAGGAATTGAAGCAAATCCAGCTAAAATCCAATCTCTGTCACAATTGGATATCCCGAAGGACCTCAAACAAATACAGAAACTCACCGGATGCGTGGCGGCTTTAAGCCGCTTCATCTCCCGTCTGGGAGAAAAGGCATTGCCCCTTTACCGCCTTCTCAGGCGCACCGAACACTTCGAGTCGACAGACGCTGCCACAGCCGGACTCGAGTAAATAAAGGCCATCTTGGCAACAAACCCAGTCCTGGCCGCGCCGGACACTGGCGAACCCATGTTATTGTACATCGCCGCAACCCATCAAGTTGTTAGCGCAGTACTCGTCGTCGAGCGGGCAACAGACGGACACAAACTCCGCCTTCAAAGGCTGGTTTACTACGTGTCCACTGTCCTTACACCATGCAAATCACGGTACCCGCATTACCAAAAGATCGCATACGCGGTGTTTATGGCATCCCGGAAGCTACGGCACTACTTTCAAGAGTGTTCTATAACAGTAGCCTCGGAAGTACCACTCAACGATATTATCAACAACCACGATGCAACGGGCCGGATAGCAAAATGGGCCATAGAGCTCCTCCCGTTTGACATAACCTACAAACCACGGCGAGCCATTAAATCGCAAGTCCTAGCCGACTTCGTCGCCGAATGGACAGAGGCCGAACTCCCTAAAGAGTACGGAACATATTCAAACTGGATCATGCATTTCGACGGCTCCAAAATGTTGGCCGGACTAGGGGCTGGCGTCGTCTTGACATCCCCCACAGGGGACACAGTCCAGTATGTACTCCAAATTATGTACACGGACTCCAACAATGCAGCCGAATACGAGGCCCTTCTACATGGTCTCCGGATGGCAGTATCCATGGGCATTCAACGCCTGGAAGTACGTGGGGACTCAAACCTCGCGATATCCCAAATAAATGGCGACTTTGACGCCAAAGACCCAAAAATGGCAGCTTATCGCAATGTCGTCCTAAAAATCTCAGTTCGGTTCGAGGGACTGGAGTTCCACCATATAGCCCGAGAAAACAATCAGGCAGCAGACATCCTGGCACGCATCGGAGCAAAACGAGATGCGGTCCCCCCAACATCTTCTTAGAAATATTATTCAAGCCATCTGTAGCATGGGAGGGGGAACCCCCGGATAATAGTCCGGACATAACCGCACAACCTGACGCCAAACAACCCGACATAATCGGAGGCCCCGCCACCGAAATCACACCCTCAGCCCACGTAATAATGGTGGTCATCGCCCCGTGGATAGAACCATTCCTAGCCTACCTTACTAGGCAGGAACTCCCAGAGGACCAAAACGAGGCACGCAGCATAGTGCGGCGATCTAAATCCTTTAAAGTCCACGAGGGAGAGCTATATAAGAAAAGCACTACAGGAGTCCTTCAAAGATGTATCTCCGAAGAGGAAGGGCGGAGTCTATTGGCCGAAATTCATGCCAGACTCGGTGGCCACCACGCTGCAGCTCGGTCTCTTGTCAGCAAGGCTTTCCGTACAGGCTTTTATTAGCCGACGGCCCGAGCAGACGCTCATGACTTGGTCAAACGATGTGTCGGTTGCCAGCTATTTGCAAATGAAAGCCATATGCCACCCAACGCCCTCCGAACCATCCCCATCACTTGGCCTTTCGCGGTCTGGGGGCTTGATATGGTGGGACCCCTTAAGGGTGGAACCCACAAGAAAAAATACTTATTGGTCATGGTGGATAAACTCCCCAAATGGATAGAAGCCAAGCCTGTTAAGACGGCCGAATCCGGACCCGTGATAGACTTCATATCCGGGGTCGTACACCGTTACGGTGTCCCCCACAACATTATCACCGATAACGGCACAAACTTCACCTCTGACGAAGTAAAGCTGTGGTGCAAAAACATGGGCATTAAGCTCGATTATGCTTTTGTCTATCACGCACAAACTAACGGTCGGGTCGAACGTGCAAATGGTCTCATCATGAGCGGTATCAAACCCAGACTAGTGTGGTCCCTAAAGGAATCTAATACGCACTGGGTAGAGGAGCTCGACTTCGTACTCTGGGGGCTGCGAACCACGCCAAATCGTACCACCGGATTCACACCATTTTTTATGGTTTATGGCGCGGAGGCAGTTCTGCCCTGCGACATAATTCATGACTCACCTCGAGTGCGCATGTACGAAGAAAGGGAAGCCGAGCTTGATCGGCAGGACAACCTGGACGCCCTAGAGGAGGAGCGTGACATGGCTAAAGCCCGTTCCGCATTTTATCAGCAGCAGGCTCGAAGATATCAAAGCAGAGAAGTACGGGCCAAAAATTACAATGTTGGCGAAATAGTTCTACGCCTGCCGGATAAGAAAAAGGACAAACTCAAGCCCAAATGGGAAGGTCCCTTCATAATTGACCAAGTCCTCACTGGTGGAGCGTACCGCCTGCGAGACGCGTCGGACAACCGACTCGAGCCGAACCCATGAAACGCAACACGTCTCCGGAGATTCTATGCCTAGCGCCGAACTCTGAGTTTGTCTCCTTCCTCTGTCGATTTTTATATATATCTTTCTATTTTTTATTTTTCGTCTCCTCCTACTCTTTCCTTTTATAGCCCTTAAAGGCTCATCATATGACGCGCTGCCAGCGCTCCTTATACCTGGGGGCTTCTTTAACAGAAGCTTGCTTATATGGGTTCACACCCAACACATGCGTCAGACTTCCGCATGCACCTTTTCTTCACCATTATATGCATCGATATGACTTAAGTTTTGGCCAAGCTGGGTTGCCTGGCTCCTGTGCTTACCCCTACATTCCCGATTGTTCGGCTAGGCGGTAAAGGGAGCACCTCTGCAATTGCTACTGCCGGATAAGCCAGATGTGTACCTCAGACTGGGTGAAGCCGAAAGCTAGCGTTCTTAAGGGAATATTCGGTCGGTGAACTAAAGATGAACCTTTTTACTTATACGTGCCCCCAGATGTTTTCCTGCACTTGCAGTCCGGACGTGCACTTCAGGGCACGCCACCCCAGCGAAAGGAACCCTTAACGGAACTATTCTCTCTGGAAGATGTTTCTTACTAACCATGTAATATAACATAACTAGTTGGGCACTTGTCTGATAAAGCACTAATGACCCCTACGCCTGGTCTCCATGCATACCTCGGTTCTTATATAACCGTTATGGTATTCGGACACACTCTGGACCGTCAGGTCCCGAGGTCGAAGCGAAAAGGTCGGCAACGACAAACGATCTACAATCCAGCTAGAAGGCATTACACATGTCAATTATAAATTACATAGTCATCAAGACTGATTGTATTCCTCTTCTATACCATCTAACAGGCTGTCTAATTTACAGTCCTGCTAGGAATACTTTGCGGCCAATTCTACCTGGCCATATACTAAGCTCACAGGGATCTCCTTCCCGTCAGGCCCCACCGGTCCAACCTCGGCCATATGATTGGGGTCAGACTTCATAAAGCGGGTCTTCACCATGGCCCAAGCCTCCCTAGCGCCCTGCCGGTAGGCCGATATCTTCCACAACCGGAAGCGCCGTCGAGCTCCCTTCAACTTCTCCGCAAGTTCTCCAAGGCCCTCGGGTATGGAGTGGGCAGGCCACAAGGCTTGGGCAATACCTCGCATCGTCTGCCGAACTCGTTCGTGCAGTTGCAAGAGTTCGGGAAGAAGATCGCCTGTGGAACTGGGCATCTCCTCTGGAGGACGACCTGTAAGCATACCTACAGACATAACTCTGTTAGTCGTCTTCCTCGCCGAACTCCTTTTTCAAGAGTTCGCTTAAGCACTTACAAAAAATGCCGCGTCGAAGTCGCTGATTCTCCTTATTGGAGTCCGACAGCTGGCCCCGAACATCTTTTAGTTCAACATCCAGCTTGGTGTTGGCATCCTGGAGATCATTCTTCTCCTGCCTCACCTTTGTTAGCACGCTTCCACCAGACTCTAACCGGTGTAGAAGCTGTTGCCTGTCCGGATCGAGTCCGGCGCCATCTACAATACAATTTGTCAGATTGGCATTTAAATCCATACAATCCTAATTATTCTAGAGTATTGTTTACCTGCAGGGGTCTCTTTAGACCCTCCTGCTGCCGATCATGCGGCCTCTAGTTGGGCCCTGCACCTTTCCAGCTCCTGGGACAGCGCGGTATTCTTCTCGGTAAGAAACTGCATGTTATATGATTCTCGAATCAGTTATTTCCACTGCTTCAAGTCTCGGGGGCTACTGGCATATCTATATTTCCCAAAAATTTCTTACCCGTATGTCTTTCAGATACTGCTTCGTGGCTCTGGCTAAACCATTTTGAGCGGCACGGAGGTACGCGTCTCCTGAATTAAAGGCATTTAAAACCTCCTGGGAGAAACAAGCGTCGCGAAGAACCGTCCGGCGACGCCTGTGGTTCATGGCACTCTCCACCTCGGAATTGGTTGCAGACAGCCTATCCACATCCTCTGATAGAGGAGCATCCAGTACGTGCCTTGTGCTGACCTCCGCCTCCGGGCCGGGCGTTGGAGTCTGGCTGGTGGAGGCCCGATTAGCAACCTCTTCGGGTATAGTCCGGCAAGCTCTCTTCGTCCTCAAGATAGCACGAATGTTAATATACCCTGGAGGAGTAAAACACCAGGGAAAAAGAGAGGGTACGTCATACCTTTGTTCTGGCACCTTAGACCGGACTACGTTCCTTTTTGCCCCACGGGGCCCTGCGGCCCCCCGTCGGCTAGCTGTAGCAGGGTCGGCTTCCCCCCTCGGGAATCTCCCCTACAAAGCACGGTTGTTGTCAGAACAACCAAGCCCATGAAAACGGAACCCCTCTTAAGGAAGTAAAGCTTCGGTATTTGTCACCTGGGAGGCCGGGATCAACCCTGGATAATCAGCTATAATAGCTACCAAGGTATCATCCTTGCTTAGCTGATGAAACACTCCATCAATGAAGTCCACTGCTAAGTCCGGATCCTCTTCGAAGTCCGGATCGAGGAGCCGGTCTGGGTCCTCTTGCTGTGGAGGACGGCTATTTATGTTTTTACCTCCTGATGCATGTCCTGCATTAAAGTCGTTAGACTGCCTATTTAATCATGGGAATGTAAAATGAACAGAGAAATACGATTGTTCGCTTACCCAATTCGGAGGATTGTACATGGAAAATCCGCCCTATGAATCGACGCGGAGGAATTCCTCTTCTTCTCCCTTGTACAAAGAGGATAAGATCTTCATTAGAGTGGCAGGCGAGTCCGGCCCCTTGCGGCTGTAACGGGTGGCGTCTTCCTCCCCGTTAAAATCCCACATGGGGTGGCTTCTGTATTGGAGCGGCTGCACCCCTCGCATAATGCATATGGCCATGACTTTAATCATGGTCAGTCCGGAATGAGCCAGTAGCTTAATCCGTCCCATCAAGTAAATGACGTCCCTGTCATTCTCTCTCTGAGGGTTCCGAGGGCGCCAACTCAGGCGTTTCTTCAGGGGAGCGTTGTCGAACTCAGGGAGACCGGCCCGAACAGGGTCCGGCAGGGGGACGTCGTCTATGTAGAACCATTCTGAAGGCCAGTCCTCGGATGCCTTCTTCGGGGTTCCGGACGGGTATCCGGTCCCGGCGATACGCCATACTTCGGCTCCGCCCACTTGATATATAGACCCCTTTTGCGAATGGGGTACCAGGCAGAATATCTTCTTCCATAGCGCAAAATGAGCCTCGACGCCTAAAAATAGCTCGCAAAGAGCTACGAAGCCCGCAATGTGTAATGCAGAACCGGGCGTAAGGTGGTGCAGCTGGAGGCCATAGAACTCCAAAAGTCCGCGGAGAAAGGGATGAATTGGGAATCCCAGGCCCCTTACTATATAAGGGACCAGACACACCCGTTCCCCTTTAGAGGGACTAGGTGAGTTCTCCGCTTGTTTTCCGCCTTGATAAGTGGCGAGTCCGGCTCGGACCGAGACCATGTAGGCTTGAGGGAGGAATCCCTTGGCTTGAAGCGACACCAACTCGCTATGTGGGATGGTGCATCTCTCCCAATCTCCGGGTTTAGGACTGGAGGGGCGAGGGGAGGAGCTGCGCGGCTGGCCATGTCAGAATGGACCTTTGCTGGAGACGCTCTAATGATAACTCGCAGAGAGGAGAAGATGTGGTTTGGATCTAGATCCCCATCTTGTTAAATAGGCGGCTCGTTTATATGACTAAGGGTGTGGATGTAAAAACACCCCGAGCTCTTCACATTCGTTCAGCGCGTGGAAGACGGCCATTATTGGGCACTGAAGTCGAGGAGTGCTACATTACAAAAAACGGACGTTATTCATACAGGTACACAATATTTGGAGGAGGAACCCGCCTTGCAATGCCGAAGACGACTTGCGTGCCGGACTCATCGTCATTGAAGCCTGGTTTGGGGGCTACTAAGGGAGTCCTGGATTAGGGGGTGTTCAGATAGCCGAACTATACCTTCAGCCGGACTCCAGGACTATGAAGATATAAAGTTGAAGACTTCGTCCCGTGTCCGGAAGGATCTTTTATTGGCGTAGAAGGCAAGCTAGGTGTGGGGATATTCGAGATCTCCTACCATTGTAACCGACTCTGTGTAACCCTAACCCTATCCGGTGTTTATATAAACCGGAGGGTTGTAGTCCGTAGGGCAACCATCATCATACACAATCATACCATAGGCTAGCTTCTAGGGTTTAGCCTCCTTGATCTCGTGGTAGATCCATTCTTGTACTACCCATATCATCAATATTAATCTAGCAGGAGTAGGGTTTTACCTCCATCGAGAGGTCCTGAACCTGGGTAAAATAAAGTGTCCCTTGTCTCCTGTTACCATCCGACCTTGACGCACAGTTCGGGACCCCCTACCCGAGATCCGCCGGTTTTGACACCGACATCGTGCCATACTGAAGACGCTTTACGAGATCGGCTTGGAGGAGCCGTTGGCTGGTGCGGAGGACGGCCCCGCCAAGCTGCTCCCCGTCCTGGTCGATGCGCTCGAAGATGTCGCAGACGGCCTTGCCCCACGGTTGAAGCCGAGGCGCGTGCCCTGTCTTCTGCGGCGTTGACGCATGTCCTCAGCCACGTCTACCTGCACGACCCCAACGTCGACTTTGACAGCCTGCTGGAGCCCGTGAGCGGCGACCGTGCCGCCGCTGCCGCAGAGGCCGTGAAAGGCCGAGCCGAGGTTTTGTTGGGGAAGTTCCGCTCCTTCAGCATCTTGGCCGGGCGCGGTGCCGCCAGCTCCGCGACCTCAGGAGGCGGAGTCGCCCAGCGTGACTCCACCACAGGCGGCGACGCTACTGGAGAGTGATCCCTTCACAACTTCTGTCTTGTTTTTATTCCTGCAACATGCACCATGCCTCGTGGAGGCGTTTAAACTTGTGTTCGGCATTGTGGAACAATCTATGGCTTGTAATGACTTTCCTGGAATTTGCATTTTCCTGTCCTACTTTCTTGCGCTCTACGTTAGCAGGGCCCGGCCCCGCGCGTACCTCACCCAGCATTAGCCCCGACCGGAAACCAGGACGGGACTAAGGAGTGAGGGGCTATGTGGCAAGTTAGGCTCCTGAGTCGCGATGCTCTGGAGTCCCCCTTGACGCGCGAGCAACAATCAGGGAAGGGGGAGTGAGGAGTGGATTGATCGTTCTTCGTCGGTAGGGCCCGGCCCCGCGCGTACCTCACCCAGCGTTAGCCCCGACCGGAAACCAGGACGGGACTAAGGAGTGAGGGGCTACGTGACCAGTTAGGCTCCTGAGTCGCGATGCTCAGGAGTCCCCCTTAACGCTCAAACGGGTCTTCATACCTTGGATCCGCTCGGGGAGGGCGCGCGACGACCAGGTCCGAGGGACCTGGCTGGGTGGCGTGCGCTCGGGAGAGGCCCGGGCGTAGCCCCCGTGTCCAGCCCCATCGCGCGGTGCTCCCGAGGGGAGGTGTTGCGATAGTGCCGGACACTGAGCACTGGGCTCCCTGAGGTTGGTACGGCCATGGGCCGCCCTCAGTTGTTTATCACCAGCACGGACCATAGCGCTTTTGTATGTGTACGGGCATAGACTCTCCTTGGCAGTGTCATCAGCCAGCGCGGAGCATGGTGCTTCCACTGGTGCGTGGGAGGGGGCTCCCCTCCGGGAGGAGCCCCCGGGGCTTGTACAGCCCCGCCCTGACACGTGGCTGGCACGGTTGGGCTAGGAGAGGTGTATCTGGGCACTCGTGAGCCAGCGCGGGACTCACGAGGCCCTACCTCGAGGCGGGTTGCGCCTGTCTCTGGGCCTTTATCAATGGTGTGTTCCTGCAGGGTGGTTAGAATGCAAATGCTCTACGTCCTCAGGTCCCGGCCCTCGAGCGAGCTCAGCCGCCGCTGGTATGACAGGTCGCGATGCCGTGGGTCAAGGCCAGGGGGTGAGGGCTGGAGAGCCAGTAGGAGCCCATGATTCGTGATGCACAGGTGCCCCCCTTTTAATGTGCAAGCGCTTTGCATGAGAGCGGAGAAGTCCACGATAAGCAGCAGGTGATAATCATAGCAACTAGATTAAGCGCGAAAGAGCAAATTCATTTTAAGTAGATGCGAGGAAACTGAAAGGATCGAGAAGAGGTGTATAGAGGGGGGGTGATTAGACACTAAGTGCCAAAAGTTGCAGTTTTTAATATTCTTAAGTTCAAGTGGAGTTTAGGCACAAATTTAACAAACACAATACATATCAAGCAAGCATGCAATGAGTATATGAGCAGCAGAAAGTAAAGCATGCAACTTGCAAGAATGTAAGGGGAAGGGTTTGGAGTATTCAAACGCAATTGGAGACACGGATGTTTTTGGCGTGGTTCCGATAGGTGGTGCTATCGTACATCCACGTTGATGGAGACTTCAACCCACGGAGGGTAACGGTTGCGCGAGTCCACGGAGGGCTCCACCCACGAAGGGTCCACGAAGAAGCAACCTTTTCTATTCCATCATGGCCGTCGCCCACGAAGGACTTGCCTAACTAGCGGTAGATCTTCACGAAGTAGGCGATCTCCTTGCCCTTACAAACTCCTTGGTTCAACTCCACAATCTTGTCGGAGCCTCCCAAGTGACACCTAGCCAATCTAGGAGACACCACTCTCCAGGAAGTAAAAAATGGTGTGTTGATGATGAACTCCTTGCTCTTGTGCTTCAAATGATAGTCTCCCCAACACTCAACTCTCTCTCACAGGATTTCAATTTGGTGTAAAGAAGATTTGAGTGGAAAGCAACTTGGGGAAGGCTAGAGATCAAGATTCATATGGTTGGAATGGAATATCTTGAGCTCAACACATGAGTAGGTGTTCTCTCTCAGAAAATGTGTATTGAAAGTGTAGGTATGTTCTGATGGCTCTCTCCACGAATGAAGAGTGGGTGGAGGGGTATATATAGCCTCCACACAAAATCTAACCATTACACACAATCTGCCAAACTCGGTGGGACCGAATCGTTAAACTCGGTCGGACCAATTTAGCAAACCTAGTGACCGTTAGGATTTTTGGTGGGACTGAGATGCAACTCGGTAGGACCGATATGGTTAGGGTTAGGTCATAACGTAATCTCGGTGTGACCGATTACACAAACTTAGTGGGACCGATTTTGGTAATAAGCTAACGAGAGAGTTGGTCAGGCAAACTCGGTGAGACCGATTACACAAACTCGGTGGGACCGATCTTGGTAATAAGCTAACCAGAGAGTTTGCATTGTAAACTCGGTAGTACCGATTGCTCAAACTCGGTGAGAACGATTTTGGCAATAGACATACACAGTGAGATTACAATCCCATCTCGGTGAGACCGAGATCCCTATCGGTGAAACCAATATGCTAGGGTTTGTGGCAGTGGCTATGACATGTGAAACTCGGTGGCACCGGATAGAAAGAATCGGTGGGGCCGAGTTTGACTTTTGGTTTAGGTCATATGTGGATGTGGGAAGATAGTTGAGGGTTTTGGAGCATATCACTAAGCACATGAAGCAAGAGGCTCATTAAACAACACCTTATCCCTCCTTGATAGTATTGGCTTTTCCTATAGACTCAATGTGATCTTGGATCACTAAAATAGAAAATGTAGAGTCTTGATCTTGAAGCTTGAGCCAATCCTTTGTCCTTAGCATCTTGAAGGGGTTCCACATCCTCTAGTTCATGCCACTCCATTGTTGAACTTATCTGAAACATACTAGGTAAAAGTGTTAGTCCAACAAGAGATATGTTGACATTAATTACCAAAACCACCCTGGGAGCACTTGTGCTTTCAATCTCCCCCTTTTTGGTAATTGATGACAACATACATCAAAGCTTTAGATAAAGATATAGAGAATAGCAATTAAAGCTTTGGAAAGACATGTAACATGCATAGGCTCCCCCTACATGTATGCAATCATGTGAAAATGGAATATAGGAGCATGTGAGTGCATAAGCATAACAGAGTAAGCAATGTGTTACATGTATCTTGGCTATATGCATCAGAGCAAATGGTGTGAATATGAGAAATGTACCTTCATGCTTATGAGTCCTTCTTGCAAACAGTATGTACATCAGCAAGAACTTCTCATTCACATGACTGTGATGCATATACTTACCTTGTGGTCTTGAGTTGGCTTAGAATGGGATGAACCTACGCAAACAAGGTTAGATAACACAGATACACCTACTAACCAGAGCAAACAAGAGAAACCACAAGAGAACCAAGACTGGGATGACATGTAGAGTGAGTACTAAGTACTACATTGGATATAGACATGTCCCCAAAGATAAAAATATGCAATAAGATCAGAGATTTCCTTCCCTTAGATGTCTTGCTCCCCCTGAATCTAACATGAGATATTGGGAGAAGATAGGGAACAGAAAATCAGAGCAATAGAAAATAAACAACAGAGCTTGAGCTAAAGCAAGCAAACAAACAAACATGTCTTTCCCTTCTTAAAGACATGTGACATCTCTCCTCTTGAACACCAAGCATCTGGGGTCATTGATGATATTACTTTCTCTCCCCCTGAGTATTCTCTCTTTCTCCCCCTATAGGAAAGATTTAAGCTTTGATGTGATCTCTCTCTCCCCCTTTGACATCAATTTCCAAGAAGGGTCTTTTGGACATTTGATATAAATGGGTTGGTCCTTGAGTCACAACGCAAAGCAGCATGTGTAACATGATGCTGGTAGAGGACAAGAATCATTGAGTGGAGCTGGAGCAAATAGAAATCAGGAATAAGTGCCAAGTTGGTTTTCCTGTGATGAAATTGGTGACTCCGAGTTGTGTGCTTCGGTTGCACCAAATTATTTTTGGTTAGGCCAAAGAAAACAAATCGGTGTGACCGAGTTCATTAGAGTGAAACCACTTGCCACCTCAGCTCACTAGACAAGTAAGATCTCACAAGGATTTGCAAGGAATTGGATGCAGAAAATGCAGAACAAAAAAAAGAAAAGAAACTAAAAGTTCTAGATGAAGTTTTTTTTTGAAAAGGGGAAACATATATGCAAGGGACAAATGCAATAACACAGAAAAGAACACAAGAGAACTTCATCTAGAGTTGGGCGGTGACAAAGTCACTTATGTTAGAGTATATTGACTTAGGAGTCAAGTGAGAGCACTTGATCATAGGTCATACTCATCGTTTAAGCTCAAAATAGGGTTACCATTTTTCGTTTAAGCATCTTAATGTATTCACATCTTGTCGAGTTGCTTTGGATCATGTCTTGGAGTAAAGCTTCTCTAAGATGGAATAACATACCTTGGGTGATGGTGTTGATCTTGCTCATGTAGTTGAACTTGTGTGGATTGCTCAAGGTTGATGTAGTTCATCAAGATTTGGGAGTACCACTTGAAGTTTGAGTTCATCTACCTACAAGGGTTAGTCTTGCAAGGAAAATCACTTGTGTATCCAAAATGACAAGCATGAGACTCCATCATATAATTTGTCAAAGGATATGTTTGAATGGTTTCGTGCTTCCTTGTCTTCAACTACCATTGTGTAGAGACTTGGTGATGTAGATATTGCTCAAGATATGAGTGAGTTGCAATCTCATAGATTTAGATTCAACCAAGTACCTACATGGGTTAGATAACATGCAAGGTACAAATATATCCAAGACATATAAAAATCATCATAAGAGAAATATCAAGGATTAGTCATAGGCTCATGCCTCGCATGTATCAAGTGGAGTTCCTACTCCAAGTTTGAAGCATCAATGATGTTCAATTCACCTCTCAACCTACAAAACACTTTCTCATCAAGTGGTTCAGTGAATATATCTTCCAATTGCTTGTCGGTGCGAACATGCTTAAGGTTAATGTCCCCTTTGGCAACATGATCTCGAATGAAATGATGACGAACTTCAATGTGCTTAGTTCAAGAGTGTTGCACGGGATTGTGAGCAATCTTAATAGCACTTTCATTGTCACATAGCAATGGAACATGTTTCACATATTTCCCATAATCTGTAAGAGTTTGGGTCATCCAAAGTAATTGAGCACAACATGAACCAGCGGCAATATATTCCGCTTCGGCGGTGGATAAGGATACCGAGTTTTATTTCTTGGAAGACCAAGACACAAGAGATCTACCAAGGAATTGACAAGTACCCGAAGTGGACTTTCTATCAACCTTATCTCTGGCATAGTCCGAATCGGAATAGCCAACAAGATCAAAAGAGGGCCTCTTAGGATACCAAATGCCAAAATTTGGTGTATGGATTAAGTATCTCACTATCCTTTTCACAGCCTTAAGATGACATTCTTTAGGAGCAGCTTGATATCGTGCACACGTGCACACACTTAGCATAATATCAGGACGAGAGGCACATAGATATAACAATGAACCAATCATAGAGCGATAAACCTTTTGATCAATCGGTTCACCATCTTTGGTCAAATCAAGATGTCCACTAGTAGGCATGGGTGTAGTCATACCTTTGCATTCTTGCATATTGAACTTCTTGAATAAGTCTTTGGTGTACTTCGTTTGAGAGACAAAGGTACCTTCCTTAGTTTGCTTGATTTGCAAACCGAGAAACAATTTGAGTTCACTCATCATAGACATCTCAAACTTCTCCGACATTAGCTTTCCAAACTTCTCACTAAAATGAGGGTTAGTTGAACCAAATATGATATCATCAACATAAATTTGGCACACAAATAGTTCTCCATAAACCCTTTTAGTAAAAATAGTAGAATCAATTTTACCAATTTCAAAGCCTTTTTCAGTAAGAAACTTGGTCAAGCATTTATACCATGCTCTAGGAGCTTGTTTAAGACCATAAAGGGCTTTGTGAAGTTTGTAAACATGATTAGGTTTCTTAGGATTAACAAAGCCGGGAGGTTGCTTAACATAAACTTCCTCTTCAATTTTGCCATTTAGAAAAGCACTTTTAATGTCCATTTGGTATAAGGTGATATCATGGTGATTAGCATAGGCAAGTAAGATGCGAATGGACTCAAGTCTAGCAACGGGAGCATAAGTCTCACCATAGTCCATACCTTCAACTTGTGTGTAGCCTTGGGCGACGAGACGTGCTTTGTTTTTTTTGACTATTTACTGTGGGGTAAGACCCCACAACCCATTTATTATAAAAACAAAAAGTCCAGGAAATTACAAAGCACTGGGAAAGTGCCAAAGCAAAAATGAGTCATATATACAACTTACCTAGAGTTAGAAGATATAAGTTAAGAAGAAGCTATCCTAGAAGATTTACAGAAGGGCATTAACCCAGGCTAACAGTTGTGCTCTAAGAGAATTGTTAAGTCTGTGGGAGAGGAGGAGGATATCATGTACAAAATTGCATCGCCAGGTAGCAAAACGAGCCTGCTCTCCCCTGAAGATCCTCCCATTCCTGAGAATCCAAATATTCCATGCTGCAGTCAGCATGACCTCGAAAAAAAAGGGTTGGCGAAAATTTGATCTGGCACTGGCAACACACTCCTGGACATTAGCACCCTGGGACCAGTCAATCTAAAGGTAGTTCCACACTCTTGAGCTGAAATTGCACTGGAAGAACAAATGGGTTCTGTCCTCATGTACATAAGCATTACATATAACACAAAGATTATCCTCAGCTTGAGACCTCCAATGTCTTCTTACCAGCATGTCTTTGGTGTTGAGCCTATCAAAGAACAATAACCAACCAAAGACTTTAATCTTCATGGTGCATCTGCTCTTCCATAACCATTTGCATGGCATAATAGTGGGCATATGGGAATGCATAATGGTATAGAACCCTTTGGCCGAAAAGGACCCAGCTTTGGAAGGCCAGACCCACTGGTCAGGAAGCAGCGGATCTCTTTGTAAGTTTAGCAGCCAACCTTCTAGAATTGTTAGCTCAGCAGCAGCCTCTTGTGAAATGGGCAGGTAGAACATGGAAAAGAGGTCATGGGTCTGAAGCACATCCCTGACTGAGACCTTATCATCGATCACAAAAGAGAACAATCTAGGTAATCACCTTACTAAGGGCAAGGACGAACCAGCGACATGCCATGCATCATGCCAGAATAATGCAGTGTCTCCCATGTTAATGTGAACCGAAGCAATGGCCCTGTAAGAATCATTTAGTTTGAATACATCCCTCCACCAGAAAGAACCAGTCAAAACAGTTGCCTGAGGGACAATGTTATCATAATAGGAGTCCCATATTAAAGAGACCCAAGGAACATCATGTTTATTGAAGAATTTATGTAGATGTTTCATAAGCAGTCCCTGGTTCTGAATATTGAGATTGAGAATACCCAGACCACCCTTTTCTTTGGGCCTGCAAACTAGATCCCAAGCTGCCAGAGATTGTTTAGGTGTATCTATATTTCCTCTCCAAAGACACTGCCTGAAGATCCTATCCAGCTGTTTAATTATACCAAGAGGTATATGTAAGGTGCAGAGGAAATAGATTGGCATGGAGGTTAAGACTGAAGTCAATAGCTGCAACCTAGAACCCTGATTAAGCATGGCAGAGCTAGCAGATAGCCTTCTTTCAATATTATCCACAAGGGGGAGGACATCCACAATTCTGGGCCTGGTTGTGCCAAGAGGTAGACCAAGATAAGTTAGGGGGAGTTCACCTAACTTACAACCCAGGAGGGTAGCCAACCTGAGAGCTTCCTCATTAGATATGTTTAAAGGTATCATAGAGGACTTGGCAAAATTCACCTTCAGACCAGTCGACTGTTGGAAAACAACCAACATATTCTTAAGGGCCAGCAGTTGCTCATCCACAGCTGGCAAAATGATGATGGTGTCATCAGCATACTGGATAATTGGGTAGTTAGGATCATGGGATGGGATTGGGAGTGACAGGGTACCTTGAGCCCTCATTTGGTTAACCATCGATTGCAACAGATCAGCAGCAATAACAAAGAGAAGGGGTGACAAAGGATCACCCTGTCTGACCCCACACTTACATTTGAATTGCTTCCCTGGAATGCCATTAAGCATAATAGAAGATGTCCTAGATGACAATATCTCTCTAATCCAAGCAATCCACTTACTATCAAAACCTTTATGATGAAGGATTTGTAAGATTACCTCATGCTCCACTGTGTCAAAAGCCTTGGCAAAATCCAGCTTCAGAATTATGATTGGTCGCTTTGACTGCTTGCATTGATGAATATACTCAAATGCCCATGCCAGACAATCCTGAATGGACCTGCTTTTCAAAAAACCATACTGATTCTTATGAATACATTGCAAAATTACTTTCTGTAATCTGTTTGCCAACAGCTTGGTTAGAAACTTCAGACAGCTGTTTGTAAGGGAAATGGGTCTGAAATCCTCCGGCCCTTGAGGAGAAATCATCTTAGGGATAAGGGTGATGATAGAACCATTTATGTTCTCCAAAGATATCTGTCCATCATAAAAGCCTGTATTAGGTGCAAAAAGTCATGTTCAATGATAGGCCAGCATTTCTTGATAAACATGCCGTTAAAGCCATCCGGTCCAGGTGCTCTGTCAGTGGGTAGCTCCGCTAGAACCTTGCTTATTTCCTCCTGTGTGAATGGGGCAGAGAGTACTTCAAGCCCCTCCACTGGTTGTATCAACTGTGGGAGGTCAAATCCCATGTTAATACCCTGAGCCTGGCCCATCCTGTTCTTAAAGGAGGACCACAAAATTCCAGCCATTTGTGCATGATCAGAGACCGGATCATTCCCATCCACTCTAAGACTAGCAATTGTATTTTTCCTCAATCTTTCTGAAGCCATTGCATGAAAGAATTTAGAGTTCTCCTCCCCCACCTTGATATATCTAATTGTACACCTCTGCTTCCAATAAATGTAATGGATATGCAGCAAGTTCTCATGGTGTAACTTGACTATCTTCCTGAAGTTAAACTCCGGATTTGTGAGTGGCCTCCATTCCTCAAGCCCATCAAAATGTAGAATTACTTTGGCACAGTTTAAGATCAACCTTTTAATGTGGGATATGTTTTTGCTCCACATTTTGAGATCCCTTCGCAAGCGTTTGAACTTTCGAGAGATGATTGCAGCCGCAGACAGATCACTAAAAACCGGCACCTCCCAAGACTTCTTAACGCAATCCATAAAACCTGGCATGTCAACCCAATAATTCTCAAAACGAAAAACCCTTGCTTTTGGAATATTGGTGTCAATTGAAACCACGCATGGCACATGATCAGACGAAGTTTTCGCTAAAGGAAGGACTATAGTATTTGGATAAATGGAAATCCAATCTGGGGTTGTGAAGAACCAATCCAATTGCTCGAGCAGCGGGTTTTCCTGCATATTTGACCACGTGTAACTTCTCCCTTTCAAGGGCAACTCCAAGAGGCCCAAATGGCCAATTATCTCATTAAAAAGGAAGATGTCATTAACATTTCCCCCCGGTAGGTTCCTGTTATCCATAGATCTTATAAAATTGAAGTCCCCTAGCAGAAGCCAATGTTCATTGGGAGGGATCGTCAGATGGTAAAGCCAATGCACAAAATCATCGCGAAGAGGCCCATCACAAGGACCATAAACAGACACTAGGGTCCAGGTCTCAGCATTGTGCACCGAGGTAAATGAGACCACAACCCCAAATCTCTGAATCTCAATTAGTGTGCCAGTGAAGACCCCAGAATTCCAGATGACAAGAATACCACCAGATGCACCAAGTGAGGGAGCAAACGCCAAACGATCAAACCGCCGCGGGCAGAAAGCTCTAATCGTCCTAATGTCAAACTCCTCACATTTGGTTTCCTGGAGGCACACAATTGAGCACTTACTCTCTTCGATTTTCGATCGAACATCTCTTTGTCTATCCGCAGAATTGAGTCCACGTACATTCCAGCACAAAACACGCCAGTTACGAAATGATGTACTAGCCATTAAGAACTATATAGCGGGGATAATCCAGCCCACTGCTTAACAGTGCGGCTCCAGTAACCACAAGGTTCAAATCATGCATACATGCTAAACCCAAAAACTGCCGGCAGTACTTAGATACAAAAAAACCTAAAAGAGATAACTGTGGGCCACAAAATGCAAGTTCAAATAAACCCACGAAACATCCCCACCACATCGTCGGGAAGTGCTGACGATCATTCATCATTGGAAACTGCATCTTCATCAGACTTCTTCGAGGTAGCCATAAGCTTCTCCTCTGTCAGATCGTCAGCTGGGATGCCCAAAGCCTGGCCAACCGCCTGCATAACCGGAATTGGGGTTTCCGGTGGCATCTGAGCCTGCTCCGTGGACTCCTCTTCAGACATCTTCAGCTTCTTTCCTCGTGGCCTCCTCTTGGGTGATGGTTTGACCAGGATTGCGGAGGTAGGTTTGTACCCTGAAGATTTAGCGTAGCTCCTCGTCATTCTCCTCGTGGAGAAGTCTGGAGTAGCAGTAATTTGTGCGACACAACGAGCACGCTTCCCCCCATGTTGCCTCTTCCCAAGCACAGATGCTGCAGGAGGTTTAGTGGCTGAGAACAGAACATCAGAGTCTGGAATACCGTTACCTTCGGATGAAACTGTGTCAGGTAGAGGTGGAGATAGCAAGGATGAATCAGCATCCGCAATTTCCTCAATAATGACCGAAGAAATAGTCGCAGGCCTAGGCGGCCCCTGGAGGAGGGTTGTCAACCGTATCTGTTGATCTGGCATTAACGGGCCCAGAGAAATAACCGATGGCGGTAAGGAAAAACCAGGTATAGCAGATGGCACCTTCTGGATGAGGAAATTCGGCAACAGTGACGAAAACGATCTTGCCCAGATCATCTCAGGTGGCAGGACCGGGCCATACACAATTCTGACGATTCCTAAGTGAATGGGATCCATTGGCATAACCGGGTGAGGCTGCTGCACGTCCTCCATATCCACTGCATCATCATCAGAGTCCAAAGAAGGGATGAGGATCATAGAGTTTTGATCCTGGGCCTGCACGTTCCCCTGCGGCTGTTGCGGCTCCTCAGGCTGTTCCCAGGCCCCCCAGCCATCTGCCTGCTGCTCTGCATGTCCTCCGTTTATATTTCCATCAAAAGGATGCGGATGATTGTGAGGCACTGCGTTCCAGCCCAAAGCAGGGTAAGGTGGCATCGCCCAGAACGGCTGCGGTGGATTTACCCCTGGCATGGGATGAGGGTTTCCATCCAATGGCATTGGGTCCTCATCCGCAGGTATGATTGCCTCTGCAAACTCTCCAGTTAAGATATAACAGCCTGCTTTCCAGGAAACTACGGCCCCTCCCCAAGTTGCAAAATCTCTGAAAACAACCGAGCGTGGAACAAGGGCATTGTTAGGAAAAGAGCATCTGACTACAGGCCGGACCTTGCGACGATCAGTGTCGTTCCAGTAATGAAACTGTCCAAACGTGCCAACAATCTCCGCTAGGTTGGTGGAATTCCTATAATCCAATGGCACTCCAATGAACATCAACCAGCCAGTCCTATGACCCTGGATAGCTCGAAAACCTTCCCCCTGATTATGTGGAATAAATCTAACAAAAAACTCATTGCCCTCTGCATCCAGACCCAGCGGGAAAGGTGGATGTTGCGTGAAGGAGGCACGCACAACCGGATCTTCCATCTCAAATAAACCCACTCCCTGGAACCAAGTCTGAGCAGATATGACAGGCACTTGCATGTTTTGAGTCAGGAAATTCAGAACCTGCTCACGTCGGATTGCCACCAAATGAGCCGGAGGAAGGGGCTCAACGATCCCCACCATGAACTGCTCATGTCTCCGTGGAGGCGGGACCGCAGGCGAGTAGTATGTGCGTGGTAGCCTGTCCTCCCCACCATCGACCACATCAAAGCCCGCCGGGAGGAAGCGATGGGGGTCAATGGCATACACCGCCATTGGGGAAGCTGGAAGCGGCGAGGTGGTGGAAGGCGATGAGGGCGACGGAGCGTCAGATTGAGTCTGCAAAGCAGGGGAGCTGGGTTTCGGAGAGAGGCAGGGAGACGATTGGGTTTTTTGCTGCGGTGCTGCAGTTGTATTGGAAACCGAAGAGGCAAGCAAGTCTTCCTTGTTGGCGCGAGCTCCAAAGCCGCTCGATGGGATTTTGGGCACCCAGATGGATGTGTCAGGCGGCTGACCCGAACAATTCTTTTTAACGTGACCAGAGCAAAAACATAACCTGCACCTCACCTTATTTCTGCAAGTCTCTGACTTGTGGCCCATGCCCAAACAGTTCTGACAGTCCCAGTAACTTGCAGCCATCTCTTCAATCATCTCATCAAAACTTTGCAATCCTTTGGTAATATCTTGTGGAGAGGGAGACTCAAAGAAATCCAGTGGAGAGGCTTCGTTCTCATCATCAGAAAGAACAATGGGCCGCAAAAGGGAGCCCATTTGCCAAGGCGGTGTGAAGGGGCTGGCTTGGGCCGGGGGGGGGACGAATCCCCAAAGTCTGGTCCAACAAATTTGAAGATTCCTGAGGATCCGGAGTTGCCGCCAACAGAAGTGATCCTATCCGGAGATGACGGGATTGACCCAAACTGAATTATAGGACTCACCGCCGCCGCCGATGAACATTCCGGCGAGGTGGCGGGTACCACTGGGGGGCTAAGCGAACCAGCCTCATGTGACCCAACAACGTAACCGGCTTCACGGATCGTCTGGACCTCGATGCGTGTAGGATTATAATTATAACCTTTGTGAGCTGGATAATTAATGAAAGTCGCAAAACGCAACCTCTTCTTGGGATCACTGGGTGGATGGCCAGATCGTAGTGAAGATTTACTAGGACGATGATGCATAGCTTTCATACCCATGGCAACCGTACGCTTGGAAGGGCTCACTAAGATCCATTCCTGCTGACACTTAGATTGCCAGGATCTAAACTCTTTCTCCCAATCCGGACCCCCATGGCCCCAAAGGTGAAAATAGCATTTGAATTGAGGGCAAACAAAGTTTCGTTGATGCAGAATAAAAAATCCCACCTCTTTGCATGACACATTGAAGGAGAAAACACCATTGCAAAGGGAAGATACCTTGAGCTGAGAACAGTAACCTCCGAGAGCAGATTCCAGAGCCAAGCCAACATTCTCCTCATCCAGACGAAAAGAATGCCTGGCAAAGGAGACCACCATGATGAAGTGTCTCGTGTCCTTCGATGGATGAACAGATCTGCCGAAGGTGCGCTGGATCTCTTGTGACAACTTCATACCCGGGGTGAAGTCCAAGCCCATGGAGATCTCCGCATGGACCGCCATGAGGAAGAGAATAACCTGCGTAGGGAAGAGAGGATGCCGGAGAGAATGGCCCGATCAGATGGCAACACCCACGGTGGAACGTGGAGATCGCCGGCGGTGGGTGGCTAGGGTTAGGGGGCGGCGGGTGGGTGGGCATGTTTTACAAGCTGGATCCTCCGGTCCCACCTAAGCCTTTTTCCGAGACGTGCTTTGTTGCGAACCACTTGTCCATCTTCATATTGCTTGTTGCGAAACACCCATTTGGTTCCAATGATGTTGTGGTTCTTGTCGGGCTTCTCGAGCAATGTCCATACTTGATTTCTCTCAAAGTTGTGTAGGTCTTCATGCATAGCGTTTATCCAATCCGGGTCCTTCAATGCTTCTTCAACCTTCATAGGTTCAATTTTAGAAATGAATGAGTAATGTTCACAAAAGTTAGCTAAACGAGTTTTAGAGCGAGTCATTCTCCCGGTTTGGATATCATTGTAGATTTTCTCGACGGGATGATATTTGGCAATTCTTGCTCAAACTCGTGTAAGCTTTTGCTTGGGTCGGGGTGGAACATCCTCTTCATCTTGTTCTTCTTCTTGGCCTTCTTCATTGTTGACGTTGTCGTTCTCTTGTAGTGGTGGAGAAGGAGGTTGTTGATGTTCATCTTGGTGTACTTCCTTGTTTTCTTCATCTTGGTGTGTCCCACTTGTGGATGCTTCCGTATCAACTCTTGGTCCACCTTGTCGTGAGGTAGAAGCTTCCACTTGGACGGACGGGGTACTCTCCTTCATCTCCATTGGACGAATCTTCCCAATGGACAAGTCTTGTATTTCTTCCGAAGTGTCTTTGTCTCCTACATCAATTGGCAATTGCTCTACTTGCGAGCCGTTAGATTCATCAAACTTCACATCTACCGTCTCCTCAACCTTTCGGGTGAAATTGTTGTAGACACGGTAAGTGTGAGAGTTTGAGCCATAACCAAGTAGGAAACCTTCATAAGATTTAGGAGAAAATTTAGAACGGTGATGCTTATCAAGAATATAGCACTTTGAGCCAAATACTCGAAAGTATCCAACTTGGGGTTTGTTACCGGTGAGGAGCTCGTATGCCGTCTTGCCGAGTAGCTTGTGAAGATACAAGCGATTTGTTGCATGACAAGCTGTCTCAACCGCTTCCGCCCAAAAGTGCTTTGGTGTTTTGTACTCATCAAGCATCGTTCTTGCCATCTCGATAAGAGTCCGGTTCTTCCTCTCAACAACTCCATTTTGTTGAGGTGTGTACGTAGCCGAGAACTCGTGTGAAATCCCTTCTTCGTCAAGAAAGGTGTCCACATTTGTGTTCTTGAACTCCGTTCCGTTGTCGCTCTGAACCTTCTTGATCTTCACGTCAAACTGAATTTGGGCGTTCCTAGCGAAGTTTTTGAAGATCTTTTGGACCCGCGACTTGTCATCAAGAAAGAACACCCACGTAAATCTTGAAAAATCATCAACTATGACTAGACCAAATGAGTAACCACCGAGACTCTTGTATGCATTTGGACCAAAGAGATCCATGTGAAGTAGCTCGAGTGGTCTTCTTGTGGTCATGATGTTCTTTGCGCGGTGACTTCCTCCAACTTGTTTCCCTGCTTGACAAGCACTGCAAAGTATATCCTTGTCAAATACGACATCTTTTATTCCAAGGATATGATCACCTTTAATAAGCTTATCAAGATTTCGCATTCCAACATGACCTAGTCTTCTATGCCACAACCATCCTTTAGAAGATTTAGCAATTAAGCAAGTTTTAGGTTGATCCTTTTTAGTGAAATCAACAACGTAAAGATCTCCTCTACGTATACCGGTAACGACCATTTTATGAATGTCTCTACGAAACACTTGGCAATCTACTTCAGTGAATAAGACATTGAGACCGAAATCCACAAGTCTAGAAACTAAAAGTAAATTGTATCCAAGGGATTCAACGAGCATGACATTTTGTATGGAGCTATCGTGTGAGATGGCCACCTTACCAAGGCCAACCACCTTACCCTTTGAATTATCACCAAAGGTGACATATTTTCGAGGGCCATCATTTTCAGCAAGCTCACGGAACATCTCTTCATCTCCGGTCATATGATCAGTACATCCACTATCAAGGACCCATTCCTTTCCTCCAGCCATGTAGCCGCGAAGATTTGCCATAAGACCAAAATGTCTCATTGCATCATCAAGATCATAGTCACTATCATCATCTTCATCATAGTATCCATGTTCAACATCATCTTGTGATTGATCAATTCCTAGAGAGGGTAATTCATTAGATAAATGATCATCAAAGTGGTTACCTTTATGAATTCTAATAGCTTCGGATATCATATCGCTAATGATTCCAATGTTTCCTTTAGCACACATGAGATTTGTAAGCTCAAATAGACAATCACCAAAACTAGGATCACTAGAGTTCATCTTACTCAAAGCAATAGACTTATGGAGAATTTCGTCTAAATTCTTTAAGGAATAATCGGGAAATCGTTCCTCAAGAAATTTCCATATAGTATAGGCACAATTAAGAGTAGGCAAACTAGCAATCAAATTTTTGCGCAATCCTCTAATGATGAGCTCAACAGTTCTAAGATTGTGAATCATGTCAATATCTTCATCTAGGGTAGGGTGCAAAGGATAAATATGAGGTGCACAAGGACTAGCAATGTACTTGTTCAAATGATATTCATTGAAAATCTCAAGCATTTCATTTTTCCACTCATGAAAATACTCTCCATCAAGATTGGGCACTCTATGTCTAAGAATCCCTAAAGTAGACACATCCATCTTCCTCCAAAGGTGTTTAAACCAAGGCAATGGAGACCAAAGCTCTGATACCAATTGAAAGGATCAAGAAGAGGTGTCTAGAGGGGGGGTGATTAGACACTAAGTGCCAAAAGTTGCAGTTTTTAATATTCTTAAGTTCAAGTGGAGTTTAGGCACAAATTTAACAAACACAATACATATCAAGCAAGCATGCAATGAGTATATGAGCAGCGGAAAGTAAAGCATGCAACTTGCAAGAATGTAAGGGGAAGGGTTTGCAGTATTCAAACGCAATTGGAGACACGGATGTTTTTGGCGTGGTTCCGATAGGTGGTGCTATCGTACATCCAAGTTGATGGAGACTTCAACCCACGGAGGGTAACGGTTGCGCGAGTCCACGGAGGGCTCCATCCACGAAGGGTCCACGAAGAAGCAACCTTCTCTATTCCATCATGGCCGTCGCCCACGAAGGACTTGCCTCACTAGCGGTAGATCTTCACGAAGTAGGCGATCCCCTTGCCCTTACAAACTCCTTGGTTAAACTCCACAATCTTGTCGGAGGCTCCCAAGTGACACCTAGCCAATCTAGGAGACACCACTATCCAGGAAGTAACAAATGGTGTGTTGATGATGAACTCCTTGCTCTTGTGCTTCAAATGATAGTCTCCTCAACACTCAACTCTCTCTCACAGGATTTGGATTTGGTGTAAAGAAGATTTGAGTGGAAAGCAACTTGGGGAAGGCTAGAGATCAAGATTCATATGGTTGGAATGGAATATCTTGAGCTCAACACATGAGTAGGTGGTTCTCTCTCAGAAAATGTGTATTGAAAGTTTAGGTAGGTTCTGATGGCTCTCTCCATGAATCAAGAGTGGGTGGAGGGGTATATATAGCCTCCACACAAAATCTAACCATTGCACACAATCTGCCAAACTCGGTGGGACCGAATCGTTAAACTCGGTCGGACCGATTTAGCAAACCTAGTGACCGTTAGGATTTTCGGTGGGACTAAGATGCAACTCGGTAGGACCGATATGGTTAGGGTTAGGTCATAACGTAATCTCGGTGTGACCGATTACACAAACTCGGTGGGACCGATTTTGGTAATAAGCTAACCAAAGAGTTGGTCAGGCAAACTCGGTGAGACCGATTACACAAACTCGGTGGGACCGATTTTGGTAATAAGCTAACCAGAGAGTTTGGATTGTAAACTCGGTAGTACCGATTGCTCAAACTCGGTGAGACCGATTTTGGCAATAGACATACACAGTGAGATTACAATCCCATCTTGGTGAGACCGAGATCCCTATCGGTGAAACCAATATGCTAGGGTTTGTGGCAGTGGCTATGACATGTGAAACTCGGTGGCGCCGGATAGAAAGAATCGGTGGGGCCGAGTTTGACTTTTGGTTTAGGTCATATGTGGATGTGGGAAGATACACTACAAGGATACCCCCTATAAAGCAACACAAATTGTACAACATTTTGACTATGTGTCGTAAATTTTTAAGTAGATACACATATTATGGTTGTAGCATATGCGTTGTAGAGTTGTAGGTGGTAGTACATATGAAAAAAATAAACTGAGGAAAGGATAAAGAGACGCGCGAGAAACAGAGCCCCCGATCCTCTCATCTCTCCCAAATCGCCGCCACCCACGGCCTAATCTACCTCCTCCAAACCACCTCGCCGCCGGCCCTCCCCCTGCCCACCTCCCACCTCGCAACCCTGGTGGCTGCCGGATTCGCGGCATCCCCGACCCACCCATGCCTACCACATCCCGTCTCTCTCTCACCATGTGGCTCCTCCCCGCGCCACCTGTGGCGGCTGATTTAGGCGACGTCCGTTGAATCCTGCCACCGCGAAGCCCAATTGAAGGTCCCCTCGCACCGCACCGTCCTCCCATCTGGCTAGATCCAGTGGTCATGGCCACCAAAGCCCGCCCTCGACCCCCCCCCATGGCTAGGGTTTCGGCATCGGCTCGGGAGCCTGTGTCCATGTCGTCCTCCCTTCGTCCGATGAGTGCATCCACTCCCCTGGCTTCGTCCTCTCTTCTCCCCCTTTCTCTAACCTCTGCTTTTCTCTTCGCATGTAGGTGTGCAGGGAGGAACAGCCAGCGGACGGACTTGCTGCTGCTCGGGACAAGAAGCCATGGAGCTTCTTCCTCCTCCTCCTCTGGCATCAGGTGAGTTGGTGCACTCCTCCTTTGTGCTCTGGTTTGTGGCACATCGGGAACCATTGCTATGAATAACAAAGAGTACTTCACGTTACAGGTCCATGTTTACATGGTAGATTAATTAATGAGGCTTCAGTATAAAATGGAACATCCTACAATTATTATTATGGAATCAATATTCTAAACATTAGTTTCTAATAGCATGTGTATCGTTCCTCTGCAGTTTCATGATTTTGATTTCAGAGCTGCCACTTACAGGAAACATAATAAGGTAATTAAGCCACATTCCAAAATATACTAGTCGTATAAATCCTGAGTAATGGTGTGTGTGTGTGATTCTGAAGCAGTCCTTAATTTTGTTCTGAAATTGGTGTTTTTTCCACTCTTTGATGTTCTGAAACAATAAATATTCACCCACAAGGCTTTTTGAATTATGTTAGATGTATGTCTTAAGCAAATTGTACAGACTCCAATTAAAGAAGTGTTGTGATTAGTCATGGTTAGTGCATATATATACTGTGTTGTCTGAAATGTCTGTAGCTTCAGAGGAACTATAAGCATTTAAATTAAGTTTACGAGCACAAACTGGAACACTATTTCTACTCTATTATACTTTACTCATGCTTGGAACAAGATCTCATGAGGAAGCGGGAGAAGGGACACCAACAATTGGTGCAGGTTCGTGTTGCTCCAATAGATTTTGCACTGCATGCCGTAAAAGAATATGTATCTTTATCCCATTGGATATGTTCAACATTGGAAACAATCAGAGAAAATGTTAATACTTATGCAATGATTTGTGCCATACACTAAGACGCCCATATTAGGCTCATATAGTTTAAGTCTGTACCTGAACTACTCAAAGAAATGATAACAAAACTAATACTAATAGGTCAATGATCACCTTGAGATAATTTATGAATGATTTCCATCTACTATGTATGCCAGTAATTTGTTATGTATAACAAAGATTGCATGGAATTGAACTGTTGGTGACGGTGAGGTCGTCTTATTGGAAGTGACGGTCAGGTTGTCTAACTGGAAGTGGGTTTTGTTCTGCATTCTGATAATGTTGATTGGCAGGGTGAGGGATCAGAAGAGGGATGGCGGGGGCGTTTGAGTTGTATTGGCAGTTTGCCATTGGAGGGCCCTCATGTAGATGCTGGACGAGATGGCGCTTAGCCCCGAGCTCGCTGTCAGTCTCCAAGTACAGTTCGACGAGGTATGTTGATTATTTTTCATCTTGGTCTTCTTGTTTCTTTTAGTCCATGAGCGCTGGACCACTAGCTCAAGAGCAAGGCCTTCTTCAAGGTACCAAACAGGTTGCCACCTCTCTTTATTGTGCCACATATTCATCACTACACTGTACAGATTCCAAGGGAACAATGATGAAATAACGTGATGTTGTTACATGTTGGTGTAACTGTACTGATGCAGATCAGCTACAGATCTTTCATATCTTCTGTTGGATGCCATGATGACTTCTGTGCTTAATTATGAAGTAAGTTACTCGACAGACCATTTGTTTTCCAAGTCGCTTCAGGGAATTGTTCTTTTGGGATCATATTTCTTTGCAAAATGTAACCTCAACTTGCTTAATGACCACATACGGCAGTTGCTTCAACGTCTGGACAAGACACACGGACATGCAACTGTGTGACAACTTAAAGTCTTTTGGGGGATTTTGATAACAAAAGTAGAGCATTACAACTCAAAAGGATGACTAATTAATTAACCCATCCAATCCAAGCATCAGAAAAGTAGAGCATTACTGTTCAAAGGGATGACTAATTAATTAACCTCTTAATTTATTTTTACAGGAATTAACCAGATAGTATCTGCTTGAATAAGTTTGAAGTAGCTACTATTTATAAAATGTAGTGGCACGTAGAAATTAAGGAAGCGAAGCTATGGTAGGTTATGCGCCATGCTTATTAGGATAAGGGTGTGAGATACTATTTTCCTCTTGCTAGTATAGTTTAAGTTTGTAACCTGAACCCCTCAAAAAGCGGTAAAAAACTAATACTAACCGATCAATGATGATCTTGAGATAGGTTATGGATGTATTTCCATCTACTATGTATAACATAAATTGCATGGCCTTCAACCTTTGTAAGTGACTTATAACCTGCCTCTCTCACTACTTGCATGATGTCAGTTCATTGTGTGTTAACAATTCATTTTGTTATTTTCTTTGTAGATTCAATCAAAAGATATATGGATGATTCTATGGTTTGTGGCAAGTATACTGCAATGATGATGATAATGTTCCCGTTGATGATGATGATGATGTTCCCGTTGATGACGATGATGAGGATGGATGCCTTTAGTTTTAGTTAAAGTTGTAATGATGTTGTTCCTGTTGGATGATGTTCCTCAGTTAAGTTTTCGTTAATTCTAGTTGATGGATTATTGTCGGTTTAAGTTTCACTCTCAAGAAAATATTTAGATTATGGATCACATTGGGATGATGCTCCTCCTGTAATATCCACTATTGTAATCCAATAGTTTTATTCAATATATGATCTCTTCCTCTTGTGAGTATACTCTATTTATTTCCTCACTTGATATGCATAATTATCACCATTATACGGTGAATTAATTTAATAATGATAATAATCACATTATATATGCACCAACACTTGAAGTTCTGCAAATTTTCTGTTGCCAAGCAATGAGATTTTGATTCCTGTACATGAAGCAACAACATATAGAAGTGTTGTATAAGTTGGTTTTATGTGTTGTACTCTTGCAACGGCCCCTTTTACCAACGCCAGTATAAGCGTTGCATTATGCCCTAGCAACACTGGATAAGGCAACGCATCCCAAACCGTTGGTAAAGACACTAACAACGCATATATGGACCTTTAGATACGGAAAAAAGCGTTGTTATAGGGGGGTTCCTGTTGTAGTGATAGTTGAGGGTTTTGGAGCATATCACTAAGCACATGAAGCAAGAGGCTCATTAAACAACACCTCATCCCTCCTTGATAGTATTGGCTTTTCCTATAGACTCAATGTGATCTTGGATCACTAAAATAGAAAATGTAGAGTCTTGATCTTGAAGCTTGAGCCAATCCTTTGTCCTTAGCATCTTGAAGGGGTTCCACATCCTCTAGTTCATGTCGCTCCATTGTTGAACTTATCTGAAACATACTAGGTAAAAGTGTTAGTCCAACAAGAGATATGTTGACATTAATTACCAAAACCACCCTGGGAGCACTTGTGCTTTCAGAAACGCCGCTGGGCCAGGCCCGAGTAGCTTGGAGATGATGTAGCCCGAGGAGCGCCCCCAACAAGGTAAGTAAAGAGCATAAGCAAAGCGGATACATGCCGCAGGGACGGACCCACGCGGCCTGGGAATGATGCGGCCATGTGGGCGCTCTCAGCTAAAATGGAACATAGAAATATGTCACCTGATGCTGTTGAAGACGAAGTGATGCTGAAGAAGCGAGCGATGCACGGTGAAGATGCCGGCCCTTACGGGCCCCCAGGCCCGGGGGCCTCGGGAGGCTCCGGTGGCACATGTGGGTCCTCGAGAGCCATATCCATCTCTGCCAGGGCCACATAATGCCTGACCTCTTGAGCCTCCAGAATGCTCCTCAGCAGGTGCTGATGAGCGGCGACCGCGTTTGGCAGGACGAAGGGCATGCGAACGTAGCTGTGAGGCGGTCCCTCGCAGCGCCCCACACGCGAAGGCCAGAGGCGCTCCTAAGACGTGGCTCGGTTGAGCCCAGGAACGTCGATGCAGATGCGCAGCCCACCTTCCTCGCCTGGATGTGGGGCTATAGCGGGCAAGCGGCGGCTGCCGCGCATGACCCTTGAATCCTGCAGCTCCTAGGTGTTTCTCGCGATGAACTCCTGAGGATTTGGTCTTCCTTGCCTTGTACCTTCCTGAGGGAAACGTGCCTGGAAGCACCCCTCCAAGTCGTGCTCGAGCGCCTCCCTCGCGACCTTGGCAAAGTCGGTGGCTCTCTAAAGAAGAGCCATCGAGCCCTGCCTAAGGAGGACGCCAGGCGCGCCTTCCTATGCGAGAGAGGGTGGTGCCCCTTGATCGGGCGCGAAACCTGACGCAACACCTCTGGAGGTGCCCGCCTCCTTGTAGCTTGGGCCAGGCGAAGCCTTCTTCTTGAGGGTCGCCTCGGGAAGTCTCCCGCTCCTGTGATATGGGTCTTCGATTGCTGCGGCTTGGAACGTGCGCTCAAGCGAACTCATTGCGTCCCTTTCTTCACAGGGTACGGTGATGATCCCACTGCTTCCTGGCATCTTGAGGACATTGTATCCATGGTGCGTCACTGCCATGAACTTGGCTAGGGCTGGGTACCCGAGGATGGCGTTGTACAGCAGGCGAATGTGAGAGACGTCGAAGTCGATGAGCTCGGTGTGGTAGTTGTTACGCTGCCCGAAGGTGACTGGAAGGCGAACCTGTCCTATTGGAATAGTTGAACCATCAGTGACTCCTGAGAAAGGCTTGGTCGGCTGAAGCTGATCGTACGGCACTTGGAGATTGTCGAACGTCTCGACAGACAGGACATTGAGTCCTGCTCCGCCATCAATGAGGGTCCTGGTGACCTGCACATTGTTGATGACTGGGGAGCAAAGCATTGGGAGGACTCCAGCCGTTGCCGCGCACTTGAGCTGGTCTGCTGAGCTGAACGTGATAGCGCATGTAGACCACCTGAGAGGGCGATTGGTCTCAAGCTTGGGGAGGATTGCATTCACCTCGCGAGCAAACTGCTTGAAGATGCGCTGTGAGGCTGGGGCCTGGGCGCCACCCAAGATGCAAGCGATTGCGCGTGGCTCCTGGAAGCCCCCAGCCCCATCGTCTTGATTGTTGGTCTTCATTCCTCCTTGGCGGCGGCGGCAGAGGAGGAAGACCTGAGTTGCCGTGTGGGCGATCCTCATGAGGCTGATCTCTCCAGCCTCACTCGCGAGGCTGGTCCTACCAGCGATACTCGCGAGGTCGGTCACGCCACCCTTGGCGAGGGCCACAGTCTTCCCATCGTCCTCCGCCTCTTCCTCCTCCTCGGCCATAGCCCCTGTCATTGCGCTCGGGGTTTCGGACGATTCGCCCATCTCGCACAGCCCTGAGCTCTTGACATTCATTGGTATTGTGGGTGTGGAGGTCGTGGTACACGCAGTACCGGCTGCCCTTGGATGACTCAGGCTGATCCCTGCCTCGCTTGGTGTCTGGTTCGGCTGCAAGCACGGCAGCCCGCTTGCGCTTCACATCCTTGGCCTTGAGCTTTTTCTCTTCCGGGTCGGCTGCTGGGAACTCATGGAGGGAGAGGCGCCCTTCCTCAGCCCTGGCGCACTTGGTCACCAAGTTGAAAAGCTCCAGGGATGTGCACAGGTCTTCATGGATTGCCAGCTCCTCCTTCATCTTGATGTCGCGCACACCATCGGAGAAGGCTGAGATGATGGCTTCCTCAGTCACCTTGGGGATCTTGAGTCGAGCGTAGTTGAAGCGCTGGATGTACTTCTGCAGGGTTTCCCCTGGCTGTTGTTTGATGCGGCGCAGGTCGCGAGTGCCCTGGAAGTTGGCGATGAAGCGGGTGCGCATCTCGTCCAAGGAGGAGATCGTGCCGGGAGCTAGGTTCAGGAGCCACGTGCGGGCGCTGTCCTTGAGCGCCATGGGAAACCAGTTCGCCATGACCTTTTCATCTCCGTTGGCGGCTTCGATGCCCAGCTCGTAGAGCTGTAAGAATTCCGCGGGGTCCGTCGTGCCGTCGTAGTGAGGGGGCAGGTCAGGCTTGAACTTTCCTGGCCATGTGACGCCGCGTAGCTCGGGGGTGAAGGCGAGACAGCCTGCTGTGGCCACCGGTGCCCTTTGCTGGTGCTGGGCTTGCTCCTGGGGATTGCCGCGCACCGCCGCTTGGAGCAGCGCGGGGTCTTGGCGTGGAGGCGGAGGGACGCGATCTTGGTGCGCCGGCGCTGGGAGCGCGCGAGCACCTTCTTGGGGACGTGGGATCTCTTGGCAGCTCCCTTCTTGTTGCGCAGGCGCCGGACGTGGAGGGTCTCGCCCTTGGGCTGCACGCCTTGCAGCCAAGGTGCCTTCTTGGGGAGGAGGTGGCGGAGGCACCTCCTGGTCCTCGCCCCCTGCGTGGAACTGAGGGCGAGGCAGCGAGAGGGACGGCAAGGGGGAGCCCCCTGCGGCGCTGACAAGCTCGGTGATGCGGGCGAGCCAGTCCTCGTAGAGGTCGTCGACGGGGCGGTAGTGCAGGAGCTCTCTTGCTAGGAGCAGTGCGGCATGCGCGTCCGCGGGGGCGCGACGTGCGTGGGACGACGAACCAGCTGGAGTCAGCGACGGGGTGGTGGTGCGGCCATCCCGCCGCACCAAAGGATGCTGAGACGAGGCCTGCTGCTCGTTCCCCGCCAGCGAGGGCGTCCGCCGACGGGCGCCGTCTGGGCGACGCGGGTGGCGAGAGAAGCTCGGCGCTCGGCGCAAGCCCGACGAGCATCAGCCATGGACACGGCGGAAGATCACACGCAAACAGCGGAAGAAATATTCCAGCGCACCCCTACCTGTCGCGCCAAATGTCGGATTTCGGGTTCCGGCAGACCCTTGAGGTTCGAACACCGGGGTGCGCGCGGAGATCTCTCCCCTACCGTTCTACGCCCGATCTCCTCGCGTGATCTAAGCTGGAAACGATGAACAACGCAAAGGACACGAGATTTATACTGGTTTGGGCCACCGTTGTGGTGTAATACCCTACTCCAGTGTGTGGTATGGTGGATTGCCTCAGGGGCTGAAGATGAACAGTACAGAGGAAGAACAGCCTCGCGAGAGGTGTTCTTGAGCTGGTGCGGTGTGTTCTACTTAGTCTATATCTCTCTTCCTCTTCCACCTTGTTCGATCGATCTACCCTCTTATCTCAACTCTGGTGGCTAGCGCTATTTATAGAGGCCCTGGGCCTCTCCCCAAATAATGAGCGGGAAGGGCGCCAACAATTGGACATTTTGAAGGGGAACATCTAGTACAAGTTATCCTGACAAAAGGTGGTCTTCGGCTGCCAAAAGCACTGGTGATGACGCCTTCTTGGGCTCCACAGTGACCTCCGTCCTGCCGTTCGACTGGTCTTGGTCTTGTTGGACCAGAATGGTAATCTTTGCCTGATGCCTTGGCCTGTGCTTGCCCCCTTTGCACCGAAAGGGAAGCAAGGACACTGTGCAAGCCGGCGCCCACCTGGCCTCGTTCATCATGGCTTGCGTCACGGGTTCCTCGCGGGGTACGCCTGCCTTGATCTCTCCGCCTCCTCGCGAGCCTGCCTGATGAGGCTGCCTCTGAGGAAGCTTCCTGTCGTCCGCCCCGCGAGGGTCTTAAGCTTGAGCTCATGAAGATGGGCCGCGCTGGGCCCCCACTTGAGCCACGCCGCAGGCCGCAGGCAGGCAAGTCTGGGGACCCCCATTCCCAGAACGCCGACACAGCTAAAAATGAGACTTTGAAAGATGTCACCTGATGTTGTTGAAGATGAAGTGATGCTGAAGAAGCGAGTGATGCGCGGTGAAGACGCCGGCCCTCACGAGCCCCCAAGCCCAGGAGCCTGGGGAGGCTCCGGGGACACGTGTAGGTCTTCGAGGGCCATCGCCATCTCCACCAGGACCGCGTGATGCCTGACCTCCTGAGCCTCCAGAATGCTCCTCAGCAGGCGCTGATGAGCGGAGACCGCGTTCGGCAGGCCAAAGGGCATGCGAACGTAGCTGTGAGGTGGTCCCTCGCAGCGCCCTACCTGCGAAGGCCAGAGGCGCTCCAGAGACGCGGCTCGGTTGAGCCCTGGTACGTCGATGCAGATGTGCAGCCCACCATCCTCGCCTGAATGTGGGGCTACAGCGGGCAAGCTGCGGCTGCCGCGCATGACTCTCGGGTCCTGCAGCTCCTGGGTGTTTCTTGCGATGAACTCCTGAAGGTTTGGTCTTCCTTGCCTTGTACCTTCTTTAGGGAAACGTGCCTAGAAGCACCCCTCCAAGTGGTGCCCGAGCGCCTCCCTCGTGACCTTGGCAAAGTCGGTGGATCTCCAAAGAAGAGCCCCCGAGCCTTGCCTGAGGAGGGCGCCGGGCGCGCCTTCCTATGCGAGAGAGGGTGGCGCTCCCTGATCGGGCGCCAAACCTGATGCAACACCTCCGGAGGCGCCTGCCTCCTTGTGGCTTGGGCCAGGCGAGGCCTTCTTCTTCTTGAGGGTCGCCTCGGGAAGTCTTCCGCTCCTGTGATCTGGGTCTTCGATTGCTGCGGCTTGGAACGCACGCTCAAGCGAACACACTGTGTCCCTTTCTTCACAGGGTACTGTGATGACTCCACCGCTTCCATGCATCCTGAGGACATTGTAGCCATGGTGAGTCACTGCAATGAAGTTGTCTAGGGCCGGGTACCCGAGGATGGCGTTGTACGGCAGGCGAATGTGGGCGACGTCAAAGTCGATGAGCTTGGTGCGGTAATTGTTGAGCTGCCCGAAGGTGACTGGGAGGCGAACCTGCCCTATCAGAACAGTGGAACCATTAGTGACTCCTGAGAAAGGCTTGGTTGGCTGAAGCTGATCATATGGCACTTGGAGATTGTCGAACATCTCGACGGACAGGACGTTGAGTCCTGCTCCACCATCAATGAGGGTCCTGGTGACCTACACATTGCTGATGACTGGGGAGCAAAGCATTAGGAGGACTCCGGCCGTTGCCTCGCACTTGAGCTAATCTGCTGAGCTGAACGTGATAGCGCACGTAGACCACCTGAGAGGGCGAGTTCCCTCAAGCTTGGGGAGGACTGCATTCACCTCGCGAGCAAACTGGTTGAAGATGCGCTGTGAGGCTGGGGCCTGGGCGCCACCCAAGATGCAAGCGATTGCGCATGGCTCCTGAAAGCCCCCAGCCCCATCGTCTTGATGTTGGTCTTCGTTCCTCCTTGGCGGTGGCGGCAGAAGAGGAAGGCCTGCGTTGCCGTGTGGGCGATCCTCACGAGGCTGGTCTCTCCAGCCTCCCTCGCGAGGCTGGTCCGGCCAGCGATCCTCACGAGGTCGGTCACGCCACTCTTGGCGAGGCCACGGTTTTCCCATCGTCCTCCACCTCTTCCTCCTCCTCGGCCATAGCCCCTGTCATTGCGCTCGGGGCGTCGGCCGATTCGCCCATCTCACACGGCCCTGAGCTGTTGACATTCATTGGTTTTGTGGGTGTGGAGGTCGTGGTACATGCAGTATCGGCTGCCCTTGGATGACTCAGGCTGATCCCTGCCTCGCTTGGTGTCTGGTTCCGCTGCAAGTACGGCAACCCCCTTGCGCTTCATGTCCTTGGCCTTGAGCTTCTTCTCTTCTGGGTCAGCTACCAGGAGCTCGAGGAGGGAGAGGCGCCCTTCCTCAGCCCTGGCGCACTTGGTCACCAAGTTGGACAGCTCCAGGGATGTGCACAGGTCTTCATGGATTGCTAGCTCCTCCTTCATCTTGATGTCGCGCACGCCATCGGAGAAAGCTGAGATGATGGCTTCCTTAGTCACCTTGGGGATCTTGAGGCGAGCGTAGTTGAAGTGCTGGATGTACTTCTGCAGGGATTCCCCTGGCTGTTGCTTGATGCGGCGTAGGTCGCTCACGGCCGGGGTCCGGTCGCGAGTGCACTGGAAGTTGGCGATAAAGCAGGTGCGCATCTCGTCCCAGGAGGAGATCGTGTCGGGAGCCAGGTTCGAGCGCCGTCCTTGAGCGCCATGGGAAACTAGTTCGCCCTGACCTTTTAGTCTCCGTTGGCGACTTCGATGCCCAGCTCGTAGAGCTGTAGGAATTCCGCGGGGTCCACCATGCCATCGTAGCGAGGGGGCAGGTCGGGCTTGAAATTGCCTGACCAGGTGACGCCGCGTAGCTCGGGGGTGAAGGCAAGGCAGCCTGCTGTGGCCACCGGTGCCCTTTGCTGGTGCTGGGCTTGCTCCTGGGGATCACCACGCTGCGCCGCTTGGAGCAGCGCGGGGCCTTGGCGTGTAGGCGGAGGGACGAGATCTTGGGGCGTCGACACCGGGAGCAAGCAAGCACCTTCTCGGGGATGAGGGATATCTTGGCAGCTCCCTTCTTGCTGCGCAGGCGCCGGACGTGGAGGTTCTCGCCCTGGGGCTGCGCGCCTTGGAGCCAAGGCGCCTTCTTGGGGAGGAGGTGGCGGAGGCGCCTCCTGGTCCTCGCCCCCTGTGTGGAACGGAGGGCGAGGCAGCGAGAGGGACGGCAAGGGGGAGCCCCCTGCGGCGCTGACGAGCTCGGTGATGCTGGCGAGCCAGTCCTTGTAGAGGTCGTCGACAGGGCGGTAGTGAAGGAGCTCTCTTGCCAGGAGCAACGCGGCGTGCACGTCCGTGGGGGTGCGACGGGCATGGGACGACGAACCAGCTGGAGTCAGCGACGGGGTGGCGGTGCGGCCATCCCGCCGCACCAAAGGATGCTGGGACGAGGCTTGTTGCTCGTTCCCCGCCGGGCTGGTGGCGGCAGGCGACGGGGAACGACGGGCGGGGCCGCCGATGGGCGCCGTCTGGGCGACGCGGGTGGCGCGAGCAGCCCGGCGCTCGGCGCGAGCCCGACGAGCGTCGTCCATGGACACGACGGAAGATCACACGCGAACAGCGGAAGAAAGATTCCGGTGCACCCCTACCTGGCGCGCCAAATGTCGGATTTCGGGTTTCGGCAGACCCTTAAGGTTCGAACACTGGGGTGTGCGCGGAGATCTCTCCCCTACTGATCTACGTCCGATCTCCTCGTATGATCGAAGCTGGGAACGATGAACAACACAAAGGACACGATATTTATACTAGTTCGGGCCACCGTTGTGGTGTAATACCCTACTCCAGTGTGTGGTGTGGTGGATTCCCTCAGGGGCTAATGATGAGCAGTACAAGGGAAGAACAGCCTCGCGAGGGGTGTTCTTGAGCTGGTGCGGTGTGTTCTACTTGGTCTCTCTGTCAGATTCGATCCTCTGCCTCTCGATGCCTCTACTCTGTGGTGGCTAGCTCTATATATAGAGGCCCTGGGCCTCTTCCCAAATAATGAGCGGGAAGGGCGCCAACAATTGGCCATTTTGAAGGGGAACATCTAGTACAAGTTATCCTGACCAAAGGTGGTCTTTGGCTGCCAAAAGCACTGGTGATGGTGCCGTCTTGGGCGCCACGGTGACCTCCGTCCTGCCGCTCTGCTGGTCTTGGTCTCGTTGCACCGGAATGGTAACCTTTGCCTGATGCCTTGGCCCGTGCTTGCCCCCTTTGCACCGAAAGGGAAACAAGGACACTGCGCAGGCCGGTGCCCGCCTGGCGCCCGCCTGGTCTTGATTCGTCATGGCTTGCGTCACGGGCTCCTCTCGAGGTACCCCTGCCTTGATCTCTCCACCTCCTCGTGAGCCTGCCTGATGAGGCGACTTATGAGGAAGCTTCCTGTTATCCGCCCCGCGAGGCTTGCCCCTCGCGAGGTTCTTGAGTTTGAGCTGTTGAAGATGGGCCGATCTGGGCCCCCCACTTGAGCCATGCCGCAGGCCGCAGGCAGGCAAGTCTGGGGACACCCGTTCCCAGAATTCCAACAGTCTGGCTGGTACGCCGTTGGGTCCTACCATTCAAGAATACGAAAGGAACCTTTTAAATTGCCGAACGAATCTATGTGTATTACAATACCCGTATTTTGCTTGCAAATACTAATCTCAACGTGGTAATTGATTTATGACGAGTTGTTGAATTAGAGTGAGTTTGTGATATAGTGATCTCAACATGGATTTCACATTTCATGGTATACCTATTAAGTTTTCCAATGCAAATTCAATTTTAAAAGATGAACAATATGGAAGTGAGAAAACTTTGTATGTATCAAGCATATGACCACACACACACAGAGAGACACACGCACGAACACAACAACAATCCAATAAGTATAGTGCATCTATTTTTCCAAACCATGCATGTATGACACGAATTCAAAAATACTCCTTCTATTCCTAAATATTAGTCTTTTAGAGATTTCAACAAGTGACTACATATGGAGCAAAATGAGTGAATCTAGACTCTAAAATATGTCTATATACATCCGTATGTGCCAGTCCATTTGAAGCCTCTAAAAAGACTAATATTTAGGAATGAAGGGAGTAAAATGTAAGACATCCATGGTCCTCAGTTCAATATTTAAAATGAATATGAAACTGAAACATGAATATTAAGTCTAGTACTACAGTACATGCAAATGTTGTGTTTAGGCGGAGCTATGATTGTCGGGGGTCAACCCCTCGACCTTAGATAAAATTGTGGAGCTCCGTTTAGGGTTGTTTAGATTATATTTGTCCCCACCCTCCCAGCCACCGATTGGTTGTGCACCCCCACCCTTCCTCCCTGAGAGAATATCATGTGCCCCCATACCTTAGATGCTATATGCCGATACGAGTTTCTTGGAGCATTTAGGTCTGAGATATAGCAGCTCACATGATGTGTCTTAATATTTCTGCAGGAAACCTTGATGAGTTTGAGAATTGCACACAATTTGTACAAAAACTACTTAGATGCCCTTTGATCCCATATCCAACGACCTCGAAGCTCGTATCACCGTAGCATCTAAGATGAAGGAGGACATCATATTCTCCTGTATGTAAGAATATCATGTGCTACCACACCTTAGATGCTTTGGTGATACAAGCTCTTCGGAGGCGTTGGATTTGTGACCCAACACCTCCTGGGTGGTTCGAATGGTTTTTTGCCGAAAAGTCCCAAAAGAGTTCGGCCACTTATTACAAGCACAAAGACTGCTCAGATGCCATTGGATCTCAGATCAAACGACCTCCAAGCTCGTATCACCGTAGCATCCAAGCCGCGATAGCACCTTATGTTTTCTCGCACGGGAGAGTATGACGTGCTCCCACACCGTAGATTCTATGGTGATACGAGTTCACTGAGATCTAATGGCTCGCAATAGGAGGTTTGAATGTGTTTGCAATATACGGCTGATAGAGTTTGGGAAATGCGCAGAAAGTACAAGTACTACGCATGTGCCATCTGATCACTGATCATACAACCTAGATGCACATATCACCGTAGCGGGTAATTAAGCTACGGGAAGCACCTAATATGAGCACCGGGGAGCCATTGGATCAAAGATGCAGCGGCACACACGAGGCCTCAATGTTTTATTTGCAAAAAAAACCTTTGGAGAGTTTGGAAATTGCGCATAACTACAAAGAGTACTCCCAAGCCATTGGATCTCACTTCCAACGGTGTAAAAACTCGTATCACCATAGTATCTAAGCTGCGGGGTGGATGTGATATTCTATGCCGCTATCATTTTTGTTCGTAAACTTGCAAAATATGTGTAACTCGTGCCGCTACTTGTCTAACCGCGCAAAGTGTTTGTTCAAAAAAACCATCCTACACTGAAATATCGGAAGAACACACGGGGGTTCCACTTGTCATTAATCAAATTTGGACCTAAAACTAACAAATCTGAAAGACGAGATTCGAACTGGCAACCTGGACTACAAAGCGTAAGTCGACAGCTTGAAAAAACGAACGGTTGTCACCTTTGTCCCATAACTTGATTTTATTTATACAGTACTCCCTCCGTTTCTTTTTAGTCCGCATATAAGGTTTGGTCAAAGTCAAGTTTTGTAGAGTTTGACTAACTTTATATAAAAAACATAAACATTCACAATATGAAATCAATATTATCACATGCACCATGAAACATATTTTCATACTATATAGTTTTAGTATTGTAGATGTTCATATTTTTTATATAAATTTGGTCAAACTTTCTGTAGTTTGACTTTGACCAAATCTTATATGCGGAGTAAAAAGACACGGAGGGCGTACTTTCGTTGAGTAGAGTAGAGGGAGTGCCTCATCAATACGTGCATGACCGTTGTCTCACTTACTGGTGGGTCCCAGGTCTGCGATCTCAATCTCTCTTCTCTCCATCGTCTAACCTTTGCACGGGCACACACGAAGAGCGGCGCTAGCTTGCCGTGGTGTTATTACAACTAAAAAAAGCTTGGAAAATAGAAGAATCGCCTAGAACAAGAGACGTTGTGGTTGGTTGAGACGGAGCTAACCACATCTATCCTCCGTGCCACGTTTGCATGATGAAGCTGTGTGGCTAGTGGGGTGTTTTCGACCGACTCGCTGGGTCCCGAGGTCGAACCATAGGTACTACGTCTGATACAGTATATTTTTACACGCAAATTTTTCCTCTGTGCCGAGACGTGGCACACCCTACCACGCGGTTTCGGGGTCCTCCCGGGTGGTGCACGCATATATTCTTCCTGACGTGGGGCGCCCTACCGCGCGTTTTCTAGGTCCTCCTCGGTCGTAGCGCCGAAGCAAGTAAATGAGTCGTCAAATCATGAAAGACCACCTTTCCTGCCGAGTACATCAGTGAAGCACGGTGGCTAGCTAGTTGGGCTAGTTGGACCAATTAGCTAGGCCGCTTCCACATTTGTTTTTTCACCCCTTTTTTATCTACTTGTCGGCAGGTAAATTTAAATATCCACCACGGCGTTGCTCTGGTGTTTGGGTGCGGCAGGATTTTTAATTTTTTGATTGACGGGAGCAGGCGTGGCAGGATTTTTAATTTTTTGATTGACGGGAGCAGGCACGGCAGCAATTAGTCATGATGACTCCTCCTGTAAAAACCCACTGCTCCTTGATGTGAGAATTTGTCGACTGGTATTTTACCGTGGTGAAAACCAAAAGATTCCCCGCTCCCTCCGTCTTCCCGTAGATTGCATTGCCTTTCAGCTGTTTCGTCCCCTTTGCTTCCTCTCCCCATTGCTTCTACCTGGTGCCATGGCGGCGCAGCAGATCATGGAGTCCGAGGTGAGGCACCTGACACAGGAGCTCCATGCCAAGGATGCAGAGCTCAGGGCCAAGGACGTGGAGCTCCGTGAGCTCAAGGAGGAGAGGAGTGCCATGCTCCTCCATTATGTGCGGGAGTTCACGGAGCTTCAAAAGCGGCAGGCATCCAACATAAAGATGCTCGAGGCGTTGGCAGTGTTGCTGCAGAAAGCGGGAGATATGATAGGCCGTCAGGGGAGCCGGCTGGAGCGCGAGCGGGCCGATCGTGACGAGGTCTAGGATCGCCTCAGCCACTTGGTGAACCTAGTTGCCACGCATGTGTTGCAGCTGCGCGATGCCTACCGTCGTGCCAGCACGATGATGACGGCCGTCGGGCTAAATTCGTTCGACCACCCGGTCGACTTCAACGAGCTGCGGCTTCCTGACCTGGTCTCCTTCTTCACCTATATCTCCAAGGAGCTGAGCCGTCTCCGTGCGATGGTGGGGGCTGAGCTGGACAAGGAGGGGTTGCGGGTTGCCATCACCGTTGCCGGGCGAATCCTTTCAGGGCTCCGTCACCGGAATCCATTCGTGCCATTGGACGCCGTCTTTGACGAGCTGGCTCCCGTCGACTGGGAGCGGGCTCTGCAGGCAGTTGCACCCTACATCACCAATGTCGTGCGCCTCGTGAAGCAGAGGGACTTCGGTGGTGTTTAGGCGCCCTCTGCATGGGCATGTCCATGTCTCGGCGCAACATGACCGTTGGATCAAACTCAGACGGTGCAGATCGGTCACTGTAGCACAAAGCGTGTGGGTGTGTTTGGTTGCATTCTCATCTCAATATAGTGTTTCCTCTTCGTGTATTTTTGTCAACCTACTAGTGTGGACTCATGCACCCTTCATGCACTCTGCTAAACACCCAAAAGTGGGTCGAGAAGGGAACTTTTGCTCCCATCCTATGCACCCTTCATACACCCTACCTAACACTATTCGTGCTTCACATGGTTCATGTTTCATGGATTACTATAGCACCGTACTCTCCGTGCGCTGTGGACCTAGTTCTGTTAACATTGATCTCACCGTTCATTCTTGACCAGACAGTCAAAAAAGCGGTACTATGTTACATATAGGAGTAGTTGACATGCGCACAACATCATTTGTTATCGTCATATCTTACTACACTAGCAACAAGATTGTGTAGTACTGACGTATGAACCACTGCACATGCCTAGTAGTAGGAGCATTGTGTATGTTCAAGTGGTTGCCATGTTTCGCACTCCTCCTTCATAAGAGTGGAAACGCTTGCTGTAATCATTTTTTTCTTCTGAAAAACAGTGGACACGCTCTACCGTGCGGATCCTCCTCCAGCCATGCACTAAATTACTCACTTTCACCGACGTGTGGGACAACCAGCATCGGGGTCCACCAGCAATGCACTAAATTATTCCGTATAGAGTGACGGTAGACTACCCTGATCGAAGCGCCGCAGTAATGCCCAATGAGCCGTCAAATCACAAAACCCCCTCCTTTCCAGCAGTAAGTTGGACGGACGAAGCAACCATCATTTCACTCTTCTCTCTCAGCTTCTTCTCTACCCAACCCTCGCTTCTGCCTCATCTTGTTCCTCATTTCTTCAAGAAAACCCCAACCTGCTTCTGCCATTGTTCTTCTCTCCCAAAGAAGGAAAGGTGAGCGAATCAATGGTGTTGATTCTGGCCAAGGCCCAGTCTTGCAAACCCGAGACTGATCCTATAACTCCCTCTCTTTTCTTCTTTTGGGTTTGTGATTATGGTTTCTTTTCTTTTATTTCTATTTGACAGTTTCTTGATGGACGCTGGAGCACCGGCCGAAGTGATGTCTATGGCTCCGGCCAAAACCGTCGAGGCTCGTGGTACGAAGAAGCACAAGCACCCGGCCGAGACTACCGCAGACAAGCTCAAAGCCATCGCCCTGTCCAAGCCCCCCTCTCCGAGATCCCTCATTAAGCAAGTCCAGGTAATATCTCTTCTTGACGATATTTTTCTAGATCTTTATCGTGTTTTTTCATCCAACACGCAGTACTAGTACTAGTAGTACAACTTTTTGGGTGATCTTGCATGTGATTTTTGTGTGCCAAATGACGGTTCTAAATTCCTCTTTTGACCAAAACATGCGAGCGGTTGACACTGATTACTTATAGATTACTTTCAACTACTCCCTCTGTCCCAAATTTCTTGTCTTAGATTTGTCTAGATACGGATGTATCTAATACTAAAATGTGACTTAATACATCCGTATCTAGACAAATCTAAGACAAGAATTTTGGGACGGAGGGAGTACTTTATGAACATCAATGCTACCTTTTAAGATGGTGATGGTGCATGTAGACATCTCACACGAAGTCCATGGCCTAGTCAGTTATGCGGGGTTCATCCCGTAGGTCGGTGGCAAGAAATAGTCTGCAGAGTTTAGTTAGTGCAACTTTGCTTATCTATAGTAAGTACTATTGTTCAGTACTTGATTTGTGTTTGTGAACCCTGTATTGTTTATTAGTACTGCTGCTTTTGGTGTGTGGTCAGTCTTGAGAACGGTCTATGTTAATGTCTGTCCACTCAATTCAGCCTGTATATTTTGAAGTATCCAGATCATATTTTTTGTGACGACGGTTTTTCAATTATGGTTACACTCCAATATCTGTATGCATTGCAGGGTTTATCGCACCCACCAGGATTTCCAGCCCCATGGATGTTCGGTCCATACGATTTTTCACGACCTTTGGACTGTCCTGCTTGTGGGAGTAGGCAGGGCCCCTGCATGCCACCCGTAGTTGGACGATCAATCTTCTGTTTAGTACTTCAACATAGTTATTTCCTGGTAAGGATTCACTCGTGTCACATCAAGTAAATCTTATTGATTTACTGTCCAAATCTTATTGATTTAATGTCATGTTTTCTTTCTTTTCCTGCAATTTTATGATGCAGGTTTTGCCATGTGACATTCATCACAGAATAAACTGTTTGGTTTGCTCTACGATGACTATTTTTGCAGGTTTCACTTCTTATGTCGTGTCAGTAACGAAGGCACTGTCCATCATTTATATTACTGGAAAAAATTGGATCAGTTTGTTGTCTGAGTACAAGTTGAATCCCTATGATGAACTACAGTTTGGTTTAGCAAAAACGCCACAATTAGTCCTTCTCGCGTTTAAAAGAAATGAAGAAAAAAACTGGATCACGGTCACGGATCCTAGTCAAGTTAGAAAGCTGATCATAGCAGACCAGACACGATCGCCGCTGTCTCGCACAGATCGAGCACCAGCAGTTGCTCTAGCACTGACAGCGGCAGCAGCTCAGTCTGATCCAGCTGAGGATTGGGCACCGACCACGTCAGTGGATCAGTCTGATCTACCGGAGGATCAGACATCGACACCGGCACCTACTCCGACACCGGCACCAACTCTACAAGGAGCACCATCTCCGGCAGCAGCAGCGACTTCGGCACTTGCACCAACACTTGCACTTGTATCTGCTCCGGCCCGTGCAGTTGCACCGGCAACAGACTGGGCTGCAGTTCGCACTTCATATACCAAAGTCCTTACAAAAACCGACATGTCCACCTTCTTCGTAAGCATTGGCCGCCCAAGTGCTTCGTTCTTTTTTCTTTCCATGTTGTTTCACATGATTCACTATGTTGATCTAACTGTTTGGGTATGTCTTCTTGTTTGCAAACAGAGAATTCCTAGAGCAACGAGGGAGTCGTTCAACAATCCGGGCGACCGCGGCCAAGTTTCTCTTACCATGCGCAGCCTTGGTGTGAATGAATCTGCTCAATATACCGTAAGTACAAAGGATGGTCGCATGATGATTGATGCTAAAGGATGGTGAAGGTTCAAATCTAAATCATATCTTGTGGTAGGGGATGATGTCAAAATTGAACTTTCTTGGCAAGGAGAGCTGATCCAAATCAACTTTGAAATTAGCAGCACACAACTGCCGAACTGGTCTATCCTCCGAGAGATTTTGATGTAATAATCTGGCATGGTGAAACAAGTGTCCTGTGTGTATAAGTAGTATGACAGTATTATTTATCACATGGTATATCGTTGATAGAATTGCAACTCTGATTGCTGGTTAGGAACTGTCGTTCGATTTCATTCCAATAGCTGTCGTGCTTTATTCAATTTTTTGTATTCTCCTTGCGACAGCATCTAAAACCAGCGCCGTACCGATCGCTTGCAATATGAAAAGTGCTGAGGTAGAACACATGGGACCCCAAACATGCAGGGTCAGCTTGCGGCCCAAAGTCCAGAACCGTCAGCCTATCTGAGTATTATATTCTCAGCTGAACCCCCATAAAAAAAGCTGAACCCCCATAATGCTCGTGCGTTACACAGGGAGTATATTTCTCGGCAAGGTGAGCCTATGATATAAAAGAATTGTATATTTCTTTACAGAGGGAGTATCTCTCTGTCAAAAAATATATTTATGTGTAACTAGTTACTCCTATCTTTCTACTTCCTTTCGCTGATATGTGGGGCAACCGGCAAGGGGGTCCACATGCCATATGACAAATTAGAGTGCACAACTTCACGGTAGACACACCCCGGTCGTAGCGCTGCAGTAATGCAATGATTCGTCAAATCACAACCCCCCCTTTCCAGCTTAAGCAGTAAGCTGGATGGACGAAGCGACAATATTTCACTGGGCCTGAATCCCCTTCTCCCTCGTCTGCTTGTTCAGAGAAAATCCCCTCTCAGCGATTGCATAGGGTTTTCTCATGGAGAACCAGGTACGAATTCTTCATCTATCCCTGATAAATCCAAGTCCCTTGGTCGCAGGTAATCCTAGGATGGCAGCCACCGCCGTTGATGCATTTTTCTTCCTACTGAATCTAGTGTGTTTCAATTGCAGTGCACAAAGTGCGAGTACCCTACAGGTTTCTGCGCCCTCGGCGAGACGCCACACTTGTTCCTTCTCATCCTAACACAGCATTTTGAAACGCGCATAGTATGTTCCTAGAATCCTCTTTTCTATCCGGGAGGGTGGGGTTTTTTGAACATGTTGTGTTCTCATATTAATTTTCCTACAGTGTATTATTTGCTCTGCCAGAACACATGTACTCAAGATGCTCGGCCTTGACATAACTGAATACACTAGTTTAATGGTCACAGTGAAAACAAGCAATGGATATAAGTTCCGAGTTGGGTTCATGAACCAAGAAGACCGCTGCTTTTTTTATGGCCGAACTTGGATAAACTTTCTCAAGTGTTACAGACTAAAAGTTGGCACACGAATGTTGATGGAAATAGCAGAACCTGGTCTCATCTTCACTGCCATCTTCCACCCCGACGTCGTTCCAATTGTTCATCCATGTTAGTTTTGTATCTGGTTCTTGCTTTTTGCCTTGATTACTTCTTAATCCACCTATTATGTCTAACTAATCACAATTTAACTTTAGAAGTAGCAACGGATCTCTCACGAAGATGCTACTTCTAACTAATATTTTCTTATAATTGGTGGCACGTGTAGATTTTTTCAGAGTTAAGCAGTCTGCTCGTTTGTTACTCTGTAATAACTCGGCTGTTACTAATGGCACTGAAGTTGACTGGATCGACATCCACAAGTTCCTACACTTTATTGATCGTCTTGAGGTCCTTGTGGGGCGTTTCAATGGTGGAAGGCCACGTGGGATATGTGTGCCACTGATGCACTTGTTGAACAGGTCCAACTGTGTCGAGAAACTTATGGTACGAGCTATTTTCTGTTATATATGTTGTTCATAAACTATTGCTTATACACAGTTTTACAGCTGTGATCTTCTTGAAACAGGAACTGCCGAGTTCTATTGTTCCTATACAGATGCCTGACCATGGTCGGGTCAGACTTGCGCTTGGTCACAACATGATGTTTATGTCGACCTACTCAATTCCCCTTGGAGGTGAAAAGATACTTATTCATGGGTGGTCTCAAATAATGAAGGCTCGTCCATCTTGGAGAATAGGACAGAAGATTATGTTCATGCTTTTCCATGGCTCTAAAGTGAATATCTTGTTTATCGACCACGTTGCGAGATGAAGCTGCATTCAGAAGGTTGTGGATGCGTGGGGTGGCGCCTGGGCCTTCTCCTGGGGCTTGGCGGCCTCACCCTTGGTTAACTGTAGGCAAAGTAGCACTGTTCGAGGCGAGCTTTGTGTGGTTGAACCTGTATAAGTACTCATATTGCTTTCAGCTTTGGTTGTTAAGTGCCCCTGCTGGTTTCAGTTAAGGTTGTTAAGTACTCCTACTGCTTTTATAGTCTGTCGTGTTTCTTATGTCCTCTCTTCCTCCAGCCGCCAAAACCAAACCAGCGCCGGCGGGGCCGCCTGCTTCCGCCTCCCACGGCTGGCTGCACCTCAGTGCACGCATCGCCGCCCCATCGTCTCCTAAATCATTAACGCCGACGTCCTTCGCGCGCTTTGGTGCGCTCGCCGCAGTGCCGCCCTCTCACGTTGTCAACATGGTCAACAAACAACAGGAATCGGCAGAAGTACGTGGAGAGGATGACAGTAGGGCCCACCACGTCAACGTATGGAAAAATAAAATGCTTCCACCTAGTGTTTTCCTGACATCTGGGACACACGACATTGTGAGCATATATAGTCAATAGACAAGAGAACAGCACAAGATCGGCTGACACCTGGGACGTAGCTACTCGAGCAGTATTTTTTTGTTTGGTATTGTTGAGACGGAGCAGGGTTTGAACTGGGCTGTGGCCCGTCTAGCCCAGGCTTATTTTTATGTTCACCATGTGAGCAGCCCAGCTATTTTTTTCTTTGTGAAAATGAGCCCGGTTTATTTTTTCTGAAGAATACCCAATCCAGGCCTACTTATTTTTCTACGCCCTGATGGGCTGCAACTCTTTCAAGAAACCTGCAAATCTTGAAAGTAATATAAAATGGGTTGTAAATATAAAAACAGATGACAAATTGGCAATTACTTTATAATTTCTGAATTTTTTCACATTTTCAGATTCCTATTTCACTGAGCATTAACCTAATTTAAATATATCTTCAAAGTACTTTAAATCTGGCTTGACATTTCGGTATTAAAAATAGTTTGGAACCCACAGAAATATGCGAAATTGGCCCTGGCCAACCAAAAAAACGACTGCAATAAATTGCATAAGAAGTTGCCATGAGCTATATATAAATTATTAAAAATAGAGGGAGTGGTCTGACTTGTGGGCCTGTTTAGTTGACGCATATGCAAGATTTTTTTAATTATTATATACGTCAACAAACGTTTCTAGCAGACGTAACCGTTGGATGTCAATCCAACGGCCGTCGTGTTTCTTCAATCTCTGATCTTCTTGCTCCAGCCGCCAAAGCAGCGCCGGCGGGACCGCCTACTACCGCCTCCCGTGGCTGGCTGTGCTACCGCGCAGGCCTCAGTGCCCCTACTACTCCCACCGCTGGCTAGGGCATCCCTCTACTCACCCACACCCCCTGTTATTCTGCGGCGACCGCAGCCTCACACCGCAGCCGAACCGGTGAACGCTCGTACTCCTCTTCGCGTGGGCATCCACTGCCGCGCCTTCCCCGGCTCCACGTCGTCCCCTTCCTAGGCCTCGCCGTCGTCCACCGTCGTGGTGCTCTCGGCGCGGCGTGGTCAATGTAGTCAACGACCGACTTCCATCAGAAGAGTACTGTACGTGGAGAGGCTGACAGCTGGGTCCACAGCAGCCACAAGGAAGTGCCTCCTTATTACGCGGAAAATAATTATTCCTCCACCTGACAGCGGGGACCCACCGGACGGGCCACCACTATTTTGCGAAAAAATTGTTTCCCCCTGACTACTGGGACCCACCGGACGGGCCACCGTATTTCGCGAAAAAAATGTTCCCCCCGCTGTCAGCTCGGACCCACTGAAAGTGCCTCCTTATTACGCACGAAAAATGAATACTCCCCCGGCTAGATGGGACCCACCTTGGTGGGAGGCTGACTTGTGGGCCTAATAAGTTGACGGGGACGAAGGGCTTTGTCAACTTAGTCAATATGAACGATTCTAGCTCCAGTGACCGTACGATGTCCATCCAACGGCCGTAGTGCTTTTTCAACCTCTGGTCTTCTTGCTCCAACCGCCCAAAGCAGCGCCGGTCGTGCCGCATGCTCCTGCCTCCCGTGGCCGGTTGTGCTGCTGTAGAGGCCTCATCGCCCCCTACTATTCCCACAGCTGGCCAGGCCCTGCGGCGACGGCAGCCTCACACACACCCCCTGTTATTCTGCGGTGACGGCAGCGATCCGAACTAGTGAACCCTTGTACTCCTCTCCGCGCGGGCTTCCACTGCCGCGTCTTCCCCGGCTCCGCGTCGTCCCCATCCTAGGCCTCGTCGTCGTCCACCGCCGTGGTGCTCTCGGCGCGGCGTGGTCAATGTGGTCAACAACCGACTTCCATCGGAAGAGTACTGTGCATGGAGACGCTGACAGCTAGGTCCGCAGACGCAGCAAGGAAGTGCCTCCTTATTACGCGCAAAATAATTATTCCTCCACCTGACAGCAGGGACCCACCGGATGGGCCACCGTATTTCGTGAAAAAAACCTTTCCCCCTGACTGCTGGGACCCACCAGCTACATCTTCGCACGCAAGGAAGTGCGTCCGGGCAAAAAAAACAAAACGATTCGCCCCCTGACTGCTGGGACCCACCAGCTACATCTTCGCACGCAGGGAAGTGCCTGACAATCGGGACCCACCTGGTCGAAGCGTACGTAGCGTTGTCATTCTGGTCGCGAACGTGTACGTACATATATACTGGTGGATCTAGAGGCGTGCACGTGTCATAGTAGAGGCGGCCAGCGTGCAAGAAAGAAAATATGACCACGTATGTGTACATACGGGCGGGATCTCGAACGCGTACTCGCGCATACGTATGGTGAGGGCTCATTGACATGGCTGGGTCGGAACGGAGAAACAACATCATCGTCGTGTTCATGGGGAGGCAACGGAATGCGTCGTGTTCATCGGGAGGCAACAGAACGCGTGGGAGCCAACTGGCTGGGTCAGAACGGAATGCGTGGTCGTGTTCATCGGGAGGGCTTGGACGGAACAGGTGATGGAAACGAGGCCTAGCATACTGTAGAACAGAGGAAATGGACCTCCTACGGTCGAAACAGGGGTCCTGTTGATCGGGAGGGGTGTGGCGTACCGCAAACGGACGAAACGGACCTCCTACGGTCGAAACGGGGGTCCTCTTCATCGGAATGGGTGTGGCGTACCGCAAAACGGGACTCCACGGGATACTGTTCATCTCCACCGTCGACCTCCTCCAGCCTCCACGGGCTCCTGTTCATCCAGCCTCCACCGCGCGCTACTCCACCGGCTACTGTTCAACCACCCCTCCACCGTCTACTGTTCATCCAGCCCTCCACACCACAGGGTCCTGTTCAACCACCCCTCCACGGGCACTCCTCCACCGTCTACTGTTCATCCAGCCGTCCACACCACGGGGTCCTGTTCAACCACCCCTCCACGGGCACCCCTCCATCGTCTACTATTCATCCAACCCTCCACACCACGGGGTCCTGTTCATCCACCCCTCCATGGGCACCCCTCCACCGTCTACTGTTCATCCAGCCCTCCACCACACCACGGGGTCCTGTTCATCCAGAGGCAACGCCACCGCTCACTGTTCATCCAACCCCCCCCCCCCCCCAACGCTCACTGTTCATCCCATCGATCGGCTTCAGTTAGTAGCAGTAGTGAAGGAATCGCTCGATCGGGTTCTGTCGGGGATATACCCCGCGATATGACCCGGCTGGATGTATAACCCAGCCGGACTTGGCGACTCACTAATGACCCGCCCTGACTGGATGACACACTAAGTGACCCGCCCGATCCTGGCGACTTGTGGGTGACCTGGCAAGCGGATCATAGGAGCGACAAGACCTGGGGGCCCAGGAGGCTCAAGGCCCGGAAGGCCGGCTTACGTTATGGTAGGCCGGCTTAAGAGGAAAGGCGTGAGGAATATCTCCTTTAAGAGGAAGCAAGAGCCGGACTTGTAATCAACTTGTAAGAGAAGATAGGCTAGTCCTAGTCCTACTAGGACTCCACATGTAACCCGCCCCTCTAACTTATATAAGGAGGGGCAGGGCTCCCCAAAGAGGGACAAGTAAGAAGAAACAATCTCTAGGGCTAGACACAAAGAGCCGGTTTACTGGCGACTCTCTCATGATCATAATGAGACCTAGCCACAAACAACATGTAGGGTTTTTACCGGATGATGTTTCCTGGGGCCCGAAGCTGTCTAAATTCCTGTCTTGTGTGTTGCGTCCCTCGTCCCGATCAACCCCTCTCAAGCTACCACCTAGATGCGTTGGTCTCGCGACTAAGTCCTGGCACTAAGGACATCTGCCGTGACAAATCCACGACAGTTGGCGCCCACCGTGGGGCCAGCGTACGATGGTGTTGAGTTCTTGGAGGGATCTTTCCTAGGGATCGAGGAAGCACATGTTTTCGTCAGATGAAGAGGATCCGGTAAATTCATCGATCGAGAAGAGGATTAACTGTGGAGCTTGCATATACAAGATCAAAGGAGATTAGTGTTGCGTTTGCCTACCATTGCCGCAATCAGCAATACATCGAGATCAAAGGAAAATCCATATTTTGCTGCTGTGCCAATCCATCAAGTCACCAGGGGACCAACGGCACAAGTCCGCACACGTAATCATCAGGATACGTTGTTGATGCTACAGCATGGAGCGGCGATCGAAAAAAAGAAAAAAAATATTAATTCAACCCGGTTGCAGATTGTTCGATCCGATCTGCTCGCGACCCAGAATCAGGTTTGGACACAGACTCGGTTTCGACCTTTCAGCCGGCCTGCCTCGCCTGCGACCTTCGCTGCCACGGTGGCCAACGCGATGAGCCGCTTCCACCTAAGCCGCTGTGGCCTCGCGCCTCCACCTTGGGCGCTGCCCCTGTCACCTCGACGATTACCATGAGCCGCCTCCAAACTCGCCTCTGCCTTCGCCGGTTGTTGACAAATCGCCTACCACCGGCTCTAACCCGGTCACGCCGATCGTTTCCGAGTCGGTCTGGCCTCGAATAGCTGTTTCGGCCACTGCAATCAATGACCGCAGTCCGAGCCTCCGTGGCTGGACCACGCCAAGTCGCCCTATCCTTTCTTTGGTTTGGATCAAGAAGGAAACTAAGCCCTGTCAGAGGGACGGGCATACGTACTGCAACAATTGGAATCAAAGTCAAAGTAAGGGATTGAGTCCAGTCAACGGCGAAACAATCTGGGACTCAAAAACGAATTTTAGGACAACAGGCTCGGTTTCTGCATGTTGAGCCGCCCTCGCCACCACTGGTCTTCGCTCTCAAGCCCAGCCTCAGGCGCCGCCGTCAAAACCACCAATGTGGGCCTGCCTTGACCCGCCATCAATGCGTGGTCCGGTAGCCCGAACCGCGCCCTGCGCTGCCTCACGCCGTTGTACATCTCTGCGGTGTTGCGTCGTCCATCCATGCCGGGTCGACCAGTCACCGTGCCGCCTTGAACCGCTGTTCCGAGCCACCACCGTGAGCCGCCACGAGCCGCCCCGATTCAAACGCGTCTCCGCCTCTGCCGTGTCTCCGGCTGTGTTGCGGGCCACGTCCATCAAATTTGCCGAGTCGCCGCCGGGTCAAGCCGCATCCTCCTTGCTGGTTGTGGCCCGCCTTGGCCTTATTTCTGCGCTTGCGTGCCCGTCGCCCGAGCGGCCGCACAAGCCACCCATGTGTGTTACCACGCCGTGCCTACGCGTGCTGTTGTTTCCATTTTTGAGCTGCATGTATTGTCTCCTACTCCGGCCCGCTGGCTCCGCTTCTGCTGGATGTCAAGTTGCCCGTCGCCGGTTACCCAATGGGCTCCCGCGCGACCCCGGCTGCGCCCTTGCATGCTCACTTGAAAGCTGCCAGCTCTTTCTTGAAGAAAGGAAAGCAGGAGTGGACTGGGAAGTTGAGAAATAAAAGAAAGAGGCTGGGGCTCCTCGGTATTACATCAGATTACCGTTTTTGCTGTTGTTGGTTATTTGCCTCTGGCTGATAAAGCTACAACACAAACACTGGTTTTGCCACTGTCCAATGGACACAAGTGGAGCCTGTCGGCAAAGAAAAAGAAAGGGTGGAGCTGGTGTTACAACAGAAGCATCAATGCAGATATTCCAGTACGGATAAGCCGGTCAGAGAGGGCTTAAATCGCCATTGAAATTATTGAAGATTATCTACGGATGTCATAGACAAGTCATTTGGACAAATCAGGTGATATCAATCCAAGTTTGTTTTATTAGCACATGTTGTTTTTGTCGTAGAACAGGTTTATCTTTGCCTTGGTCTGCAATATTGTTTATGCAGGGCAATTATTTATGACAAAAAGTGATATTATACCGCGGATATGGAGGCACGACAACATCTTTTGGCACAGGTGGTCGTCATTATTCAACGGACTCCCGCACCGGCTTACAACGCCGTGGCCATCTCTCGCGACCGCGCCGACTTACAATGTCGTGGTCGTCTCTTGCGACCACGTCGGCTTACAACAAGGAGGACAACTTGCCCGTCCGCACCGGTTTACAACGCCACGGCCGACTCATCTGTCTGTGCCGCCTCTGATGTTACGGCCGTCTTTACCATCCGTCTCTCGCGGCCTGGTCTACATCGACACACTGAGCCGCACTTGTCTGGATGAGCTATTTATTGAGTATGAGCACGTCACTACTTGGGAAGCCCGGTTTTCTTTCAACAAAATGGAGGCAAATTATCACATACTATCAGCCGCCGTCTGCACTGGGTGGCTCAATGGGCAGGCGCACAAGTCGCCGCCACTACAGTTTGGTTAACTTAAATCGCCAGCTGGAAGGAACCATTGGCCGAGTTGCTGACACGGCTCATACAGGATCATTTATAACCCGCCGCAGTCACCTCAACCTTCTGTGGATTCACATTGAACTATCAACACCAATGATATACAACTTATGTTGGTTTATATCACGGTCAAATATGGAGAATCTCAAGCCAACTCCTCGAGTCGCCTTGAGACTCGGGGGCTACAATGATATGACTCAGCAAACTGTTGCCAGTTTTCAGTAAAGTCAACAACCCCAGGACGTTGGAGGGGACGATAACCCGGTCTTGGAGGATACTACCATTATATTGGTGAAAAATTTAAAGGCCGTCGGAAAATTTCCGGCTTAAAAAGAAGGATTCCGGTTTAAAATCCGGTTCAAGAGACATCTTTCTCCCACAAAGTACTGAAGCTCTTAATATTCGGTTTAAAATCCGGTTCAAGGGAATTTATTTACCACAAAGCTTTGAAGCTCTCAAATTCGGTTCAAATCCGGCTGAAGGTAAATTTATCTCTCACAAAGTTTTGAAGCTTTCTAATCCGGTTTGAACTTCCGATTCAAAAAGAATTAATCTCTCGCAAGTTCGAGTTCTCATAAAGATTAAATGGTGCCAAAAAGAGCTTGCTGCCATGATGTGCGATTCAAACATGGGTATCCCGCCTTACGGCTTATCTTATTGTGGTCACTTGGGGGCTTCCTGTTCAAACATAGGTCGTATCCGAACCAACGAGAACATAGCTGTCGATACCCTTTTGATTGGCAGACTGCCGAACCTACTTGGGGGCTTCTTGATCGTATCCGAATCATAGCTCAACCCCTTTGGGAATCGACATGGATCGTATTCGAATCAGCGTCGCTAAACAACTCTTAAGGTCATTTGGGGGCTTCCTGTTCAAACATAGGTCGTATTCGAACCAAAGAGAACATAGCTGTCGATACCCTTTTGATCAGCAACGCCAACGCCACTGGGGGCTATTTGATCGTATTCGAATCTTAGCTTAACCCCTTTGGGACGGTTTACTGATCGTATTCGAATCAGAAGCCTCAAAAAAACTATCTGTTTCTTATACAGTTCTTGTAATCACAAGTATTTGAGTTGTCACGAATATCATATGTGTCGACTTTTACAGAGTTGAGTAATCTACTTCACCCTCCGGATCACATAAACCGGCGGTATCATTTATTTATAACCCGGCTTGACTTTTGACTATAAGTCGCCAGCTTATAACAATCATCATCTATGTGGAAGCATTGGCTTCTAAGGATTGGGTTATCACCCTTACTGCACAGGTCATGTAAACCGGCAGTACAAATTCAATATCACAGTGGTTATATCTGAGGTATTATGACCCGCCCTGCGGCAAACCGCCATGGGTTCTTGTGATCTACTTGTGTGCAGGGTAAGATTACATTTGGGTGGTTACCCACCCTGGCTCTTGACGGTAAGTCGCCAGGGCATATGTTGTTTAAACTCTGTGCAGGATTTACAGAACTATGACTTATATAAATGCTTCAGTCCAAGCTCATCACTGAAATTGGTGTCTCAAAAGGGTTATCAATTATTGATTTTCTCAAGGGCTATAGGCCACCGGGTTACAAAAACTCCGGCTTACAATGAATGCGCATTAAGTCGTCATCGGCCAAGAGCCGCCAGGTATTTAAACTCCGGATTTACTTGTCAACCGATGAGGTATTCAAATCTTTAATAGCCAAAACTGGCTCGATTTTCATGATGATATTGAATGATTGAAGTTTTCGTACCGGATTATATTATTCAAATCTTGAATAGCCAACATGGCTGGATTTCTGTTATGATTGAGGTTTTCATAGTCGCTTTAGCGTAACGGCTATTATTTTTATCAAGGGGCAGGATTTATTTTACAATGGAGGAAATAGTCCCGAATCGCTGCAGGCTTACGACCCGGCACTTGGGGGCTACATTGTTCAAATCGAGATTACATCGAATATACAAGTCCCATGTCACTGCCAGCATGCACCATGGTCCTTGGGGGCTAATGCAAAGTCATTTTTTGCTCAACTTATTGAAGACCCGACTCATCACATTTTAAATGAGCTGGCCCTTGGGGGCTACCAATTGCTCATGTCAGAAATTCAAGGTACACAAGCCTGAGTCCATTATATTGAAAGATCCACTACTCAGTTGGTAGAGTACAAAGCTCTTAACGTTATGGACGTGGGTTCAAGCCCCATGGTGGAGATTACATCATATGATGTTATTATCAATGAATTATATACAAAGTCCCAACTCAGTATTATCTTACTGAGCTGGCCCTTGGGGGCTATACGTCGCCGCTCAAGTCTACATGATCATATTTACAAAAGTCCCTACTCATTATTGCTTAATGACCCGGCCCTTGGGGGCTATACTGGTTGAAGTTTTTATGGGCATCAGGCAATTACAAGTCCCAGGTTGCTGCAAACAGGACAACCCGGCACTTGGGGGCTACAGGTAATATAGATATAAGGGAGAAAAAATCTTTAAATTCTCAGTTTTGAGCAAACCAGATTGACCCGGCATCTGCAGCAATTATGACCCGACATCGGTATCAATTATGACTCGGCATCATCTATTTATAACCCGGTGATTTCGGTAATGATAAATTGGCAAGCTATACATGTTCAAGCCGGCTGAAAATCAGATAAGTATTTCAAGACCAATATTTTTTAAAAACCGGAGCTTTGGAGGCCGACTCAAGTGGATTATTCTTCACAATATTTCTCTGTGAGAAACCAACATTAGCAAATTGAATATGAAGCTGGCCTATTGACCCGGGCTTTCTAGAAGGAGGAGATGACAAGGACTTAAGGATGATCAAGTGCCGGCTTACAAGAATATTTAACCCGGAGTACAACCTGTCAATTTGGTCTTGTGTTTATGTTGCAGATCAGTTTAACATGGATAAATCCAAATTAAACTGGGGGGCTAATGTCAGGGATATACCCCGCGATATGACCCGGCTGGATGTATAACCCAGCTGGACTTGGCGACTCACTAATGACCCGCCCTGACTGGACGACACACTAAGTGACCCGCCCGATCCTGGCGACTTGTGGGTGACCTGGCAAGCGGATCATAGGAGCGACAAGACCTGGGGGCCCAGGAGGCTCAAGGCCCGGAAGGCCGGCTTACGTTATGGTAGGCTGGCTTAAGAGGAAAGGCGTGAGGAATATCTCCTTTACGAGGAAGCAAGACCCGAACTTGTAATCAACTTGTAAGAGAAGATAGGCTAGTCCTAGTCCTACTAGGACTCCACATGTAACCCGCCCCTCTAACTTATATAAGGAGGGGCAGGGCTGCCCAAAGAGGGACAAGCAAGAAGAAACAATCTCTAGGGCTAGACACAAAGAGCCGGTTTACTGGTGACTCTCTCATGATCATAATGAGACCTAGCCACAAACAGCATGTAGGGTTTTTACCAGATGATGTTTCCTGGGGCCCGAAGCTGTCTAAATTCCTGTCTTGTGTGTTGCGTCCCTCGTCCCGATCAACCCCTCTCAAGCTACCGCCTAGATGCGTTGGCCTCGCGACTAAGTCCTGGCATTAAGGACATCTGCCGTGACAAATCCATGATGGGTCCAGTTAACAGTCATCGATCGATCGCTCGGGTTCAGTAAAGCGTAGCCTGCAGTGCAATCGCTCGGGTTCAGTTAGAGCCCAACGCCTCGCTCGGGTTCAGTTAGAGCCAACGCCTCGCACACACGCGCGTACGTGTATGAGAGAAACACACATCGCTCGGCCCTCGACCTCCCACTGTAACCGGGAACACCATGCCAAGTTTCATGATTTCCAGGCGAGTTTTGGATTTACATGAATTTAAAATCAAAGTTTCTCGATGTTCATGGCCAAGTCATGACGCCCAGATGTTTGAATTTCATTCTCATTTCTTCCATGGGACCTAGAAATTCAACCAAGGACACACATGTGATTTTTCAACCCACTTTGGTGCACCGGAGCATGTGCATGCAATTCATATTTAGATTATGCACATTAAAAGTCCAGAAACTCAATTAATTTATAAAAAGGCCAAATGAACCCGCAATAATTCCAAAATTTAACAGGCCACTCATATAGTTCTATGTTGCCTCTGTACATAAAATCAGGTGGGAGGCAGCGTATATCATTTCGCACACAAAGGTGACACGTTCCCTCTCGGAACCACGAGGCTTGTTGAGGCAATCTCCGGTTTTGCAAGAGGCTTATACCAAAACTTGTCCCAATTCAGCCAAAAATTATACATATGAAAACAGGGTTTAGATTATCCCAAACATCTCGCCACCTAGACCAATAATGTACTATGATTTGAATTCAACAAAAAATGGATACAAATATTTGAATTGGAGAGCGTATGGTACATGTAGTTCACAGTGAAATATGATTACTGCTATATGTATGTTTTTTGTTATCAAGATAATATTTAAATTATTGTATAACTTGACAACAATCGTATTCAAATAAGGAAAATTGATTCAAATTTAGTCCATATGGTAGATGACAATATATATGTTCACATGGTGGAGTAAAATGTTCATCTATGATGGAAGATCAAAATGTACGACTACATCAATTATAAACCGCAAGGTCACCTAACGATATATTCGAATTCAACATAACGTGGATTCAAAAATTGAAATTCGAGATCATGGCATCTGTAATCATATAAAAAGGGATGGTGGGAATTGATTTGTTTTTTGTTGTTGTTGAGGGAAGTGCGAATCGATTTGGTACTGTGCAGGGTAATCTTGTTCTCCCGATTTTTTTCATTTTTCTTGTAGTTTTTTCAATGGCATCTATAGCAATATAGTAAAAGGGGACATGACTCTCTTGTGTCTTGTATGAATTGTTTTTTTACACGTTAAGTTTGTTCTGCCGAACAAGGAATCCGCACCTTGTTATCCCGAAATTTTCAAGCTCGAGTATCTTTTGTCTCACCTGTTTTGAAACTCCCGCTTCTTCAACCCGTGTTGCGCCTTGTTATCCCGAAATTTCCAAGCTCGAGTATCTTTTGTCTCACCTTCTTTGAAACTCCCGCTTCTTCAACCCGCGCCGCGCCTTGTTATCCCGAAATTTGGACGCGTGCGTGTAACGCCCTGGATTCGATGCGCCAGGTGTCTGCAGTTATTCGCCGTCGTTGCTATGCCATTTGCTTGCGTGTCGCATTTTGCCATGTCATCATGTGCATCTCATTCTGCATACGTGTTCATTTCATGCATCCGAGCTTTTTCCCCGTTGTCCGTTTTGCAACCCGACACTCCTATGTCCTCCGGCGCCCATTTTACCTCGTTTCGTGAGTGGCCGAGAAATGTTCTCGGAATGGTTTGGAACTTGGCGAGCGGTCTTATTATAGTGTAGACAGAGCGCCTGTCAAGTTTCGTCGCATTCGGTGCTCGTTTGATAGCCCAACCGTTAAACATATAGCGGCACCGTTGCCGGTATTCTCGTCGGACGTTTCGGTATCCGGAACAGTCGCCGGGCCTCACTTCTCTTCTCTCCTCTCAGCCTGAGGCCTCTCTTCACAGGCCACCTAGTCCTCCTCTGTCCGGAGCCTCACGATCGCGATCGTAGGGCCCCGAAACCCCCCAAAACCCTAGCTATGTGCTATAAATGGACACCCCTTGTCCATTTTGGGCAGTCTAACCCCCTCCGCCTACCTCTAGCCTCCCCCTCCTCAGATTCCGCGCCGCCATCAACCTCCCACCTCTTCCTCGGATCGCGCGCCACCGCCTCCTCCTTGAAATCCGGCGTAGGCCACCTCGCTGCCGCCACTTGGCGCGCCCTGATTCGCCAGCGCCGCCGCTTCAGCCGCTCCCAGCCATCCACGCGCGCCCACGTCGCCTCCTCTTTCTCCACCGCGCCGCAGCCCGCGCGAGGCCCGAGGAACTCGGATCGGGGCCCGCCGGAGCCCCGTCAGCTAGCGCCGCCGTACTCCGGACCCCACCGCCCGCGCCGCCCCTGCCGCCGGGTCCGACCGGATCGGGTCGGGGGCGCCCAGATCCACACCGCCCCGACCCTCTCCGGCGACCTCAGCGCCGGATCCGTCGCCGCCGTCCCCGGCCGCCTCGCCGCCGATCTGCATCGTCTCGTCCCCGGTCGACCCGAGCCCTCCAACCAAACAGGAGCCCGTACCGTCTCGTCCCCGGGACCGCGAGATCCACTTGCCCACGAGGTTTTTTTTTCAAAGTCCCTGGGATCTCACATTCGAGTGCTATGTTTGTCATGCCATAACTCTATGCATATTGCTCCGTTTTGCATGCATGATATGTTGAAATGTTCATCTGGTTGTGCTCTTCATTTAGTTCCATTGTGCCATGTTCATTTGGGTGCATCTTGATGCCCTAAACATTGTTGCAAGAGTGCTATATAATGTTGTCTGCTGTAGTTTGTCAGAACATGCTTATTTGTCATTGTTGTACCTTTTTGTGTGATTTTCGTTTGAGCATGAAGTCTATATGTGTTATGAGCTACAACATGCCATATTTGTTGTTCTGCAATCCATTCTTCATGATATGCCATATATTGATTGTTTCATACTTGTAAAGTAGCCTCCGTGATGTTGCTGATTTCAGGGTCTTAGATTTTCACTGTCTTTGTCTGCTGCTATTTTGATGCCATGTATTCATGTTGCTACAGTGAGATCCATGCCTCTTTTGAGTATCATAAGTAAGGATGTTTTGGACATATGGTTATGCTTTATCCATCCATGCCTCTTTTTGAATTTATGGAGTGCTCTAAGATGTCTTAATCTTGCTCTACTTTTGCTATAAAATGTTCCTGGCAGATTGTTTACATGTTATTTGATTTTGCCAAGGTTGTTGTAGTTGATCCTTCCATGATATGTTGTTGTTCTTGCCATGTATAGCTTCTGTGACATGTCTAGTTGCTGGATGTATGCTTAGTTTGTAATGCAATGACTCGTAGAGAGTGCATCGAGCTCACCAACATGTCTACTTGTTATCTGTTTATGTCATGCTTCAGTTTTTCACCAAGTCTGAATCTGTTTATGTTTTTGCTATGTTCACATGCTTGCAATTGTATTTTATAATCCCTTTTGGCTTATGGTCAGTAAGGGATTCTTGTTATATGCTTTGAGTAGATTCACGACATGCTCTATTTTGACATGATAGCTTGCTGTAAAATGTTGTTTTATAGCTCTAAATATTGCAACCTGATGCTATTTCTGCCATGTCCTGAAATTCTGCCAAGTCTGTGAACATGTTATTATTTGCAATCTTGCCATGTCCTTTTGAGCATGTTCTTGTAGTTTCTGGAGATAGCTCAGTGTTCATGTTTTGTAATGCTTTACCTGTACATCATGCACATGGTTTTTTTTTTCATGTTGAGATCCTGTAGCTTGTTGTCTTGATGCTTGCAATATGCCTAGTTGCTGTTTTGGACAGCGTGTCCTTTGAACTTGTATAGTGTATGTGTTGAACCGTTACTCCGTTTTGATTGTGCTCTATATGAAACTTGCCTAGTTTTGTATGTAGTTTCATATTACCTTGTTGGATCCATGTTTTGAGGTGTGTGCTTAATGTTTGTATGCATTTTGCATCAATGCCATTTTAACTTGTTTTGCTCATATCTTCTAGGCCGTAGCTCCGAATCTAATGAACTTTATATGTAACTTGACTAGAATTTCGTGTAGATCATGTTGGTGCATCTTAACTTGCTGTTTAACAAACTTGAACATAAGGTTATTCAGATCTGGACCAATTTTGAAATTTGCATATGGGGACTTACCGGAATTGTTCTATGTTGTTTCCGGACTCATTTAAACTTGCCTTGATGTGTTGCTCTTGTATGCATCATCTCTTGCCATGAGTAGCTTCATTTAGCCTTGTCATGCATCATACTTTCTCGAGCACCATGCCTTGTTCATGTGTGGTGTGTTTACCTTGTTGTGTGCTTCTTCTCGCTAGTTCCCGTTTTGTTGCGATCGTGAGGATTCGTTCGTCTACACTTGGTTCGTCTTCGTGGCTTCATCTTCTTCATGGACTGGTTCTTCTTCCTAGCGGGATTTCAGGCAAGATGACCGTCACCCTGGATCTCATTACTATCATTGCTATGCTAGTTGCTTCGTTCTTTTGCTATGCTGCGTTACCTACCACTTGCTTATCAAGCCTCCCAAATTGCCATGAACCCCTAACCTTTGTCACCCTTCCTAGCAAACTGTTGTTTGTCTATGTTACCGCTTTTGCTCAACCCCTCTTATAGCATTGCTAGTTGCAGGTGAAGAAGAAGATTGCTCCATGTTGGATTATGTTTATGTTTATGTTGGGATATCACAATATCTCTTATACTATTAACGCATCTATATACTTGGTAAAGGGTGGAAGGCTCGGCCTTATGCCTGGTGTTTTGTTCCACTCTTGCCGCCCTAGTTTCTGTCATATCGGTATTATGTTCCCGGATTTTGCGTCCCTAACGCGGTTGGGTTATTTATGGGACCCCCTTGATAGTTCGATTTGAATAAGACTCCTCCAGCAAGGCCCAACATTGGTTTTACCATTTGCCTCACCTATCCCCTTTTATTTCCCTTGGTTTTCCGGAGCCCAAGGGTCATCTTTATTTTAGCCCCCCCAGGCCAGTGCTCCTTCGAGTGCTGGTCCAAACTAGAGTCCTTTGCAGCGCCACCTCGGGGAAACTTGAGGCCTGGTTTTAGTTCTACGGAGTGCTCATCCGGTGTGCCCTGAGAACGAGATATGTGCAGCTCCTATCGGGATTTGTCGGCACAGTCGGGTGGTCTTGCTGGTCTTGTTTTATTACTGTCGAAATGTCTTGTAGCCGGGATTCCGAGACTGATCGGGTCTTCCCGGGGAGAAGGAATATCCTTCGTTGATCACGAGAGCTTATCATGGGCTAAGTTGGGACACCCCTGCAGGGTTTGAACTTTCGAAAGCCGTGCCCGCGGTTATGGGCAGATGGGAATTTGTTGATATCCGGTTGTAGTAAACTTGAAGTAAACTCTTCTAAAATACACCAACCATGTGCGTAACCGTGATGGTCTCTTTTCGGGTTGTTCGAGAGGAGAACACGGTTTCTGAGTTATGTTTGACGTAAGTAGGAGTTCAGGATCACTTCTTGATCATTACTAGTTGACGACCGCTTCCTTTGCTTCTCTTCTAGCTCTTATTTGCGTAAGTTAGCCACCATACATTGCTTAGTCGCTACTGCAACCTCACCACTTTACCCCTTCCTCACCCTTTAAGCTTTGCTAGTCTTGATACCCATGGTAATGGGATTGCTGAGTCCTCGTGGCTCACAGATTACTACACCACCAGATGCAGGTACAGGTTATGCGATGATCATGACGTGAGAGCGATGTTTAATTGTGTTGGAGTTCTTCTACTTCTTCTTCGATTGAGGGATAGGTTCCTGGTCGGCAGCCTGGGCTAGCAGGGTGGATATTGTTTGAGTTTCTGTTTATGTTTCATCCGTAGTTGGATGTTGATCTTGTATGTTGTATTGTTGTATTCATGTGACATTGTATGTCTTGGACGTATCCCCACTACTATGTAATGTTGATGTAATGATATCCACCTTGCAAAAGCGTCTTCAAGATGCGCTTCTATCCTTGGTGGGACCTTCGAGTTCCTTTAGGATAGGGTCGCATCTTGGGCGTGACACGCGAGAACTCCCTCCTCATCCGAAATTGCTCCCGCAGCCCAGACACGCGAAATCCCCCTTCTACCCCTCAACCAGAAATGAAGTTCCACGTCGCGGTGTCAAAACCGGTGGGGGTACGCTGGTAACTTACCCTACATTTCGGACAAGCGCGTCCCTAAGCTTGGCTCCCCCTCCCCCTTCGCCCCCCCATTCGTACACCGAGGCCGCCAAATCCCGCGAAACCCCACGCTCCTCCGTCGGCCTCCCGACCGCCGCCCAGCCGGAGACTCTTTCTCGACTACGTCGTCCACCGCAACACCTTGCCATCCCTCATCTGCCGCACCGAATGAGGATCCGTTGTCGATCTCGTCGTCCCGCCGGATCAGCCGCCCGTCCTCCACCTCCAAGGAGCTGCCCCGACGTTCGCCTCGTCTATAGCACAACCTCAATCCCCACAGCGTCGTCTTGACCTGCCCCACCGGAACCGCAGCACCCTCACCAATTCCTCCGATGAAGCCGAGGCCAACTCGGCGCCGCCAAGGAGGTTCTGCACTCACTGCTGCATTTTATCTTTTATTCGATCTCACGGGGCTGACGGTGCTCGATACCGAGCAGACATGGCATGTCTCCATCGACGGCGCCGTCGCCGGCCACATCATCCACGGCGTCTCTCCCCCATGTCGTTGCTTCCTCGGCGGCGACTTCCACAACGGCACTAGCTGCAGCTGCTCCGGCACTCGCTCGCGCTGCGGCTCTGTTCTTGCTGTCGGTCGCGCTGCTGCACTGCTCCTGCTTTCGTTCGTGCTGCTGCTCTGCTCTTGCTCTCGCTTGCGCTGCTGCTGCTGCTGCACGACCACCGGCAGCTACAGGAGTTGCTGCTTTAGCACTCGCTCGCGGTGCTACTGCACGACTTCCTCTCTGCTAGTGTGTTCCTGATGTCTACTACACAACCTTCTTCTTGTAGACGTTGTTGGGCCTCCAAGTGCAGAGGTTTGTAGGACAGTAGCAAATTTCCCTCAAGTGGATGACCTAAGGTTTATCAATTCATGGGAAGTGTAGGATGAAGATGGTCTCTCTCAAGCAACCCTGCAACCAAATAACAAAGAGTCTCTTGTGTCCCCAACACACCCAATACAATGGTCAATTGTATAGGTGCACTAGTTCGGCGAAGAGATGGTGATACAAGTGCAATATGGACGATAGATATAGGTTTTTGTAAACTGAAAATATAAAAACAGCAAGGTAGCAAGTGGTAAAAGTGAGCGTAAACGGTATTGCAATGGTAGGAAACAAGGCCTAAGGTTCATACTTTCACTAGTGCAAGTTCTCTCAACAATAATAACATAATTGGATCATATAACTATCCCTCAACATGCAACGAAGAGTCACTCCAAAGTCACTAATAGTGGAGAACAAACGAAGAGATTATGGTAGGGTACGAAACCACCTCAAAGTTATTCTTTCCAATCAATCTGTTGAGCTATTCCTATAAGTGTCACAAACAGCCCTAGAGTTCGTACTAGAATAACACCTTAAGACACAAATCAACCAAAACCCTAATGTCACCTAGATACTCCAATGTCACCTCAAGTATCCGTGGGTATGATTATACGATATGCATCACACAATCTCAGATTCATCTATTAAATCCAACACATAGAACCTTAAAGAGTGCCCCAAAGTTTCTACCGGAGAATCACGACGAAAACGTATGCCAACCCCTATGCATAGGTTCCCAAGGTCACGGAACCCGCAAGTTGATCACCAAAACATACATCAAGTGGATCAATAGAATACCCCATTGTCATCACGGGTATCCCACGCAAGACATACATCAAGTGTTCTCAAATCTTTAAAGACTCAATCTGATAAGATTACTTCAAAGGGAAAAATCAATCCATTACAAGAGAGAAGAGGGGGGGAAGAAACATAAGATCCAACTATAATAGTAAAGCTCGCGATACATCAAGATTGTGCCAAATCAAGAACACGAGAGAGAAAGATCAAACACATAGCTACTGGTACATACCCTCAGCCCCGAGGGTGAACTACTCCCTCCTCGTCATGGAGAGCGCCGGGATGATGAAGAAGGCCACCGGTGAGGGTTCCCCCCCTCCGGCAGGGTGCTGGAACACGGTCCCGATTGGTTTTTGGTGGCTACAGAGGTTTGCGGTGGAGGAACTCCCAATCTATTCTCTATTCTGGAAGTTTTAGGATACATAGGTATATATGGGTGACAGGAGTAAGTCGGTGGACCGAAGGGGAGGCACGAGGCAGGGGGGCGCGCCCCTACCCTCGTGAGCACCTCCTTCATCTTCTGACGTAGGGTCCATGTCTATCCGGTAGGTTTCCTTCCAAAAATAACTTCTCCATTTGATTTCGTTCCGTTTCGACTCCGCTTGACATTCCTTTTCTTCGAAACACTGAAATAGGCATAAAACAACAAATCTGGGCTGGGCCTCCGGTTAATAGGTTAGTCCCAAAAATAATATAAAAGTGGATGATGAAGCCCAATATTGCCCAAAATAGTAGATAATATAGCATGGAGCAATCAAAAATTATAGATACGTTGGAGACGTATCAAGCATCCCCAAGCTTAATTCCTGCACGTCCTCAAGTAGGTAAATTATAAAAAAAAGATAATTTTTGATGTGGAATGCTAGTTGGCATAATTTCAATGTAATTCTTCTTACTTGTGTTATGAATATTCAGATCCGAAAGATTCAAGACAAAAGTTCATATTGACATAAAAGCAATAATACTTCAAGCATACTAACTAAGTAATTATGTCATCTCAAAATAACAAGGCCAAAGAAAGTTCATCCCTACAAAATCATATAGTTTAGTCATGCTCCATTTTCGTCACACAAGAATGCTCTCATCATGCACAACCCCGACGACAAGCCAAGAAATTGTTTCATACTTTAGTAATCTCAAACTTATAAACCTTCACGCAATACATGAGTGTGAGCCATGGATATAGCACTATGGGTGGAATAGAATATGATGATGGGGGTTATGTGGAGAAGATAAAAAAGGAGAAGATCTCACATCAACGAGGCTAATCAATGGGCTATGGAGATGCCCATCAATTGATGTTAATGCAAGGAGTAGGGATTTCCATGCAACGGATGCACTAGAGCTATAAATGTATGAAAGCTCATCAAAAGAAACTAAGTGGGTGTGCATCCAACTTGCTTGCTCATGAAGGCCTAGGGCATTTGAGGAAGCCCATCGTTGGAATATACAAGCCAAGTTCTATAATGAAAAGTTCCCACTAGTATATGAAAGTGACAACATATGAGACTCTCTATATGAAGAACATGGTGCTACTTTGAAGCACAATATATGAGACTCGCTATATGAAGAACATGGTGCTACTTTGAAGAACAAGTGTGGAAAAAAGGATAGTAGCATTGCCCCTTTTTTTTTGCCTTCTTTTTTTTCTTTGGCCTTTCTCTTTTCCTTTTTTTGGGACGATGCTCTATTGAATGATGATCATCACACTTCTATTTATTTACAACTCAATGGTTACAACTCGATACTAGAACAAAGTATGACTCTATATGAATGCCTCCGGCGGTGTACCGGGATATGCAATGAATCAAGAGTGACAAGTATGAAAGAATTATGAATGGTGGCTTTGCCACGAATACTATGTCAACTACATGATCATGCTAGCAATATGACAATGATGAACGTGTCATGATGAGCGGTATGGTGGAAAGTTGCATGGCAATATATCTCGGAATGGCTATGGAAATGCCATAATAGGTAGGTATGGTGGCTGTTTTGAGGAAGATATAAGGAGGTTTATGTGTGAAAGAGCGTATCATATCACGGGGTTTGGATGCACCAGCAAAGTTTGCACCAACTCTCAATGTGAGAAAGGGCAATGCACGGTACCGAAGAGGCTAGCAATGATGGAAGGGTGAGAGTGCGTATAATCCATGGACTCATCATTAGTCATAAAGAACTCAGATACTTATTGCAAAAATTTACAAGCCATCAAAAACCAAAGCATTACGCGCATGCTCCTAGGGGGATAGATTGGTAGGAAAAGACCATCGCTCGTCCCCGACCGCCACTCATAAGGAGGACGATCAAATAACACCTCATGTTTCAAATTTGTTACATAACGTTTACCATACGTGCATGCTACGGGACTTGCAAACTTCAACACAAGTATTTCTCAAATTCACAACTACTCAACTAGCACAACTTTAATATCACTACCTCCATATCTCAAAACAATCATCAAACTTCTCTTAGTATTCAACACACTCATAAGAATTCTTACAAATACTCTATGCTTAGCATATTAGGATTTTAAGCAAATCACCATGTGAGGGAGTCCTGGATTAGGGGGTGTTCGGATAGCCGAACTATATCTTCAGCCGGACTCCAGGACTATGAAGATACAAGATTGAAGACTTCGTCCCGTGTCCGGAAGGTTCTTTCCTTGGCGTGGAAGGCAAGCTAGGCGTGCGGATATTCAAGATCTCCTACCAATGTAACCGACTCTGTGTAACCCTAACCCTATCCGGTGCCTATATAAACCGGAGGGTTGTAGTCCGTAGGACGAACATATCATAACCATCATCATACCCATAGGCTAGCTTCTAGGGTTTAGCCTCCTTGATATCGTGGTAGATCTACTCTTGTACTACCCATATCATCAATATTAATCTAGCAGGAGTAGGGTTTTACCTCCATCGAGAGGGCCCGAACCTGGGTAAAATAAAGTGTCCCTTGTCTCCTGTTACCATCCGACCTTGACGCACAGATCGGGACCCCCTACCCGAGATCCGCCGGTTTTGACACCGACATTGGTGCTTTCATTGAGAGTTCCTCTATGTCGTCGCCTTTAGGCCCGATGTCTCCTTTGATCATCAACAACGATGAGGTCCAGGGTGAGACTTTTCTCCCCGGACAGATCTTCGTCTTCGGCGGCTTCGCTCTGCGGGCCAACTCGCTTGGTCATCTGGAGCAGATCGAGAGCTACGCCCCTGGCCATCAAGTCAGGTTTGGAAGCCTAAACTACACAGCAGATATCCGCAGAGACTTGATCTTCGACGGATTCGAGCCACAGCCAAGCGCGCCGCACTATCTCGAGGGGCATGATATAGCTCTGCCTCCGAACAGTGTCCTGGAGGCCGCATACGCTCCGGCCCCGATCCTCGATGCGGAGCCCGCTGCGTTCTTTGAAGATGAACGGTTGGACATCACCTCGGCGGCTGCGATCTTAAAGGCCATTGAGCCGAATGCGAGCCCCGCGCTCCGCATGGCCTGTGACTCCAAGGAGCCGGACTCTTCTCCGAACTTCGGGTCATCCGTGCCCCCGCCGATCGAATCAGATTGGGCGCCTGTAATGGAGTTCACCGCCGCGGACATCTTTCAATATTCACCTTTTGGTGATATTCTGAATTCTCTCAAGTCTCTCTCTTTGTCAGGAGAGCCCGGGCCGAACTATGGCCTGCGAGTTGGGATTCGGACGACGAAGAAATTCAAAGCCCACCCACCGCCCACTTAATAGCCACTGTTGATGATATATTCGACATGCTCGACTTCGGCTCCGAAGACTTCGACAGTATGGACGACGAAGGAGGAGACGAGCAAGAACCAGCACCTGTAGGACGCTGGACCGCCACCTCGTCATACGACACATACATGGTGGATGCTCCAAAAGATGGAGATGGCGATGGAACAGCAGAGGATGGCACTTCGAAAAAGCCTCCAAAACGCCGACGTCAGCGGCGCCGCTCCAAATCCCGCCACAGCAGAAACGGTGATTCCGGCACAAGAGATAATACTACCCCGGACAGCACCGAAGAACACTAAAACCAGCAGGATTCGGCACAAGAGGATGGAGAAGACCGCCCTCATGAGAGAGCGGCAGAGCGAGAGGTCGAGGACGATAACTACATGCCTCCCTCCGAAGACAAGGCAAGCCTCGGCGATGATGAATTCATCGTACCATCAGACCCCGCCGAACAAGAGCGCTTTCAACGCAGGCTTTTAGCCACGACGAACAGCCTAAAGAAAAAGCAGCAACAGCTTAGAGCTGATCAAGATTTGCTAGCTGACAGATGGACTGAAGTCCTTGCGGCCGAAGAGCACGAGCTCGGACGCCCCTCCAAAAACTATCCTAAGCGCAGGCCGCTACCCCAATCAGAGGAGGAAGCCCAAGACATGGCAGATCGGCCACCTCGCGGCCGCGACAGAGAAGCCTGTCGAACATCCAAACAAGCCATGCCCCGCAGCCGCTTTACCAAGGCACGGGAACACGAACCAGACCTGCGAGACGTCCTGGAGGACAAAGCAAGGCAAACAATATCGATCTATGGATCGCGCGGACGCCCGACGGCACGTGATAGTTTTCACTCCGGACACAATAAATCTGGCCGGGCTGAACACAACAGGCACAGCTCCTCCGAACTGCGTCGAGACATAGCCCAGTACAGGGGAGCCGCACACCCACTATGCTTCACAGACAAAGTAATGGATCATAGAATCCCAGAGGGTTTTAAACCCGTCAACATCGAGTCGTACGATGGTACGACAGATCCGGCAGTATGGATTGAGGACTATCTCCTCCACATCCACATGGCACGTGGCGATGATTTGCACGCCATCAAATATTTACCCTTAAGCTTAAGGGACCAGCCCGGCACTGGCTTAACAGCCTCCCCGCAGATTCGATCGGCTCTTGGGAGGACCTGGAGGCCGCATTCCTCGACAACTTCCAGGGGACCTACGTACGGCCACCGGACGCCGACGACCTAAGCCACATAATCCAGCAGCCAGAAGAATCGGCCAGGCAATTCTGGACACGGTTCCTAACAAAGAAAAATCAGATAGTCGATTGTCCGGATGCAGAGGCCTTAGCAGCCTTCAAGCATAACATCTGTGACGAGTGGCTTGCCCGGCACCTGGGACAGGAAAAGCCGAAATGCATGGCAGCTCTCACGACACTCATGACCCGCTTTTGCGTGGGCGAAGATAGCTGGCTAGCTCGCAGCAACAACTTATCGAAGAAGCAAGGTAATTCAGATACCAAGGACAAAAGTGGCAGGTCGCGACAGAATAAACAGAAACGCCGCGTCAGCAGCGACAGTAATGAAGATACTGCAGTAAACGCCGGATTCAGAGGCCATACATCCGGTCAGCGGAAAAAGCCATTCAAAAAGAATACCCAGGGCCCGTCCAGTTTGGACTGAATACTCGACCGCTCGTGCCAGATTCACGGCACCCCCGAAAGGCCAGCCAATCACACCAACAGGGATTGTTGGGTGTTCAAGCAGGCAGGCAAGTTAAGAGCCGAACACAAAAACAAGGGGCTAGACAGCGATGACGAAGAGGAGCCCAGGCCGCCGAACAACAACGGACAGAAGGGGTTTCCCCCACAAGTACGGATGGTGAACATGATATACGCGACTCATATTCCCAAGCGGGAGAGGAAGCGTGCGCTACGGGACATATATGCGATGGAGCCAGTCGCCCCAAAGTTCAACCCATGGTCCTCTTGCCCAATCACCTTCGATCGAAGGGACCACCCCACTAGCATCCGTCACGGCGGTTTTGCTGCATTCGTTCTTGACCCAATCGTTGACGGATTTCACCTTACAAGAGTCCTCATGGACGGCAGCAGTAACCTGAACCTGCTTTACCAGGATATAGTGCGGAAAATGGGCATAGATCCATCAAGGATCAAGCCCAAAAGGACGACCTTTAAAGGCGTCATCCCAGGTGTAGAGGCCAATTGAATAGGCTCCATAACACTTGATGTGGTCTTCGGATCTCCGAACAACTTCCGAAGCAAAGAGTTAATCTTCGACATAGTTCCGTTCCGCAGTGGCTATCATGCTCTGCTTGGACGAACCGCATTCGCTAAATTCAATGCGGTGCCGCACTACGCATATCTCAAGCTCAAGATGCCAGGCCCTCGAGGTGTAATCACGGTCAGCGGAAACACCGAACGCTCCATCCGTACGGAGGAACAGACGGCGGCCCTCGCAGCAGAGGTACAAAGCAGCCTGTTAAGGCAGCTCTCGAGTCCGGCCGCTATAAAGCAGGACAAAGCAAAACGCGCCCGGAGTAACCCGCAGCAAGACCGACTGGCGCGTTCAGAGCACGCGTAGCAATACGGCCCCAACCCCAGCCATCGCTACATAGCGGAGCTAGTACCTCGAGTACACAATTACGCCCTTACAATTCCATGGGCATAGGGGAAGGGGCAGATAAAACGGCATGCCAACAATACGGCGTTAAACGTACTAGGGGCTGCCGGGTTCTTCTTTTCTTTCAGGACTCCATACTTTGGATATAGTGTTCGGCCTCGCTGCCGCACAGACGGTACAGGACCCAGGAAAGCAGACAAAACAATGCCACATCATGGAACTCTCAGGTGGTCTCTATTTCGAGCGATATATCTGTTTCTAAATTCCGCGGCCTGCGCCTGGTCAGGACATGTTAAATAGTCTAAATTTTTTTCGCACTACTTGTATCGTTCGGCTTGAATAAACAGCCTCCTCATAAATAATGCATAGCTTTTCGTCTATTTTTTGCATTATCTTCTTTTAATATACATATGTTTACTCAAATAACATGATCGCACCCGTACACAATGGTACGGCAAACCACGCCAGGGGCTTTATTACCCTTCTATCTGGTGTGAGAAGTCCGTCCACTTTCACAAGTGCGGCACCCCGAACTTATAGCAATATATGCATCGGCTCCGAGTCATGATTTTGGTCATATGTTGGGTTTTCCCGGCTCCTATGTTTTGGTGCCTTACGTTCCGCTCTATCGGATAAGGTAGCACTAGGAGAACCACTGCGATTGTGCCCCAGATCAGGTGGGTGAGCACCTCAGTGGAGAAAGCTAAAACAGACTGTCATGATAAGGCGCGAGACCGGTCATTGTTCGAGAGGTTTTTCGAGTCCCTAAAGGCTTATGCCGCTTCGAGCGGAGAGCTGGTTAAGTCCGACTAAAGGCGTGGATAGTGCCCTGAATTCGGCCTTCCAAACTAGGGGCTTCGCCGAAATTTAAAATTATAACGTTCTATGGCTAAGTGAGAGTGTTCAAGCATTATAGTCTGATTGCCTGGTTCGCTGTGCTGAGCGCCTCCCTCGAAGGACCCAACTATGGGAACAAGAGCCCTCATGTTTATCCCGAACACCCCTGCACTAGTTGCATGGGGGCAGAAGCCGACGACTCGCCATCTCTCAGTTACTGATAAACGGCCGCACAAAAAATAATATTTTAAATTCAGAAAGCATTGCTTAAGGGCATATGAACAAGTTCTCAGCGCACAGGATACAAACGAGCGAGTTCATTGAAATATTACATCTTTGGCACACTCATCCGCGACAAGGCGACCTCCAGCGAGAACTTCCTTGTAGTAGTTCTCGGGCTTGCGATGCTCCTTCCCCTGCGGCGGCCCGTCCTTCACCAGCTTCTCTCCGTCCTGCTTGCCCCAGTGTACCCTTACACGGGCAAGGGCCCTCCGGGCACCTTCTTTGCAGGCGGAACGCTTGATGACCTCAAGCCGCGGACAGGCCTCCACCAGCCGCCGCACCAGCCCGAAGTAGCTCCCAGGCAGGGCCTCTCCAGGCCACAGCCGAACTAGTAAGCCCTTCATGGCCTGTTCGGCCGCCTTGTGGAGCTCGGCCAGCTGCTTCAGCTGATCGCTTAAGGGCAAAGGGTGTCCGGCCTCAGAATACTGAGACCAGAACACACTCTCCGTCGAGCTCTCCTCTTCAGCTCGGTAGAATGCGGCGGCGTCGGATGCGCTGCGGGGAAGATCGAAGAACGCCCCTGGAGAACTCCGGATTCGGGTAAGTAATAGGTATTTCACCTTTATATTCCTACTTTGCATCAAGAATGCCTTACCCGCTGCTATCTTTTTCACATCCTCCAACTCTTGGAGGGCCTTTTGGGCTTCGGCCTTGGCACTCTTGGTGGTCTCAACAGCCGACGCGAGCTCGGATGCTTGGGTTTTTGCCTCAAGCTCCAAACCCTCATGTTTCTTCATGAGAGCTTGCAGCTCTTGCTGCACCTCGCCGACTTGGACCCCAAGCTTTTCTCGCTCGGCGCGCTCCTCGGTCGCTTTCTTCTCGGCCTTAGTCAGCACCTGCTTCAGGGTTGCCACCTCGGTTGTGGCCCCTACAATAAGCAGTACAATCCTGTTATTTCTTTTTGCAATCAAGCCTCTCTATAGGCACCCGTTTTTTTCTTTCTTTTTTCTCTAAGGGGTATTTCTTACCTTCCTTTTCCACGAGCTGCCTTTTGGCAAGGCCGAGCTCTTGCTCGGACCGCTCGAGGTCCTTTTTCAGGACTTCCACCTACGCAGTCAGTGCGGCGGTGGACAGCAGGGAAGCCTACATACGCATATTAGACTTTTTATTAGACTCCTGCGAAAATTGTTGGATCCTCTATTCAGCTTTTCTTTCTGAACACCGAACAGAGCATCAGGGGCTACTGTCTATGCGGTAATGAATTTAGCATATTTTTTGCTTACCTGGAAGCCTGTTAGAAGGCTAGCGCAAGCTTCATTCAGTCCGCTCTTGGCGGACTGAACCCTTTGGACCACCGCACTCATAACAGTACGGTGCTCCTCGTCGATGGTGGCGCCTTCAAGCGCCTCCAACGGACTATCCGGCGCCTCTGGTTGGACAGAGGTCGCCGGCTCAGACGGCTTACTCCTCTTGGAAGGAGTTCACCCACCGCGAGCCAGGACGGTTGAGTCCGGCGCGGTGTCCGGCACAAAGCCGGACTAGGAGCCCTGGGGGTTCCATCCCCTTTACTCCTGGGGTCCTGAGGATTGCCTTGCGGCTCCTCCAGGACCACATCCTCCTGCCCTGTTCGGCGGGACGCCGCTTCGGCGTCGCCCGCCCCGCTGGGGGAGACTGCGGGCGGGACAGAGTTCATGTCCGATGAATCCAGGGAGCCGCTCGATGAATCATCGAGTGCGGCTCGGGGCGGGCTGCGCAAATAGCATTCGACATTAGGGTAAGCTGCGCACTTGAAGATACTATGAGTCATTCTGGTATGTGAATACTTACGATGTCGCCGGACGCTTGGTTCTGTCCGGCCACTCCTTTCTGCCCTCTTCGGTGTTGGGGGAGTACTCCGGCGGAGGGGTCTTCCTTTTCCTCGACCCCTCGGCCTCCCCTGTTGGGGCGGCCTTCTTCTTTTTCGCTCCCCTCGATGGAGGGGGAGAGCTTCCTTGTTCCTCCTCCTCGTTTTCACGAGAGGAGGGCGTCGCAGACTCGCCAGATGACGAGCTCGACACCACCACATTGCGGGCACTCTTTCGAGTCCCGGTGGTCTTCTTCTTCTTGACCTTCTTCTCCGGCACCACATAGGGCGCCGGAGCCAGCAGCTTCTCTAAGAGAGCTGGGGCTGGGTCTTCGGGCAGCGGGGCCGGACAGTTGATTGGTCCGGCTATCTTCAGCCACGCCTGTCAAAGGCAAAGGGATTTTTTAGATCCCACATAGAGTTAATCTATGTAGAAAAGCTTAACGAACCTGTGAAAGGTATAAATAGCCTACCTCGCCAGCGAGGCGCTGCGAGCTGTATCCGCGGTCCTCGGAAGTGGATGTGGGGGACTCGGCGCCTTTGGTTAGCACCTTCCAGACGTCTTCATACGTCGTGTCGAAAAGCCTATTGAGGGTTTGGTGCTGCGCCGGGTCGAATTCCCACAAAGTGAACTCCCGTTCTTGGCACGGGAGGATCCGGCGAACGAACATGACCTGGATGATGTTGACATGCCGGATGGGCTTGTTCATCAGGGACCGGATGCAAGTTTGCAGTCCGGTCACTTCTTCTTCGTTGCCCCGCGATAGGCCCGTCTCTTTCCAGGACATGAGCCGCGTGGGGGGTCTGGATCGGAACTTAGGGGCCGCGACCCATTTCGAGTCGCGTGGCTCGGTGATGTAAAACCACCCTGCCTGCCACCCCTTTAAGGACTCCACAAAGGAGCCATCGAACCAGAGTGCTTTGGCCATTTTGCCGGCCATAGCACCTCCGCACTCCGCCTGGGTGCTGGACACCACCTTGGGCTTGACGTTGAAGGTCTGGAGCCAGAGGCCGAAGTGGGGGCGGATGCGGAGAAAGGCCTCACACACGATGATAAATGCCGAGATATTGAGGATAAAGTTCGGGGCCAGATCGTGGAAGTCCAGGCCGTAGTAGAACATGAGCCCCCGGACAAAAGGGTGAAGTGGAAAACCCAGTCCGCGGAGGAAATGGGGGAGAAAAACTACCCTCTCATGGGGCCTTGGGGTGGGAAGAAGCTGCCCCGCCTCGGGAAGCCGGTGCGGGATGTCCTTGGACAGATATCCGGCCTTCCTAAGCTTTTTGATTTGACCCTCCGTAACGGAGGAAGCCATCCACTTGCCACCTGCTCCGGACATCGCTGGAGCAGGTTGGGGAAGGAAGAGCGAACTTGGGCGTTGGAGCTTGAGTGCGCAGGAGATGGATGGGCAAAGGAGGAAGAAGGCGTAGGTGAAAGAGGTGGATCTTTATCCCCTTATATAGGCTGATGTCGTTATGCGTCCCCACCTAACTAATAAAACTCGCTTGACGCTCACATGCCGTGGTAAATGGCGCGGTTGGGTTACCCACGTCCGCATTAATGAGAATCCCATTAAAAGGGGCACACGATCTCTGCTTCGACAAGACGTGCCAAGGAAGTCGCCTCGTTGAACGTGCTGCGGTGGAACAACAAAAAATAATCCATACAGAAGGCTTGGTCGCAGTGTTATGACGCACTGCGGAATATGTCAGCAGATTTGATTTGTGTTTGTATTATTCTCTATATGGCAATACGTGGAAACTTGTTTTGCAGAGCCGGACACTATTTTTTGGTGTTTATTATCTTCTTGAAGAATTTGGAGGAGGAACACGCCTTGCAATGCCGAAGACAATTTGCGCGCCGGACTCGTCGTCATTGAAGCCTGGTTCAGGGGCTACTGAGGGAGTCCTGGATTAGGGGGTGTTCGGATAGCCGAACTATATCTTCAGCCGGACTCCAGGACTATGAAGATACAAGATTGAAGACTTCGTCCCGTGTCCGGAAGGTTCTTTCCTTGGCCTGGAAGGCAATCTAGGCGTGCGGATATTCAAGATCTCCTACCAATGTAACCGACTCTGTGTAACCCTAACCCTATCCGGTGCCTATATAAACCGGAGGGTTGTAGTCCATAGGACGAACATATCATAACCATCATCATACCCATAGGCTAGCTTCTAGGGTTTAGCCTCCTTGATCTCGTGGTAGATCTACTCTTGTACTACCCATATCATCAATATTAATCTAGCAGGAGTAGGGTTTTACCTCCATCGAGAGGGCCCGAACCTGGGTAAAATAAAGTGTCCCTTGTCTCCTGTAACCATCCGACCTTGACGCACAGATCGGGACCCCCTACCCGAGATCCGCCAGTTTTGACACCGACACCATGCTATTTAAGACTCTCAAAATAATATAAGTGAAGCTTGAGAGTTCATCTATTTCTTCAAAATACAACTACCGCCATGCTCTAAAAGATATAAGTGAAGCACTAGAGCAAACAACAAACTACTCCAAAAGATATAAGTGAAGATCAATGAGTAGTCGAATAATTATACAACTATGTGAAGACTCTCCCATTTAATAATGTCAGATCTTGGTACTTTATTCAAACAGAAATCAAATCTAAATAAAATAAAATGACGCTCCAAGCAAAACACATATCATGTGCTGAATAAAAATATAGCTCCAAGTAAAGTTACCGATGAACGAAGACGAAAGAGGAGATGCCTTCCGGGGCATTCCCAAGCTTAGACGCTTGGTTATCCTTGAATATTAACTTGGGTTGTCTTGGGCATCCCCAATCTTAGGCTCTTGCCACTCCTTATTCCATAGTCCATCGAATCTTTACCCAAAACTTGAAAACTTCACAACACAAAACTTAACAGAAAACTCGTGAGATCCGTTAGCGAAAGAAAACAAAACACCACTTCAAGGTACTGTAATGAACTCATTCTTTATTTATATTTGTGTTAAACCTACTGTATTAAAACTTCTCTATGGTTTATAAACTATTTTACTAGCCATAGATTCATCAAAATAAGCAAACAACACACGAAAAACAGAATCTGTCAAAAACAAACAGTCTGTAGTAATCTGTAACTAAAGCAAACTTCTTTAACTCCAAAAATTCAAAAATAAATTGGTGGACCTGAGGAATTTGTCTAGTAATCTCCTGCAAAAAGAATCAACTAAATATCACTGTCCAGTAAAAAGTTCTAGCTGATCTCGTGAGCGCTAAAGTTTCTGTTTTTTACAGCATGATCATAAAGACTTCACACAAGTCTTCCCAAAGGTTATACTTGGCACAAACACTAATTAAAACACAAAACCACATATAAACAGAAGTTATATGGATTATTTATTCCTAAACAGAAACAAAAGCAAAAAACTAAAATAAAATTGGGTTGCCTCCCAACAAGCGCTCTCGTTTAACGCCCCTAGCTAGGCATGATGATTTCAATGATGCTCACATAAAGATAAGAATTGAAACATAAAGAGAGCATAATGAAGAATATGACTAGCACATTTAAGTCTAACCCACTTCCTATGCATAGGGATTTGGTGAGAAAACAACTTATGGGAACAAGAATCAACTTGCATAGGAAGGTAAAACAAGCATGACTTCAAGATTTTAAGCACATAGAGAGGAAACTTGATATTATTGCAATTCCTACAAGCATATATCCCTCCATCATAATAATTTTCAGTAGCATCATGAATGAATTCAACAATATAACCAGCACCTAAAGTATTCTTTTCATGATCTACTAGCATAGAATTTTTACTACTCTCCACATAAGCAAATTTATTCTCATGAATAGTAGTGGGAGCAAACTCAACAAAATAACTATCATGTGATTGAAAATTAAGATCAAGATGACAAGTTTCATAGTTATCATTATTGTTTAAAGCATACGTGTCATCACAATAATCATCATAGATAGGAGGCATGCTTTCATCATAGTAAATTTGCTCATCAAAGCTTGGGGGACAAAAAATATCATCTTCATCAAACATAGCTTCCCCAAGCTTGTGGCTTTGCATATCATTAGCATCATGGATATTCAAGGAATTTATACTAACAACATTGCAATCATACTCATCATACAAAGATTTAGTGCCAAACATTTTATAGATTTCTTCTTCTAGCACTTGAGCACAATTATCCTTTCCATCATACTCACGAAAGATATTAAAAAGGTGAAGCGTATGAGACAAACTCAACTCCATTTTTTTGTAATTTTCCTTTATTATCTAAACTAGTGCTAAAACAAGAAACAAAAAGATCCGATTGCAAGATCTAAAGATATACCTTCACTTACCTAGCCTCCCCGGCAACGGCGCCAAAAAAGAGCTTGATGTCTACTACACAACCTTCTTCTTGTAGACGTTGTTGGGCCTCCAAGTGCAGAGGTTTGTAGGACAGTAGCAAATTTCCCTCAAGTGGATGACCTAAGGTTTATCAATCCGTGGGAAGTGTAGGATGAAGATGGTCTCTCTCAAGCAACCCTGCAACCAAATAACAAAGAGTCTCTTGTGTCCCCAACACACCCAATACAATGGTCAATTGTATAGGTTCACTAGTTCGGCGAAGAGATGGTGATACAAGTGCAATGTGGATGCTAGATATAGGTTTTTGTAAACTGAAAATATAAAAACAGCAAGGTAGAAAGTGGTAAAAGTGAGCGTAAACGGTTTTGCAATGGAAGGAAACAAGGCCTAGGGTTCATACTTTCACTAGTGCAAGTTCTCTCAACAATAATAACATAATTGGATCATATAACTATCCCTAAACATGCAATGAAGAGTCACTCCAAAGTCACTAATAGTGGAGAACAAACGAAGAGATTATGGTAGGGTACGAAACCACCTCAAAGTTATTCTTTCCAATAAATCCGTAGGGCTATTCCTATAAGTGTCACAAACAGCCCTAGAGTTTGTACTAGAATAACACCTTAAGACAGAAATCAAACAAAACCCTAATGTCACCTAGATACTCCAATGTCACCTCAAGTATCTGTGGGTATGATTATACGATATGCATCACACAATCTCATATTCATCTATTCAATCCAACACATAGAACCTCAAAGAGTGCCCCAAAGTTTCTACCGGAGAATGACGACGAAAACGTGTGCCAACCCCTATGCATAGGTTCCCAAGGTCACGGAACCCGCAAGTTCATCACCAAAACATACATCAAGTGGATCAATAGAATACCCCATTGTCACCACGGGTATCCCATGCAAGACATACATCAACTGTTCTCAAATCTTTAAAGACTCAGTCCGATAAGATTACTTCAAAGGGAAAACTCAATCCACTACAAGAGAGAAGAGGGGGAGAAGAAACATAAGATCCAACTATAATAGCAAAGCTCGCGATACATCAAAATCGTGCCAAATCAAGAACTCGAGAGAGAGAGAGAGAGATCAAACACATAGCTACTAGTACATACCCTCAGCCCCGAGGGTGAACTACTCCCTCCTCGTCATGGAGAGCGCCGGGATGATGAAGAAGGCCACCGGTGAGGGTTCCCCCCCTTCGGCAGTGTGCCGGGACAGGGTCCCGATTGGTTTTTGGTGGCTATAGAGGTTTGCGGCGGCGAAACTCCCGATCTATTCTCTATTCTGGAAGTCTTAGGATACATAGGTATATATGGGTGAAAGGAGTACGTCAGTGGACCGAAGGGGGGGGCACGAGGCAGGGGGCGCGCCCCCTACCCTCGTGAGCACCTCCTTCATCTTCTGATGTAGGGTCCAAGTCTATCCGGTAGGTTTCCTTCCAAAAATAACTTCTCCAGATGATTTTGTTCCGTTTCGACTCCGTTTGATATTCCTTTTCTTTGAAACACTGAAATTGGCATAAAACAGCAAATCTGGGCTGGGCCTCTGGTTAATAGGTTAGTCCCAAAAATAATATAAAAGTGGATAATAAAGCCCAATATTGCCCAAAACAGTAGATAATATAGCACTATGTGTACTATATGAACTCGAACTAGATTTTTTTAATCCACTTTATTTTGATTTCAGATCACATTACATTTCTTGCTCTAGCTAGATCTTCATAATCTAAACCATGTCTCATATGTATAATGTGTTTATCACATTATGTATGGTGCCCCTCCCCCTACGCCTACAAGTATTTAGATGTGAGTTGGAAACACCACACATTACCACAAGTTCAAATAAAATGTGAGAATGTTCGATATATAGTATTGTTTAGAATGTTCGATATTTAGTTGTAAGCTGCAAACGCCACACATTATCACAAATTCAAGTAAAATGTGAGATTGTTTGATGTATAGTATGGTTAGAATGTTCGACATTTAGCTGTGAGTTGCAGATGCCATGCATTATCACATTATGGTATAACATGTGCACAACACATGTATCACCGCTATATTCATGCATGCAATGTTTAAAACACTATGATATCCTATTCAAATATATGAATCCGCTTTCATATCAAATTATGATCTTTGTTAGTCTCTTACACCCACACAATCCTCTAACCTTTGTAGCTACCACTAACTTTATCTCGTGCATGCACACGCCCTCCTCGCCCTACCCCTCCCCCTCCCTCGGCATTCTATCCATCGGGCACATTCATTTTTTTCTTTAGGTCGTTCTCCCAGAGTCTCCACAACTCCTTTCCGACACACACCGATCGATAAACCTCTCCAGCGATGCCTGCCTACAACATACACACACACCTTCAATCTCCTCCTTTATGTGTACTTGCCTCGTGTCTCTCATACGGTCAGACACACCTGTAAACTCTCGGCCCTCTTTTCATCGATCTCAAACCGCACACTCCTCCCCCTATCTAGCTAGTAGTTGGGCCTCTCGCACCACCTCCTAGCTCCATTCTCTCTGTCTATCCGTCTCGCTGGGCCTTATTTGCCTCTAACAAATGGACGTACACTGACCGATCTCTCGCTATACATATAGCTAGCTAGGTCTTATAACTCGTTTTTACCCACACGTCAATCGATCTACCTCATTAGTTGTGTCTCTCCCTTCCTCCGACAAACAACAATTGTTCTACCGATCTAGTTAGGTTTGCTTGCCAAACACATGGTTCCCCTTCATCATCCATGGATGCGTCCCGACAGATCTATCACGCACAGGCACACACAGAAACACATCCCCACTCTTATTGATAACACTGCAGTTCCACCCTCAGTTCGTCTAGTAGGCCTCTCCCACCATCTTCGAGAAGCAACTCCATCACCCATCCAGCACTCTACCCCTCTCCCTCCCTCTCCCTCCCTCTCTCTCCTCTCTCTCTATCCCATCATATTTCCCGTCCTTCAGTTATGTATGGATGTCAACCGATCTCCCTCAAGACATAGCTGGGTCTCTCCTTCTCAACACATATACGAGTCGTTCTACCTCTATAGTTAGGCCTCTGCCTACCCCTCCCCCACCCCCTCCCGCCACACACACCGGTACGTCGAGCGCTCTAGTCATGTCTCCCTGCCACACACAAACTTGACATGTGCCCTCTAACGTTCTGGTAGGCCAGTCGGCCTATATCTTTGACTTGCACACACACACAATTTCGATGGCTCTCTTCATCGATCTCGCACCCACCCACTTGATCTTCTCGTGGATTGCCCGACCCTCTATGTATGATATGGATAGGCCTCCATTTCACACACATTGCATGCAAAATTCTGTTTGAGATGTCATCGACACATATTCCCACAAATAATTCACGAAATCAACCCCCCACCCCACCCCCACCCCAAAACAAAAAACACTCACGAACGCGGTTTGTATCTCTCACACACACCCACGTAGGTGGGGGACATGCACGAAGAGAAGAGGTGCATGCACGGCGCACGTACTCCCGTCTCTTTCCCAACCACTCTCGCCCGGGTACACGGTGGAGCTCATTTCTGTACGAAAAAGGCAGCCCACGTGGTAATTTGGCACGTGTACTGGTTGTCCACTTGGTGGAGGGAGGATCGTCTACCACGGGTGAAAAACCAAATTGCGACTTGACGTGTTATGTTAAAAAAGAGGCAAACCATGTGGGGCCTACCTTAGAGGCAAGGCTCTATACACTGGAGTACTTTTGATGTGTCCCGTCAACTCACAGAACAAGGAGAAGCTTGCTTAGTACGCCGTCTCCCCCGCCCACGGGCGCGGTGGCTCGCAGGATGAGGTGAAGCTTGCTCCGCCTTACGCCTGCTCCCTCGCCCATGCACGCGGTGGCTCGCAGGACGAGGAGAAAAATTTACTACTTGCTCCGTTTACTCCTCGTCCCTACTACCTTGGTTATAGAGATTATATAATATTGTTTGGAATATATATGTCCTTTAGTAGATTTCAATACGAACTACTAGTACATACTCCAAACACTGATGTATATAGACGTATTTTAGAGTGTAGATTCACTCATTTTGCTCCGTATGTAGCACTCTCCCTCGCCCCTCGACCCTCGCCCACGTGGTGGACGTGCAGCAATTCATTCGGTCTCTGAGGGAGTCCTGGATTAGGGGGTGTTAGGATAGCCGAACTATATCTTCAGCCGGACTCCAGGACTATGAAGATACAAGATGGAGGACTTCGTTCCGTGTCCGGAAGATTCTTTCCTTGGCGTGGAAGGCAAGCTAGGCATGCGGATATTCAAGATCTCCTACCAATGTAACCGACTCTATGTAACCCTAACCCTATCCGGTGCCTATATAAACCGGAGGGTTGTAGTCCGTAGGACGAACACATCAGAACCATCATCATACCCATAGGCTAGCTTCTAGGGTTTAGCCTCCTTGATCTCGTGGTAGATCTACTCTTGTACTACCCATATCATCAATATTAATCTATCAGGAGTAGGGTTTTACCTCCACCGAGAGGTCCCGAACCTGGGTAAAATAAAGTGTCCCTTGTCTCCTGTTACCATCCGACCTTGACGCACAGATTGGGACCCCCTACCCGAGATCCGCCGGTTTTGACACCAACATTGGTGCTTTCATTGAGAGTTCCTCTCTGCCGTCGCGATCAGGAAGGATGCCTTTTCCCGTCTTTAAAGACAGCGCCGTCACTGAGGGAGCTTTGGCTATCGGCCAATCCCTCCGGCTGGGTGGTTTTCTCATGACCGCCCGTTCGGCCATTACGCCGACGGTGACCTCTCGGGTCATCGAAAACAATCTCCGCGTCAGCTCGGAATTGGCCGAGCAGCTAGATCCGGTGGAGCTCTCCTCCATAAACGAGCTCCTGGATCGCATCACCGCCTTGGGGGTCGCTACAAACTACGACCAGGTTGGGCCTAAACCCGATCTAAGGGAAATCAACTCTCCCCAAGCCACCCATCATGTTGCTGTGGTGGAAACACAATGCGGTGACCCTTTATCAATCTTAAGGACCAGATACGTCCGAATTCCGGAACCCTCCATGCCGGATATCCACGGAGGGGAGGATACAACCCAAGACCTGGGCTTGGAACCAGGCAAACCGGAAAGCATACAGGACTCCGGATCTCGGAATCCGGAGGCCGTTCGGCCTCCGAACAGCAAACCGGGCGAAGTATCAGATCTAATGAATTCCGCCCGTCCGATCTTAAGCGATCTCTCCCAAATCAAGCAGATGCCCGAAGAAACAATACATCATTACTGGGCCAGATTCCTCCTGCTTATGAACAGGATAAAGGACTGCCACGAGGGAGACACGATTTCAATCTTCTACAGTAACTGCACGGACAAGGGGATACTCAACGCCATAAGTCGTCGTAATATTACGCGCTTTGCTGACTTGGCGTCCATAGTACAAAAATACTGTGCGATGGAAAGTGCTCGGAAAAACGAAATTAACTTTTGGGATAATCCGGCCTTGAATAGCAATCCCGTCCGAATCAAAAGGGCGCACTACAGCAAAGCGCCCGGATTAAATAAAAAATCAAAACCCTCTAGGGGGCACGGAACCGTGCTAGAAAGGTGGCTCGATGGACCCTGCAAGATTCATAGTACAGAGGATGCCACCCCAACTCACAGCCTCAGGGCATGTTGGATACTCTGGCAGGTGGCCAAAATTGGCGAGGACCTCCTAAATCCAGAGGTCGAAGGAAACCAGCCCGAGAATTTCAGTACCGTTCTCACAATCTCTGAGACTTTCGCATCAAATAACATGCGAAAAAGAACACTTCGCAGCCTCGCCGAAGTCTACCAAATAGCGACCATAAATCCATGGAGCAATACTGCCATCACCTTCAATGCGAGCGACGAACCTAAATTCCGAACAGCCAGAGCGCCAGCCGCATTGGTTCTCAGTCCCATAGTGGACGGCTATCGCCTCGCAAAGGTACTTATGGACGGAGGCAGCGGATTGAACCTCATCTACGAGGAAACTCTCCAAAAGATGGAAATAGACAGGAACCGCATTGAGCGAAGCAGCACAACCTTTAGAGGAATAATCCCCAGTCAGGAAGCGCGCTGCACCGGAAAGATCACACTAGATGTGGTATTCGGCACGCCGGATAATTACAGGTCCGAACAAATCACGTTCCAGGTCGCCCCGTTCAGAAGCGGATATCACGCCATATTAGGACGAGAGGCATTCACAGTTTTCCAAGCCATACCCCATTACGGGTACATGAAGCTTAAGATGCCTGGGCCAAATGGAATTATCACTCTCGCTAGTGATCCGGACATAGCACTCCGCGCCGAAAACAAGACAGCCGCATTGGCCCTCGAGGCACTATCTGAAGCCTTAGCGGCCGAAGAGCTGACGGCGCTGCGATCCACGGTTAGCAGGGATGATGTGATACTCGATAAGAGATCCAAATCCACATCCTTCAAACCAGCGGACGAAATAGTCAAATTCCAGGTCCACCCAACGGACCCAAATAAAACATCCTCCATCGGGGCACAATTGAGCCCTGATGTAAACGCCGCACTGCGCGAGTTCCTATGAGAGAACTGGGATATTTTCGCTTGGCACCCCTCAGATATGCCAGGAATCCCACGCAGGCTGGCCGAGCACATCTTAAATATCCAGAAAGGATTCAAACCTGTCAAACAAACCCTTCGGCATTTCTCCGAACCAAAGAGACAGGCCATGGGAGAGGAGCTAGCCAAATTATTGGAGGCCGGATTCATTAGAGATATCAAACACCCGGACTGGCAAGCAAACCTGGTAATGGTACCAAAGAAGGACAAATCTTGGAGCCTGTGTGTCGATTTCAAAGACCTTAATAGGGCATGCCCAAAGGATCCCTTTCCCCTCCCTCGAATTGATCAACTCATCGATGCCACCGCAGGACACGATTCCCTGTGTTTCCTCGACGCATACTCCGGTTACCATCAAATAAAGATGGCAGAATCCGACCAAGCTGCAACAGCATTCATCACGCCATACGGCCCATTCTGCTTCAACACAATGCCCTTTGGGCTCAAAAATGCCGGCGTGACATATCAGCGCATGATTCAAACATGTTTGGCAAACCAGATCGTCAAAACATTGGAGGCGTACGTAGATGATGTGGTTGTTAAATCAAGACACGTCGAATCTCTAGTAGACGACTTGAGACTTACATTCGACAACCTGCGAAAATACGACATCAAGCTCAATCCGGAAAAATGTGTTTTCGGCGTCCTAGCCGGAAAGCTCCTAGGCTTCATTGTATCCGGCAGAGGAATTGAAGCAAATCCAACTGAAATCCAAGCTCTGTCACAATTGGATGTCCCAAAAGATCTCAAGCAAATTCAGAAACTCACCGGATGCATGGCAGCCTTAAGCCGCTTCATCTCCTGCTTGGGAGAAAAGGCACTCCCCCTTTACCGCCTCCTTAGGCGCACCGAACACTTCGAGTGGACAGACGCTGCCACGGCCGGACTGGAGGAAATAAAGGCCATCTTGGCAACAAACCCCGTCCTGGTCGCGCCGAATACCGGCGAACCCATGCTATTGTACATTGCCGCAACCCATGAAGTTGTTAGCGCAGTACTCGTCGTCGAACGAATAACGGATGGACATAAATTACCCCTTCAAAGGCCGGTTTACTACGTGTCCACTGTCCTTACACCATGCAAATCACGGTACCCGCATTATCAAAAAATCGCATACGCGGTATTCATGGCATCCCGGAAGCTACGACACTACTTTCAAGAGTGTTCTATTACAGTAGCCTCGGAAGTACCACTCAACGATATTATCAACAACCGCGATGCAACAGGCTGGATAGCAAAATGGGCCATAGAGCTCCTCCCGTTCGATATAACCTATAAGCCACGGCGAGCAATTAAATCGCAAGTCCTAGCCGACTTCGTCGCCGAATGGACAGAGGCCGAACTCCCTAAAGAGTACGGCACGTACTCAAACTGGATCATGCATTTTGACGGCTCCAAAATGCTGGCCGGACTAGGGGCTGGCGTCGTTTTGACGTCCCCTACAGGAGATACAGTCCAATATGTACTCCAAATTATGTACACGGACTCCAACAATGCAGCCGAATACGAGGCTCTTCTACATGGCCTCCGGATGGCGGTATCCATGGGCATTCAACGCCTGGAAGTACGCGGGGACTCAAACCTCGCGATATCCCAAATAAATGGCGACTTCGACGCCAAAGACCCAAAAATGGCAGCTTATCGCAATGTCGTACTAAAAATGTCAGCTCGGTTCGAGGGACTGGAGTTCCATCACATAGCCCGAGAAAATAATCAGGCAGCGGACGTCCTGGCACGCATTGGAGCAAAACGAGATGCAGTCCCCCCCAACATCTTCTTGGAAAAGATTATTCAAACCATCCATAACATGGGAGGGGGAACCCTCGAATAATAGCCCGGGCATAACCACACAACCCAATGCCGAACAATCAGACATAATCGGCGGCCCCGCCACCGAAATTACATCCTCAGCCCACGCAATAATGGCGGTCATCGCCCCGTGGACGGAACCATTCCTAGCCTACCTTACTAGGCAGGAACTCCCCGAGGACCAAAACGAGGCACGCTGCATAGTGCGGCGATCTAAAGCCTATAAAGTCCACGAGGGAGAGCTATATAAGAAAAGCACTACAGGAGTCCTTCAAAGGTGTATCTCCGAAGAGGAAGGGCGGAGTCTGTTGGCTAAAATTCATGCCGGACTCGGTGGCCATCATGCCGCGGCTCGGTCCCTTGTAAGCAAGGCTTTCCGTACTGGCTTCTATTGGCCGACGGCTAGAGCAGACGCTTAGGACCTAGTCAAACGGTGCCTCGGTTGCCAGCTCTTTGCCAACCAAAGCCATATGCCACCCAACGCCCTCCAAACTATCCCCATCACTTGGCCTTTCGCGGTCTGGGGGCTCGACATGGTGGGACCCCTTAAAGGCGGAACCCACAAGAAAAAAATACTTATTGGTCATGGTGGATAAATTCACCAAATGGATAGAAGCCAAGCCTGTCAAGACGGCTGAATCCGGACCTGTGATAGACGTCGTATCCGGGGTCGTACACCGTTATGGTGTCCCCCACAGCATTATCACCGATAACGGCACAAACTTCACTTCTGATGAAGTAAAGCTGTGGTGCAAAAACATGGGCATTAAGCTCGACTACGCTTCTGTCTATCACCCACAAACTAACGGTCAGGTCGAACGTGCAAATGGTCTCATCATGAGCGGCATCAAACCCAGACTAGTGCGGTCCCTCAAGGAATCTGATATGCACTGGGTAGAGGAGCTCGACTCCGTACTCTGGGGGCTGCGAACCACGCCAAATCGTACCACCGGATTCACGCCATTCTTTATGGTGTACGGCGCTGAGGCGATTCTGCCCTGCGACATAATTCATGACTCACCTCGAGTGCGCATGTACAAAGAAAGAGAAGCCGATCTTGATCGGCAGGACAACCTGGACGCCTTAGAGGAAGAGCGTGACGTGGCTAAGGCCCGTTCAGCATTCTATCAACAGCAAGCTCGAAGATATCAAAGCAGAGAAGTACGGGCAAAAAATTACAATGTTGGTGAACTAGTTCTGCGCCTGCCGGATAAGCAAAAGAACAAACTCAAGCCCAAATGGGAAGGTCCATTCATAATTGACCAAGTCCTAACTGGTGGAGCGTACCGCCTGCGAGATGCGTCGGACAACCGACTCGAGCCGAACCCATGGAACGCCACACGTCTCCGAAGATTCTATGTCTAGCGCCGGACTCTGTGTTTGTCTCCTTCCTCTGTCCATTATTTACATTTATACCTTTTTTTACTTTGTCTACTACTCTTTTCTTTTCTAGCCCTTAAAAGGCTCATTATATGACGCGCTATCCGCGCTTCTTAAACCTGGGGGCTTCTTTAACAGAAGCTTGTCTATATGGGTTTCACACCCAACGCATGCGTCAGACTTCCGCATGCACCTTTTCTTCGCCATTATATGCATCGATATGACTTAAGTTTTGTCCAAGCTGGGTTGCCTGGCTCCTGTGCTTACCCCTACGTTCCCGATTGTTTGGCTAGGCGGTAAAGGGAGCACCTCTGCGATTGTTACTGCCGGATAAGCCGGATGTGTACCTCAGACTGGGTGAAGCCGAAAGCTAGCGTTCTTAAGGGAATATTCGGTCGGTGAACTAAAAGATGAACCTTTTTATTTTATACATGCCCCCAGATGATCTTCTGCATTTGCAGTCCGGACGTGCACTTTAGGGCACGCCACCCCAGCGAAAGGAACCCTTAACGGAACTATTCTCTCTGGAAGATGTTTCTTACTAACCATGTAATATAACATAACTAGTTGGGCACTTGTCTGATAAAGCACTAATGACCCCTACGCCTGGTCTCCATGCATACCCCGGCTTTTATATAGCCGTTATGGTATTCGGACACACTCCGGACCGTCAGGTCCCGAGGTCGAAGCGAAAAGGTTGGCAACGACAAACGATCTACAATCCGGCTAGAAGGCATTACACATGTCAATTATAAATTACATAGTCATCTTGACTGATCGTATTCCTCCTCTATACCATCTAACAGGCTGTCTAATTTACAGTCCTGCTGGGAATACTTTGCGGCCAGCTCTACCTGGCCATACACCAAGCTCACAGGGATCTCCTTCCCGTAAGGCCCCACTGGTCCGACCTCGGCCATGTGATTGGGGTCAGACTTTGTAAAGCGGGTCTTCACCATGGCCCAGGCCTCCCTCGCACCTTGTTGGCAGGCTGATATGTTCCACAACCGGATGCGCCGCCGAGCTCCCGTCAGCTTCTCCGCAAGCTCTCCAAGGCCCTCGGGCGTGGAGTGGGCAGGCCATAAGGCTTGGGCAACCCCTTGCATTGCCTGCCGAATTCGTTCGTGTAGTTGCAGGAGTTCGGGGAGAAGGTCACCCGTAGAACCGGGCATCTCCTCTGCAGGACGACCTGTGAGCGTACCTACAGACATAATTCTGGTATTCGTCTTCCTCAAGCACTTACTAAATATGCCGCGTCGAAGACGCTGATTCTCCTTCGTGGAGTCATATAGCTGGCCACGAACGTCTTTCAGTTCAACATTCAGCTTGGTGTTGGCATCCTGAAGATCATTCTTCTCTCGCCTCACCCATGTCAACGTACTCTCGCCAGCCTTTAACTGGCGTAAGAGTTGTTGCCTCTCCGGATCTAGTCCGGCACCATCTGCAACATTAATTGTCAGATTCGCACATAAGCCGCACAATATCAATCTCTCAACGAATATCATACCTGAGGGGGTCCCTTTGGGCTCCCCTGTTGCGGCTAGTGCGGCCTCTAGTTGGGCCTTGCACTTTTCCAGCTCCTGGGACAGCACGGTGTTCTTCTCAGTAAGAACCTACATATTATATGATCCTTAAATCAGTTAGTTTAACTGTTTCAAGTCTCGGGGGCTACTGGTATATATATATTTAAATTTTCTTACCCGTATGTCTTTCACATACTGCTCCGTGGCTCTGGCTAAACCATCTTGAGCAGCACGAAGGTACGCATCTCCCGAATTGAAGGCATTTAAGGCCTCTCAGGAGAAACAAGCGTCGCGTAGAACTGTCCAGCGACGCCTATGGTTCATGGCGCTCTCCACTTCTGAAGTTGTGGCAGATAGCCGGTCCGCATCCTCTGTTGGAGGAGCGTCCGGTGCAAGCCTGGTGTTCGTCCCCGCCTCCGGACCAGACGTTGGAGCCTGGCTGGTAGAGGCGCGGTTGGCGGCCCCTCCGGATATAGTCCGGCGAGGCCTCTTCGTCCTGAAAACAGTACGGAGGTTAACATGCCCTGACAGAATAACGCCAGGAAGACAGAGGGCGCGTTATACCTTTGTGCCGAACTCTCAGTCCGGACTTCATCCCTTATTACCCCACGGGGCCCGGCGGCTCCTCGTTGGCTAGCCGCCGCAGGTTCGGCCTCCCTCCTCGGAAATCTCCCCTGTAAAATACGGTTGTCGTCAGAAACGCCGGAATATGTAAGGACGGAATCTCTCTTGTGGGAGTAAACACTCCGGTTTCTGTCACCTGGGAGGCCAGGATTAACCCGGGATAATCAGCCATAATGGCCACTAAGGTATTATCTTTGCTTAACTGGTGGAACACCCCGTCGATGAGCTCCACCGATATGTCCGGATCCTCTTCGGAGTCCGGATCGAGGGACCGTTCTGGGTCCTCAGGCTGTGGAGGGCAGCTGTTGATATCTTTTACCTCCTGTCGAAGCTCCTGCATTGAAATCACCAGATTACGTATCTAGTCATGGGAGCATTAAATAAGCGGGCAAGTGCAATTGTTCACTTACCCAACTTGGAGGTTCGTACATAGTGAATCCGGCCCGCGGGTTGACGCAGAGGAAGTCCTCCTTTTCTCCCTTGTACAAAGATGTTAGAATCATTACTAGAGCAGCAGCTGTGTCTGGCCCTTTGCGGCCGTAACGGGTGGTGTCATCCTCCCCGTTGAAATCCCACATGGGGTGGCTCCTATATTGAAGCGGCTGCACCCCCCGCATAATACATGCGGCCATGACTCCAATCATGGTTAGTCTGGAATGATCCAATAGTCTTATCCGTCCCATCAGGTAACGAACGTCTCTGTTGCTTTCTCTCTGAGAGCTCCGCGGACGCCAACTTAAGCGTTTTCTTAAGGGAGCCATGCTGAACTCAGGGAGGCTGACCCGGACAGGGTCCGACAGCGGGACGTCGTCTATGTAGAACCATTCTGAAGGCCAGTCCTCGGACGCCTTCTTTGGGGTTCCGGATAGATATCCGGTCCCGGCGATGCGCCATATTTCGGCTCCGCCCACTTGGTATATAGACCCCTTCTGAGAACGGGGCACCAAGCAGAACAACCTCTTCCACAGCGCAAAATGAGCCTCGACGCCTAAAAATAGCTCGCAAAGGGAAACGAAGCCTGCAATATGTAGCACGGAGCCAGGCGTGAGGTTGTGCAGCTGGAGGCCGTAGAACTCCAGAAGCCCGCGGAAGAATGGATGAATTGGAAATCCTAGACCCCTTAATAAATAAGGGACGAGGCACACCCTCTCTCCTTTAGAAGGATTGGGGGTGCTCTCCGCTTGCTTCCCGCCGTTGTAGGTGGCGAGTCCGGCTCGGACCAGGACCATATATGCTTGGGGAAGGAATCCCTTGGCTTGCAGTGACACTAGCTCGCTGTGTGGGATGGTGCAACTCTCCCAGTCTCCGGATTTGGGGCAGGAGGGGCGAGGGGAGGAGCTACGACGGCTGGCCATGTTGGAATGGACCTTTGCTGGAGACGCTCTAATGATAACTCGCGGGGAGAAGAAGATGCGGTTTGGATCTAGATCCCCATCCCGTTAAATAGGCGGCTCATTTATATGACCAAGGGTGTGAATATAAAAACACCCCCGGGCATTCGTTCAACACGTGGAAGACGGCAATTATTGGGCACCGAGACCGAGGAGCGCTACGGACATCATTCCTACGGGTACACAAGATTCGGAGGGGGAACCCGCCTTGCAATGTCGAAGACAAATTTGCGCGCTGGACTCGACGTCATTGAAGCCTGGTTCGGGGGCTACTGAGGGAGTCCTGGATTAGGGGGTGTTCGGATAGCCGAACTATATCTTTAGCCGGACTCTAGGACTATGAAGATACAAGATGGAGGACTTCGTTCCGTGTCCGGAAGGTTCTTTCCTTGGCGTGGAAGGCAAGCTAGGCGTGCGGATATTCAAGATCTCCTACCAATGTAACCGACTCTGTGTAACCCTAACCCTATCCAGTGCCTATATAAACCGGAGGGTTGTAGTCCGTAGGACGAACACATCATAACCATCATCATACCCATAGGCTAGCTTCTAGGGTTTAGCCTCCTTGATCTCGTGGTAGATCTACACTTGTACTACCCATATCATCAATATTAATCTAGCAGGAGTAGGGTTTTACCTCCACCGAGAGGGACCGAACCTGGGTAAAATAAAGTGTCCCTTGTCTCCTGTTACCATCCGACCTTGACGCACAGATCGGGACCCCCTACCCGAGATCCGCCGGTTTTGACACCGACAGTCTCATATAGCCAGAACGATATATATTACACTACCATTATTGCTCGACTTCCCAAAGAGGCGAAGAGCCAATCGCAAGGTTAATATTTTGGAGATGCCAAGCGCAAGGTTATAGGAGAACGAGTAGTAGGTGCCGCATTATTTATAAATAAAGTTTTTTTTCTTCAGTGGCACGTACGCAATATGATAGGTTCATATGGAGAGAAAAGGAAACCGCTCCACTATATACATAGTCAGGACGGGCCAGCCTACATGGTTGCTTGTTGGGGTTGCTCTCTTCACACTCTCTCGCACAAAACAACTATGGCCACATCTCTAACATCCCGGCGGATCACGTCCGCTTGGGGAAGGGGTGGATGCTTAGTGTAGATGCGGTGCCCGTCGCCGACGGCGAAAACCCACTGTCGGCACGTCCCGACCAGGGGTCCCCGCCATTCTCTCTCACAAAGCCGGTGAGGTTGCCTTTGTCCCTTGCTCACTGTCGCGACATGGGCAGTTGCCGCCTCCCGCCGCCCTCCTCAAGGTTGAGCTACGTCCCTCAGGTACAACTCCCTTTACAGCCGGCTTGCACCACTGCTCCAGGTGCCCACATCACTCCCTGTGGATATTTCTCTACTTCTTTGCCCCGCACATACCTCTACTGGCTTCTACATACTGTATTTGTGATGAGTTTATGTCTCATCAACTAGTCCCAGTAATCTTATTCTAATCACGCTTCTTCAATTTCTTTTCCACAGGGATGCTCATCTCGATTTTGGTGAAACTGCACAAAATGATTCGATGGTCAAAAGGTTGCAAACTTCATTTATTAGGAAGCTCGAACATTGCCAGCAAATTGAAGCCTGGTCAGGGTTCACAGTTCAAGGGATAGGGACTGCATGGATCGTTTTCTTTCTTTAGCTACCCCTGTTCCAAAATAAGTGTCAACTTTAGTAGTAGTACAACTTTGTACTAAAGTTTGCACAAAGTTGAGACACTTATTTTGGAACGGAGGGAGTACATATTTTCTATGATCTATCAATCATTGAGATGCAATAGCATGCATGCTAGTCTCCTTTGTATTTGATGAAATGTTGCAACAGGCAACCTTGGACGCAAGATACATGTAACAGAAGCTGGAAGCTTCATAGCATTGTACAAATTTATCTCGCTGATAAATTACAGTATGTACTATACTAGGACTTCCTTCGTTCCTAAATATATGTCTTTGTAGAGATTTCACCATGAACCACTTGCGGATGTATATAGATGCATTTTAAGTGTAGATTCATTCATTTTGTTCCGTATGTAGTGGAATCTCTACAAAGACTTATCTACTAGTAATAGCTAGCCCCCACTACTAGGAATTCTCTATCCTCTCCTTGAGCCACATCATCAAAATTGATGTAGCCGTTAGATGAAGTAAATCAGTCCATAAAAGCCGTCTGATCTAGACGTTGAGAGGCTCCGCACTAAGCCACATGCAAGCATGCAGAAATACCGTGGCACATGCATGTGAGTGGGTTTTAAATCACATCAACATGTCTGCATGCAAGCATGCACCGGTAGCATGCATGTAAGTGAGCTTTTAAGTCCCATTAACATGTCAAAAAGAAAAATATAATCCCATTATGCAGTAGGAGTTGGCTGATCTTTTTTCCTTACGTGGGATGATCTAAATGATGATGGGAGTTTATTTAGTTTGGCTACCACATTTGTCATGCGGTTATAGAGTTTTTTTTAGTTCTATGAAATCGATAATTTTGCGCAGAGAGATATAACGTTGTTCCGCGGCAACGCGCGGGGACTCATCTAGTAATATTTAGGAACGGAGGGAGTACTATGTAAAGAGTTAGGTGTCACACGGTGATAGTGTGAGGTGGGCCATGTAATCACTGAGCCTGCATGTTTTCACTACTCTTGCACACCTCCGTTGTAAGAATGGAGAAAATTGTAATCTAGTAGGAGTACCTCCTTTCGCCGAAAGCATGGGACGTTCAGCAGTCCTACCACCTCAGTAATAAAGACCAATGAGCCGCCAAATCACATAGACCCAGCAGTAAGTTGGACGGACGAAGCAACCATCACTCTTGCGCCAGTGAGAGTTTGCGTCCGCTCTGCCCGGGCATGAATGCGACACCGATTCTTTGGAGTAGCGCTGACCGTTTCGGGCGGGAAGCGTGCGCGGGCGATGGAGGGGCTTTGGGTGGGCCAGGCTAGTCAGGAGTGGGCGTGGTAGCTGTCCGCATGTCCCTACGGGACACGCCCGGAAACGAGAGGATGCACCGACTCTCGTGGCTAAAATCGTACACTACACAACATATCTCTGTAGGAGTAGGTCGATCTATCGCTCTCTCTAACACACACATGATGTTAAACACACACACACGCACACACACACACACACGCACACGCACGCACCTTGGTCCCGTTGCACCTTCTAACGTGACTTATTACACCTAGATGGAGGGAGTAGTAAGTATACGAGATACGGTGGCACAATAACTTAAGTCAAATACAAGTGCCCAAAATTTATGTGCATGTTATAATAAGGATTCACTTAAAATAGTACGTGAACGAACAGAGGGATCAATTGGACAGTGTTCCCGAGCAGCAGCGAGATGTGTGAGGTAAGATACACCGCTGGCGCTTTTAATTTTTCTTATTAATTTGTTTGTTTCACCCTCTGACTGGTGGGACCCAACGTACTACGTGGAGAGAGGTAAGGTGACTAAGGCTGCATTATTTCTGCACCACTATGGATAGTCTTACCACCAAAGCCACATGACACGATTATGATTGAAATCCCAATGACTCCCACACACACACACAAAAACACGACATGCTTGTCACACGAATGCAGGAATGTATAAAAGGTTATTTCCCTCTCGTTGAACATAACGGGAGTGTTGTGTAGCTGGTTAGCCTGTTCGCTCATCAAACCTGAGGTCTCGGGTTCGATAACTACACTTAAGCATAATTTGTGCCAGGAGGATTCTTTGACTGGTTAAAATGTTTTCTAGGGTTTGCACGCTTCACACTCTCTCTCCATTATATATATACACGTTGGAGCCTCAGCGCTTGTAGTTGCTCTCTTCACACTCTCTCGCCATCTCCCACTCGAGCCTCAGCGCTTGTAGTTGCTCTCTTCACACTCTCTCGCCCTCTCCAGATCTAAACAAGACTTCGTTGGCCTCTCTCTCCCCTCACTACTGCTCAAAGAACCGGCAGGATCCGTCAGCCGGGAAGGGAAGGAGGCTTAACGGTGTCGCCGTCGATGAGGGACTACCGGCGCAGCTGTTGACTTTCCACCCAGCGGCGGCGCGGGAGGGCCTCCGAGCCCTTCTACTTCGTTGTCGTCCCGTCGCCCACCGAACCACGCCCCAAGAACCTTAAGGTATAATTTACTTACTCCACATGCATTGCTCTAGCTGCATGTATACCATGAATCTAGGACATGGTTTAAAGTGGAAAGGAGTGGGGGAAAGTAGTGGGAAAAGTTGTATATAGCATGAATCTAGGACATGGTTCGAAGAGGAAATGAAGGGGGAAAGTTGTATAGCATGAATCTAGGACGTGGTTCAAAGAGGAAAGGAATGGAGGAAAGTAGTGGGGAAAGTTGTATCGCATAAATCTAGGACGTGGTTCAAAGAGGAAAGGAAGGGGCGAAAGTACTAGTTCAAAAAGGAAAGGAAGGGACAAGGCTGTAGAGTTTGAGCAGGACTAGATTTGCTGCGCTCACATAGGGAAAGGTGTCTAAAGATAACAAAACTGGGACCAACACAAATATGCTCCTTGGTTGTCTTTGTTGCAACAGACTGTGCATGACCACAGTACATCAGCAGATGCACATGGTGCTAGTGCGTCCAATGTCCTGTGCAACTCATTAGCTGTTGTTAATCTAAGGCCATGTTTGGTTAAAAACTCCCTAGTCCCTACCTGCTTGGTTCTAGGGACTAAACATGGACTAGAGGTTATTAAATGACATGCTAAAAGACCATGTTACCCCTAGTAATGAACTAATAGAGACAAGGTGCGATGCGTGGAAGGGGCAACTGTTGGAAAAAGTCCCAAAAAGACTCCCTCGGGGTCTTCTTTCTTTAGTCCCAAATGCCCACTTTTAGTACCTAAAAGTCCCTCCTGTTTGGTTTAGATGAGACTAACACAGAGTTTTTTTAGTCCCTACACCAAAATGTCCCTGTAAACAAACACCCTCTATTCTAATAATGCCGCTGGAAAATTGATGCAATGCCACAGTTAAAAGCAAATTACATGTTTAACAAATTTTATTGTTAATATAATATCTATGTTAATATTAATCAATGCCACCGTTTGAGAAATGCTATTGTCTTGCTTTCTTTCCCATTTAGATAAGGTAGATGCTTCTTTTAGTTGGCTTCTGTGTCATCCATCGTTATTGACCACTAATTGTTTCCTTTGCACCTCTATGTAAACAGGGTTATCAACTCCACCTCGTTGCCATTGTGACCTTTTGTTGCACTGCACAAAACACTTTTGTTTTAAGAGTGTTTTGTGCAGTTCAACCAAAATGTCACACCGACAACGTTGCTTGATTGCTTGATCTTAGTGGAACTGCACAAGAGGAGATCTTACTTCCTATCCGTTAAGGCGAATTTGGTTCAGATCTTCTTCTTGTGAGTTGTTTGAATTCCGCATCATGAGAGGTCAGTACTAGCCTTCTTTCACATGATTCTGAAGTGTGCTTTCATATGTTGTGCTACTTGTACGATAATGTTGCTTGATTTTAGTGAACTGCACAAATGGAGACAAGACTTCCAATCTGTATGTGCACCGTAATATCCCATTGAGGTAAGATAAGGATATTTCACAACTGCTGGCCTGTATTTTGCCACTTTCATCAGAAAATTAAGTTTAGTACTATACTTGTGCTCCCTAATTGACATGCCAAATCTTACATTGAAGGCGAAGCTTGTCTATTATTGAACCAAGTGATGAAGGGGAAGAACAAGCAGAAGAAAAACAAAAATCAACTCCCGGTGCTGTAATGAAGCACTGGAACTGTGATGACACAGGTAATGATATAGTTTTGCATCTTAATTTATAGCTATGGCTGGAACGAGCAATTGTTTTGCCACTGATTTGATGCCACTCTTAATGTAATATGTAATTATCTCTACTTGTGCAAACAAGGATCTTCTTCGAAGATACCATATATTTTAGTGGGACTGCACAAGATGATGTTGGAAACATTAAACTAATCGAGGAGTATATAGTAAGCATGGCCACCACCGTAGATAGCAATAGATGGTTCCGGAGAAGTGCTTCATCTGTATGCTCTACACAATAAGCCTCCTGACAAAGTTTGGTACTCGCCCACTGATTTCATCCATATGATAGAGCTTTGTCATCTCTATTGGTGTTGTGCTACTGCTTCGATACTGTCATGAAAAAGTGGTATTGTCCTTGAGAAGTGCTTCATCTGTGTTGTTTTAAATATTTCCTTTCCTTTTTTTCGAGAAAACAGGGAGGCTAGCATTTAGAAGTCCTCTTGTCTTTGCACAGCAGGATCATCTTCCTCTGAAGAAGAATAAGGAGTACGTGAAGTGACTAGTTCCGATTATGCCAGGATGAAGAAGCCCTGTCTATCTTCTCATCAGAAGGAGCAGTTGAAGGATGGTTACATTACTCCCCAGAAGACCAAACTAACTTCAGCTCAGAAGGACTGACAAATCTCCATTTTTTGCTGTGATGGCGAGTACAATGTTGTTCTAGGATTCTTTCTGGTGAGTTCCATTTTTCTAAAAGTGTGCTCTACATGGACCATGTATGTGCCACATGGTCAATTGGTCATCTAATTATACCTTTATTTTCTATATGACTTGGTGCCTTTTTCATGCATATTATGTGTTCTGACATGAAGTCCCCCCTCCTCTTTCTCCCCCTCTCTATCTCTCACATATATAACTTGCAACAGCCAAAGTACTCTTGATTATTTCTTTAGTGTCTTCATCACTAACAATCAATATTTCTTTAGTGTTGTCATCACTAACAATCAATAATTGTTGTTCCCAAATTTTGTGAGCCCTACTCATGAGCATCCCCCACTTTCTATTTGATGTTATTCTATGATGGATTGAGAATTTTCAGATCAACCTCTTACCACTATTTAGATAATCAGAATGAAGAAACAAGTGTATGAGATGTTGGATTTGCACCTAAACAAGTGTACATGATGTTCGAAGCTGTCAGCGTTGACGACCGAAGAGTTGGCGAGGTTCCTCTGTTCATTTGATTTCATGGGGATTATCGAGTACAATGCGATCTGAATTGAAGCCAATCCGTTCCGGGTGAAACTTATTCCAGCGACAAGGCTTCAATGGAAAGTCTGCTTGTTTGAATCTGCCTGTATGTTTACCAGTTTATGCCAGACATTTGGGTCTCTACATTTATGCACTACAATCCAGAGCTCAATGCATCAGGTACACCTTAGCAGACACAAACTTTTGCTCAATTTAGTTCTTGTGTAGTATTAAAATCTGGTGAACTATATTTGTTACAAATGGTAAGCTAAAGTAGATTTAAAAAGATGACAAATTTTCTCAAACCACGTTCAGTTGCAAAACTAACGTGAAGCTGCACTTCAATGGCCCTGCCGACCCTCTCTTTTCAAGCATAAACCTTTTTGTTCACATTTTGTGGGATTTATAGGAAGAAGGCATGAGGAGGTGTACTTCTTAAGATGATCCTACTCAATACATGTGAGAGATTGGTATATTAAAAAGTTGTTCTGAAGTGACTCTTCAGGGCTTGGGAGATTGTCTAATTTTTATGTACATGTTACTGTTGTATATTACTAATAAAACATTTTGAAGTCTACAAGGGATCTGAGGTACTTTCATAGTAGCAAATAAATAATGAACCCAATGGGATTGATTTACTATGTTAACTAAATTAGTTACATATATTTTCCAAAAATCTTCTGGATTAATTTCTTGGTCGACTAGGTGCAGTTGATTTTTTAGTTTTGACACATACTTACCTATTTACATAATGTGGTTATATTTTGTGGCTAACCATGTGAAAGTATGAAGGTTCATACCGCTGCTGATGGCACTGCCAACATAGATAGTAGTAGAAGTCAAGAAAATGACTTTTTGGATGAAGAAGACAGTGACTTCATGCAAGGTACTAGCTTGATTCATGAGGAGTGCTACCATATGCACACAGAGTTATTCAAGATTTTTTTGAAGGTTGAACATTTTCCTTGGGAAGCAAATGTTGTGGCCCATGAGCTTGCTAGGGAAACCAAATTTACTTCCCCTTGAACTTTGTTGGATAATCCACCTAAATAGCATGCACCTTTTTTAGTTAATGATGTAACAATAATTGACTAATAAAAGTATTTTTTCTGTAAAAAAATATATTCTTTTACTGGCATAGTGATTTGGCAAATTGATGGGTGAACTCAATAACTTCATTTTTCCTTTTGTTCTTTCCTCCCTGTGTCGTTCGCCTAGGAGATATTTGTTTTATTTAACCTTTTGTTGAAATTAGGAAATGAGTTCCAATATTGGTGCGACAAGTCCCTTGATTGAAGAAAGAGGAGTAGTATGTGAGGGGATGCATTTCTGGGAGGCTCTAGGCGAGGGCATGAGAGGTGTGAGGCGAGTGAGGAGGCGAACCAGAGAAGATGAGTAGACCAAGATGGATATGGGCAAGGATGAACGGGATGTATAATATAGAAATGTGCTCAACTTCCATTTTACATCTGATGATTCATAATTCCATATAAGCATCAGGGGTTGGGTCATTGCATGCAGAATGTGCCCATATTCATATGTTTTCTAGAACATATATTTCATGTTTTCACTTTTCAGACAGATGGATGGATAATGTCAATGTTTCGAGAAAAACAGTTGGACAACTAACTACTATTTTTTAATTAAAATAACTAGCATTTTTATCATAGTGAAATGTGAATGAGTTTCGCTCATCTAATGTCAAAATTTTCTTCCCGTTGCAATGCACGGGCATATGCCCTAGTAATCACTCAAGTGTTCAATCATATAAGCGTTGCGTTTCAATTTTCTACCAACATAAGCATTGAAGTTTTCTTGTTTAACAATAAAATTATCAAACTCATCTAAGCATTGGCTAGAAGACTTATAACGAGGAATATCACCTTCATCGAATCTATAGAGAGAATTTACCTTTACTACCTGTATCGGGTTATCAAGACCATGTATTTCTTCAATAGGCGGTAAATTCTTAACATCTTCAGCTTTAATACCTTTTCTTTCATGGATTTCTTTGCCTCTTGCATATCATCAGGACTAAGAAATAGAATACCCCTTTTCTTTGGAGTTGGCTTAGGAATTGGTTCAGGAAGTGTCCAATTATTATCATTACTCAACATATTATTCAATAGTAATTCACCTTGATCAACAGTTCTTTCCCTGAAAACACAACCAGCACAACTATCCAGGTGGTCTCTGGAAGCATCGGTTAGTCCATTATAAAAGATATCAAGCATTTCATTTTTCTTGAGAGGATGATCAGGCAAATATTAAGTAATTGGAGAAGCCTCCCCAAGCTTGTGGGAGACTCTCTTCATCAATTTTCACAAAATTATATATTTCCCTTAAGGCAGCTTGTTTCTTATGAGCGAAAAAATATTTAGCAGAGAAGTAATAAATCATATCCTAGGGACTACGCACACAACCAGGAGTAAGAGAATTAAACCATGTTAAAGCATCACCCTTTAATGAGAACGGAAATAACTTAAGGATATAGTAGTAACGAATTTTTTCCTCATGAGTGAATAGGGTGGCTATATCATTTAATTTAGTAAGATGTGCGACAACAGTTTCAGATTCATAGCCATAAAAAGGATCAGATTCAACCAAAGTAATCAACTCAGGATCGACAGAGAAGTCATAATCCTTATCAGAAATACAGATAGGTGAAGTAGCAAAAGCAGGGTCATATTTCATTCTAGCATTCAAAGTTTTTTCTTTCAGCTTAGCTAACAGTTTCTTAAGATCATATCTATCTTTGCAAGAAAAAAGTCTCTAGCATTTTCTTCATCCATAACATAACCCTCAGGTACATCAGGCAATTCACATCTAGGGGGAGAATCTTCATCATCACTTTCATCAATATTATCAGTTTAAATAATTTCATTCTCTCTTACCCTAGCAAGTTGTTCATCAAGAAATTCACCTAATGGCTCAATATTGTCAAGCATAGAAGTAGTATCATCATAAGCATCATGCAAAGCAGAAGTGGCATCATAAATAACATGCAACATATCATAATCAATAGCGGGAGTAGGTGTCGCAAGTTTACACATAACAGAAGGTGAATCAAGTGTAGAGCTAGATGGCAGATTCTTACCTCCCCTCGTAGTTGAGGGATAAATCTTGGTTTTTTCGTGTTTCAAGTTCCTCAGAGTGAGCAGCAGATATGAATCCCAAGTGACTCAAAGAATAGAGCTATGCTCACCGGCAACGGCGCCAGAAAATAGTCTTGATAACCCACAAGTATAGGGGGTCGCAACAGTTTTTGAGGGTAGAGTATTCAACCCAAATTTATTGATTCGACACAAGGGGAGCCAAATAATATTCTCAAGTATTAGCAGCTGAGTTGTCAATTCAACCATGCATGAAAGACTTAATATCTGCAGCAAAGTATTTAGTAGCAAAGTTGTATGGAAATAGCGGTAATGGTGGCAAAAGTAACAATAGCAGTTTTGTAGAGATTGTAACAGTGGCAACGGAAAAGTAACTAAGCAAAGATCAGTATGTGAAAAGCTCGTAGGCAATGGATCAATGATGGATAATTATGTCGAATGCGATTCCTCATGCAACAGTTATAACATAGGGTGACACAGAACTAGCTCCAGTTCATCAATGTAATGTAGGCATGTATTCCGAATATAGTCATACATGCTTATGGAGAAGAACTTGCATGACATCTTTTGTCCTACCCTCCCGTGGCAGCGGGGTCCTATTGGAAACTAAGGGATATTAAGGCCTCCTTTTAATAGAGTACCGGACCAAAGCATTAACACTTAGGGAATACATGAACCCATCAAAATACGGTCATCACCGGGAGTGGTCCCGATTATTGTCACTTCGGGGTTGCCGGATCATAATACATAGTAGGTGGCTATTGACTTGCAAGATAGGATCAAAAACTCACATATATTCATGGAAATATAATAGGTTCAGATCTGAATTCATGGCACTCGGGCCCTAGTGACAAGCATTAAGCATAGCAAACTGATAGCAACATCAATCTCAGAACATAATGGATACTAGGGATCAAACCCTAACAAAACTAACTTGATTACATGATAAATCTCATCAAACCCATCACCGTCCAACAAGCCTACGATGGAATTACTCATGCACGGCAGTGAGCATCATGAAATTGGTGATGGTGGATGGTTGATGATAACGACGGCGACGGATTTCCCTCTCCGGAGCCCCGAACGGACTCCATATCAGCCCTCCCAAGAGAGATTAGGGCTTGGCGGCGGGCTCCGTATCGTAAAACGCGATGAATCCTTCTCTCTGATTTTTTTCTCCCCGAACGTGAATATATAGAGTTGGAGTTGACGTCGGTGGAGCCTTAGGGGGGCCACGAGGCAGGGGGCGCGCCCTCCACCCTCGTGGACAAGGTGTGAGCCCCCTTGTGTTGATTCTTTCGCCAATATTTTTTATTAATTCCAAAAATATTCTCCGTGAAGTTTCAGGTCATTCCGAGAACTTCTATTTTTCTGCACAAAAATAACACCATGGCAATTCTGTTGAAAACAACGTCAATCTGGGTTAGTTCCATTCAAATCATGCAAGTTAGAGTCCAAAACAAGGAAAAAGTGTTTGGAAAAGTAGATACGATGGAGATGTATCATGGGCCTCCTTCTATATGTCCAAGGGGTTGCCATAGTGGTACACAGGAGGTGTAAAGCTGCTACAGTGCCTATGTTTATCATCGGCGTCTTAGGACAAGCGCATTAAATGTGTTGCTTATGTGCCCTTCAACTTTATTAGGGACGGGAGTAGAACCCGTCCTGTCTGCCGCTGCCTCACTCCGTCTTGACACGCGTCCATGCCGACAAGGCATGCAGTGCCAAGTTAGCTGGCCAGCTACTGCGCTGGAGAGGTGGCAGGGTCTTCACGAAGATCTGCATGCCACCATGCAGGCGCTTGCTAGGCTGGCAGGCCGGCCACTGTTCCAAAAGTTGTGAAGGGGTAGCGGAGCCTTGCCGCAGTCTTGGCTATGTTCCTGGCAAGGATCTTGCTGGGGCCTTGCAGACGTCTCCGATAGGGATCTCGCTAGGTACCTCGTCTTCTGGCCTTCACAAAGATCTGCACGCCACTATGTGTGCGCCCCTGGGTCTTGGCCTTAACGTTGTCGATGGTGTCAGAGCTATCAACCACAAGGGTGGTGCTCTGGTTAGTTCCCTGCAAGTCGTCCCGGCAAGGATCTTGCTGGGGTCTCGCAAGCCGTCCCGGCAGGGATCTTGCCGGGGGTCCAGCCCATCCTCTATTCTCTGGTCTCTGGCTTGGCCGCTTCTCTTCGCCTTGTATCTCATTTTTATCCTTGATCACGTTCTTCATGCCTCGCCGAGCGTGGGGCTACGACTGCCCGTGCACGAGTATGGGGTGCTAAAGGGCCCAAACTTTAGTACACCGACAGGGTGCCATGAAGTCAGATCTGAACTGTTTATGTTATCATCATTATATCCATGTTTTAGATCCGATCTTGCAAGTTATAGTCACCTACTACGTGTTATGATCCGGCAACCCTGGAGTGACAATAGTCGGGACCACTCCCGATGATGACCGTAGTTTGAGGACTACATGTATTCACCGTGTGTTAATGCTTTGTTCCGGTTCTCTATTAATAGGAGGCCTTAATATCCCTTAGTATCCAATATGGACCCCGCTGCCATGGGAGGGTAGGACAAAAGATGTCATGCAAGTTCTTTCTATAAGCATGTATGACTATTTAAGGAATACATGCCTACATTATATTGATGAACTGGAGCTAGTGCCGTATCACCCTAGGTTATAACTGTCTCATGATGAATATCATCCAACAAGTCACTGACCCAATGCCTACAAATTTACCTTTTATTGTTCTTGCTAAGTTACTACTGCTATCATTAATGTTACACTTGCTACAAAAATACTGCTATCACTGTTATTGTTACTGTTACTGCTGTCACTATTATCAAAACTATCATACTACTTTGCTATTGATCACTTTACTCTAGATAATTAATCTCCAGGTGTGGTTAAATTGACAACTCAGCTGCTAATACCTTCAAATATTCTTTGGCTCCCCTTGTGTCGAATCTATAAATTTGGGTTGAATACGCTACCCTCGAAAACTGTTGCGACACCCTATACTTGTGGGTTATCAAGACCTTTTTCTGGTGCTGTTGCCGGGGAGCATAGCAATATTTGTTGAGTCACTTGGGATTATTATCAATTTATCACTATGAAGAATCTAAAGGATAATAAGACTAAGATTTATCCCTCTAAGACGAGGGGAGGTAAGGAACTGCCATCTAGTTCTGCTTTAGATTCACCTTCCGTTATTAGTAAACTTGCAACACCACCACATGCTATCAATTCTGATATGTCGCAAGTTATTGATGATGGTACTTCTACTATGGATAATGCTTATGATGATGCTAGTACCTTGCTTGATAATGATGATGTGCCACTTGGTGAATTTCTTGATAAACAAATTGCTAGAGTAATACAACATGATGTTGTTGAGCCTGAAATTGAAACTCCTACTAGAACTAGCCTTCCTAGATATGAATTGCCTAAGGTACTGGAAGGTTATGTTATGAATGAGAATACAACTAGAGATATTCTCGCTTGTAAGTATAGAGATGATCTAGAGAAATTATTATGCAAGTGTAAAGAAAAATCTCTGAATGCTAGAATGAAATATGATCCTAAGTTTGCTACTTCACCTATCTTTAAGGATTATGAATTATCTGTTGACCCAGAGTAATTACTTTGGTTGAATCTGATCCTTTCCACGGTTATGAAACTGAAATTGTTGTGGCACATCTTACTAAGTTGAATGACATAGCCACCCTTTTTACTAATTATGAGAAGACTCGCTATTACTTCATTTCAAATTATTTCCGTTCCCATTAAAGGGTGATGCTAAAGCTTGGTACAATACTCTTTCTCCTGGTTGTGTGTGTAGTCCCCGGGATATGATCTATTACTTCTCTGAAAAATATTTCCCTACACATAAGAAACAATTTGCTTTACAAGAAATATTTAACTTTGTGCAAACCAAAGAAGCGAGTCTCCCACAAGCTTGTGGGAGGCTTTGCCAGTTACTTAATGCTTTGCCTAATCATCCTCTTAAGAAAAATGAAATACTTGATATCTTCTATAATGGACTAACCGATGCTTCTAGGGACTTCCTAGATAGTTGTGCTCATTGTGTTTTCAGGTAACAAACTGTTGGGCAAGCAGAAGAATTATTGAATAATATATTGAAAAATTATGATGATTGGACTCTTCCTGAACCACCGCCTAAACCCACTCCGAAGAAGAGGGGTATATTATATCTCAGTCCTGAAGATATGCAAGAGGCAAAGAAATCTATGAAGGAAAAAGGTATTAAAGCTGAGGATGTTAAAATTTTACCTCTTGTTGAAGAAATACACGGGCTTAATACACCACCACCAGCTAAGGTGGTAGAGGTAAATTATCTAATCAATTTTAGTGATAATGACAATCCTCACAATATGCATCCTAGCCAATGCCTTTATGAGTTCGAAAACTACGTTAGAAAACAAGATCACTTCAATGCAAATGTTATGAAACAATTGAAATACAATTCTGATATGATTGCTCGCTTGAGTGACTTGTTATTTAGAATCTCAAATGATGTTAGAGGTGTTGCTTCTATGGTTCAAACTCAGTTAGAACTAGTTGCTAAATCTCAAAGATAACTGCTTGATGAAATGAATAATAATAATGTACATGACTTTGCTATTAGAGTTGCAACTAGAGGAGGTAAAATGACTCAGGAACCACTCTATCCGGAGGGACACCCAAAAAGATATGAACAAGATTCACAAAGAGTTAACATTGATGCACCTAGTCCTTCTAGAAAGAAAAAGAAGAAGAAAAATGATAGGACTTTGCATGCCTCTAGTGAACCTGAAATAGAAAAACCTCCTAATAATGATAGTGAAACTTCTATCTCTGATGCTGAAACTTAGTCTGGTAGTGAACACTCATCTAGTGATAATGAAAAATATAACGATGAGGTTCATGAAGATGCTCAACCAACAAATAAAGAACTAGACAATGATGTTGAGATAGAACCACCTGTTGATCTTGATAACCCACAACCTAAGAATAGAAGATATGATAAAAGAGACTTTGTGGCTACAAAACACGGTGTAGAAAGAGAACCGTTGGTTCAAAAACCTATGCCTTTTCCACCTAAGTCAGATAAGAAGAAAGATGATGAAGAATTTGAATGCTTTGCTGAAATGCTGAGGCCAGTCTTTTAGCGTACTCGCTTGACTGATATCTTGAAAATGCCTCCTTATGCAAAGTATATGAAAGACATCAGCACTAATAAGAGAAGAAAAACGAAATCTGAAATATCCACCATGCTTGCTAATTATACTTCTAAGTGGAGTACCTAAAAAACTTGGAGATCCGGGAATACCAACTATACCTTGCTCCATTAAAAAGAATTATGTGAAAAATGCTTTATGTGATTTAGGAGCTGGTGTTCGTGTTATGCATTTCTCTTTATATAAAAGATTTGATTTGAATTAACTCACACCTACTAAGATATCTTTGCAAATGGCTGACAAATCAACTGCCATACCTATCAGTATCTGTGAGGATGTGCCTGTTGTTGTTGCTAATGTTACTATTTTGACTGACTTTGTTATACTTTAGATGCCCGAGGACGACAAAATGTCGATTATCCTTGGTAGACCATTCTTGAATACTGCAGGGGCTGTTATTAATTGCAATAAAAGCATGGTCACTTTTCATATCAATGGTAATGAGCATACGGTGCACTTTCTGAAGAAACAATTCCAAGTGAATGGTATTAATGTTATTGAAAAATCTCCGACAATCACTATTGGAAGTTTTCAAATACCTCTACCTAATGTCAAAAGGAAATATGAAATGCTTATTGTTGGGGACATTCATATCCCCGTTGAGGTAACTTAGTGATTTACAATAGTTCTTTGGTTTCATGCTAATCGAAAGTGGTCGTTAATAAGACTTGATCAACCTTATTAATGAATCAGTTTTGAGAGGTATGAAGTTGATGAATTTAGTAAGCACTACCTTCTGTCCCTACTATCTGTTTTCTGTTTTTATTAGTTAAATAAAATAAAATAAAATAAAATGCCATGTTTTATCTATTTTTCGAATTTTCCGTGCAATAAAAAATGACCCAAAAATAAAACTTCTCAGAATGCTCTGAAAATTTAATACGATTTTTTTCTGAATATTTAATAACTTCTGGTGCAAATAATATCAGAGGGAGGTGCAACAGGTGGGCACAACCCACCTGGGCGCGCCAGGACCCCCAGATGCGCCCTGGTGGGTTGTGGTCCCCACGTGGGCCCATCACTTATCCCTTCACACCACATCATCACTTACCTCCAGAAAAAATTCTCCATTGCTCTCTCTCATGTGTTCTTGCTCTCAAACCCGCGGATTTCAATCTCTTTGCTCGAAGCTCCATTTCCGAAACTGTTTGGGGGATTGTTGCTTGGTATGTGACTCCACCGTTTGTCCAAATAGGTGATACCCCACGCGTTGCTGCGGGAACTTGTTGTGATTTTCTTACCGGTATATAGCAAAAAGTTTGAACAATGTCATGGTACATTAGCATGCCAAACTACCTAAATAGACAATATTATATTAAAGTTTGAGGAGGCAAGGAGAAGCAAGCATAAAACAGAGGGTACATTGCGAATGCTTTTGAACTTGTCCATAGAATTAACTTTTTTGTTGAGCATACAAACAAATTACATATTCTATTTCAAATTCATCATTCGATTTAGGGTCCCTTCTATTTACTATGAATGACGATACAGTCGAGAAGGCCTTCGACTTGTCAACTCTTCGGAAGAACAACAAATGTGAAATGACTATAAATATATTAACTTAGTTATGGACAAAAGTCACGCTCAAACACCATGAGGAAACCATAAATATGCCATCTTGAGTATACCCCAAAATAGCATGTTTTGACGACAATCTCTAACAAAGTACGACACACTATTATTCAATTGCATAAATTCTTTGTTATTCAATTGCATAAATTCCGACGAGAAAAATATGTTTACTTATACATATGAGAAGAATCAGAAGATGGCATTAGGGTCAGTCATAAGTTATTAGTTGCTTCAATGCAATTTTTTAAGGTATATGCTGCAATACCTTTTGGATGCAGATTGTGCAATCATGATAAAGAAACATGTTGTATGCATACTTCTCCAAAATGTTTCCAAAGTGAGTAATTTTATTCACATCAACTGAAACAGTAATGTTAATGAGAAATAACATCATAACTTGGGATTACCTGGCCCGTTTACTTGAGAATCAATAATTTAAAATCTTAGAATAAACTATCTTACATCAGATAAATTGATGACCTAGACTGTTGAATGCCGATGTATTTTTTTCTTTTCTTGTTGAATCCAGAACAGATCAAGATGGACTGCAATACTTTGGATAACCTGCTATCAAGATAAACATGGTTTAAACCATGCACTTTTTCCATGTCCAAAATCCTACAGTGAAAATTATGAACACATGTCCTTTAGAAAAAAAACACAGGATCTGTCACCTTCTCAAACTGTATATGATCACGATTTTACAACACTACACAAAATTGGAAGAACATTTGCAGCAGATCATCGCAGCTCCTTACCATTGATTCTGGCAATCGCGAGGGCTGGTGAGGTCGGATGCGGAGTCATAGCCGTCAGGAAGAGAAAATCTGAAGGCATCTGCCGATTCATAGAGAGGGAGAGATGAACTAGACCAAGAACATCGATCAAACAAATATATAGTTGGAAAGATTTTCAGTCACGACAAACGATGGCGGTTACCCTAGGATAGGACGGAGAAGATCCACTTGATCTCAATTAGAGAGGAATGCGTAGCTGGTGCCCATCGTGGAAGAGATATGTAGGAGGGGGAGATAATTAACCCCTTTGTGCATCTTCCTCACTGCCTTCTGCATGATCTGGACGTCACATGTGCGACGGCGTGGCTACCAGTGTCGTCGATGGCATCCTCCGGCCCCTGGACATTCCCTACCCCAACGCCGCCACGACCACTGCTGAATCCTCTGGAGTGGGTGAGGGAGTCCTGGACTAAGGGGTCCTCGGGTGTCCGGACTATTGGACACGGGCCGGACTAATGGTCTATGAAGACACGAGACCGAAGACTCTCACCCGTGTTCGGATGGGACTCTCCTTGGCGTGGAGGGCAAGCTTGGCGACCAAATATGAAGATTCCTTTCTCCGTAACTGACTCTGTACAACCCTAGTCCCCTCCGGTGTCTATATAAACCGGAGGGCTTAGGCCGTAGAGACTTAGGGGGCCCACGAGGCAGGGGGGCGCCCTAGGGGGTGGGCGCGCCCTCCGCCCCCGTGGACAGGGTGTGGGCCCCCTGGTGTTGATTCTTTCACTAGTGAGCAATAATAATAAATCTCGGATGACAACACTTTCTCAGAACAATCATAATATGATATAACAAGATGGTATCTCGCTAGCCCTTTCTGAGACCGCAAAACATAAATACAGAGCACCTTTGAAGATCAAGGACTGACTAAACATTGTAATTCATGGTAAGAGAGATCCAGTCATACTCAATGTAAACTAATAGTAATGCATGCAAATGACAGCGGTTCTCTCCAACTGGTGCTTTTTAATAAGAGGATGATGACTCAATTTAAAAGTAAATAGATAGGGCCTTCGCAGAGGGAAGCAGGGATTTGTAGAGGTGCTAGAGCTCGGGTTTTGAAATAGAGGTAAATAATATTTTGAGCGGCATACTTTCATTGTCAACATAACAACCGAGAGATCTCGATATCTTCCATGCTACACACATTATAGGCGATTCCCAAACAGAATGGTAAACTTTATAATTGATGTCTACTACACAACCTTTTTATGTAGACGTTGTTGGGCCTCCAAGTGAAGAGGTTTGTAGGACAGTAGCAAATTTCTCTCAAGTGGATGACCTAAGGTTTATCAATCCGTGGGAAGCGTAGGATGAAGATGGTCTCTCTCAAACAACCCTGCAACCAAATAACAAAGAGTCTCTTGTGTCCCCAACACACCCAATACAATGGTAAATTGTATAGGTGCACTAGTTCGGCGAAGAGATGGTGATACAGGTGCAATATGGATGGTAGATATAGGTTTTTGTAATCTGAAAATATAAAAACAGCAAGGTAACTAATGATAAAAGTGAGCGTAAATGGTATTGCTATGATAGGAAACAAGGCCTAGGGTTCATACTTTCACTAGTGCAAGTTCTCTCAACAATAATAACATAATTGGATCATATAACTATCCCTCAACATGCAACAAAAAGTCACTCCAAAGCCACTAATAGCGGAGAACAAACGAAGAGATTATGGTAGGGTATGAAACCACCTCAAAGTTATCCTTTCTGATCTATCTATTCAGGAGTCTGTAGTAAAATAACATAAATCTATTCTTTTCGTTCAATCTATCATAGAGTTCATACTAAAGTAACACCTTAAGACACAAATCAACCAAAACCCTAATGTCACCTAGATACTCCAATGTCACCTCAAGTATCTGCGGGTATGATTATACGATATGCATCACACAATCTAAGATTCATCTATTCAAACCAACACAAAGTACTTCAAAGAGTGCCCCAAAGTTTCTACCGGAGAGTCAAAATGAAAACGTGTGCCAACCCCTATGCATAGGTTCATGGGCGGAACCCGCAAGTTGATCACCAAAACATACATCAAGTGAATCACGTGATATCCCATTGTCACCACAGATACGCACGGCAAGACATACATCAAGTGTTCTCAAATCATTAAAGACTCAATCCGATAAGATAACTTCAAAGGGAAAACTCAATCCATTACAAGAGAGTAGAGGGGGAGAAACATCATAAGATCCAAATATAATAGCAAAGCTCACGATACATCAAGATCGTATCATCTCAAGAACACGAGAGAGAGAGAGAGAGAGAGAGAGAGAGAGAGAGATCAAACACATAGCTACGGGTACATACCCTCAGCCCCGAGGGTGAACTACTCCCTCCTCGTCATGGAGAGCGCTGGGATGATAAAGATGGCCACCGGTGAGGGTTCCCCCCTCCGGTAGGGTGCCGGAACAGGGTCTCGATTGGTTTTTCGTGTCTACAAAGGCTTGCGGCGGCGGAACTCCCGATCTATTCTGTTCCCCAATGGTTTTAGG